>CM042900.1:11800643-13050643 GCA_023653625.1 Triadica sebifera
ATACACAGCCTAACCCATTCCTATAGGCATCACTATAAATCACAAAGTCTTTGCTAGATTTTGGTTGAGTTAATACTGGAGCTTCTGTCATCATATTTTTGTTAGAGAAATGCTCTAAAGGCAATCACTAGTTAAATATATGTAAAGTATATTGAAGGTATATTCAAAGTATATCAAGTTGTTTGCTTTTAACTAGTTAAGTATATGCAAAGTATATTGAAGGTATATTCAAAGTATCAACACATTTGCATTCATGTAACTTGCATATTCATTTAATTCAATTATATTGCTAGGTTCTCCCCCTTTTGTTATCAACAAAAACAACATAAAAGATAAATCATAAGGGAAAACTAATGCAATTATATTAATACCAAATGGAAAAGTACAAAGGTTTGAAAAGTAAATTAAAGTCCTACATTTGCAATACTAGAAACTAATAAGCAAAATGAATTAAAAAAAAAACCTAAAGCTCTAACTAGATTTGGATCCGGACATCCCATCTCTAAGGTGAGCTACTTCCACCTCGAGGCTCTCCATGCGAGACTCCATGAAATCTTTGAGGTTCTCCAACCTCTCATCCATCGAAGCCTGCAATTGGTCAAAACAAGGTGCCAAAAGGTCAACCACCTGCTGAGCCAAGTTCAGTGTGAAGGCCGAGGATTGTCCAACTTCTTGCTCAACCTCTAGGGTCACCATTTCGACTCAAACTCTTTTTCTTTGCTGGATTCCTTAGAGGCCATCCTTGAAGTCATCTGAATCATTGTCTTCCCAAATAATCTCACCAGCTGTATTGGTGAAGCGGTAGTAGATGTTATTCTCATGAACTATGCAAACCGTCACTCCCATCTTGATAAAAGACTCAATGTCTAGCCGGTCTCGAGGATGTGCTGGTACGAGATTTGCAATATCTACTAATTTAGACACCGAGTCGCACATGTCGCGAAATTGATGCGTTTGACCGATCGGAGTTTAAATTTGGATTTTTGATCGGAATTAATCAATTAATGACTAAATTAAATGATATATGCCTAATTAAGTGATTATAAAGTTTAAGGAAGTTCATTTACGGTAAAGGACTAAATTGCAAATTTTAATAAGTTTTGGGGTCAAATTGCAATTTACCAAAATTTGAAAAATTAATAAGATTAATTGCTAATTAACATATTAATTTTGGGAACATTTTAAATAGGTTGGCCAGCTACTCAATGAGAAAGAATGAGATTAATAGGTTCTTTAAGCCTAATGCCAAGAATGGTCAAGATGGTGGGTCCCACATAAAGACTTTTGGGTACCCTATTTAATTCTTCCTTTTCTTCTTCTTCTCATTTTCTGCTATTTTTTCTCTCTTCTGCAAACCAGTCTCCACACTAGCCATTTCTTTTCCTCCATAGCCAATATTGATTTCTAGAGAGAAAGGAAGAGAAGAGGGGGAAAAGATCAAGAGCAAGTGATTTTCATGGTTTATAACTATTAAGAAAGCTGGAAAGAGCAAGAAAGAGGAAGAAAAATCAAGTTTGGGGGAGAGAGAAAATCTCCACAATTTTGATCAATTGAAGAAAAGAGTAAGGTAATAAGTGATTCTTCTTCTTCTTCATTTTTTCTTAAAGAAGTTTGAATTTTGCGCTCATCCAAGACTCATATGGAAAGAGAGAGAAATTAGGGTTTTAAGAAAGAATAAGAGAGTTTAGGGTCTTGAGAAAATTAGATGATAATAATGGTATATGATGTTGTAGGAGTTCCAAGTGACAAGGAACAAACACTAAGAAGCAAAGGAAAAGAGAAAGCTACCTAGAAGAGTGAAGGAGAAAGATTAAGGTTTGTGCATAATTTAAGGCAATAGCCTAAATTAAATTCTCTAACATGCATCACTTAGTTCAACAAATCACAAGAAAACTCTTTTTTTTATCTCTAACATATGGTTTCATGCCATAGTCATGAAACCATATGTATGAGTCATGATATATTGAATAAAGGACTCCAGAAATGCATGAGTTGTGTTTTGATATGATTTGGTGTAATTAGAATGAATGAAATGTGAATATGAAGATTTCCTATCGAAAGTCATGGGCATGACTATCGGGTCACGGGCGTGAACCTAATGGTTCACGCTTATGGTATCACGGTTGTGACTTTAGTGTGGAAATGGTACTATTCATTTCAGAAGTGTTCATGGTTGAAAATCATAGGCGTGAACTCATTCACGGGCACGAAAGAGTATTCAGGACTGTGAATGCTTTTGGCACTATTCATACTAGTAGCATTCACGGCTTTGGATTACGAGCGTGAACTAATTCACGGGCATGAATTAGTATTCACGGCCGTGACCGTGAATGCTCTATTTTCAAATAAATTATGAATATGATTATCTAATGATGTAGCTAGTTAAACAAATAAAAAGATGTTATACTATATGTGTGAACATGATGAGATTTTTACAAAACAAGAAAATTGAGATGTTGATACATGAGAACATTGATGTGTCAAAATTTAAGAATGAAGATAATGTTATGTATAATATGAGGATGATAGAATGGATGTAAAATAAAAATTAAATAAAGATATATGATTGATGTGGAAATACGAAGATGCCTATTACTCTACCTACGAACTAGAATCAGGATAGATGATAAGTCATTAAGGGGGCGAATGGTACCGTACTATATGAGATATTCCTCGATCAATGTGGCTTAAACTCGTTGAGCGCTGATCTGAGATGCTCAGTCAATGTGGCTTAAGACAAGAGAGCGCCATTGACTTGAGAAGCTCTGTAGAGCACATATAAATTAAGGACAAGGTGGCTTAAGCTCGGAGAGCACCCTTGGTCCGGTTATTCATATATGATGAAATAATACTCAATCAATGTGGCTTAAGCTCGGAGAGCACCATTGATTTGAGAAGCTCTATTGAGCCAGATAGTGGACAATGTGACTATAGCTCTAGGAGCACTCCTGATCCATAACCCATATCCAGTCAGTCCAAATTTAGAGTGATGTAGGCAAGATAATGAAGTTAAGTCGGAAAATAGAAAAGAGAAAAAAATGATGATGATGATATGAGATTGAGATATATTAATAAAGAGATTAACAGATTAACTTACCATCAAAGGTAAATGAGAATAACATTGTATATGTGAGCATGATATTTATACTTGTATGAAATAGGAACATGTTGATAGGATTAGCATGTAAATATTTTAATGCATAAAATGATACATATTAATGCTTGTTGCATGATATAGTATATTGTCTTATTTATTTGCACCACTAAGCTTAGAGCTTAGCATGGGAGTTCCTTTTTGTGCAGATATAGAAAGGTAGATAAAGGTGGTAGATAAGGTAAGCGGTGATCCTATTCAAATTAAAGTAGCCGATCTCGAAATAGTGGGTTACAAACTTTTGAACTCTTGCATTTTGTTTTTCGCATTATATATACTTATAAGTGTAAATTAGTTTTCAAAGTTTGTTAATTAGTAAATTGGTATTTATAAATACTATCTTATGTAAATAAAATGTACATTATTTATTATATAAAAAAATAATAGCGATTTAAAGAAGTAAAGAAGATAGGCAGTAGCGCCCTCACATCCGGGCACGTGCGGTTTAGGTGAGTGGGTGTTGCAAGGTTGAAGTTATGCTCTTCTAGATTCAAATAACCAAGCTTGGTAGCAAGATGAGTCACATACCCACCAATCATAATGTCTCTGGAGGGCTTCGTGGCAATTGATAGTATATGGTTTTCAAACCATCAAGATAGAGCCACTGTTAGGCCTCTTTGGGCCATCTCCAGGAGAAAGAGCTTGGATTTCCAAATTGAACCATTGTTGTCCCCTCTGGCAAATATGTTATAGGTCAGAAACCTATACAAGTACTTGTGCTCTGGTGATCGAAGGTGGGTGCTCTTTGTCTTCTTAATGTCCCAGCTGCAGTCGAGTCCAAAATGAGTCAATGCCCGAGTGGCATAGAACTCCACCTCACTTTCATTGAGTATACCATCAGAGGGAAGGTTGAACATGTCACCAAACTCCGTTGCAGTGAGGGTGTTTTAATGTTTGCAGAGTTGAAATTTCACGGTGCTGGTGGGAGAGACTTGCAGGGTGCTAAGGAACTCGAGGGTAGGTTCCCTTAGTGTCGGTTGATGGATATCAACAAACTCTTTTATATGACAAGCCTGGAGTTTTTTCGTCATGCTTGTCTCGAGACCAAGGGTCCTGACAGCATGCCATTCAAATGATCGAGAAGAAAGGAGTGGTCTTTTCTTAAGAACCGAGTACCTCGGATGATAGTGCTCCGGAATGATATTAAGAAGGTAGTTTGTGTACTTTCTTGGAGCATGAGACTTTTTTCTAGTGCATTTGGAGAAGCCGGGTACCATTTTGGATTTTGAAATTGATTCATGAAAAAAAATCTAATGGGATTCTGAAGAGTACCTAGTGATTTTTTATTTCTGATGAATGAAATAGTTTTTGAAGGCATTTATAGATTGAAAATGTTGCTAGGGGGCTGGAATCTATGAAATGGTATTGAATGGTGATAAATGAGAGAAGTTGGAGAGTTAGAAATGAGAGAAATAACGGCAGAATATGTTTTATAGCTGACATCTTCACAGTCGTGAATGCTAAGATACGGGATGAAATGTCGTGTTCACAGTTTGCTGAAGAGGATCTCTACCCGTGATGAAGAATATGAAACAATTCACAGTCTTGACATTTAATGGTCACGGGCGTGAATGATGATATTTCACAGTGGTGACAAATGAGTCACGGTCATGAAGTGCAATCTTCACTACTTGTGACCGTGAGACAAAGCGTGACACAAAGTGTGAACGCTTCTATAAGTATTTGGTGGAAATATTTACGGTCGTGAACAAAGTGTTTTACGGGAGTGACAGAAAAGGTTATGGGCGTGAAACATAATCTTCACTACCTTTAACTGTGAAGCATGTCGTGAACCAAGTCGTGAAAGCTACTGGAGCTTTTGGCGATTATGATCTCGGCCGTGAATATATGTCACGGGCGTGAATTTCCTAAAATCCTCATTAAATAAAACTAAGTCTAAAATAAGACAAAAGGATTTATAAGGTGCTTCTATATCTTTCTATCAAGTTAGCCACTTCATACCTTAAAAAGATGAGACAATAACATAAGATTAACAATCAAGGTTCGACAAATTTTGCAATCATAAAGTTAATCCATCAATCATACGAAGCTCTCTTCTTATGAAGTTAAATCCTTTTTTCATTTAGAGACTTAGTGAAGATATCTGCCAATTGATTGTCTATGTTTATAAATTCCAATACAACATCTCCATATTGAACATGATCTCTAAGAAAATGATGTCTTATGTCAATATGCTTACTTCTAGAGTGTTGAATGGGATTCTTAGATAGGTTTATAGCACTTGTTGTAACATCCTTGACCTTCCCCCACATGCATTTCATCGAACATAAGCATCTTTCATACAATTCAATTGAACACGTGCATTTCATACGTATTTTTGTAGGAACAAGTTTATGACACGCACTAGCTACGTGTCCTAGTATTTGGCACTTGTATCGAGTCGCACATGTGTAATTATAACTTAAATAAGGATAACAAAGTATTAGAAATGAATGGAATAAGGTGACTAAATTAAAGTAAGAAAAATGATTAGATTAAGATTAGTGAATATTTACATTGCTAATTTAGTTAAATCGGGTCAAATGATTAAGTTGTATCATTGTGTGAATTAGTGGAATTATAAATGTATGTAAATAATAATAATAATAATAATATAGACAAAATAAAATGAAAATGACATAAAAGAGAAATAGAAGAGAAGAGAAATGAGAAATGAGAAGAGAAAAGATAAGAGAAGAAGAGAAAATGACAAAATGACAAAAAACAAGTTGGCTTTATCTTCATCTTTCTTTCCCCATTTCTGCCTTCTTCTCCAGCCCAACTTCTTCTTCAATTTCCTCCATTTCAGACTTCAATTCTTCCTTGTTTCACCTAGTTTTTGAAGCTAATTGATCCCTTTCAAGGTTGTTCTTGGTAAGTAATCAACTCTTATTGCTATAGGGTTGATTTGAGTTGCTTAGGTTCAATATTAGGCACTGAATTGCACCCCGATTTTGATGTTAATAGAAATTGATTCTGGAAATGTGTAAAACCCAAACGTTGTTCCCTTATTTCTTATATTTGTGGATATGTAAACATTTTTGCAAGATGTTATGTATAGGGAGATATATGCTCTTCGTACTGAAACTGGTCAGGGTGTAAACCCTAACCAAGTTAGCTACTGTATGGTTTGATTTTGAATATGTTAAAGCTCTTATTTGAAGTCTCAAAAAACATAAAAGTTGTAGATATATGTGTTTGGTATCTTTCTATCAAATTTCAGGTTCATTGGCCTTGTAAATTGTGAGTTATGGTGAATGGAACCATGACTGTTTCATGGTTTGAACTGCCTACTGAGTGCCCTGGGAAGATACAGTAACTTGTTTGGCTACTTTGAACATGTTAGAGCTATATTATGTAAATGATCAAAACATGATAGTTATAGGTATATATCTTAGCTAAAATTTGGTACTAATTTCAGCTTAATTTGTTATCAATATATTAATTTATGTCCTTTGGAAGTCGTAATGGTCCAAAAGCCAATTCTATTCTGGAACAGTAAAATGTTTGTTATATTTTGAAGACCTTAGAGACATAATTGGTAAAATTTGTAAACATAAAACATGTTCCATATGAACCCATATAATTTTCTGTAAATTTTCATTAAAACATGACTTATAGATTATAAGTTATGATGAACCCAAATGAGTACCCTGAAACTGCCTAAAGGCAGAAAACAAGGCAGAAAACAGAACACTCTTAGAAATTATATCAAATATTGTGAAATGATCCAATTGGTCTGAAATTTTAATATGTTCTATAATTATATGTTATTTTTAATTAGGAACAAGAATTAGATTAATTGGTCAATTATAGAAAAATTTATAGGCTAAACAGTCCCATAAGGTCACACTGCCTCATAGGAAAAATCTTAACTATTAACATGAACAATGCATATTAATTTGTTTAAGCCACATTAAGTCTCTCTAATCATGAGTTAATCGATTATGTTTTCATATTAGGCTTGCAACATATTGGAGACCCACAAGGAGCAGATAGACAATAAGTTAGGGGTCGGAATCAAAGGAGAACGGTGAGTCTAATTATCGATTGAATTCTTTAGTGCAAATGAATGTTGCTTGTTATGTGATTCATGTGATTGTCATGATTGGTCCTTGATAATGTAATGATGGATAATTTGTGACATTGTGGTACATATAAATGGTATACTTGTGGTATATTTGAGGTATATATTTGACAAATATGATATATATACATGGTATATGTATAGTATATGCAAGGTATATGTTTGACATATGAGGTATATATGGAATATATGTATGTTGTATATGATAAAGATGCAATGATTGATGAATGCTTAAATACAAGTGCATATGCATATGGACTAAAAAGGCATTGTGACTAGTTAATCGATATTGTAAAGCAAAAGAAGAGGCCTATGGCCCAACAAATGTGCAAATGAAACAAATGATCAAGCTAGCTAGCAAATGCAAATGCAAATGTTCACATGGAAACCCGGGGCAATGTCTGTTTAACTTAGTCATAACAAAATGAAATAAGCAAAGCATTTGCATACATAAAGAGTAATGATTATATGTTTCAACTTTATTGATACTTATATGATACTGATGAATGGAATGGAATACATGGTATATATTGGAATTGTGATTTATTACTATGAGTTGTTTGGTACTTTAAATCTCATTGGATGGTTATTCTCACTGAGCCACAACTCATCAATTTGCATCATTTTTCAGGTAAAGAAAAGTGATAGCTCATTTTTCAAGTAAAGAAAAGTGATAGCTCATTTTGAGTAGCATATAAAAGACATGGAGCACAGGTCACTGGCCGAGCATTCCACACAAGCATGAAAATATGTCATCTGTATTTTGGACTTATATTCTTGAATATGTATTATCACTCTAGATTAGTTTTGAAATGTATAAATGGAAACAACCCGTAATCCTTCGGATGTGAAGTTTATGTTTTAATATATGTGATATATCGTATTGTGGTTTTTAATGTTGACTTGAAAAGTCATTGAGTGATATTACAGGATATAAGACTTCTAAAGTCGTTAGTTGATTTTACAAGATATGATATGAAAAAAAATTTACCACCACTGTTATCAGGGTATTTTACCTTTCCAGTATGCTATGTATGATTACTTGATACGGGGATAAGTTATACTCAAATGCATAAGGTGTGACGTTACACTTGTATTGTCACATCATATAGGTATGTGGTCCAAATTATGACCATAATCCTTAAGTTTTTGTTTCATCCAAAGGATTTGAGAACAACAACATCCTGCAGCCACATACTCCACTTCAGCGGGAGAAAGAGCAACTGAAACTTGTTTCTTACTAAACCAAGAAACTAAGTATTCACCAATAAAGTGACAAGTACCTGAAGTACTCTTTCTATCCAAGAGACTTATAGCATAATCAGCATTTGAATATCCTATAATGTGAAAGGATGAATTTCTAGGATACCATAAACCCAGATGCAATGAGCCATGTAAATATTTTAAAATTCTTTTCACAGGATTCAAATGAGATTCTTTAGAACATGATTGAAAGCAAGCACATAAGCATACACTATACATTATATCGGGTCTAGAGACAGCAAGATATAAGAGTGGTCTGATCATACCTCTATAAAACTTTTCATTAATGCTCCTACCCTTTTCATCCTTATCCAATTTTGTTGATATGCTCATTGGAGTATTGGCATTTTTGCATCCTTCCATTCCAATTTTCTTAATTAAGTATTTGGCATATTTGGATTGGTTGATCAATATGCCCTCATTGCCTTGTTTTATATGTAGACCGAGGAAGAACCTGAGCTCACCCATCATGCTCATTTCGAATTCCCTAGTCATACACTTAGCAAATTCTTGGCAAAGCAATTCATTAGTAGACCCAAATATGATGTCATCAACATAAATTTGAACAATTAGAATATCATGCTTATGCTTTTTAATAAATAAAGTAATGTCAACATTCCCCTTTGTAAAATTATTTTCTAAAAGAAAAGAATTTAGTCTTTCATACCAAGCTCTTGTGGCTTGTTTCAAACCATATAAAGCTTTTGAAAGTTTAAATACATGGTTAGGCAAATTATGGCTGTCAAAACCTGGTGGTTGTTCTACATAAATTCTTCTTTTATAAAACCATTCAAAAAAGCACTTTTGACATCCATTTGAAAGAGTTGGAAATTCATATGGCATGCATATGCTAAAAGTATTCTTATGGCTTCTAATCTAGCTACAGGAGCATTGGTCTCATCATAATCTATTCCTTCTTCCTAATTATATCCTTTTGCAACTAACCTAGCCTTATTCCTAGTTATTAAACCTTGTTCATCTAGTTTATTTCTAAATATCCATTTACTTCCAATGATTTGATGCTCCTTGGGTCTAGAAACTAAGGTCCATACTTTACTTCTCTCAAATTGGTTGAGTTCCTCTTGCATAGCAATCACCCAATTTTCATCATTAAAAGCCTCATCAATATTTTTAGTTTCAATTTGAGAGACAAAGGCAAGATCAGAAGCTAAAGGTTTGAGATGAAATCTAGTACTTACTCCCTTTGTAGGATCACCAATGATTTGCTCCGTAGGGTGATCTTTTGTCAATTTCCATTCCTTTGGGAGCTCTTTCTTGATTTCCTCTTGAGCTGGAGGTAGAGAGTCATTTTGATGTGAATTTTCTTGATTATTTTCTTCTCTTTCATTTTCAAGATCAAGTCTTTCTATTGTACCTACAACATCATCAAGAACACTAGCTTTCACAAGATCAAGCTTACTAGATTCATCAAAAACAACATGCATAGATTCTTCAAGAACTAATGACTTTTTATTAAAGACTCTATAAGCTTTGCTTGCGGTGGAGTATCCTAAAAATATACCTTCATCGGATTTTGAGGCAAATTTCCCAAGGTTGTCCTTGGTATTCAATATGAAACACTTGGATCCAAATACTCTAAAATATGATATCATGGGCTTTCTTCCATTCTGTAACTCAAATGAAGATTTGTTTAAGAGAGCTCTTTTGAAAACTCGATTTGAAATACAACATGCAGTATTTATGGCTTCAGCCCAAAAGTAAGTTGGTAAACCATACTCATTGACCATTGTTCGAGCCATTTCAATTAAAGTTCAATTTTTCCTTTTGACCACCCCATTTTGTTGAGGTGTTCTAGAAGATGAAAAATTATGTGAAATGCCATGTTCTAGACAAAAATTTCAAAGTTTTCATTTTCAAATTCTTTGCCATGATGACTTCTTATTTTTGAAATACAATATCCTTTTTTCATTTTGAACTCTATTAGCAAAGTTTTTGAAAGTTTCAAAAGCATCACTCTTTTGAGCTAAGAAAATTATGCAAGTGAATCTAGAGTAGTCATCGATGATGACAAAGGCATAGTGTTTACCTCATAAGCTTGCAATCCTAGTAGGTCCTAAAAGATCTAAATGCAGGAGTTGAAGAGGTTTTGAGGTACTTACAATGTTTTTGGATTTGAAGGATGACTTGTGTTGTTTTCCTCTTTGGCAAGGTTCACATGTCTTGTCTTTTTCAAATTTGACTTTTGGTAGTCCCTTTACCAGTTCTCCTTTGCTGAGGCTTTGAATTAAATTCATGCTTGCATGACCAAGCCTTTTCTGCCACAGCCAAGATTCATCACTAGTAGCCACAAAACACTTAGAGGAAAGGTTAGATATTTTGTGTAAGTCTATTCTGTAGGTATTGACATCTCTACTTACTTTAAATATCTCTTGGCCATTAATAGAGGTTACAAGACATTCATTGGAAGTAAGGATTACTTATTTTCCCTTATCACTTAATTGACTTACATTTAACAAGTTATGTTTCAAACCATCAACAAGAAAGACATATTTAATGAAAGTAGTACCATTAATACCTAGAGTCAATGCCAATTACCTTACCCTTAGCATTGTTTCCAAAGGTTACTTTACCTCAATCAATACTTTTGATTTCATTGAATAGTTCGTTGTCTCCAGTCATATGCCTTGAGCATCCACTATCTACCAGCCAAGCATTTTTGTTTATTATGGACTTGAGGCATACCTATAGAATCATAATTCAAGTATTGTTTTTAGGTACCCAAATGAGCTAAGGTCTTGGGGGTTAGCACATGAAGGTTCCCAATGAGCCTTCCTTATCCAGCAATGTTTATTTATATGACCAAATTTCATACAATAATTACATGGTTTAGCTCTAAATATGCTTTTTGGTCTTACTATGCTTTTGACTGCCATTTTTCTATTTGGTAGAGTTTGTAAGCAATGGCATGCACATGCGTGACGACTTGGTGCTTTTCTAGGTGCATGCTTCATATACATAAAAGCATGATTAGCCTTTTGAGGTTTCCTTCTTAGGCTTACTAACCCTTGATCGTTCCTCTTATGTATAGAAGGTTTAATGTATGTTGTGCACTTAGCCCTTGGGGCTGTTATTGCTAATGTGGAGATGTGGGATTCACTTGACTTAACAAAAGTAGTCTTGTGAGATAAAGATGATGTTCCCTTAAATCCTAGACCATGTATAATTAAGGGTGGTCTTTGAGACACAATGAGGGTATCTAAACTCTCATTTCCTTTGTGAAATTTTGAAATGGAGTTTCTAAGTTCCTCAACTTCATTTTTTAAAATATTGTTTTCTTTAAACAAGGATTTAGTTGAGGGTCATGAGGAGTACTCATCTAATGACTTTTGAAGAGATTCATTAGAGGATTTAAGCTCAAGGTTCTCCTTTTCTAAAACATCCATTTTTTTTTTCAAACTAGAAATGTTATTTTTATAAGTATTGAATTTACTTCTATATTTTTCTAGTTCTAGATTCAATACTTCTATTAAGCTTTGCTCATCATATTCTTCACTATCACTATCATTATCACTACTATCATTATTTAACGAGTATGAGTGAAGTGATCCTACCTTATCCGAGATGTTATCCTCTATAGCCATGAAGCATAGGTTGACCTCTTCACTTTCATTGTCATCTTTTTCGTTTGAAGAGCTTTCGTCATCTCATGTGGCTTTGTGGCCTTTCTCCCCATTGTCTCTTTGATATTTGCTCTTGTACTTCTTAAGCCTTGGACATTCCAGTTTAATATGTCCTTTCTTCCCACATTCATAGCACTTTACCTCCTCTTTACTCCTTTGAGAGTCATTTGAGGCCTGTTTGAGATTTCTCTGCTTGAATTTTCTAGAGTTGCCCATTCTCTTCTCAATTATTATTTTCAGCCTTTTTGAGAGCATAGCAATGTCCTCATTTGCATCATCACTCTTTTTTTCATCATCTTCAACTTCTTCTTGAGATTTTGAAGTAGAGGCTTTTAGTGTTAGAGGCTTTCTTTTTTCTAGCTCGGCTTCAAGCTCTCTATCTCTTTCCACTGCCATTTCATGTGTTAGAAGTTTTCCAATAAGCACATCAGTATTCATGACACTCATGTCTTCATTGGCCTCCTTTATACCAGCAACTCTTGAACCGTAATCTTTGAGAGGAAGACTTCTCAGAATTTTGTTATTTACATCTTCCAAGCTATGGTGTTTCCCAAGCTTTCTCATGCCATTTATGATGGCTAAAAGATGGTTCATCATATCAATGATTGACTCATTGGATTTCATCTTAAAGAGTTCATACTCTGAAGTAAGAAGTTGAATCTTCTTAGATTTAACTTGCTTTATCCCTTCATGGTAGTTTTCCAATGTTTTTCACATGCTATATGAAGTTGAGCAGTGTTGTATTATGTCAGATTCTTCAATGGATAATGAGCTTGAGAGAATTGTCATTACCTTCTTGTTTTCGAAATTTTCTCTTCTTTGAGACTCTGTCCAATCATCTCTTGATAGGATTTCTTCTTCACCATCAACTCCTCTTCTAGTTGGTGGTGTCCATTCTTTCTGAACACTATCCCAGACTTCAATTCCTTCACTATCCAGATATGTCTCCATCTGGAACTTCCAATGAGCATAATTTGCTCCATCAAAGTAAGGCTTGAGAATTTGGAATCCTTCATTGTCCGTTTCTTCATCTTTGCTAGCGTTGTTTAAGCTTCGATGTTAGACTAAGCTCTGATACCAATTGTTGCCCAAATAATGAACCAATAAGGGGGGTTGAATTGGATATCCAAACCTAAAATTGTTAAGAAGACTATGTAACTAAATTCGTATTGTAATAGGATCAAAATTAAGGTCCAAAATAGAGAATCGAATCTACCAGTGACAGGGCAACATATGAGTTGTGGAATTTAAAGAATAAAATGATGTGAACCTTGTTATATTATGTAAATATTATTTTAATTGAGTGATTATGTGATTATTTTGAGTCTTTAAATGCATGAAAAGTGTGAATTTAATTGCTATGAATTTTAGTAAGATTGTGTAAGCCCTATGGCACCTAACTAGAACTAGACTTGGGATAGTTTGGCATGCCAAGCAGGGGGGAGTATGACGAAAATGAAAACCATTAATGGTATGATTATTGAAGTCGATAATGGCACAATTATTGAAGCTGATAATGGCACTATTATTGAAGCCGGTAATGACACTATTATTGAAGCCGGTAATGGCACTTATATACGCACATCATATTGCCCGAGTGGTACTCCTAAGTGCCTAGATGGCAACTTTGTTATCCTAGTTAGCGGTTCATAAGTGTTTTGGGCATAAATAAAGAAGTTATGGAAAACAAATGGATTATTGAAAATAAAAATAGAGTTATGAGTTATGATATGGATAATAATGATGATTTGATAAAGTAAAACAAAAATAAGATATAATAATATAATTTGATGTTTTTGCATGCTAGAATACTATAAGATATATATTTGCATGGAAAGATGATGTGAGCATAAATTGATATATGGCAATGCATGTTGCATAAAATAGTTTATTGCCTTATTTATATGCACCACTAAGCCAAGAGCTTAGTGTGGGAGTTTGTCTTGCACAAATATAGTAAAGAATAAATAGAAGATAGTAGATAAAGCTAGCGGTGACTTGATCCAGTAGAGCAGCTTATTTCAACCACCGTGGATCACACAATTTTTGTATATTATCTTTTGAATTTTATTTTATAGTATTTGTAAATAAACAACATATTTTGTAAAGAACATGTTATTATATAAAAATATATTTTATCTTTCATGTTATGATTTCTTTTACACTGCAAAGTAAATAAAGAAAAAAAATTAATATATGAGTGTCTTTTATCTTCTCATATATATATATATATGAAACGATGATTTTAATCGATGAAGTCAGCATAGCACTTCCTTATCCGGGCAGTGTTGCTGGGGTAAAGGGGTGTTACACATATGCTACTACCTTGCCCTCTTACTTCATTACACATACTAGTCTATTGTGAAAAGTATCACTATAGATGTCATACTTCTTATCAAGGACTTGGTGTGTCAAAATGGGAGCCTCTGTCAACATCTTCAGCATGTCATGTAATGCCCATTAAGTAGGGCCTGGTTAATAACATGGTTTAGAGAAATCATAAGTGTATTTAAGGGTTTGTTTAGGGGAAATGAGTTAAAAAAAAATGAGAAAAGTGAAAAGTTCTCAGTTCATTCCCATGACTTGTATGTCATGGCTGTGAATGATATTTTGAGATGCTTCACACCCGTAAACATCATCAGGTATAAAATATGATCGGCTCATTCTTTCTCTCTCACATGCCCAAAACCCATAAGAAAACCCTAGTTTTCAATTTTTTCTTCACACTAGAGACAATGTTGTTTTTCTTTGATTTATTGACCTAAAACACCTAAACCAAAGCAGAGATCAGGTTTTACATTATTCTTAAGAGAGGGAAGTGAAAAGAAGGTTGTGTTCTTGAAGAGGCAGACCAACAAGAATGGATGAGGAGTTTGAAATCCATCATTTAAGCTATGTTTCCTTCATTGAAGAGGCAGACCAACAAGAATGGTAAGGAATGATATTTTCCCTTCATCTTTACAAGTTTTCATAGCCTTTTTCATGTTAACCCCATTTATGGTAGAAACCCATTTTCAAATGGGTTAGGTTTAAGTTCAAGCTTGAGTTTTTAATGTTAAAATCCTCTTTTAAGTTTGATTAAAGTTATAGTATGTTTCAGAAGAAGAGTTAAGTGAGTTGGAGGTTGTATAAAAAAGTTAAAATTAGGATTTTATCTTTATGGCCTTGAAGGTTAAGTTTATGATTACAGAAGTTGATATAAATGTGTTATATGTGATAGGAGTTGGAAGAGGATGTGGTGAAACCCATCAAATAGACAAGCAAGCTTGAGTTAAAACTTGGTTTTTGAGGCTCGATTAGAGGTATGTACATATATGTTATGTTAAATGTGTAATAAATGAATTTTATGCTATAAATTCTTATTGTTGGTTGTAATGAGCATAAATAAGTAATTAATGCCATAAGAATATGTGTATTTAGTGATATATGTATAAATACTAAGTTAGGCATGAATTGAATTAGAATTCAAAGCTTGGAAGAAAGCTTTGTAATTAATATGCTAAGATTACATATGCGAATATGTTGTATGAGGATAGTTGTGTTGTTGAATGAAGCAATTTTAATGATGTTATAGATGTTGTTGAACCATAATTTCATGATATGGTAACTAATGAGTTTGGATGTGTAAGTTGTGGAGTTATGTACTCTTTTATGTCCAATTGATGTTTTAAAATGTTTATATGTATGAATTGATGAGAGTGTTGATAGGATTAGGTTATCATTGGACAACTACTAGAGCCTTTGCATGTGTCTTGTAATAGATGCTTGGTTGGATGTTGTCACTACTGGAAAACCCAGATTCACGACTATAACTAAGTGTTAATAACCATGAATCTTTATATCATGAACACAATAACACCCGTGATTAACTCTTCATGCACATGAAGAAATGTGTAGTTATAGACAAAATATTTCACGGCCAAGGTTGTAATATCCGCTAATTTAGGCCCCGAGTCGCACGTGTAGAGAAGTTGATGTGTTTGACCGATCGGAGTCTAAATTTGGATTTTTACAAAAATTGATCAAGTAATGGTAAATTAAATGATAAATGCCTAATTAAGTGATTATAAAATTTAAAGAAGTTACAAAATTTGATAAGTTTTGGGGTCAAATTGAAATTTACCAAAAATTAGAGGATTAATAAGATTAATTGCTAATCAACATATTAATTTTGGGGACATTTTGATAGGTTTGGCCGGCCACTCAAGGAGGAAGAATGAGATTAATGGGTTCATTAAGCCTAATGTCAAGAAATGGTCAAAACGGTGGGTCCCACATGAAGACTTATGGGTACCCTATTTAATGCCTTCTTTTCTTCTTCTTCTCTTCATTTTCTGCCTTTTTCTCTCTCTTTTCTACCAGTCACGCCAGCCATTTCATTTCCTCCATAGCCCATCTTGATTTCTAGAGAGAGAAAGGAAGGGAAGGGAAGAGAATGGAAAGAGCAAGACAATGTGATCTTCATGGCCCACAACTCCTAAGGAAGCTGGAAAGAACAAGAAAGAGGAAGAAAAATAAAGTTTGGTAGAGGGAGAAAATCTCCAAAGTGGTAATTTAGTGAAAAAAAGTGTAAGGTAAGAAGCATTTCTTCTTCTTCTTCATATTTTCTTAAAGGAAGTTCGAATTTTGAGCTCATCCAAGACTTATGTGGAAAGAGAGAGAAACTAGGGTTTTGAGAGAGAATAAGAGAGTTTAAGGTTTTGAGAAAATCAGATGATAATAATGATTTATGATGTTGTAGAAGTTCCAAGTGACAAGGAATAAGCTCTAAGGAGCAAAGGAAAAGAGAAAGCTACCTAGAAGAGTGAAGGAAAAAGATTAAGGTTTGTGCATAACTTAAGGCAATAGCCTATTCTTGTTTAAAATAATGCATGCTGAACATGATTTTTGATAAATGCATTTCAAGAATGATGATGATTATGGCATGAAACCATAGGTTTAGACATGTATGAATGAGATCCTTGTGTGACATGGAATTAATGATGCACGTTAGAAAATCTTGTATGATCAAGACATTTACATGTATTAGAAAGTAATAAGTTGAGTAAAGAACCTTAGAAATGCATGAAATAGAATTTGGTATGATTTGGATAATGTTAGAATGAATGAAAAGTGAATATGCAGATTTCCTGCTGAAAGTCATGGGCACGACTATTAAGTCACAGGCGTGAACTTGAGGGTTCACGGTTGTGACTGATTGTATCACGGTTGTGACTTTTGTGTGGAAATGGTACTATTCATTCCAGAAGCGTTCACTGGTTGGAATCACGGAAGTGAACTTATTCACGAGCGTGAATGAGTAATCACGACCGTGAATGCTTTTGGGCGATTCATTCCAGTAGCGTTCATGGCTTGGGATTACGGGCGTGAACTAATTCATGGGCGTGAAATTTGGCCATGAATGCTCTATATTTGTAATGATGAATGTGGTTATTAAATGAGAAATTCAGGTAAATAAATGAAAGTTATTGTTTATCCAAGGAAATAAGAATATATATATATGTATGTATGTATTGATGTGAGAACGTGTTGTATTGTGATACGAATGAAATATGTGAATTGACACGGATGATATATGGAATATGATACAGGTGAAATATGTGAATTGACCCAAATGATATATAAAAAATATTATACGGATGAAATACGTGATCCAATACAGATAATAAACATGAATATTGATATGGTTGTGATTGGAAGTAAATAGAGATATATGAATTATATGATATTGAATAAGCCCTAGAACAACTACCTAGAACTATACTAAGGATAGTTTGGCATGCCAAGCAGGGGGGGAGTATGATGAAAACCATTAATGGAACGATTTTCTACGCCGGTAATGGCACGGATTATGAATACTACACCGGTAATGGCACGATTTTCTACGCCAGTAATGGCACTTATATGCGCACATCATATTGTCGTGTGGCACTCCTAAGTGCCTGGATGGAAACTCCGTTATCCTAGTCTGGAGTTCATAGGTGTTGTGGGCTAATATATATATAGAAACGATGGAAAGTGGTATACATATATAAATACATGATTGATGATGTAAAAGAGATGTTTATAATTAATGGAAATGAAAATGATATTTTTCATGGATGCATGGAGTCATTATTGTATGAGATAGGATCATAAGGAATAGAATTGTATGGAAGAACTTTAATATGAAAAATGATACATGTTATTGCCTATTGCATGACATAGTATATTGCCTTATTTATATGCACCACTAAGCTTAGAGCTTAGCGTGGAGTTTTCTTTCCACGCAGATATAGAAAGGTAGCTGAAGGTGTTAAATAAAGCAAGCGGTGATCATATTCAAGTAAAGTAGTCGAACCTTGAGAAAATGGGTTACAAGCTTTGAAATTTTTGTATTTGGATTTTTATATTAAAGAGTTTTAGAGTTTGTAAAACTTACTTTTAAAGTTTGTTTAAGAATTAATTTGAATGTTTAAAATTTCTATCTTATGTAAATAAATTATACATGGTTTTTGTATATATCTATATATACATGAGTGCTGAGAAAATAAAGGTAAAAAAAAAAAAAAGAATAACGATTTGAAAAAGTAAAGAATACAGGCAGCAGCGCTCCCTTATCCAGGCACGTGTTGGTCGGGTGAGAGGGTGTTGCAGGTGCTACAAAGGTCACGATTTGGTTCATGGGAAAGGGTACATGCGAATGAATCTTCACTGCTATGAATACATAGTTCAAGATTGTGAATAGTGTTAAAATTTTATATGTTATTTTCTTATATGATTTCAACATGATGGGCATCGATATGTTTCCATAAAGGTATGATATGATAGAAAACACATTATTATATGACTGCACATGCATATATGATACATGGTAAGTTTTCACATGACTCAAAAGATTATGCTTTCAGATAAAGGCTTATTATATAACAAAAAGTATCTAAATAAGTAAAGCTCAGACTCGACACCAGGACAATAAGTAGGATAGGTAGAATGCCATTAAAAAGTTTATGGTACCATAGTGATATGTTACAATTTTTTTTGAAGACAATGTGGCTTAAACTCTAAGAGTACTCTTGATCTTATAGTGCATGTAAAAGATATATGTTTACTCAGTTAAAGTGGCTTAAGCTCAAGGAGCGCTCTTGACTTAAGGAGCTCAAACGAACACACATAATTATAAACAATGGTAGGGTGGCTTAAGCTTAGGGAGCACCCCTGTTCACAACCCGTATCCGAATTGTCCAAGTTAAGAGTTGTTGGGAAATTATATTAAAGTGATTAAATAACATAATACAAAGAGAAAAGTTCAAAAGCACAAGTATACAAAGATACACAGTCGATATGTTATATGCTAGAAATATGAATATGTATTCGCTTACACATGGTTCAAAATGAATAATGTTTATTAGTTCCATAAGGTAAGGTTTGATACATGATTTAATAATTTCAGTGCCATACTATGTTATATATGATATGATGCCATGAGTATGAATGACATGATGTATCCAAATCTCTATATTTCCAGATCATTATATCCCCCTAGTAGTTTATCGTGCGGATGTTTCCCCATATAGGTTAGAGCCTAGTAGATAAAGATAGAGGTTGATATAAAGAAGCCAACCCAATTCAGAGACATCAAAGTAGACCCAATAAGAGTCGGTGATATATTCATATCATATTTTTCTTTTTTGTATATGATAGGGTTTTTGGGTTATTTACATTAATACATGTCTATATTTCAATAAACATGTAATCTTTTGTTAAATCCATGTCTTTTGTGAACATCAATTTGTGATGATGTTATCCCTTTGGATTAAAAGATTCCTTTTATGGATGCTAAATTTATTGATATGGACTGACAGATTTTCCAAGTAAAAAAACATTTCTTCTCTAAGTTTTCCTATATTTTTAATCCATTTTTAGATGGAATTTGGACAAGTGATCAACTAACAAAATGTAATTACATGTCTTATATTTAATTTCCAACTAGAATCACATCAAACCAAATTTTTTACCAAAAGTTATGGATTTTTTTCGAAACTACGTTCATTCCAATCTGCTCAGTATTTTACTGGACAGATTTTTGCCTTATTTTTCTCTATATTTTTCATCCATTTTTAGATGACATTTGGGCAAGTGATCAACTAGAAAAATGTAGCTACATGTCTTATCTTAAATTTTCAACTAGAATTACATTAAACCAAATTTTTTTTAGCAAAAGTTATAAATTTTGCTTTAAACTATATTCTCTGCAATCTGCCAAGTATTTTACTGGACAGATTTCTAGTATAACTTTTGAGTCAATTTTTCATCTACTTTCTGGAATATTCAGGTCTAATGGTCTGAATAAAAGTTTAAGCCCTATGTCTTATCTTTCCAACCCAATAAGAATCATGCAAAAATCATTTCCATAACTCAAGTTATGATTAGAAAATTAGATATTGTTCATAAGACGAATTTTCCAGCACATCAATTAATTCATACGATTTCCACTTTCATGCATTAACCTCATATTCTAATTTTTATTTTCGCATTCATGGCATCATTTAGTTGCCAATTCATACAAAACTTCACAACATCACAAAATCAAAATCAACATTTTTCTACATTGAATTTTTGCCAAATTTACATACCTCAAAAATTTCACTTTTCTTCACTTTTATTTTCTTCCTAGCTAGCTTTCTCTTTGCCCTTACTTCCTCTTTGATTTTGGTTCAAAGTTTGTTCATTTTCTTGTCCTAACAACAAATTTTACACTAATCAAACACTAATCGCACTAATTCATCCTTAATCACCATTAACATAATAATAACCCTAAATTACTAGCTTTAATGGCAACTAACCCCAAACTCAAAGAGAAGTGAGAAGATGGAAAATCTAAACTCACATTTTATGATCTTCAAAATGACCAAAGTCTTCTCTCTTTTGCTTTTCCTTTCTTCCTTCCTCTTCCTTGGTTTTGCTCACTTAACTTCATTTCTTTGATGATATTGCCTTAATTCCACTTTTTTTCCATATAATTTTAGCTTTAATTGAAGAATAAAAAGATGAATAAATGGGGGAGAAAGGGTCACAAAAAAAGAGAGAAAAGAGAGAGAATTTTCTTTGGTTAAGATGAGGAAGAAGAAGAATAATGACCAAAAAGTTGAAATTTGACTTTTTATAGTTGGATTAGGTGGGTGGTTGTGATTAATGGCTAATATTGTTTCTCATTGGTCCATTAATTTAAATCACTCTTATTTTATTTTAATCAAAACAATATTCTTTTCCTTAGATAAAAAATATTTCATTTTTATACCCTCTTAAAATATTTGTGCCAAAAATACTGCAATTCCCAATTTTGCTCAACAAAAAATTATTTTTTTCCAAATTTTAATTCCACACTTCAAAATTCTCAATTAATAATATCCAAAATATTTTTCTCACATCTTATTATTATTTTAATTTATTTTTTTCATGTCCGAATTTAGATCCCAATCGGTTTGGCAGGCCGGATTTCGGTCAACAGTGACCGTGGCCTAAATTATCAAGCATTACACGAATAGATTTATCAAGTTAAACTTGTGGCATCCTTCTTATATATGTGGGATTATTCCTAATATATAAGTAGGGCGTCACACATTTAGCCTTCATTTTACTCATTTACCAATTACTTATCATGTCCATCATGTTTTTAACCCTATAGACATGTATTTCAAGACACATAGGAAACATAATTCAACACCATAGAACATGTCCTAGAAATTAATATTCATATGTACTAACCTTAATCAAGGAGTCTCTCTTGACTTCTTGAAGCTTCATCTAATCTTATCCTCTCTTTATGGAGTTATTTCTCCTTATCTGTACCACCTCCAAACTCTCAAAAATATCTCCTAACAAGCTTGGTTCTTCTCTTATTCTATTCAAGAACATTTCCTTTTTTCTTTCATTTATAGCCATTATCAAGATTCAAGTTTTGAATCTTTTGCGAGTTAGGGAGGAGAAAATGGAGGAGATGGGAGGGAAAGTGAGGTGTGTAAGAATGGTTAATAAGAAGTGGGGAAACATGTCTATATGGTAGAGATAGGCATAGAAATGAGAGAAAAATGCAACTATGCCTTTGCTCGTGACTGTCAGGCGTTCACAAGCATGAATTATCATATCATGCAATTCACAATTGTGACAAATTATTTATAGACGTAAACCTTAAACCACACAATTTCATGGCTATGACAACTCATTCACGAGCGTGAATCTTGTGACATACCAATATACTCATTTCTGATTAAATCTTATTTCATATACTTCTCTATTTTTAAAAATATCTTATAGACTCTAATTAACGGTGTTATAGCAAATCAAGACTCGACCTTCAAATTCTTTTGAATTAATAGTGGGAGGGGGGAGGGACAAATGTTAACATCAGTCAAAATCTAATGTGTTTTGGTAAGCAAAAAAGGCCAATGAGTTTAAATGTTGGCCTAACATGGAGACATGGTAATAAAAGGGAAAAATGGTGAGCTAGAGGACACCTTTTGACACATCTAGTACTTTTTCTTTTTATTTATTTTGTCATCTACAATTTTATTTCGTTGTTTATATTGCATTTATCTTCTGGTATCTTTTACGTTCCATTTTTAACTCTCTTATAAGCTTGTAGCTATTATAGCTCAGATATAGTTTCCATTATACAAGTTTGGATCGATCACTATTGCTCGCCATTGCATTTAGACGAGGCTTAGAGTCATTGGTAGATTATGCTTCATTCAATTGATCTATTCTCGCATCCTCGCTTTGTCCCTATCTTCTAATTAGACCAAGGAGAGTCTTGGTAGAACAAATCCACCATCTAGCAAACCAGCCATCAAGGCTAAGCCCATTTACTTGGCTTCCATTTCATTCCAATTCAATTCCGAAGTTATTTTTATATTGTTGGACCACAGACCCTTGAAATTGATCTTGAGTTTCATCAAATACGTGAACATTTTTAAGAAATGAGAACTCTCATTTCTTGATAGCAAGAAATATAAAAAAATAATAATAAATAACT
Organism: Triadica sebifera; assembly: GCA_023653625.1. Lineage (NCBI taxonomy): Eukaryota > Viridiplantae > Streptophyta > Magnoliopsida > Malpighiales > Euphorbiaceae > Triadica > Triadica sebifera. The sequence goes on from CM042900.1 coordinate 11,823,803, forward strand.
ATAATCTTAAAAATGAAAATATACTATTGTTTTGGGAAAACCAAATGGCTATGGGTTATTATATACCAATAAGATCGTAATTAGGGAGTATTATTTACTAGTAAGATTGTAACTGACACGAATGGAGTATTATTTACTAGAAATATTGTGAAACTAGGTCGTGGTGATTCCATTAATCTTATATAGTTTTGTTATGTGCCTGCTTGTAAAGCTAGCGCTTGTGCCATATTTGCTTCAGTGTTTTAGAAAGAGGTCCTTGTGTAGAAATTTGATTGACTTTGAACTTAATTCACAACAAAATATTCTCTTTATTATGACCTTGTCTACATAACTGTTCTCTAATAATATTTCCAATTTAATTAATTTGTCATCAAATATGGAAAAACCATGAAACAATTCTGAAGCAAGATACACAAAGTACTCACTATCCGTAATATGAATTTTCAACTCTTTACTTCTGGGATAATTGGTGAACTCATCCAGAGTACAGATCAAGAATCGCTTGTTTGATGTATAATTAAATTAATCAAAACGGCTTTGTGATAAATCTAAAAGCAATTTGATTATGGACGGCTAAAGACCATGATCATTGATCAAAACATCTCTTCCATAAATGAAACGACATTTGATGAGAGCATTAAGCTGCAATTATGCTGATATTTATCTCCAATTGAACCAGACTTCTTTACCCTGTTCAACAATAAAAAGAAATAGAATTTACTTTGTTACTGAAAGAGAAGAAACAATGCTAGCAACAGGCACTTCTTCAAGTGATTGACACTCACCAACACATTGATTGGTGGGGAGAAATAGAGGTGAGCAAAATTCACAAACATAACCAAACAACCCATCAAGCAACTCCTAAATTTCAATCCGATCTGAAATTAAGAAAAAAATTTTTGGTTTAGACATTTAATCTGATTTTCTAGTAAAAAATCAAAGGATTTTTCCCAACCCAACTCGAAAGGAACATTGAATTTAGTCCTCGGTGAAACCATATCAGACCTGAACAATCCAAACTGATCTTATCGGTTGAGATTGGTCAGGTTTTGCTCACTGTAAGATGAGTTTTTTTCTTTCTTTTCTTTTAGCTCAAATTGAAAAGAAAAAATAAATAAAATAAAAAGGAACGATCTGTTTTCAAAACCAATAGAATGGATAGATATAGGGATCCAGATGTACCTCAAGACAATATCACAAGTCCAAGGTACATTGCCCCACAAAGAAACAAGAAAGACATTAAACCCCTATAAGAGTCAGGCAAAGAAAATTCAATTCTTAGTTTTCAGCACCTAAAAAATAAGAAAAACTTTTGGCATGAATAAAGCACTTGAAAATCATCTTGGCATAAGATTCTCACCAAATGATGCCCCAGCCCATGCCACCACATGGGCAAGGACAAACTTCAGCAAATTTCTCAGCATCACTAGAATGGACTCGACGAGATATCAGATCATCATAGATATCTACATTACCAAAAAATATATGTTAGCAAGAATTGATAATTCCATAAATAGAAAGGTTAATAATCATAATTTGACAGGTTGTGCTCAATACCATAAACAGAAAACAAGCTGTTCATTACACCTGCAATGATAAGGAACTATCAGATCACAACAGTTTCTTGAAGGCAGGATAGTGAAACCAGGTTGATGAGTTGGAAAAAGAACTTAGAATTGCATTTACCGGTGAACAGAATAATATACCGAAGAATACGAATTTTCGTTGTTTCTTGAAGAACCCAAATCACCCCAAGGAAAATAACAAATCCTGATGGCTCAACATGTAAATATGACAATACACATTGAATATTGGAGCTTTTTCATATAATAGGCTGCCAGATCTATCCAGGTTACTGAAACACATACCAATACAAAGCCCCCGAAGAGTCCACTGTGATAAACAACAAAGAATGATCAAACAGCAATATGAAAGCAAAGAATCTTATGCAACTGACTTTATCTCACATATACAAACAAAAAGGAGCACAGGAAATAAATCTTTAAGAATCAATCTTTATCATTTATTTAGTCTTGTTTTTCACCAGTATGTGTGCCTCATTTCAACTTTAGGAAATTCTGAATGCAGTAGCCAAAAAATAAACCCATACAAAATCAAATTACACATGGAAGTACATCAAAGGATATATTGACTACAAGTGCACAAGTAGGAGATAGTTTTTATCTGCTGTAGTCACTTAATAAACCCATACGAAATCAAATTACACATGGAAGTACATTAAATGATATATTGACTACAAGTGCACAAGTAGGAGATAGTTTTTATCTGCCGTAGTCACTTACATTTTTAGCTACCAAGAGTACAACAAGTAGAGCAACAACAAAACATCCAGCTGCAATTCTTGCTGTAAGAAGATTTGTGGATGCAAGAATCAAAACCATCCCCCAAAAGGAGGAACCAAGATCTGGAGCAGAAGTAAAAATAAGAAAAAGATTTGCATCAATAATTGACAATGATCAGTCGTTCAAGGATAAGCCATAGGTTCTAAATCTTACATAGGAAATTGGACATCTTAGATATAACAAAAAGATACATGAAAGGGAAAAAAAGATAAGGAAAAGGGAAAAACGAAGATACATCCAGCAGGCAAGATTAACCAGTATACACCACCACGGGTTTGAGTGGTGCCACCTTCATCTGCGTGAACCTGAATCCCCTCTACCTGGAATCAAGATATATATATAAAATTGTTTCACATGCATTTGATTGTTAGATGATCAACTTATCACTTCACATGTTAACATCTATCTTTGGCTGACTAAACTGTGTCTTTGCTGCAAGAGAGTGCTGTGAAATGAAGAACTTCCAGATACAAGCATTCTAGAAAAATTCATGTGTGTTTAACTCATCTAAACAAATTTTAATCCAACATAATCATAAGAATACGTGAAAGCACAGAGAAGGGAATAGCAAAGTCTACCAAAAAGCCAAGAGATTGCGTGTCCAATACAGCATACTATCAAATTTTACTAGCATTATGAAGCTGGTTATGTTTCTGTATACTAAATGAAAGTTCCTTGTACTGTCTCAAATAATGTGAAAAAATGACATTTTGTACTACTTCCAGCACTTCAATAGATGTTCATTCAAATACATATTATTGCAAATATAAAAGTCAAATTTTTGTTGCATGAGCAAATTTGGTAAGGTGGACCGTAATATATTCTAGTGTACCTTGAACACATTAATTGCAGGCGTATTGAGAATACCGTGAACAGGCGAAATACCCTGCCCATCGATTTCTACAGTAAAAGATCCCTGCCTTATTTCAGATTTGTTCTTTACAAAGACTTATATCCGTAAAACAAGATCAAGAAACACTATTTTAATTTATATGCATGGGTAGAATGTAAAGAGCCTATTATGATGTAACTAAACTAAATAATAACAAAATGTTCATTTCCTTGCAGTCAAGCAAACATGTGCATGTCTTGTATCTAACTACTGTTATTGGTAAAATGGAGCCTACCATACACATATAGATCCTCCAAAAAAAATATGGAAAAAAAAAAGGAAAGGAAAAGTATTCCAAGAGAACTTGAACTATGAATAGATGTTATATGTATGCAATACATCTATTTACAAGCAATAAAAGAAATAAAAATTTCCATAGCAGAAAACATAATGACAGTATGACACAAAGCAGCTTCTTACATGGCCACATGTTAATTTACAAGCAATAGCATGGCTTGCCTCATGAAGGAATACCGTCACAAGTTTGAATGGTGTCAGCAGGACTGTTCTCCATAACTACAAAATAAAAAGAAAATTCATGTATGTTCCATGAAGTATTAATGACAGCATAATCTACAATTGAAGTATGCAATCAATAAGACTAAAATTTTAGGTCTGTTATCCTGGTTCAAAGATCCGGACTTCTTAATCTTTACTGAAACAATTCCAATTCTGAAAGAAGTTCAACTGGATTCACACCCAACACGGTTGCTAATACACATTAATTTTTCTAATCTAGGATAAAGAGAAACTGTACGCATTTAAATCATCTGCTAAAAAGATCGAATTCATCAACACATTAAAGCAACAGACATAAAGCCAAGGAAAATATTACAGTTGAACTCTCAATTTTTCAAAAATCAGTAGTTATAGCTTTTGAATTTTCAATATCACTACATTATAGCCTATCTCTGAAAAAAATTTACCTTAAGTAAAACAAAACAACTTTGTAGTACCAACACATGTAGAAGCCAAGGAAAAAAAAAACATCATATCATTTATCCATTAGTTCAGATAAAGTCTAAGAAGTAACACCGATTAGTCTGAATGCAAGTATTCATAAAATACATAAGCAAACAAATATAGAAAGTGAAAAAGGAAAAAGGAGAAAGCACTTAGTGTCTTAGATCTTGCACTGTGTGAAGGCATAAATCTGAACCAGTGTCAGTTAACAATATAGTGAAGAAGGAACACTGACAGAATGCATTCATATATATATGAATGCAGACATACATTTCACAGAAAATAAGATGAGCAATACCAATTGCATTCTAAGATGGTAAATATCGATTTTTGACAATGGGGGACCATTTATCTTCGAAAAGACGACTATACCCGGATCCATCCAAGGATTCAACTAATTGACCATAAATATGAAATAAACAATTAACAGTATTTGGCTTCACTTGTTTGCATTTAAATCAAATGGGTTTCACTTGCTATTAGAAGAAAAAAAAAATTCCAAAATGCAGCTTATGTGAAAGCATTAAAATAGTTATAGAGAGAGAGAGATACATACCGCAAGAATAACAACAGTGCAGACGGAGACAGTGACCAGAAACACTACTTGCTCATGGTTGCAACACTTCTTCAGCTCCCAATTTGGCCTCATCTGTGTTCTCTCTGTTTTGAGTTCTCTGGTCCCCTCAAATCCCACTGCCCTACTTGATCTCTTCTCGGTGGTTGTTCACTCTCACTGCTTGGATTATTGGGTTTATATCTAGAGAGAGAGAGAGATTCTTTAGGTATGATTCAGCGGTATTTACTAGTGAATACTTACTGATTAATTGGCAAATCACTTCAAATTTTAAACTCTCGTTATATTTTTAATTTATCAATAAAATATATAAACAAATAATTAATTATATTATTATATTTAATAAATTAAAATAAAATAAATTATATAATATATATATATATATATAATCAGATTCATCAAATAACAGATATCAGAATATTTTTACAGTATCATATCTAAAATCATAACAAATTTAAATATTACTATTTAAATTCGTTTTAAAATTATAATAGAGTTTAAACGAGTTCGGATATATCCGAATCCTACAAAATCCGTACCCACTATCGCCTCTGCTAGAAACTATTTAGGCAAAATCTAATTTTTAGAACATGTATTTTACGTTTTTCCTAATTTTGCCCCTTATACATCTATTTTCATACATTAATCCTCTCTACTTTTCGATTATCATTCATTTGAGCCTTCCATAACTGCTACGTCAAATGTGAGTTACACCAATGGTAGTGTGGCCTGGCCTCTATGGAGACATTATATAAGTCATGCTTTAAGAGAGAGAAAAGGCATAAAAAAATAAAATAATATATATTGAATTTCTTTCTCCTTCTTGGTTTTGGGCTAGTGAGATTTGTGAGCGGAAGACGTCTTGTGCACTTGGCTGCGCTGCTGCAAAGAGATGTACACTAAAGCTTGAACTTCTCCTTCAATCGTCCCTCATCCCTCTTTCTTCTCCCCAGCCACACTCATCATTGTTGTTCTCCCCGACCAGCAACAATAATCTCTAATTCAATAATATATATATATTTCACCTCCATTGCAAAAGCTAACAATAATCTCTTTTTGTTTCATTCTTTCATCAATAGACCTAAAAAAACTAAATGTCTTCTCAAAAAAAATTCCTAATTCAATCAAAAGTAGCCAACAAATTCAATCAAAAATTCAAAATAGATCAAACCCAAATATAAGAACTTAGCTTTCATAATAAAAATCAATGGCAGTTATGATTGTAAAGAGCAAATGATATATTTTTTGCAAATAAATAAATAAAATCAACTCCACGACATCCTCCTTATCTCAATCCTGAACCCCGATAAAGCCACCACACCTTGGGTTTTTACTTAATTAAGTAAAAAACTATAATTACATATATAGGTGGATTGGAGAAATATTTATTGAGATATGTCTTTTCTTAACTGGTGGAGGAAATTGAACTTTAACTACACGAAGTCGATAGTCAGCGGACAGGTGGTGCAGGTGTTAGTCATGAAGTCGATGGGCAGCAGACAGGTGGTGCAGGTGTATGAGTGCAATCAACATTGATAAATTGCTTACGATCAAAACTGATAGACAAGGACCAAAAATCTAGTCTTAAAATGAAAATTCCACAAAAAAGAGCCTGAAAACTTTTTTATAAATAAATTAAAGAGCATAATTTTGTGTTAGAAAATACAGAGAAAGAGGGACCATCAATTTGTTTTTTTCCTTTTTTTTATATTCAACAGTCGCCTTTTATTTATATATAAAATTTAACACTTCTTATCCATAAATTTATTTTTTTAAAACTAAAAAGAAAATTTAACTAATGAACTAGTTATTTATCTTGAAATAATAATAATAATAATTAACCAAACTGTACTGAAATTATTTCTTGCATTAAAAAAATTCTTGCTATATAATTATAATTTAATTTAATTTATTAATATTTAATTCAACTATAGTAAGGGGAAAAAAAAAGAAAGTGGAGATTTATTACTAAAATAGAACCTTATTGTAATAGGATGGACTATATTCTCATTACGTTGTGCTTCTATTGTTCTATTTGTCTACAATATCCTTCACCATGCGGTTACCACTTTGAGTATCGACCATTTAGAGTCTAATTACACCACTTCTCTATATGGTGGAAATAATCATATCTAAGAAAAATATTTTTGATTATATATATTTTCTTATTCAAGTAAAAAAAAAAACCCATACCTTGCAATCAAACTCTCAAAATTAACGGAAAAGAGATGCCTAGATCTCAAACAAAAAGTAGAGAGACCCAATATATTAACATAAAAGTACAGGCATCAAAGCTAGAAAAAGTGTAAAATACATATGCCAATTTTAAATTTTTTATATAATATTTTTTATATTATATAATAATTTTCATAATTTATATTAATGTAATTTTTAATCTTACATTATGTTGTTTAATTCTTGATAGATTTTTTCATCACCTTTTTCTTTTTGAGAAAAGTAGTTTTTTTATATTCAATAAAATATCTATTGGCTTATAAAAAAATTTAAAACATTATTTTATAATAAAATTGTTTAACTTAATAGTATTTATTATACTATTATTATAAAAATATTATATAATTATTTTTTAAATAAAAATAATATTTATTTAAACATTTATTATTAAACTTTATTGTTCTTTTTTTTATTGATTTGAATAATTTTGGTTATTATTTTTTAAAATTCACAATACTTATAGTTAATATTGTCCGATTAAAGTCGATATTGTTATACTAATTCCCATGTTGATACATCATTTTTTTTAAATCATGCTCATGCTCAAGTATTAGTCATGTGTCGCCGTCTGGTAAATGCTAATAAGTGGCTAAGCGTGTCACAAACCCCTCAAGCTTTTAACACTTCGTGCTTAATTAGTTAAGCTAGCTGCTCTCTTACTATAGATACTTATTAAGCAGAATAACTGGTGGATATGTGTTGGAGAGCTCCAATTTATTAAAATAAAAGAGGGAAGAAAAAGAGCTACAATACGACTCTAATTTACTAGACTCCATATTTAAAAGAGGACATTAATATGGAAACGAAAGATTTTTAGTTAAAATTAAGTTTTCTCATTTTACTTAAGTTAAAATTATTGTTTAAAATATTGAATTTGGAATTTTGGAGTTATGAACTCAAAAGTTAAGGTAAAACAAAGTAATTAAATAAAACATAAAAAGATTTATTATGTCTCCCTTTTTTATGTTTTTTTTCGTGAAAGTGATAAAATTTTATATATAATAATAACTTTGAATTTCTAATTCGATTATAAAAGAAAATTGTTTTGTTCTTGAATTGTGAACGGACTTTATCTAGGAATAATGGCGGATCGAGTAAATTAGGATACGCGATTTACATACTGTTGTGTGAATTATAACGACACCATTTATAGTGTTTGAATTTATTTGTAGCCCTTATACAAAACAACATCATTCATATCCTGTTCTACGAAGTCTACTGTCTACATCACCAAAACCGTAGCAAATTGGCCAACAATCACTCTTCCAACAACAACAATTCTGTTAGAAACGACGTTGTTTTAAGTTGGTGAAAGAGCTTCAGATGGCGAGAAGGAGATTGTGAAAGAAGGAACATTCACCGGAGAAGAAGAGATCTTAGGAGGAGAAGAAGAAGGAGGAGACTACATGTCAACTGGAGACGAGGCAGCAGCAGGAACTAAAGTACTCTTTTTAGGCACAGAAATAGATACTAGAGAAGGGGATGTAGGAGCAAAAACAGGTGGTTTATTCATCAATTTAAAAACAACCTATTTGCATTCTACCTAAAATAATATTTCGATGTTATTGTCTTCTATTCAAAATTTGAACCAAAATAGGTAAAGTTACGAGCAAAACCCTAACTAAAACCCTGAAAATTTTGCAAAGGGTCAAGTTTATAGTCGAAATATGTTCTTTCACTAGATTATCTAATTTTCAAATAGAAAACAAAATTTTTGAAAGAGAAAACATATACACTTTGATAAAAAGCAAAAACTGAAACAATAAAAGCAAAAGGAGCTAAGTTTCGCATGAAATAGGCCTGATAACAAGTTGAGTTGCATAACAAGTGAAAAGTGTTGGGAAATAACGTCAATTTCCCTATAATCAGATTTATAAGAAAGCAAAGAAAATGCGGAATAATAAGATACAAATTGATAACGGAGTTCGGCCAATTATGCCTACGTCTCCGGACTGCTGCAGATCTTTTACTAAAAGAAGAGAAATTCACAAAGTGTTTACAAACACTCATAACTCACAACCTCTCAATAAAGCTTTTCTAAGCTTTTATTTTTCTTCTCTCTCTTTTGGATGGAATGCCTTACAAATGAATTCCTAAGACTATATATAGGTTTACACCTCTTCAATGGACGACCAAGATTAATTCTCACCTACTTTGATAAGTGGTTGAAATTATTTCTCACCTACCGTCTTACCTACCAAATGGATGGTCAAGATTAATCCCCACCCACTAAATGGATAGTCAAGATTAATCTTTACCTACTATCGTACCAACTAAATAAATGGTCAAGTTCAATCTCTACTCACCAAATGGATGGTCAAGATTAATCTTTAACTACCATCTTACCTACCAAATATTTTGTCAACAAAAGATGCACCATCCAACTTTATTGTCATTTATTTCTAATGCATGTGTAGTTTGACCAACAATCTCCCACTTGCAGACTGGTTTCAATCTGTCTTCACACCTCGATCAATGCAGCAGCCTTTCTGGTCTTGTTACTCTAGCAAACCAACTAAAGTTGAGCACAAACTTCAGTTTGCCGATAGTCACCACCTTTATCAACATATATGCTGGATTCCTGCTTCCTTGGATCTTCTCCAGTACTAACACATCATCTTCCAATAAAGATCTGATGAAGTGGTAACGAAGCCCAATATACTTGGTTCTGGAATGAAATGCCGAATTTTTCGCCAAGTGTATCGCACTCTGACTATCATTATGCAAAATATTCTTCTCCTGTTTGAATCCTAACTCAGTTAACAAACCTTGAAGCCATATCATCTATTTACTAGCTTCAGTCATTGCTACAAACTCAGCTTCTATAGTGGATGAAGTGACAATCTTCTGTATTTGTGACATCCAACTAATAGTTGTAGTTCCAACAGTGAATATATAACCGGTGGTGCTTATTCGGTGATCGACTTCTCCTCCAAAATCTGCATCTACATAGGCTTGTGCTTTTAATTCTCCTTTATCAAAGTACAGACACTTCTCCATGGTGCATCGTAGATATCTCAAAATCCACTTGACTGCTTCCCAATCAGCTTTTCCTGGATTTGACATAAATCTGCTAACAACTCCCACTACATGACCAATATCTAGTCTAGTACAAAACATTGCATACATCAAAGTCCCAATAGCTAAGGCATAAGGAACCTTAGCCATAAATTCTCTCTCTTCCTCCGTTTGAGGGGATTGATTCTTGGATAGGCGAAAGTGACCGGCCAAGGGTGTGCTAACTGGCTTGGCATTGTTCATGTTGAATCTCTGCAAAACACCATTGATGTACTATGCTTAAGATAACTGCAAGAACCTTTTCTACTTTATCTCTTGTGATTTGCATTCCAAGAATCTATTTTGCTAGACCCAAGTCTTTCATGTCAAACTCTTTTGACAATTGTTACTTCAACCTTCTGATATCATCCATATTTGAACCTGCTACTAACATATCATCGACATAAAGTAGCAAAATGATATAACTGGATTTATATCTCTTGAAGTAGCAACAGTGGTCGGCATTGCACTTCTGAAAATCTTCCTTGTGTATGAAGCCGCCAAACGTTTTGTACCACTATCTTGGGGCTTGTTTCAGGCCATACAAACTCTTATTAAGTCTGCACACCATGTTCTCTTTCCATTTTTCTAAGAAACCTTCTGGCTGATGCATGTATATTTCTTCATCTAAATCTTCGTGAAGAAATGCGGTTTTCATGTCCAACTATTCGAGATGGAGATCTTCAATAGCCACAATACTCAATATTGTTCTCTTAGTATTGAGCTTCACAACGGGAGCAAAAATGTCAGTGTAGTCAACTCCTTCCTTCTACTAGAGTCCTTTGACAACTAGTCGGGTTTTGTATCTCTTGCAACCATCATGCTCTTCTTTTACCCGATACACCCATTTGTTATGAAGTGCCTTCTTCCCTATGGGTAACTCAGCTAGTTCCCATGTCTGGTTGGAGATCAGAGACTTCATTTCATCTTTCATGGCAAGCTCCCACTTACTAGCATCTCCAGTCTGACAAGATTCATCATAGCATTCTGGCTCCCCTCCATTAGTCAACAAGAGATAGTTTATATCTCTCCTGTTAGGCACATGAGGCCGATAAGACCTTCTTAATACAAGAGATGGAGTAGGAGGCTATGGTGTGTCGGATTGATGCGCACTGCTTAGTCCAACAAGTTCTTCTGGTTGAGGACTTGCTATAATGGGTTTCGTCACGGAACTAACTGGGACATCATCTGCATCTGCAAATACTAACTCATTCTATTCTGAATTGCTGGCAACTATTTTATGCATATCCTTATTCATCACCCTTTCATCAAAAATCACATCTCTACTACAAATGACCTTTTTGTTTTCGTCATCACAAATACGGTAGCCAAACTCATCCTCACCATAGCCGATGAGAGTGCATTTTTTGGATTTGGGATCAAGCTTATTCCTTCCTTAATCACTGATATGCACATATGCTACACAACCAAAAACTTTTAGATGTGATAGATTTATCTCTTTTTGGCTCCATACCTCCTCTGGTATTCCGTGCTCCAATGGAACCGATGGTCCTCGATTGATTAAGTAAGTAGTTGTATTGAATGCTTCTGCCCAGAACTGCTTCGGTAGACCTGACTGTATACGAATGCTTCTGGCTCTTTTTGTCAATGTTCGGTTCATACGTTCAGCTACACCATTTTGTTGAGGTGTGTCTGGCACGGTTCTCTCCATTCTGATACCATGCTCATAGCAAAACTTCTTGATTCTGGTGTCTTCATATTCACCACCATTGTCGGTTCTGAGCTTTTTAATCTTCAGACCTGTATTTTCAACCATAGCTTTCCATCTTCTGAAAGCCTCAAACACTTTGGACTTTTGTTTTAGAAAGTAAACCCATACCTTCTGAGAGTGATCATCGATGAAAGTCATGAAGTAGTGTTTTCCACCAATGGATGAGACGGTCGTTGGTCCCCAAATATCAGAATGAACGAGCTCTAACCTTTCTTTCTTTGGGGTTCTGCCACTTGTCTGAAAGCTGACCCTTTTCTGCTTTCCAAGTATGCAATCTTTGCACATGCCTATCTCCACTGACTGTAGACCTGAAAGTTTCCCCTTCGAATGCATAATCTTCATCCCTTTTTCACTCATATGGACTAGTCTCTGGTGCCATAGATTGGAATTTTCATTGCCAGGTGCAACTATGATTGAATAACGTGCTTCTGTTGTCATGTAAAGAGTGCCACTCTTTTTGTCTCGAGCAACCGTCATTGCACCCTTTGAAATCTTCCAATCATCACCATGGAAGATCTTAGTGTAGCCTTTGCTAGTCAACTGACCTACTGAGATTAAGTTCTTTCTCAGGTCGGGAATATGTCTGACATTCTTCAGCTCCCAAACAGAATTGTTCAACTTAATCTTCACTACACCTTTGCCAATAATAGCACAAGGTTGATCATCACCAAGATATACCTTTCCAAGATTTCCAGGGACATACCTCTCAAATAATTCTTTACGTTAAGTAGCATAAAACGATGCTCCAGAGTCTAACACCCAAGACTCCTTCTTGTTCTCTAAAGAGCATATCAATATGTCATCGTCTCATGAGGTGGAAGTAATATTTGCCTCTACCTTTGCTTCATGGTTCTTCGGTGCACTATTGCACTGATTTTTGTAGTGCCTAGTCTTCCCACAATTCCAACATTCGACAGCTTTCGAACTATGAGAATTAATGGGATTCCTAGATTTGGACTTCTTGTCCTTTGATATACCTCGGTAGTTCAATTTGCCTCGTCCATTGCCTCTGGTTGAATTTCTTCCTCTTGACTCTATATGAAAAACTGAAGAAGTTGATGATTCACCTGACTCTCTCCATCGGATCTCTTCACTGAGAACCAAATCACGAACATCATCAAATTTTAACTTAGTACTTCCCGACGAGCTACTCACAGCTGTGACAGTAGCATTCCAGCTTTTTGGTAGAGAAGACAAAAGTATTAATGCTCGTACTTCTTCATCAAATTCAATTCCAACCGAACTCAATTGGGTTGTGACTGTATTGAGTTCATTGAGATGTTGAGCTACCGATGCGCCTTCTGTCATTCGCAAGTTGAACAAGTGCATCATGAGGTGCACTTTGTTTGAGGTTGAAGGCTTCTCATACATACTAGAGAGAGTCATCATAAGACTTATCGTGGTCTTTTCCTTTGCTATGTTGAAAGAAACATTGCGGGATAACGTCAATCGGATAACTCCGAGAGCTTGTCTGTCAAGAAAACTCCAGTCTTCTTCCTTCATAGCCTCTGGCTTCTTCCCTGATAGAGGTTGATACAGATTTCTTTGATACAAATAATCTTCTATTTGCATTTTCCAAAAGTCAAAGTCCGCTCCATCGAATTTTTCAATTTTCAGCTTTCCTTCTTCTACGGCCATTGCTTCCACTCGAATCTGACTTCCTTTGGATTGTTTCTGACAATTCTTGTGAACCATCGTGTATTAGAACACCTCCGTGGATAATTTGGTACAATCATATGACACATGCGAATCTTGTTTATTAGGCAAGATGACTAAATTACCCTTTAAGGGAAAGGGTGAACGTGATAATGGACTTTTAGACTTAATACATTCAGATATATGTGGTCCAATGTCTACACATGCTAGAGGTGGTTTCATCTACTTCATTACTTTTATCGATGACTACTCACGATATGGATACGTGTATCTTATGAGATACAAATCTGAAGCTTTTGAAAGGTTCAAAGAATTCAGAAATGAAGTAGAGAAACAACTTGGCAAAAGTATTAAAACACTTCGATCAGATCGAGGAGGTGAATACTTGAGCCAAAAGTTTCTAGATTATCTTAGGGATAATGAGATTTTATCTCAATGGACTCCACCTTACACTCTACAACACAATGGTGTGGTTGAAAGAAGAAACCGAACCTTGTTAGACATGGTAAGGTCTATGATGAGTTTTGCGGAATTGCCTAAATCCTTTTGGGGTTATGCACTAGAGACCGCCATTTATATATTAAATGGAGTTCCTTCAAAGTCAGTTGATGTTACTCCATATGAGATATGGTATAACAAGAGGCCCACATTTTCTTACATGAGAATTTGGGGTTGTCCTGCTTATGTGAAGCGGACAATGTCAAATAAGCTAGAAGCTAAGTCTGACCGATATCTATTTGTGGGATATCCAAAAGCATCATATGGATAGCAATTTTACCACCCCTTAGAACAAAAGGTTTCTAAAATTTGAAAAAACAAACAAGACATGCTTTGTTTATTTTGGACTATTAGATTGTGATCGTACAAACATAGAGATAGCAAGATATAGAAAAAATATCATAGAGAGAGAGAGATTGAGAACGTTTAAAATATCTAATTAAATAAGGGAAGTAGCAATGGAACTTTGTGTGGATAATGGAGTAAAGGCTGGAGTTGGATGGTGGATTTTTGCAATCCAATAGGTCACTGACTGACGGTTTACAGTAAAAGTCCTAGTTGATCCTCCTCTTTACTTTTTAAAGACTTCTTCAACTAAAAATACTTAACTCTATTATATTAATTATACATTTAGTAACATCTTAGTGTCTAAGATCAAATTCTATTTAATTTTTTACTTTTTTACTTTTCCTTTCTATTTTTATTTTGTCATGTCTTTATAGTCTCTATTTTTTCTTACATCTATTAGATTTGTATTGTTTAAAGTTTCTATTACTTTATCCATTCATTTGATTAAGGTATTTGTTGTTGCCAAATTTTTTGGGTGGTACAACACTAATCTCTGACTTGATATTTGACTTGTGAATGTGCTACAAGATGTTTGAGATCTATTATTTTCTCCCCTCATTTGATTTTTTTTTATTTTATTTTCAGGTATTTACTATTTGATTTTTTTCGGTATGCTTCTTTTTCTTGTAATACCTTTTACCTTTTTGAGTATTAGTTGAGCAAAGTGATGTCACTTTCTTACCTGACTAGTTTGTCTTGTTGTTATCAATCAAGTTACTGGTTCACCTATTAATTAATAATTAACAAATAATACTGAATGCATTATCTATCTATATATATATATATATATACACACACAGACACACACTACAATTTACTTATCATACTAAGAACTTTTCCTCTTATACACAGATAATTCTTCTCAAACCATAACTTGTATATAATTTAGTATGTTCAAATTATACATAATTTTAATTCGGTTACATGCATACAAAATGAGTTAACAAAAAGGAATTGATTTAAAAAGTAACCAACCCACAACTGGGTCTCTAGCTGCTTCTTTACATGTGGATTTCCCTGATTTTTTGAGGGCTTTATCAGAATCTATTATCTACTCATCCACATCTTCTTTCCTTATGTGAGAGATAAAACCAACCTAGTGTGCTAAGCATTACACTTATTGATGCATATTTTTTGGTAATAATAAATCATTAACTTAAATAAAACAAGCAATTTGCATTTAAATGATTTTATTAAAGTTGCTATATGTTAACTTTATCCCATAATTCATAAATAAACTTGCATTTTCTTATGCAATCCGTACCATTGAGTATATAGTGTGAATGACACATGCTTGCTTTTTATGTGTCTCTTTTGAGTATAGTTTTTATTTAAATTTTTGATGTTTAATAGTTGATTTTTAGCATGTTTTAAGTACTTAGTTGTTTATTCTTGTGTTTACAAATTACCGAGTAATCGTACAAGAGTGAAGAGCATCCTTATGTACATGAGGATGTGTCACAGCCATGAGGAGATTTTCCACATTGGACCTTACTGAGAGTGTGAGACCTTATCAATGGCATGCCATGTTCCTCCTATGCAGCACCTTGTCGCGGATGTGAAACATCAATGCGGGTATGATGATCTTAGGTTTAGGTATTTCTATACCTAAGTGGGTTATGGGTGTATCACATATTCATGGTGTATCCTATATGACTCAGATCAGGGCTTTTCTCTACCAAACATAAGTATTGTGCAACATAGAACTAAACAGATGTAGTGAATAAAAGTAGGTTGTATATAAACGAATTGTTTCAGAAACATATAGTATGTAAGATGGAGAAATATGAAAATATTATGGTTAGAACCGAAGTTGTTTGGTCTAATAGTTAAGATATGAAGGATATAAAAAATGAATATGTAATACCCTCTTATTCTCCTATATAATAGTCAGGTAAGTTAGTATCACTGTCCACGCATTTTGTCAAACCTATATAATAAAATTAAATATACCTGTGAATATATATATATATATATATATATATATATATATATATATATATATATATATATATATATATATATAATCATCTCTAATCACAAACTCATGTATAATACAATATATACATATCTCATATATGCATATGAAAAATTTATAATTTACATATTTATAATTTTTCAAAGCTTTATATGACAAAAACAAGTCATAAATATTTACAGACTATTTATATACATGTCTAGCCAGAGTGGAAATATAATGAAGGTAGTCCTCAATGACATATCGGACAAGAACTAATATTACTTGGACTAGATATGATGTAGTCAGTCTAGTGGGAGTTGACACATATCCATACTCTGAACCAAATGAGGTATAAATAGTGAAATAAATAATTGCATGGAAATTGTCTATTGAAAGGTTCGTAGTCAAACCACTGACTTTTTGGTCAATTGAGAGTCATAATTTGTTGCTAGATACCGGTCATGACTTGCTTAAATTAATTGTTAATTTAAGTGACCAGTATAATCGGGAACCTAAAGGATTACATGCATTGAAGAAATGGAGAATGAGTAAAATTGTATTGGATGAGTTCCAAAAATATGAAAAAATTATTTCGGGATGAATCGCAATGAAATCGCATGAAAAATTCATTTGGGACAGTAACGGGCCTGCGCAGGCTAGCCAGCCCATAGCAAGCCCAGCGTGCGCGCAATAGTGGTCGTTGGCTTTAATTGGCATTCACTATTTATCAAGTTTCATTTTCTCCATTTTGACTTTTTATCTTTTTTTAAATATGATTCAAATAGAAAAAACATTAAATGACAGGAAAGAGACATGAAAATATTTTTGAGACAAGAAAATTTTTTTCAAGAACACTTTCAAAGCTAGCGCTTTCTTTTGTTAGTTTCTTCTTTATTGTTCGCGTAGTATGCATTATTGTGGTTTGCTAAAACCCAACAATATGAAAATTTGAATAACAAATCAAGAAATTATAAAGTATACTTTTTAACCTTTATGTTTGATGAATTAGTTTTAATGTAGCAAGCAAGATCCTTGTTTCGAATTTTAAAAATTTTATTTTTACGTTGCGTTTTATAATGAGATTTGTCTTCAAAATCCAACAGTAGTATCAAAGCCCCCTTATATCAATTAAAATTAATTTTAATTGAAAGTACAATGAGATTGCACGGTTTTGATGATTTTGGATCAATAGGTTTGAATAATTGAAATTAATTTGTAAAATTTATTTTACACATTTTCTTTCTTTAATATAATCATGGGATGGTTAAGGATAATTATTTTGATTTAAAAATGATTTGAATGTTATTCAAATAATTAATTTCAGATTTATTTTAAAATACTCAAAATTGTCTTATTTATGAATATGTGTTGTTGTTTGGCTTAATTGATGGAGTTGTTTATATTTTTCTTATAATTTAATTATAGGAAAATTATTTATACATATTGAGAATGTTTTTATGCCTCTGAAAGTATCAAATAATTAATTGAAAATTATTTTAATTAATTTTTCAAACAAACACAAAAAGGGAATTGTTTTGGCATACCCGACGGGACTGTTTTATTTAATGTTTTTTTGTATATGATTATTTTTGTTTCCAATACCTTGAAAAAAATTTTATGTGATTAAAAAATGTGTTATTTTAATGTTAGATGCATGCCAAAATTATTTTGCATGAATTTAAAATTTTTAAAAATTCTAGATATCAAATGAGTCATTTTGAACGTCTAAGTATATTAGTTCGTTTGTCTTAGTAATTTTGGCTTGTGCCGAAAATATTTTGATGAACTTGAGTTGACGTAAAGATTATTAGAATGATGATTTGAAGTTTTGGAAATTTTTAGAATTTTTAAAAATTAATTTTGAATTAATTTAAATTGGGCAATGATGATTCTAATATGACTAGAAATTGGTATGCATATTAAATTAAATTGTTTAATTTTGACATCATAATATTTTGATTTTAAGGTGAATTAATTTTGAATTAATTGTGAAAATATGGAATTTAATTTAATTTGATTAAATATTAAATTTCACATTGAAATGACATACAAAATTAAATTAACTGAAACAACACAAGTAGGCAATTTTAAAGAGGACATGCTTCCATTATAGCAAGGATGGCCATTGGAAGAGAAACTGTAAGGCTTACTTGGACTCTTTGTAGAAAAAGGCATCTGATGCCCCATCTACTTCAAGTATTTTTGTCATTAAGTTAATATTGTTTCCAATAATGATATATGGCTATTAGATGTCGGTTGTGGCTCACACATATGCACTAATATGCAGGGGCCTAAGAAATAGTAAACAACTCAATAAGGGAGAGTTAGACTACGCTTTGGAAATGAAGCAAGGATTTCTGCATTAGTTGTAGGAATTTATGTTTTGACCCTCCCTAGTGGGCTTATGTTAAATTTGGATAATTACTATTATGTATCCGCTTTAACTAAAAATATTATTTTCATTTTAAGATTAAATAAAGATGGTTTCCAATTAGCTTTTAGTAACAATTATTGTTCTATTATATTGAATGGAATTCTTTATGTTAGCGGTGTATTATGTAATGCAATATACATATTAGATATGTCAAATCCAATTTTAAACATCAATGATAATAAAAGGTAAAAACAAGATATGTTGAAATCATCTTACTTATGGCATTGTCACCTTGGTCATATAAGTGAGAAATCATGGCTAAGTTGTATAAGAGTAGTAGTTTGGGGTCATTTAATTATGAATAATATGACACATGTGAATCTTTCTTATTAGGCAAGATGACTAAATTACCCTTTAAGGGAAAGGGTGAATGTGTTAATGGGCTTTTAGACTTAATACATTTAGATGTATGTGGTCTAATATCCACACACACCAAAGGTGGTTTCATCTATTTCATTACTTTGATCGATGACTACTCACAATATGGGTACGTGTATCTTATGAGATACAAATCTAAAGCTTTTAAAAAGTTCAAAGTTTTCGAAAATGAAGTAGAGAAATAACTTGAAAAAAGTATTAAAACACTTCTATCAGATCGAGGAGAAGAATACTTGAGCCAAGAATTTCTAGATTATCTTTGGGATAATGGGATATTATCTCAATAGACTCCACCTTACATGTCACAACACAATGGTGTGGTTGAAAGAAGAAACCAAACCTTGTTAGACATGGTAAGGTCTATGATGAGCTTTGCAGAATCCCCTAAATCCTTTTGGAGTTATGCATTAGAGACTGTCATTTATATATTAAATGGAGTTCCTTTGAAGTCAGTTGATGTTACTCCTTATGAGATATGGTATAACAAGAAGCCCATATTTTCTTACATGAGAGTTTGGGATTGTTCTGCTTATGTGAAGTAGATAATGTCAGATAAGGTGAAAGTTAAGTCTGACTGATGTATATTTGTAGGATATCTAAAAGCATCATATGGTAATCAATTTTACCACCACTTAGAACAAAAGGTGTATGTTTTAAGACATGCTATCATTTTACAAAAAGAATTTCTTTTAAAAGGAGATAGCGAGAGCAAAATTGAATTTGAGGAAGTTCAAGATGCTTAAGTAGATGCTGATCAAGTTCTTGAACCCAAGCCTATTATTCATACAGATCATATAACAGCTCAACCTTCTAAAACACAAGAGATTCGTAGGTCAAGTAGGATACGTATTGTTCTAGAGAGATATGGATCTCTCATTAGTGAACACAACAACATATTGCTCATAGAAAATGATGAGCCTACAACCTGTGAAGAAGTTCTCAATAATTTATAATCTGACAAATGGCTTCAAGCCATGAAGTCAGAAATGGATTCCATGTATGAAAATCAAGTATGGACTTTGGTTGACCCACCCGTACGGATAAAGCCTATAGGGTGCAAGTGGATTTTCAAAAAGAAAACTGACATGGATGGTAATGTGGTTACCTACAAAGCTAGACTTATAGCTAAAGGTTATCATCAAAGACAAGGAATTGACTATGATGAAACGCTTAGCCTAGTAGCTATGCTCAAATCCATAAGAATACTCTTAGCCATTGCTACTCATTATGATTATGAGATATGTAAAATAGATATGAAAACGACTTTCCTTAATGGAAATTTGATCGAGGATGTGTACATGATAGAACCAAAAGGCTTCATATCCAAAGATGACAAAAAGGTATGCAAGCTTCAAAGATCCATTTATGGATTAAAGCAAGCATCCAGGAGTTGGAATATTCTATTTGATGAGACAATCAAATAGTTTAGTTTCTTACAAAATCCGGATGAATCTTTTGTATACAAGAAGGTTAGTGGGAGTGCAATTTTATTCCTTGTACTGTATGTAGATGACATATTGCTAATGGGAAATGATGTCTCAATTTTACAATCAGTCAAAATTTGGTTATCCAATAATTTCTCTATGAAAGACCTTGGAGAAACAGTCTATATTTTAGAGATAAGGATCTATAGAGATAGATTTAAAAGATTGCTTAGTCTTTCACAGTCTATATACATAGACAATATGCTAAAGAGGTTTAGCATGAAGCAGTCTAAGAGGATACACATGACCCATGGGATTACTCTCTCAAAGTCTATGTGTCAAAAGACACAAAATGAGAGGACACGCTTGAGTTTGATTTTATATGCTACAACTATAGGATCAATCATGTACACTATGATAAGTACAAGATCCGATATATCATATGCTCTGAGTGTCACAAGCAGATACTAACCAAACCCTAGTGAGAGTCATTGGGTGGTTGTTAAGAATATCCTTAAGTACTTAAGAAGGACTAAGGATGTAATTTTAGTATATGGAGATGGAGATCTTGTTATGAGTGGGTATATTAATGCCAGCTTCCAATCTAACAAGAATGACTCAAAATCTCAGTCAGGTTATATATTCACATTAAATGGTGGAGCAGTTAATTGGAAGAGTTCCAAATAGAAAACGATTGTTGATTCCTTAACCAACGTAGAGTACATTGCAGCTTCTGAAGTAGCAAAAAAAGGAGTTTGGATAAAGAAATTCATCATGGACCTTAAAGTGGTTCCTAGAATTGTTGATCTAATACAATTGTATTATGATAATAATGGAGTCATTGCACAAGCAAATGAGCCAAGCTCTCATTAGAGATTCAAACATGTGCTCAGAAGACACCATTTGATTAGAGAAATCATTGGTAGAAATGATGTAAAGATAGAAAGAATGTCCACTGATCAAAATATTGCTAATCCTTTAACTACACCACTTCTCCAAAAGAAATATGATTCTCATGAACTCGCCTATGGAATTAAATACAAAAGCGATTGGCTTTAGTGCAAATGGGAGCTTATTAAAGAAGTGTTCTAAAGACAATGACCTTTAGCACTTATTGTATAAATTTATTTGATTAATAAAATATTTTTTTATTAATTTGATGTTCATTTGATATATGAATTGATAATGATCTTAAATCGATTAATAAAGTCATTGATACATAACATAACATGAAAAAAATCTTGATGAAATCATGATATTGAGATTCTTATCATGTGTAATTATGCTAGTATCTAAATTATCCCTAGTCATATGATTAATGAGATGGAACATTGTTAATCTGGACATACTATCATATGTTACAGTCCTTGATTAGATCGAGCAGTAGATTTCATAATCTGTAAACATGAGAACTTTAGAGTTAACAAGTTGATGTTTGCTAAGTGTAGCTAAGTACATTGGATGACCTACTATGAGACAATCATATGGATAATCTATTCAAATGTCAATGATAGTCGAAAAATAACAATGGTGCAAGTATCCTTAGACTTAAGGTACTCAAAGATATCTTGGATACTCATTATGTATTTTGATGCAATTCCTTGTTGCCTTAGGGAGGTTGCTCATAGGGTGGTGGTTGGATATAGCTTGAGGTATTCGAAGGTAATTGAATAACCAACAAAAGATTCACCATTCTTGATAGAAGGAGTGTATACCCATGGCCTCTTGTCAAGGCCATTACTTGGAAATCTCTGGCCAAAGAGGAAATATCATGAAAATAGTCTTTAATGACATGTCTAATAGAGTAATGCGCCTCATTGATGAGAACTAATATTACTTGGACTATATGTGACGTAGTCAATCTAGTGGGAGTTGACACATGTCCATACTCTGAACCAAGTGGGGTATAGAATGGTGAAAAGAATAATTGCACCAAAATTATCTATGGAAAGATTCGTAGTCAAACATTGACTTTTTCGGTCAATTGGGGGTCATGATGTGTTGCTAGATACACCTCATGACTTGCTTAAATTAATTATTAATTTAAGTGACTAAAATAATCGGGAACCTAATGGGTAACACGCATTGAAGAAATGGAGAATAAGTAAAATGATATTAGATGAGATCCAAAAATATGAGAAAATTATTTTGGGACGGATCGCGATGAGATCACATGAAAAATTTGTTCAGGAGAGTAACGGGTCCATGCGGCTGCTAGCTTGCTGGCCTGCCCAGCAGCAGCCCGTAGTAGGCCCAGTGAGCGCGCAGCACAGTGTGCAACATAGCGCGCAACAATGATCGTTTGCTTTCTTTGGCCATAATTAGGCCATAATTAATATTCACTATTTATCAAGTTTTCTTTTCTCTATTTTTGAATTTTGTTATTTTCTTTGAATATGATTCAAATAGAAAATATATCCAATGACATAAAGGAGATATGAAAATATTTTTTGTAAAAAAAAATATATTTTTGACAAAAGAAAAATTCTCTCAAGAAAACTTTCAAAGCTAGTGTCATATCCGTTAATTTAGACCTAAGTCACGCGAGTTGTTAAATCTACTCGTCGGTTTGACCGAAGTATAAATTTGGATTTTTATCCAAAAATAATTAAAATAATGGCAATTAATTATGGAAAATACTCAATAAAGTGTTTAAAATATTTAAAGATATTAAATTTCAGTAAAGGACTAAATTGTAAATTTTAAAAAGTTTAGGGGTTAATTTGCAATTTACCAAAAATTGGAGAATTAATTGGGATAATTATCAATTAAATGCATGAATTGGGACATAAAATGCATGTGAAGGCCAGCCACATCAAGTGGAAAATTTTAAGAAGCTAATTAGCATACATGCATTTAGCATTAATGAAAGCTTCTAGATTGAGCTTAGGTGTCCCCCCCGTCTTAATAACTTTTGTCATTTTCTTCTTGATTATTTCTTTTTCCTTTCTTGTTTCCTTTCATTGAGAAATTTCTGCCTCCCTAAGCCAACCCACGTTTCCCCCTTGATCAGCCATAACCAAAGCTTAGTTCTAGTGAAAGAAAGTGAGAAAAGAGAGAAAAAGTAAGGGAAAATTTCATTTTCATGCTCAAAGAAGCTTAAGAGAGTAAGAAAAAAAAGAGAGATTAGGGTCATGAAGTTTTAATAATCTGATTATAAATTTTAGGAACTCAAGTTGACAAGGAGCTAGATCAAAGGAGCAAAGGAAAGGAGAAAGAGAAGTAAAGAGAAAGAAAAGAGAAAAAGTGAGGTTTGTTCATAACCTAAGGCAATAGCCTATTTTATTTTTTTTATTTGCATGATTTGATTATTTGGCATGTTGATAATTCTGAATTAATAGTATTTTGTGATAAAAATCTTGGAGATACATGTTTGCTAGACTTAGGATTTAATTTGGCAAAAATTGAATGTGATTAGTTTGTATGTTCCTTTGCTGGAAATGGATGAGCAGTGAGCACTTAAATTATTATAACTTAATTTCTGGAACTCAGTTTTACATGTTCTTTGTTGGGTTTTAAAGCTAAGATATAGAAATATAACTTTCATTTAGATCATAAAACCTGAATATACGTCTGTAATTATCCAGAAAAATTTATATATTTCGGACTTAGAATCTGTCCAAAAAATTCTGGGCAGAATTGTTAGTGACTAATCAGTATTTATTTTATTATATCTTTTGATACAGAACTTAGAATTTAGTAATTCAAGTTTCATATTAGAGCTAAGATCCAAATCTAAAATTGTTAAGAAGACCTTGTAACTAAATTCATATTGTAACAGGACCACAATGAAGGTACAAAACAGAAAACAGAATCTACTAGTACAGGGTAGCATATGAGTTGTGAAATTTAAAGAGTAAAATGATGAAAACCTTGTTATATTATGTAAATATTATTTTAATTGAGTGATTATGTGATTATTTTGAGACTTTAAATGTATAAAAATTGTAATTGCTATAAATTTTAATGATATGGTATAAGCCCTAGAACACCTAACTAGAACCAACTTATGATAGTTTGGCATGCCAAGCAGGGGGGGAGTATGATGAAAATGATTAAATTCATTAATGGTATGTTATCTATGCTGGGATGACATTATTATCTACGCCGGGTATGACACTGTTATCTACGTCGGGATGACATTATTATCTATACCGGGTATGGCACAATTATCTACGCTGGGTTTGGCATTGTTATCTACGCTAGTAATAACACTTATATGCGCACATCATATTGCTCGAGTAACACTTCTAAGTGTCTGGATAGCAACTCCATTATCCTAGTCAATGGTTCATAGGTGTTTTGGGCATAAATGAAAACATAAATAAATAAGTTATGAAATATAAATGAATTATTGAAAATAAAAATGGAATTATGAATTGTGACATGGATAAAAAGAAGATTTATTGTTATGGGCAATGAAAAGCTATGGATAATAATGAGTTGATAAAGTAAAATAAATATAAGATATAAAAGAATAAAATTTATGAAATGTAAGTTGCATGAAAAAAAAAATATTTGAGTATGATTTGTAACATGCATTAATAGATGATTAAGTGTTATGGACATAAATAAATTATTAAAAATAAAAAGGAAATCATGAATTGTAAAATGAATAAGAATGATGATTTGATTATGTTAAACAAAAATGAGATACAATAAAATAAATTAATGTTAGGCATACAAGAATATTATGAAATGTTTGTTTGCATGATTTGATCATAAATTGATATATAACAATGCATGTGGCATTAAAATAGTTTATTGGCTTATTTATATGCACCACTAAGCCAATGGTTTAACGTGAGAGTTTCTCTCCTGCAGGTATAGCAAAGAATAAGTAGACAATAGTAGATAAAGCTAACGGTGACCTGATTCATAGAGCAGTATATTTCAACCACTATGGGTCACACAACTTTTGTATATTATCTTTTAAATTTTATTTTATAGCATTTGTAAAATAAATAGTATGTTTTGTAAAGAACATGTTATTATATAAAAATGTAGTTTATCTTTCAAGTTATATTTCTTTTATACCTGCAAAGTAAATAAATCGTAAATAAAAAAATAAAATTAAATGAATTATTTTCATATATATAAAATTTAAAAATGATATTTTAGCCGATGAAGTCAGCGTAGTACTCCCTCATCCAGGCATGAGCTGCTGGGGTTAGGGGGTGTTACAGTTAACATTTTGAATTTGTTCAAACCATTTTTTTTATTAGTTTCTTCTTCATTTTTTGCATAAATTATCATTAGAGACATCCTAGTATGAATTATTGTGATTTGCTATAAACCAACAAAGTAATGATTTGAATAACAAATTAAGAAATTACAAGATATAATTTCTAACCTCTATGTTTGATGAATTAGTTTTAATGGAAAAAGCAAGATCCTTATTTCAAGTTTTAAAAATTTTATTTTTCTGCTGTATTTTATTACTGAGATTCATCTTAAAAACCCAACACTACATGACTATAATCTTTTAATTGTTGTTTTATCCAAAAAACTTGTGTACAACAACTAACTGTTACATATTCTGGTTCGGCAGTGGATAAAACTACTGAAACTTGCTTCTTACTAAACCAAGAAACTAAATATTCACCTATAAAGTGACAAGTTTCATATGTGCTTTTTCTATCTAATAGACTACTAGTATAATCAGCATCCAAAAAACAAGTTAAATAAATAGTCATATTTCTATGATACTATAATCCTAAATGCAATGAACCATGAAGATATTTTAAAATTCGTTTTACAGCATTTAGATGTGGTTCTTTAAGACTAGATTGAAACATAGCACATAAGCATGCAAAATATATAATATCAGGTCTTGAAGTAGTAAGATATAAAAGGGATCTGATCACACCTCATAGAGCTTTTTATCTATGGGCATATCCTTCTCGTCCTTATGCAATTTAGTTGATGTACTTATTGGGGTTTTTGCATTTTTGCATTCCTCCATTCTGAATTTCTTTAAAAGTTCCTTTGTGTATTTGGATTAGTTAATGAAGATTCCTTCCTTGATTTGCTTGATTTGAAGATTGAGAAAGAATTTGAGTTCATCCATCATGCTCATTTCAAATTCCTTAGTTATACAATTTGCAAACTCTTGACAAAACAATTCATTAGTAGCTCCAAAAATAATGTCATCAACATTAATTAGAACAATTAAAGTATCATACTTATACTTTTTAATGAAAAGAGTCATGTCTACATGGCCTTTTGAAAAACTATTTTCTAAAAGAAAAGCACTAAATCTTTCATACCAAGCTCTAGGTTCTTGTTTTAAACCATATAAGACTTTAGTAAGTTTAAAAATGTGATTAGGGAATTCATGATTTTTAAAACCAGGTGATTATTCAACATATACCTCTTCTTCAATAAAACCATTTAAGAATGCACTTTTAACATCCATTTGAAAAAATCTAAAATTCATATGAGATGCATATGCTAAAAGAATTCTAATAGCCTCTAATCTTGCAACCGGAGCAAAGGTTTCATCATAATATATTCATTCCTCTTGGTTATACCCTTTGGCAACCAATGTAGCCTTATTTCTAGACCTTACTCATCTAACTTATTTCCGAAGATCCATTTACTACCAATTACTAAATCATTCTTTGGTCTTTGTACTAAAGTCCAAATTTTATTTCTTTCAAATTGATTGAGTTCCTCTTACATAACAATCACCCAATTTTCACCATTAATAGCCTTATCAATAGTCCTTGGCTCAATTTGAGAAACAAAGGTAAGATCAGAGTCTAAAAGTTTAGAATGAGTACTTATACCTTTGGTGAAATTACTAATGATTTGCTTTTTTGGATGATTTTTTACAAATTTTCATTCTCTTGGAAGTTCTTGAGTTCCTTGCAAAAGTTCTTCTTAATCATCATATTTTTCTTTTTTCTTTGAAGACTCATCAATTTCCTCATGACTAAGATTAAGTTTTTCAATTCATCTGTAACATTATCAAAGTATGTCATTGTGATAATGTTATATTAATTAAAATTGTTAAATATGAAATGTTTGCTGAAATTTATTTGTTTTTATATTCATTATTGGTGGCTAGGAATGAAGAAGGATGTCATGGATTACACTAAAAGATGCTTGACATGCTGACAAGTGAAAGTAGAGCTCCAGGTACCATCTGGATTGTTGCAACCTATTGCTATCCCATAATGGAAGTGGGAAAGGATTACGATGGATTTTGTATCTGGATTGCCTTTGACACAAAAGAAATATGATGCGGTATGGGTAATTGTTGATAGGCTTACCAAATCAGCTCACTTTCTGCCAGTTCGATGAATTATTCATTGATTTGGTTAGCAAAAATATATGTTAATGAGATAATTCGGCTGCATGGGGTGCCATTATCTATTATTTCTGATCGTGACCCACGGTTCACATCAAAATTTTGGAAAAGTTTACAATAAACATTGGGAACCCGACTTACTTTTAGTATAACTTTTCACCCACAAACAGATGGGCAATCTGAATGAGTTATTCAATTGCTGGAAGACATGCTTAGAAGCTATGTAATTGACTTTGAGGTAAGCTGGGATAAGTGCTTACCGTTGATAGAATTTGCATACAATAATAGCTATCAAGCTAGTATCGACATGGCTCCATATGGAGTTTTGTATGCAAGAAGATGTCACACACCTTTATGCTGGAAAGAACTTGGTGAAAAGAAGCTAATGAGTCCAAAATTGGTGCAGCAAACAGAGGAAAAGGTGAAGTTAATCCAATATCGATTAAAAGCTGCAACTGACCGACAAAAATCCTATACTAATTTAAAGAGGATGGCTATTGAATATGTGGTCGGAGACAGGGTATTTTTAAAAGTCTCGCCTTGGAAGAAAGTACTTTGTTTTGGTAAAAATGGGACCATACAAAATACTTGAACGTGTGGGTCCAGTGGATTATAGGTTGGCCTTACCACTAAATTTGGATAAAATTCATAATGTGTTTCATGTCTCAATGTTAAGAATATACTGATCGGATCCAATACATGTAATACCTGTGGAATCAATGGAGGTACAACCAAACTTGACCTATGCAGAAGAGTATGTAAAATCTTAGCTCTAGAAGTCAAGGAACTGAGGAACAAGAAAGTACCATTGGTAAAGGTCCTATGGCGCAATCATGCAATGGAAGAAGCCACTTGGGAGAGAGAAGAAATGATGATAACTTAGCATCCTCAGTTATTCAGCTCCAGCTAATCAGGTAAATTTTGAGGACGAAATTTTCTTAAGGGGAAGAGAATTGTAACATCAAGTGATTTAGGCCTCGATTGCACGTGACTGTAGTCGGGTGCGCATGTTCAATTGGAGTCTAAATTTGAACCCATAAAATAATGATTAATAATAAGAGAAAAAAATTAAGGGTATTATTATTTGGGAATTAAAAAGGTTAGTGTTAGAATTAAAAAAATAAATAAAATTTCCTATGTGCAAAATCGTTATTATGACAATTGTTGGGGGAAAAGTGTGAAGATGGGGAAAGATGTGGAAAATAAGGAATTTCTCATAGTTTAAATGTTAATCAAGATTAATTAAGTTAATGGACCAATGAACATTAGGATTAATTTTAATTAGTGGGACCCACTCTTTAATTTGGGAATAAAAGTCAAAAGATGACAAATTCTCCATTCTTTCACCAAAAATACCTAACTTACCTTCTTCTTCCTCTCTCCCACCCTTTGGTTGTCCACCTTAGCCCCTCCATAAGCCACCATTTTTCTTCAATCCAAGCTTGAAAAAGAGAGAAAAAAATAGTTTTGAGAGAGAAAAATTCAAAATTTAAGAGCTCTTACCATAACGGGAGCAAAGGAGCAAGAAGGAAGGAAGAAAGAATAAATGAAAGGGAGAAATTTTAGGGGAAATTTTGGCCCACCTTGGAGAATCATTAAGGAAAATCAAATGAACAAATGAGAGGCCCTTAAGAGGGCGACAAAGGAAAGGATAAAGTTAACTAGTAAGAGGAGGAAAAGAAGGATAAAGGGAAGATCCAAAGCTGATTAGGTATGTACGTCATTGATAAAAATTTTACATGTTGTTCAATTGTGCAATTGTGTATTAAGGTTGGATATGAATGTGGTTTGGCTATGGAATGTGATTAATTGTTGCTTCTAATATTTTATATGGTAATGAGACCAAATGCTGTGAAATCATTAAGACATGTGAATGTAATTGTGATATGGAAACTTTGGCATAAAAATGAATGCATATAATAAAGGTAAGTAGTATATAGATTGATGTCAATTGATGACTTTGTTACAGAATTCCAGGAGCAGTCTTCACATTTTTTATTATAACTTAGGTTTTAGAATTCTATTTTGTATGTTTTTATTAAAACTTAAAGCTAAGACATACGTCTTTAACTTTTATTTAGACCATAAAATCTAAATATATCTGAATTTGCCCAGAAAAATTCATAAATTTCAGACCTAAAACCTTTCTAAAAAATTCTGGGCAAAATTTTTTGTGATGACTCAGTGTTCACTTAGCCATAACTTTTGATAGAAAACTGGGATTTGAGTGATTTTTTATTCATCAAAAATCTGAGACAATAATCATCAAATTGTTAGAAGACTATAACTTCAAATTAGAATTATAAATGGGCTAAAAATGAATCCCAAAACCAGGGCCAAAATCTGCCATAGATAAAAACTTGAAATATTGGGTTTTTGCATGTAGTGTGATGAGTATATGTAATAATTAATGTGAAATTTTAGTTTAATGGTAATTATAAATGTTTAATAAATTATTTATGTGTGAGATTCTAGTGCAACAATAGTGGAAACAAAGAACAAAAATAAATAAGCTTATTTGTGACAATTTAGTAACATTATCATTTTTGAAAACATTGTGAATTAGTATAAAAATAGTTAAGCCCTAAGACACCTAATCTAGAACTAGGATAGAGAATAGTTTGGCAAGCCAATTAGGGGATTTTAAGGCACTCAGTGTCAAATATGAAAGCGGTAATGACAATTTATAAATACGCTTGGTGCAAAATTATTAAGCTGGTAATGACAATATTATGAAAGTTCGTAATTGCATTATTATAAAAGTGCTCGACACAATATTATGAAAGCCGGAAATGACAACCCCATTATTCCTATTAGTTAGTTCGGTTATAGGTGCTATGGCATAAGAAAAATGAAAAATAATAATAAAATCAAAGTATGTCATTGTGATAATGTTATATTAATTAAAAGTATTAAATATGAAATGTTTACTGAAATTTATTTGTTTTTATATAATTTTCTTATTTTATGCTTTATTTATGAAATGGTTAATTAATATGTAAGAAAATGTATGTATGTAAAATTTTTATCCTTGAAGCACCACTAAGCTAGTAGCTTAGCACGGGTGGTTTCCTCTTCCGTAGGTTTAAAGGGTGGCTGTAGGTAATATAGTTGTCAGAAGAAGAAGGGTACCCGGACGAAAGTAGCTAAAAGCTTTGGATTTATTTTTGGTATATTTTATCAAAAGCTTTGTAAATTAAATTATAGTGTGTACAATATATGTGACTTTTAATGTATGGGAAATAGTTTGAATGTAAATTAATGTATTTTATAAATAAATAAAATTTTGAATATTTATGTTTGTAATCATTTTATTTTGGGTATTAGGAATATTTTTGCGAAAGAAAAAAAATTTAACCTTGATTTCATTAAGTTAATATGATAGTTAGTCGGGTAATGCTCACTGACCTTGCTGAACTAAAGTGGGGTAAGGGGGTGTTACAGGGTCATGGAGTGAAAGTTAGTCGTGTCTATAAAAATAGTCTAGTCAATCTTAGAATGTAGAATTCTGAGCTAACCGAATATAGTTGTCATTCCATTAGTTTGACATAATCTTGGGGATGGATTGGTTAACTCAGCATGGGACAGCAGTGGATTGTCATTATAAGAGAGTGACTTTCAAGAACTTAGGGCAGGATGACGTGATTGTTTTAGGCAAGAATCCACCATACTTGACTAATGTCATTTCTATTACAAAGGCATCTAAGTTTATAAAAAAGGGATGTGAAGCCTTTTTGGCGCATATTGTAGATACCAAGAAAGGGAATCGAGATCTCAGAGAGATTCCAACAATATGCGAATATCCAAATATCTTTCCCGAAGACTTGTTAGGGTTACCACCTGTTAGGGAGATAGAGTTTTCCATAGATGTTTTGCCAGGAACAACCCCAATATTGATCACTCCCTGCAGAATGGCACCTGCGAAACTAAAAGAATTAAAAGTGCAGTTGTAAAAGTTATTAGAAAAATGGTTTATCAGACCTAGTGTCTCACCTTGGGGTCCTCCGGTTCTATTTGTAAAAAAGAAGGATGGCACCTTACATTTGTACATCGATTATCATTAGTTGAACAAAATGACAATTAAGAATAGATATCCATTGTCGAGAATAGATGACTTGTTTGATTAGTTGAAATGAGCAGTGGTATTTTCTAAAATTGGCCTCAGATCAGGATATCACCAATTGAGGATTAAAGAATAAGACATTTCAAAAACTGCATTTATGACTCGCTATGGTTATTACGAGTTCTTAGTAATGCCTTTTGGCCTGACGAATGTCCCATCAACATTTATGGATCTAATGAATAGAATCTTTAGGCCTTATTTCGACCAATTTGTGGTGGTTTTCATAGATGATATGTTGGTGTACTCTAGAAGTAGAGAAGAGCATGATTAACATTTTCGTATGGTCTTCCATACCTTGAGAAAGAATCAGTTATATGCAAAGTTGTCAAAATTTGCATTCTAGTTGGATGAAGTGGCCTTTCTAGGGCATATTGTCTCGGTCAATGGGACTCTAAGAACGTAAAGGCAATGCTCTGCTGGAAACCACCTCGAAATGTGACTGAGGTGAGAAGGTTTCTTGGTTTGGATGGTTATTATCGGAGGTTTGTGAAAGGATTTTCAATGATAGCCTCATCACAGACAAAATTGCTTAGAAAGGAGACTAGATTTGAGTGGACAGACAGGTGCCAGACTAGTTTTGATAAGTTGAAGAAAATATTGATAAAGGCATTAATGTTGACATAGCCTACTGCAGGAAAAGATTATGTGGTTTACAATGATGCTTCCCTTAATGGTTTGGGCTGCTTGTTAAAGCAAGACGGCAATGTGATTGCATATGCTTCCAAACAACTGAAGCCTCATAAGAGAAATTATCTAACACATGATTTGTAACTAGTAGTCATTGTGTTTGCATTGAATATATGGCAACACTACTTGTATGACGAGCAATGTTATATCTATATAGACCATAAAAGTCTAAAATATTTGTCTTCACAAAAGGAACTCAATTTGAGATTGAGGTGATGGTTAGAATTAATCAAAGACTACAATTGTATTATTGATTATCAGCCAGGTAAGGCCACTGTGGTAGCCAATGCTCTGAGTAGAAAAACTCTGGTAGGTAAACGTTAAAACTTAAATTTATTAAGTGAATAAGATTAAATAACTAAAAATAAAATAATAAGTAGTTTATATATTATTTTAGCAGAATTACGGATTCAACCCATATTGATTCAACAAGTAAAGGACAATCAAAAGTAAGACACGAAATTAAAGAAAATCTTTGAAATGGTGAAAAAGGGTGAAAACCAAAATTTACTATTGAAGCAGATGGGAGTTTAAGGCATAAGGGCAGGTTATGTATGCTAGATATACTAGAATTGAAATGAGATATTTTGAAAGAGGCTATCAATGTTATTCATGCAATGCACCTGGGGAGCAACAAAATGTATCATGATTTGAAGGCATATTACTAGTAGCAAGGAGTGAAAAAGATATCATAAAGTATTCTA
The DNA here is from genome assembly GCA_023653625.1 of Triadica sebifera. NCBI lineage: Eukaryota > Viridiplantae > Streptophyta > Magnoliopsida > Malpighiales > Euphorbiaceae > Triadica > Triadica sebifera. The sequence continues at coordinate 11,857,146 of CM042900.1, forward strand.
CAAGATGTTTAACTTGTTAGCAAGTGAAGGCTGAACATGAAGTACCAAATGGATTATTGCAGCCATTTTCAACTCTGGAGTGGAAATGAGAAAGAGTTACAATGGATTTTGTTTTTGGGTTTCCTTTGACATAAAAGAGGCATGATGTAGTTTGGGTAGTGGTGGACTGACTCACCAAATCAGCTCATTTTCTACCGATTAGGATGGATTATCCACTTAACTTTTTGGCAGAGATCTATGTTAATGAGATAATTCATTTACATGGTGTGCCAATTTCAATCATATCAGATCGGGACTTGAGTTTCACTTCACAATTCTGGAGAAGTTTGCATCAAGCCATAGGTACTCGATTCAATTTTAGCATAACTTTCCACCCATAAATAGATGGACAATCAGAGAGGGTCATACAAATATTGGAGGATATGTTGAGGAGTTGTGTTATGAAATTTGAAGGCAGTTGGGACAAACATCATCCATTGATAGAATTTTCCTACAATAATAGTTACCAAGCCAGTATCGGTATGGCACCATATGAAGCCTTATATGGGAGAAAATGTAGAACACAAAGATGTTAGACTGAGCTTAGTGAAAAGAAAGTAGTGGGTCTAGAGTAAGTGTAGCAAATAGAGAAAAAAATGAGAGTAATAATCATACGCAGATTTGAAAATGAAGTGTTGCCCAGATATTGAACTAAGAAAAGGGGTTGAATTGGATATTAAAATTTTAACTTTTAACTGTGGAAAGAAAAGTTAAGATTAGTAGGGATAGAAACATAAGACACAAGAATTTTTATAGAGGTTCGGGTGTTAACAAACCCTACTCCTCTCCCCAATCTCAATTGGGAGTTTCACTAACACTCTAAGTGTTACAATGGAGTTTTCCAAGCTCACTCCCAACTATGGTGTTTCTAACAATGGATTACACCTAACCCAAAAATCACTTGTGTTTTAATGCCTCACACAATAAACCAATTCATTATGTCTTAAAGGCTCACACAAATAACCCTTACAAATGTTCTACTCTTAACCACAAAATACCCAAACTCACTTGAGTAGATGATTACAGAGAGAAACACTTACAAATTGTTAATGCTTAGAGAATGATGAGCAAAAAGATTTTCACAAAGAATAAATGTTTGTTTTGAAAGTATTAAATGCACAAATGGCTTACAATAAGATTTTGATTCGAAGTATATATCTATTCTTTTGTTCTATATTCATAAATGACTTGCGTTTATACTTCCATGGCAAATTATAGCCATTTGATTGCATTTAATACAGAAATAGCCGTTGCACGAACTCTTATTTTCGCGCCTGACATGTTTCTCTTTCCTCTTTCACGGTTGTGATTATGGTTGTCACTGTCATGACAGTTCTTCCAAGCCGTGACTTGAGTGGTGACTTTGGCCATGAAGAATTTTGGAAGGATTTGAAGTGTTTGATCACGGGCATGACATTATATCTTCACGGGCATGAACAACCTTCCTGGGCATGGTCTAAGTGGTGACTCTGGCCGTGAAGCTCTCTGGAAGAATTTGTCATGTCTTTTCATGAGCGTGACTTTTTTTCATGGTTGATATCATTCTTCATGGCCATGAACTTTAAATGTTGGATAGTTGGCATTAAGCTTCATCACGAGCATGACATATAAGGTCACGGGCGTGAACATGCTATTTCTTCATTTTTTTGTCTTTTTAAGATTAAACTTTCATTCTCCATTCTTGCTATCATATTCAATACCCTATTCAATAAACTTAGAAAACAAGTATGTTAAATGCATTATTGCTATTTTATTTGTTAGCATCAAAATGACAGAAATACCCCTCAAGGTTCAACAATCTCCCCCTTTTTGATGGTGACAAATAATCTAGCAATATGTGCTTTTGAGAAGTCTCCCTCTCAAAAGATGCTTAGGATAAAAAATGCTGAAGTGCAAGAATTGTAAAGAATGATGAAGTGTAACATCAAGATATGCTTCCTAGTTTTAAGCATATGCAAGGTATATCCAATGTATACCAAAAGTTTTCCTTAAAGGAAATTATATTTATGCCAAGTATATTTAAGGTATATGAAGAGTATATCAAGTGCATATTCATTCATGTAACTTGCATCAAGGTATATGCAAAGTATATAAAAGGTATATTTAAGGTATATGAAGTTCATTTGCATACTTGCATATTCATTTGATTCAAAAATAAGTATTGCTTTTAACTTTAAACAATATATTGCTAGGTTCTCCCCCTTTTGTCAACAACAAAAACAATAACAAAAAGATAAAACATAATGGAAAACAAAAGCAAATATATTAATGTAGAAAAACCAAATACAAAAGTAATTGAAATTTTGAAAAGGAAATTTGAAATTCCTATAGTAAACAAGCTAGAAAATAACACTGCTAACATAAAGTCTAGCCGGACATCCTACCTCTAAGGCGAGCTACTTCCGCCTCGAGGCTCTCCATGCAAGACTCCATGAAATCTTTGAGGTTCTCTAACCTCTCATCCCTCGAAGCCTGCAATTGCTCAAACCGTGGTGCCAAGAGGTCAACCACTTGCTGAGCCAAGTTTGGTGTGGAGGCAAAGGATTGTCCAATTTCCTGCTTAACCTCTAGAGATGCCACCTCAACTCGAACTCTCTTCCTCTGCTGGATTCCTTGGAGGCCAGCTTTGAAGTCATCTGAGTCATTGTCCTCCCAAATGATCTCACCAGCAGTGTTGGTGAAGCGGTAGTAGATGTTGTTCTCAAATACTATACGAATAGCCGCTCCCATTTTGATGAAGGACTCGACGTCTAGTCGGTCTCGAGGATGTGCTAGTATGAGGTTGAAGTGGTGTTCCTCTAACTTCAAGTATCCTAGCTTGATGGCGATGTGAGTCCCGTACCCACCAATCAGAATGTCTCCGAAGGGCTTGGTGGCAATTGACAAAAGATGGTTTGCAAACCATCAAGATAAAGCCACTGTTAAGCCTCTTCGGGCCATCTCTAGGAGAAAAAGCTCTAACTTCCTGATCGATCCATTGCTGTCTCCTCTGGCGAAAATGCTATAGGTTAGAAACCTATGTAAGTACTTGTGCACTGAGGATCGAAGGTGGGTGCTCTTCATCTTCTTGACATCCCAGCTGCAATTAAGCTGGAAGTGAGTCTATAAATGAGTAGCATAGAACTCCACTTCACTCTCAATCAGGATACCTTCAGAGGGAAGGTTGAACATGTCTCCAAACTCTATGGCAGAGAGGGTGTTCGGATGCTTGCAAACTTGGAATTTCATCGTGCCAGTAGGAGAGACTTGTAGGGTGCTCAGAAATTCCAAAGTTGGTTCCCTCAGTGTTGGTTGATGAATATCAATGAAGTCTTTCAAATGATAAGCCTGGAGTTGTTCCGTCATGCTTGTCTCAAGGCCGAGTGTTCGGATGGTTTTCCATTCAAATGATCTAGAAGAAAGGAGTGGCCTTTTCTTGAGAACTGAATATCTAGGATGACAATGCTCCGGAATAATGTTTAGAAGGTAATTCGTGTACCTTCTTGGAGCATGAGACTTCTTCCTTGTGCCCTTGGAGGAGCCGGTTTCCATTTTGATTTAGAGTGAAAAAATCTGATGGAATTGTTTGGAGTAAAACTTAAGATGTTTGATTTCTGATGATGGAAATGGTTTTTGAAGATATTTATAGATGGAATGAGTTGCTAGGGGGCCAGAATCTTCAAAATAGAATTTAATGGTGATAAATGAGAGAAGTTGAGAGAAGTTGGAGAGTTGGAATGAGAGAAATAAGGGCAGAAACGTTATATAGCCGACATCTTCACGGGCGTGAAAACCTAAGTCACGGGCGTGAAGTGCCATGTTCACGGTTTGCTGAAGAGACGTTCTAACCGTGAAGAGAGAGGTGAAATTGTTCACAATCGTGAAAATTAAAGGTAATGGGCGTGAATGATGAACTATCACGGTGGTGACAAACAATTCACGGGCGTGAAGTACAAACTTCACTACTTGTGATCGTGAAACAGAGCGTGACACAAAGCATGAATGCTTCTGTAAGTTTTTGGTGGAAATGTTCACGATCATGAAAAATCATCACGGGTGTGAACAAAGGGTTTCATGGGGGTGAATGAAAAGGGTTATGGTCGTGAAACATAGTCTTCACTACCTTCAGCCGTAAAGCATGTCGTGAAGCAAGTCGTAAAAGCTACTACTTCTTTTGGCAATTTAGTTCATGGTCGTGAATATATGTCACAGACGTGAATTGCCTAAAAACCTCACCAAATAGAATTAAGTCTAAAACATTTCTAAGGAGCATCTATCCCTTATAACATATATTTCCATCAAATTTGCTACCTTACATCTAGTAAGATGAGATAAAAACACAACATTATCAAACAAGGTTTGACAATTTTGGCAATCACAAAGTTAATCCATCAATCATACCAAGCTCTCTTCTTATGAAATTAAATCTTTCCTCATTTAGAGACTTAGTGAAGATATCTGCTAATTGATTGTCTGTGCTTATAAATTCCAATACAACATCTCCATATTGAACATGATCTCTAATAAAATGGTGTCTAACGTCAATATGCTTACTTCTAGAATGTTGAATGGGATTCTTAGATAGATTTATGGCACTCGCATTGTCACATCTAATAGGAATATGGTTCATACTATGACCATAACCCTTAAGTTATTGTTTCATCCAAAGGATTTGTGTACAACAACATCCTGCTGCCACATACTTCGCTTCAGCGGTAGAAAGAGCAACTGAAACTTGTTTCCTGCTAAACCAACAAACTAAGCACTCTCCAATAAAGTGACAAGTACTTGAAGTACTTTTTCTATCTAAAAGACTTCCAGCATAATCAGCATATGAATATCCTATAATGTAAAAGGATGAATTTCTAGGATACCACAAGCCTAGATGCAATGAGCCATGTAAATATTTAAAAATTCTTTTTACTGCATTGAAATGAGACTCTTTAGGACATGATTGAAAGCGAGCACATAAACATACATTATACATTATGTCGGGTCTAGAGGCAGTAAGATATAAAAGTGATCCGATCATATCTCTATAAAGCTTTTCATTAATGCTCTTACCTTTTTTATCCTTGTCCAATTTTGTTGATGTGCTCATTAGAGTATTGGCATTCTTGCATCCTTCCATTTCAAATTTCTTAAGTAAGTCTTTGGAATATTTTGATTAGTTGATGAATATGCCCACATTGCCTTGTTTTATTTGTAGACCGAGGAAATATTTTAGCTCACCCATCATGCTCATTTTGAATTCCCTAGTCATACACTTAGCAAATTCTTGACAAAACAATTCATTAGTAGACCCAAATATGATATCATCAACATAAATTTGAACAATTAGAATATCATGCTTATGCTTTTTAATGAACAATGTAGTGTCAACTTTCCCCTTTATGAAGTTATTTTCTAAGAGAAAAGAACTTAGTCTTTCATACCAAGCTCTTGGGGCTTGTTTCAAACCATATAAAGCTTTTGAAAGTTTAAATACATGATTAGGAAACTCATAGCTTTCAAAACCAAGTGGTTGTTCTACATAAACTTCTTCTTCTATAAAACAATTTAAAAAGGCACTTTTCAAATCCATTTGAAAGAGTTTGAAATTCATATGGCATGTATATGCTAAAAGTATTTTTATAGCTTTTAATCTAGCTACAGTAGCATAGGTCTCATCATAATTTATTCATTCTTCCTGATTATACCCTTTTGCAACCAATCTAGCCTTATTCCTAGTTATTGAACCTTGTTCATCTAGTTTATTTCTAAATACCCATTTGCTACCTACCGTTTGATGCTCCTTGGGTCTAGGTACTAAGGTCCAAACCTTACTTCTCTCAAATTGGTTGAGTTCCTCTTGCATGGTAATCACCCAACTTTCATCATTAAGAGCCTCATCAATATTTTTAGGCTCAATTTGAGAAACAAAAGAAAAGTCAGAGGCTAAATATTTGAGATGAGATCTAGTACTTAGTCCTCTTGTAGGATCACCAATGATTTGCTCTTTGGGGTGATCTTTTGTCAATCTCCATTCCTTTGGGAGCTCTTGCCTATTTTCCTCTTGAGCTTGAGGTAGAGAATCATCTTGATGTGAATCTTCTTGATCATTTTCTTCTATTCCATTTCCAAGATCAAGTCTTTCCATGGTACCTACTACATCATCAAGAACATTACCTTTCACAAGATCAAGTATACAAGATTCATCAAAAATAACATCCATAGATTCTTCAATAGTAAATGACTTTTTATTAAATACCCTATATGCTTTACTAGTTGTGGAGTATCCTAAAAAGATACCCTCATCAGATTTAGAGGCAAATTTTTCAAGATTGTCCTTGGTATTCAATATGAAGCACTTGCATCCAAATACTCTAAAGTATGATATCAAGGGCTTTCTTCCAATCCATAGATCAAATGAAGTTTTGTTTAGGAGAGGTCTTTTGAAAACTCGATTTGAAATATAACAAGTAGTATTTGTGGCTTCTGCCCAAAAGTAAGTTGGTAAACCATACTCATTGAGCATTTATCGAGCCATTTCAATTAAAGTTCGATTTTTTCTTTCAACTACCCCATTTTGTTAAGGTGTCCTAGGAGATGAAAAGTTATGCGAAATGCCATGTTCAAGACAAAAGCTTTCAAAGTTTTCATTTTCAAATTCCTTGCCATGGTCACTTCTCATTCTTAAAATGCAATATCCTTTTTCATTTTGAATTCTTTTAGCAAAATGTTTGAAAGTTTCAAAAGCATCACTCTTTTGAGCTAAGAAAATTACCTAAGTAAATCTAGAGTAATCATATACGATGACAAAGGCATAGTGTTTACCTCCTAAGCTTGCAATTCTAGTAGGTCCAAATAAATCTAGATGCAAGAGTTGTAGAGGTTTTGAGGTACTTACTATGTTTTTGGATTTGAAAGATGACTTATGTTGCTTCCCTCTTTGGCAAGGTTCACATGTCTTGTCTTTTTCGAATTTGACTCTTGGCAGTCCCTTTACCAGTTCTTTTGTGTTGAGGCTTTGAATTTAGTCCATGTTTGCATGACCAAGCTTTGAATGCCACAGCCAAGATTCATCACTAGTAGTCACAAGACACTTAGAGGAATGGTTAGATATTTCGTGTAAGTCTATTATGTAGGTATTGACATCTCTATTTCCTTTAAATATCTCTTGACCATCAATAGAGGTTACAAGACATTCGTTGGAAGTAAAGGTTACTTTGTTTCCTTTATCACATAATTGACTTACACTCAACAAGTTATGTTTCAAGCCATCAACAAGTAAGACATCTTTAATAAATATAGTACCATTAATACCAATAGAGCCAATGCCAATTACCTTACCCTTAGCATTGTTTCCAAAGGTAACTTTACCTCAATCAATACTTTTGATTTCATTGAAAAATTTTTTGTTTCTTGTCATATGCCTTGAGCATCCACTGTCTACTAGCCAAGCATTTTTGTTTATTGTGGACTTGAGGCATACCTATAGAATCATAATTCAAGTATGATTTTTAGGTACCCAAATGAGCTTGGGTCCTTGGGGGTTAGCACATGAAGATTCCTAATGAGCCTTCCTTATCCAACAATGTTTATTTATGTGACAAAATTTCATACAATAATTACACTGTATAGGTCTAAAAATGCTTTTGAATGCCATATTTCTATTAGACTGAGTTTGAGAACAATGGCATGCACAATCATGATTCATTGGTACTTTTCTAGATGCATGCTTCTTATACATAAAGGCATGATTAGCCTTTTGAGGTTTCTTTCTTAGGCTTACCAGTCCTTGAACATCCCTCTTATGTATAGAAGGTTTAGTGTATTTAGTGCATTTATCTCTTGGTGTTGTTCCAGCAAATGTGGAGATGTGAGGTTCACTTGACTTAACAAAAATAGTCTTGTGAGAAGATGATGATGTACCCTTAAATCCTAGACCATGTCTAATTAAGGGTGGTCTTTGAGACACAATGAGAGTATCTAACCTCTCATTTCCTTTGTGAAATTTTGAAATGGAGTTTCTAAGTTCCTCAACTTCATTTTTCAAAGTATTTTTTTCTTTAAGCAAAGTTTTAGTTGAGGGTTTTGAAGAGTATTGATCTAATGACTTTTGAAGAGATTCATTTGATGATTTAAGCTTAAAGTTCTCCTTTTTCTAAAGTATCCATTTTGATTTTCAAATCAGAAATGTTATTCTTATAAGTATTGAATTTACTTCTATATTTTTCTGGTTCTAGATTCAATACTTCTATTAGGCTTTGCTCATCATCATCATCTTCACTATTACTATTATTATCACTACTATCATTATTGAAAGAGTATGAGTGAAGTGATCTTACCTTATCTGAGACGTGATCTTCTATAGCCATGAACCATAGGTTGACTTCTTCACTTTCATTGTCATCTTTTTCACTTGAAGAACTTTCATCGTCCCATGTGTCTTTGTGACCTTTCTCCCCATTGTCTCTTTGGTATTTGTTCTTGTGCTTTTTGAGCCTTGACATTCCGGTTTAATATGCCTTTTCTTTCCACATTCATAGCACTTTACCTCTTCTTTACTTCTTTGTGTATCATTAGAAGCTTGTTTGGGGTTTCTTTGCCTGAATTTTCTAGAGTTGCTCAACAACCCTAACTCTAGAAGAACTCTGGTTCTCCCCATATTAATGGAAGGCGTAAGACTTAATTGTTTATTTAGTGAGGGATTTCTTTGTTAAGTCTCATCAAGTTATTATTTCATGCTTTTATATATTATACATTCATCACATTGATATATAAAGATAGTTACATTAACTATATGGCATGATTATGGACATACTAAAGTCAATCTCTTGAGCCAAAGAGACATTGACTAGGTCTTACCTAGGTATATGCATGAATTTACAACCCAAAATAGAAATCAAATTCCTATTTCTAAGTCTTCTTGTTTATGGTACCATCTCCTTTACTTCTTGCTCCCTCGTATCTTCATTCTATCCTAATCCTATTTAATCTAATTATATATTTCAAATTATAGAAAACCTCAATTTACATTTGAGGGGAGTAAGATGAGAAGAGAAATACATAAGAAAGAAAAAGAGGTAGGGACACGCAGACTCTATTTACCATAAAACAAAATAATTCCATGCATGCTCAACCACATTGGGCCTAAGTCCCTAATCAACCATCATGCCTTTTCATACACCCCTAATATGCATTTTCTAATGCACAAAATAAAAATGACAATTTTGGATTTCAATTTGTAAATCGATTCAACACTTGAATTGAAATTGCCTATATGAGTTCTTTCGGTTAATTTAATTTTGTATGTCATTTTAAAGTGGAATTTAATATTTAATAAAATTAAATTAAATTCCATATTTCCATAAATAGTTCAAAATTAATTCTCCTTAAAATCAGAATATTATGATGTTAAAATTAAACAGTTTAATTTTAATATACATACCAACTTCTAGTCATACTAGAATTACAATTGCACAACTTAAATTAATTCAAAATTAATTTCCCAAAATTCTAAAAATTTCCAGAACATCAAACCACTATTCTAATTATCTTTAGGTCAGCTCAAGTTCATCAAAATATATTTGTCACAAGCCAAAATTACTAAGACAAACGAACCAACACACTTAGACTCTCAAAATGACTAATTTGATATCTAGAATTTTTAAAATTTCAAATGATTGCAAAATAATTTTAGCATGAATTTAACATCAATAAAAATTATTTCAAGGTGCTGGAAATAAAATAAACACATACAAAAAAATCAAACAAAATAGCCCCATCGGGTATGCTAAAACAATCCCGTTTTTCTATTTGTTTGAAAAAGTAATTAAAATAATATTTAATTAATTATTGGACACTTCCAGAGGCATAAACATATTCTCAGTATATCTAAATAATTTTTTCATAATTAAATTACAAGAAAAATGTAACCAGCCCTATCTATTAAGCCAAACAACAACACATGTTCATAAAAAAACAATTTTAGGTATTTTTTAAATAAATCCGAAATTAATTATTTGAATCACATTCAAATAATTTTTCAATCAAAATAATAATTCTTAATCATCCCATGATCATATTAAAGAAATAAAAATATGTAAATTATATTTTACAAATTAATTTCAATTTTTCAAAACCTATTGATCCAAAATCATCAAAAACATGCAATCCCATTGCACTTTCAATTAAAATTAACTTTAATGGATACAAGGAAGCTCTGATACCAATATTGAGTTTTGAAGAATGAATGATATTGATAAACGCAGCGAAAAATAAAATATTTCAAAACCCAAAATAAAAGATCATACTTGTACCATTAACACTAATTTATATAAACGTAAATTTTAAAATTATACCTTATAATTTTTATTTGTTCTTCAAATTTTCACTTTGTTGGGTTGTAGCAAACCACAACAATCTACACTAGGATGTCTCTAATGATAATTCATGCGAAGAATGAAGAAGAAACTATCAAGAGAAATGGTTTGAACAAATTCAAAGTGTTAGCTTTGAAACTGTTCTTGAGATAATTTTTGTTGTCTTAAAAATATTTTTTCCGCAAAAAAATATTTTCATGTCTATTTTCTGCCATTTGATGTCTTTTCTATTTGAATCAAATTTAAAAATAAGATGAAAAGTCAAAAATGGAGAAAATGGAAACAAATGAATAGTAACTGGCCATAATTGGCCTAATTAAGGCCAAAATGGTGTTGCCAAGATATTAAGCCAAGAAGGGGGGTTTAATTGGATTTTTAAAAATTAAACTTTAAGGTGCGGAAATAAATAATTAATTTTAGGAGGGATAGAGAAAATTTGACACACAGATTTATAGAGGTTCGGGTGTTAACAAACCCTACTCCTCTCCCCAATCGCAATTGGGAGTTTCACTAACACATTAAGTGTTACAATGGAGTTTTACAAGCTCACTCCCAACTATGGTGTTTCTCACAATGGCTCACACCTAACCCAGAAATCCCTTGTGTTTTAATGGCTCACACAATAACCAATTCCTTGTGTTTTACAGGCTCACACAAACAACCTTCACTTTGTGTTTTACAGGCTCACACAAACAACCTTTTAATTTGTGTTTTGGAGGTTCACACAACTAACCCTTACAAGTGTTCTACTCTTAACCCAGAAATACCCAAAGCTCACTTGAGTACAGATTACAGAGAGAACCACTTATAAATTTTAATTGCTCAAACATGAGGAGCAAAAAGATTTTTACAGAGAATAGATTTGTTCTCAAAGTATGAAAGTACAAATAGCTTGTAATAAGAATTAAATTCGAAGTATATGCTATTCTTTTTTTTTTCTTATCATTCTCTAGTTCCTTAATGCATAAATGACTTCCATTTATACTCCCATGGTTGAATATAGCCTTTGGGGTGCATTAAATAAGAAACTAGCCGTTGTACCAACCAAAAATCGTGCTTGACATTTTTCTCTCTCATTGTTCACGGGCGTGACTATGCTGTTCACGGGCATGACATTTCTTCCCAAGCCGTGACTGAAGTGGTGACCTTAGTCGTGAAGCTCTCTGGAATGTTTTGACATATTGAGTCACGGGCGTGACATACTCATTCACGGGTGTGACATACTCATTCACGGGCGTGACAATCTTCCCAGCCGTGATCCAAGTGGTGACTCTGGTCGTGAAGCTCTCTGAATGAAATTGCATGAATCTTCGCGGGGGTGACACCTTTATTCACGGGAGTGACTAAAATGCTTTCTTCACGGTTTGTTTTTCCTTCATGGTCGTGAACTTCAAATGTTGGTTTTGGTAACGGTTAGCTTCCTTCACGGGAATGACTCTTAGAGTCACGACAGTGAACATGCTACTACTTGAATTTTGTCTCTCAAGGATTATTCTTCCAATTCTCCATTCTTGCTATTTTAATCCATCTCCTGTATAATATACTTACAAAAAAAGTATGTTAAATACAATATTGCTATATTATTTGTTATCATCAAAATGACGGAAATACCCCTCAAGGTTTAAAAATCTCCCCCTTTTTTATGGTGACAAATAATCTAGCAATATGTGATTTTGAGAAGTCTCCCCCTCAAAATATACTTAGGATAAAAATTATAATGTGTAAGAATAGTAAATAATGATGTAGCATTAAACTAAATTTTAAGTATATGCAAGTTATATGAGAAGTATATCCAATACATACCATAATTCCTTTTTATGACATGAAGTATATGTAAGGTATATTTAAGGTATATCATGGCATATTTTTATTTGTAACTTGCTTTTAGGTATATGCAAAGTATACTTAGGTTGTATCTAAGGTATATAAAGCTCAATTTATATACTTTTCATATGAAATTTTGAATCAAGATTTTGAATCCATTTCAAGTCAATTCAATTTTAATTATTTGATTCAAAATTCATTTACCTTAATATATATTGCTAGTTTGATACCATTTTTCCTATCATATATTGCTGAATTTCTCCCCCTTTTGTCATAAATCAAAAAGGATATGAAGATTGAAGTAAACAAAAGCAAATATATATATCATAAAGGAAAGGATACAAACTAAGTTAAAATATTCAGAAAAGGAAATTTAAAATTTCCTACACAAGCAAACAGGAATATAACAAACAAGCTAAAAAATAAGCAAATCTAGGCTACACTCTAGCCTATTTCCTAGCCAGACATCCTATCACGAAGCCTAGCTACTTCAGCCTCAAGGCTGTCCATCCGAGACTCCATGAAGTCTTTGAGGTTCTTCAACCTCTCATCCATCGAAGTCTACAGCTGCTCAAAATGTAGTGCCAAAAGGTCAACCACCTGCTGCGCTAAGGACAGTGTGGAAGCTAAGGACTGTTCGATGTCCTGCTCGACTGCTGGAGGTGCTTTCTGAACCCGAGCCCTCTTTTTCTGCTGGACTCCCTGGAGGCCTGCCTTAAAATCCTTCGTGTCATTATCTTCCCAGATAATCTCCCCAGCAGTGTCAGTGAAGCGGTAGAAGATATCGTTCTAAAAAACGATTCTGACAGCCGCTCCCATCTTGATGAATGACTCGACATCCAAACGATCTCGATGATGTGCAGGAATGATGTTGAAGTGATGGTCATCCAGCTTCAAATAATTTAGCTTCACTGCAATATGGGTGACATATGCCCCAATCAAAATATCTCCTGTGGGCTTGGTGGCAATGGAGAGAAGATGGTTAGCAAACCATCTGGAAAGTGCCACTATGACTCCCCTGCGAGCCATCTCAAGGAGGACGAGTTCTGACTTCCTGATTGTTCCATTACTTTCTCCCCTAGAAAATATGCTATAGGTCAGGAACCTATGCAAATACCTATGCATTGGGCCCACAAGATGAGTGCTCTTTGTCTTCTTCACGTCCCAGCTACAATTATAGCCAAAATGTGTCCATGCTAGAGGGGCAGAGAATTCTACCTCAGTGTCATTTAGAATGCCATCAGATGGTAGGTTGAACAATTCTCCAAGTGCGATGGCACTGAGGGTGTTAGGATTATTGCAGAGTTGGAATTTCACCACTCCAGTAGGTGAAACCTGTACGGTGCTGAGGAATTCCAGCGTTGGCTCCCTCAGAGTCGGCTGATGAATTTCAACAAAATCTTTGAGATGACAGGCTTGTAGTTGCTCTGTCATAGCCATCTCAAGCCCGAGACTTCGGACCGTCTGCCAATTGAATTTCACAACAATTGGGGGTGAACCAATTGTCACGGGCGTGAAATATTGAATTTTACCACTTATGCCCGTGAAGCAAGCCATGAATCAAGGTGTGAAAGCTTCTGTGAGTTTTGGGGTGTAATTGTTCACGGGAGTGAAAATTAGTCACGGGCGTGAAAGTCTATTTTCACGGGCGTGACTCAAGCCGTGAAAATAAGTTTCACCACTTGAAGCCGTGAACCATGTTGTGAACCAAGTCGTGAACGACACTGCCTCTTTGGGTCATTTAAGTCATGGGTGTGAATATATGTCACGGGCGTGACTCCCCTAAAATTTTCATCAATTTAAAATTAAGTCCTACAACGAGACTAAATCATTTCAACAAATATTCTTCTTCTTAAAACATGAATTCTCATCAAAAATTCTTTCTTATAACTTGTGATATGATTTAAGATCAACAATTAAAATTTCATATTTTTGCAATCACAAGGTTAATCCATCAATCATACCAAGTTCTCTTCTAATGAAATTAAATCTTTCCTCATTTAGAGACTTAGTGAAAATATCTGCTAATTGATTTTCTGTGCTTATAAATTCTAATACAACATCTCCATATTGAACATGATCTCTAATAAAGTGGTGTCTAATGTCAATATGTTTGCTTCTAGAGTGTTGAATAGGATTCTTTGAAAGATTTATAGCACTTGTGTTGTCACATTTTATAGGTATATGGTTTATCTCATGACCATAGTCCTTAAGTTGTTGTTTCATCCAAAGAATATGTGTACAACAGCATCCAACTGCTACATATTCAGCTTCAGCAGTTGAGAGAGCAACTGAAACTTGTTTCTTGCTAAACCAAGAAACCAAACATTCTCCAATGAAGTGACAAGTACCTTAAGTACTTTTCCTATCCAAAAGACTACCAGCATAGTCTGCATCTGAATATCCTATAATATAAAAAGATGAATTCCTAGGATACCATAAACCTAGATGCAATGATCCATATAAATATCTTAAAATTCTTTTTACAGCATTTAAATGAGATTCTTTAGGACATGATTGAAATTGTGCGCATAAGCAAACACTATACATAATATCGGGTCTAGAAGCAGTAAGATATAAAAGTGATCCGATCATACCTCTATAAAGCTTTTCATTAATGCTCTTACCCTTTTCATCTTTATCCAATTTTGTTGATGTGCTCATAGGAGTCTTGGCATTTTTGCATCCTTCCATACCAAATTTCTTGATTAGATCTTTGGCATATTTGGATTGGTTGATGAATATGCCCTCATTGCTTTGCTTTATTTGTATACCAAGGAAATACTTAAGTTCTCCCATCATGCTCATTTCAAATTCCCTAGTCATGCACTTAGCAAATTCTTGACAAAGCAACTCATTAGTAGAACCAAAAATTATATCATCAACATAAATTTGAACAATTAGTATATCATGCTTATGCTTTTTGATGAATAGTGTAGTGTCAACATTCCCTTTGTGAAGCTATTTTCTAATAAAAAAAACTTAGTCTCTCATACCACGCTCTTGGAGCCTGTTTTAAACCATACAAAGTTTTTGAAAGTTTAAAAACATGATTTGGCAAATCATAGATTTCAAAACCTGGTGGTTGTTCTACATACACTTCTTCATCTATATAACCATTTAGAAATGCACTTTTCACATCCATTTGAAAAAGTTTGAAATTCATGTGACATGCATATGCTAAGAGTATTCTTATAGATTCTAATCTAGCTATAGGTGCATATGTTTCATCATAATCTATACCTTCTTCCTGATTATATCCTTTTGCAACTAGTCTTGCTTTATTCCTGGTTATTAACCCTTGTTCATCTAATTTGTTTCTAAATACCCATTTGCTACCTATGATTTGATGATCCTTGGGTCTAGGTACTAGGTTCCATACCTTATTTCTCTCAAATTGGTTGAGTTCCTCTTGCATGGAAATTACCCAACTTTCATAATTAAGAGCCTCATCAATATTTTTAGGCTCAATTTGTGAAATAAAAGCAATGTCAGTGACTAAATGCTTGAAATGAGATCTAGTACTTACTCCCCTTGATAGATCACCAATTATTTGCTCTTTTGGATGATCTTTTGTCATTCTCCATTCTTTTGGAAGTTCTTGCTCCATTTGTTCTTGATTTTGAGGTAGTAAATTTTCTTGATCATTTTCTTCTTTTCCATTTTCAATATCAAGTTTTTCCATATTACCTACAACATCATCAAGAGCACTACCTTTCACAAGATAAAGTGTACCAGATTCATTAAAAATAACATGCATGGATTCTTCAACCGTTAATGATCTTTTATTAAATACTCTATATGCTTTGCTGGTTGTAGAGTATCCTAAAAAGATACCTTCATCAGACTTAGAGGCAAATTTTCCAAGATTTTCCTTGGTGTTCAATATAAAACACTTGCATCCAAATACTCTAAAGTATGATATCAAGGGCTTTCTTCCATTCCATAGTTCAAATGAGGTTTTGTTTAAAAGGGGTCTTTTGAAAACTTGATTTCAAATATAACATGCAGTGTTTGTGGCTTCTGCCCAAAAATAAGTTGGTAATTCATATTCATTAAGCATTGTTCTAGCCATTTCAATTAAAGTTCGATTTTTCCTTTCAACTATCCCATTTTGTTGAGGTGTCCTAGGAGATGAGAAATTATGTGAAATGCCATGTTCAAGACAAAAGCTTTCAAAGTTTTCATTTTCAAATTCTTTCCCATGATCACTTCTTATTTTTGAAATGCAGTACCCTTTTTCATTTTGAACTCTTTTAGCAAAGTTTTTGAAATTTTCAAAAGCATCACTCTTTTGAGTTAAGAAAATTATCCAAGTAAATCTAGAGTAATCATCTATGATGACAAATGCATAATGTTTTCCTCCTAAGCTAGCAATTCTAGTAGGTCCAAACAAGTCTAAATGCAGGAGTTGAAGAGGTTTTGAAGTACTTACTATGTTTTTGGCTTTGAAAGATGACTTGTGTTGCTTTTCTCTCTGACAAGGATCACATGTCCTGCCTTTTTCATATTTGACTCTTGGTAATCCTTTTACTAGCTCTCATGTGCTGAGACTTTGTATTAAGTCCATGTTAGCATGACCAAGTCTTCTATGCCACAACCAAGATTCATCACTAGTAGTCACAAGACACTTAGAGGAATGGTTAGATAGTTCATGTAAGTTTATTATGTACGTATTGATATCTCTATTTCCTTTAAATATTTCTTGACCATCGATAGAGATTACAAGACATTCATTTGAAGTAAAGATTACTTTGTTTCCTTTGTCACATAATTGACTTACACTTAACAAATTATGTTTCAAGCCATCAACAAGTAAGACATCCTTAATAAAAGTAGTACCATTAACACCAATGGAACCAATGCATATTACCTTAACCTTTGCATTATTTCCAAAGGTAACTTTACCTCCATCAATACTTTTGATTTCATTGAAAAGTTCTTTGTCTCCTGTCATATGCCTTGAGCATCCACTGTCTACTAGCCAAGCATTTTTGTTTATTGTGGACTTGAGGCATACCTATAGAATCACAAATCAAGTATGATTTTTAGGTACCCAAATGAGTTTGGGTCCTTGGGGGTTAGCACATGAAGGTTCCCAATGAGCCTTCCTTATCCAGCAATGTTTATTTATGTGACCCATTTTCATACAATAATTACATTGTTTAGGTCTAAACTTGCTTTTTGGTCTTACACTGTATTTAAATGCCACAATTCTATTAGACTGATTTTAAGAGAAATGGCATGCAGAATCATGATTAATTTGCATTCTTCTAGATGCTTGCTTTTTATATATAAAGGCATGATTATTCTTTTTCTGTATAGAAGGTTTAACATTCTTATTTCTTGGTGCAGTTGTAACATGTGTGGAGATGTGAGATTCTTTAGATTTAACAAATATAGTTTTGTGAGAAGATTATGATGTGTCCTTAAATCCTAGACCATGTCTAATTAAGGGTGATTTTTGAGACACAATGAGAGTATCTAAGCTCTCTTTACCTTTGTGAAATTTAGAAATGGAATTTCTAAGTTCCTCAACTTCATTTTTCAAAGTATTATTTTTTTTTATCAACGAAGCTGTTGAGGGTCTTGATGAATATTCATCTAATGACTTTTGAAGAGATTCATTAGATGATTTAAGCTTTATGTTCTCTTTTTCTAAACCATCTATCTTATTTTTCAAATTAGAGATATTATTTCTATAGGTACTAAATTTAGTTCTATATTTCTCTAATTCTATATTTAATTATTCTATTAGGCTTTGCTCATCATCATCATCATCACTATCACTATTACTATCATTATCACTACTATCATTATTGAAAGAGTATGAGTGTAGTGATCTTACTTTGTCCGAGACGTGATCCTCAATAGCCATGAAGCATAGGTTGACCTCTTCACTTTCATTATCATCTTTTTCACTTGAAGAGCTTTCGTCATCCCATGTGGATTTATGACCTTTCTCCCTATTGTCTCTGCGGTATTTGCTCTTATACTTCTTGAGCCTTGGACATTCTGGTTTGATATGTCCTTTGTTTCCACACTCATAGCATTTTACCTCTTCCTTACTTCTATGTGTGTCATTAGAAGTTTGTTTGAGGTTTCTTTGCCTGAATTTTCTGGAAATGCTCATTTTCTTCTCAATGATTCTTTTTAATCTCCTTGAAAGTATAGTGATGTCCTCATTTTCATCATCACTCATTTCTTCATCATCTTCACTTTCTTCTTGAGATTTTGAAGTAGAGGCTTTGAGTGCTAAGGGCTTTCTTTTCTCTGGCTCTGCTTCAAGCTCTCTATCTCTCTTTTCTGCCATCTCATGTGTGAGAAGTTTGCCAATCAGCACATCAGTATTCATGATGCTCATATCTTCATTTGCTTCTTCTATGCCAGCAACTCTTGAACCATAGTCTTTAAGAGGAAGACTTCTCAAGATTTTATTGTTTACATCTTCCAAACTCAGATGCTTTCCAAGTTTCCTCATTCCATTTATAATGGATAGAAGTTGGTTGGTCATGTCAGTGATTGACTCATTGGATTTCATCTTGAAGAGCTCATATTCTGAGGTTAGAAGTTGAATCTTCTTGGATTTGACTTGCTTAGTTCCCTCATGATAGTTCTCCAATGTCTTCCACATGCTATATGCTGTTGAGCAGTGTTGTATTCTCCCACATTCTTCAATAGATAATGAGCTTGATAGGATTGTCAGTGCCTTCTTGTTTTTGAAATTTGCTCTTCTTTGAGGCTCTGTCCAATCATCTCTTGATAGGATTTCTTCTTCACCATCAGCTCCTCTTCTGGTTGGTGGTGTCCATTCTTTTCGTACACTATCCCAGACTTCAATTCCTTCACTATCCAATGGGCATAATTTGCTCCATCAAAGTAAGGTTTGAGACTTTGGAATCCTTCACTGGCCATATCTTGCTCTTTACTAGTGCTTTTTAGGCTTCAATGCTAGACAAGGCTCTGATACCAATTGTTGCCTAGATATTAAACCAAGAAGGGGGGTTGAATTGGAGTTTTAAAAATTAAACTTTAAGGTGCGGAAATAAACAATTAATTTTAGGAGGGATAGAGAAAATTTGACACACAGATTTATAGAGGTTCGGGTGTTAACAAACCCTACTCCTCTCCCCAATCGCAATTGGGAGTTTCACTAGCACATTAAGTGTTACAATGGAGTTTTACAAGCTCACTCCTAACTATGGTGTTTCTCACAATGGCTCACACCTAACCCCGAAATCCCTTGTGTTTTAATGGCTCACACAATAACCAATTCCTTGTGTTTTACAGGCTCACACAAACAACCTTCACTTTGTGTTTTACAGGCTCACACAAACAACCTTTTAATTTGTGTTTTGGAGGTTCACACAACTGACCCTTACAAGTGTTCTACTCTTAACCCAGAAATACCCAAAGCTCACTTGAGTACAGATTACAGAGAGAACCACTTATAAATCTTAATTGCTCAAATATGAGGAGCAAAAAGATTTTTACAGAGAATAGATTTGTTCTCAAAGTATGAAAGTACAAATAGCTTGTAATAAGAATTAAATTCGAAGTATATGCTATTCTTTTGTTTTTCTTATCATTTTCTTGTTCCTTAATGCATAAATGACTTCCATTTATACTCCCATGGATGAATATAGCATTGGGGTGCATTAAATAAAAAACTAGCCGTTGTACCAACCAAAAATCGCGCCTGACATTTTTCTCTCTCCTTGTTCACGGGCGTGACTATACTTGTCACGGGGGTGACATTTCTTCCCAAGCCGTGACTGAAGTGGTGACCTTGGTCGTGAAGCTCCCTGGAATGTTTTGACATTTTGTCACGGGCGTGACATACTCATTCATGGGCGTGACAATCTTCCCAGCCGTGATCCAAGTGGTGACTCTGGTCGTAAAGCTCTCTGGATGAAATTGCATTAATCTTCACAGGGGTGAAACCTTTATTCACGGGGTGACTGAAATGCTTTCTTCACGGTTTATTTTTCCTTCATGGTCGTGAACTTTAAATGTGGGTTTTGGTAACGGTTAGCTTCCTTCTTGGGAGTGACTCATAGAGTCACGGCAGTGAACATGCTACTACATGAATTTTGTCTCTCAAGGATTATTCTTCCATTTCTCCATTCTTGCTATTTTAATCCATGTCCTGTATAATATACTTACAAAAAAAGTATGTTAAATACAATATTGCTATATTATTTGTTATCATCAAAATGACATAAATACCCCTCAAGGTTTAACAGATGGGAAGGCAGCAGGCGCGCTGAGCCTGCTGCGGGCTGCCCATCTCACCTGCTAGGCAGGATAGCAGCCTGCCTAGCCCGCGCGGGCCTGTGACACTCTCGAACAATTTTTTTGCGCGATCTCATCGCAATCCATCCTAAAATAATTCTCTCATATTTTGGATCCTATCCAAGACCATTTTACTCATTCTCCATATCTTAAATGCATGTGACCTATTAGGTTCCTGGTGATGTTGGCCACTTAAATTAACAATTAATTTAAGCAGGTCATGAGTGATATCTAGTAACACATCATGACCCCCAATTGACCGGATAGTCCATGGTTTGACTACAAACCTTTCCATAGATAATTTTTGTGCAATTATTCCTTTCGACATTCTATACCCCACTTGGTTTAGAGTATGAACATGTGTCAACTCCCACTAGATTGACTACATCACTTCTAGTCCAAGTAATATTATTTCTTGTCCTTTAGGCTCATTACTCTATTAGATATGTCATTGGAGACTATCTTTATGACATTTCCACTCCGGCCAGAGATTCCTGAGTAATGACCATGACAAGAGGCCATGGGTATACACTCCTTCTATCAAGAGTGGTGAATCCTTTGTTGGTTACTCAATTACCTTCGAATACCTCAAGCTGTCTCCAATCACCACCCTATGAGCTACCTCTCTGAGGCAACAAGGAATATCGTCAAAATACAGAATCAATATTGAAGACATCATTGAGTACCTCAAGTCTAAGGATACTTGCACCATTGCTATGATGAGACTATCATTAACATTTGAATATATTATCCATATGACTGTCTCATAGTTGGTCATCCAATGTACTTAGCTACACTTAGCAAGTATCCACATGTTAACTCTAAACATCTCATGTTTATAGATTATGAGATCTACTACTCGATCCAATCAAGGAGTGTAACATGTGCTAGTCTGTCTGGATTAATAATGTCCCATCTCATTAATCCTATGACTATGTATAATTTTGATACTAACATAATTACACATGATAAGAATCTCAATATCATGATCTCATCACGATTTCCTTATTGATATGTTATGTATCAAGGACTTTATTAATTGATTTAAGATCACTTATCAATTCATATATCAAATGAACATCAAATTAATGAAAAATCTTTTTATTAATCAAATAAATTTCTACAAAAAGTGCTAAAGGTGATTGCCTTTAGAGCACTCCTCTAACAAGCTCCCACTTGCACTAAAGCCAATCGCCTTTGTATTTAATTCCATAGGCGAGTACATGAGAATCATATTTCTTTTGGGGAAGTGGCTTAGTTAAAAGATTAGAATTATTATGATCAGTAAGCACTTTTTCTATCTTTACATCATTCCTACCAATGATTTCTCTAATCAAATGGTATCGTCTGAGTACATGTTTGGATCTCTGATGAGACCATGGCACCTTTGCTTGCACAATGGCTCCATTATTATCACAATACAATTGTATTGGATCAATAATTCTGGGAACCATTGCAAGTTCTGTGATGAATTTCCTTATCCAAAATGCTTCCTTTGCTGCTTTAGAAGCTGCAATGTACTCTGCTTCGGTTGTGGAATCAGTAGTCATTTCCTGTTTGGAACACTTCCAACTAACTACTCCACCATTTAATGTGAATATATAACCTGACTAAGATTTTGAGTCATCCTTGTCAGATTGGAAGATGGCATCGGTATTCCTGCTCACAGTAAGATCTCCATCTCCATATACCAAGAATACATCCTTAGTTCTTCTTAAGTACTTAAGGATATTCTTGACAGCCACCCAATGACCCTCACCAGGGTCCGATTGGTATCTACTCGTGACACTCAGAGCATATGATACATCGGGTCTTGTACATATCATAGCATACATGATTGATCCTATAGCTGAAGCATATGGAATCAAACTCATGTGTGTCCTCTCATCTTGTGTCTTTGAACACAAAGACTTTGAGAGAGTAATCCCATGGGTCATGGGAATATATCCCCTCTTGGACTGCTCCATGTTAAACCTCTTTAGCATCTTATCTATGTATGTAGACTGTGAAAGTCGAAGCAATCTTTTAGATCTATCTGTATAGATCTTTATCCCTAAAATATAGACTGCCTCTCCAAGGTCTTTCATAGAGAAATTCTTGGATGACCAAATTTTGACTGATTGTAAGGCTTAGACATCATTTCCCATTAATAATATGTCGTCTACATATAACCCAAGAAATACAGTTGCACTCCTACTAACCTTTTTGTAAACAAAAAGTTCATTCAGATTTTGTATTTCGTTTTTCTGGACAGATTTCTAGTTCAAATTTTGAGTCCGTTTTTCACCTAATTTCAGGCCTATTAAGGTCTAATGGTCTGAATGAAAGTTGAAGCCCTATGTCTTAAATTTCCAACCCAATAAGAATCACTCAAAAATAATTTTCAGAACTCAAGCTATGATTAGAAAAGTAGACACTGTTCATAAGATGAATTTCCAGTACATCAATTAATTCATACAATTTCCATTTTGATGCTTCAACCTCATTTTCTAGTTTTTATTTTCACATTCATAGCATCATTTAGTCACTAATTCATTACTCAATCAAATATCCAAAATTTCGTACACATCACAAAATCAAAATGAACATTTTTT
Organism: Triadica sebifera; assembly: GCA_023653625.1. NCBI lineage: Eukaryota > Viridiplantae > Streptophyta > Magnoliopsida > Malpighiales > Euphorbiaceae > Triadica > Triadica sebifera. The sequence continues at coordinate 11,880,244 of CM042900.1, forward strand.
CTATATTGAATTTTTGCCAAATGTACATACCTCAAAAATTTCACTTCTCTTCACTTTTATCTTCTTCCTAGCTAGCTTTCTCTTTACCCTTACTTCCACTTTGATTTGGGTTCAAAGTTTGTTCATTTCCTTGTCCTAACAACAAATTTTACACAAATCAAACGCTAATCACCCTAATCCACCCTTAATCACCATTAACATATTAATAACCCTAAATTACTACCTTTAATGGCAACTAACCCCAAATTCAAAGAAACGAGAAGAAGAAAACTGAGAAGATGGAAAATCTAAACTCACCTTTAATGATCTAAAAATTGAACCAAGTCTTCTTTCTCTTTTTTCTTCCTTTCTTCCTTCCTCTTCCTTGGTTTTGCCCACTTTGCTTCACTTCTTTGATGATCTTGCCTTGATCCCACTTTTTTTCATCTAATCTTAGCTTTAATTGAAGAACAAATAGAAGAACATTAAGGGAGGAGGAGAGTCATGGCAAAAGAGAGAAAAAAGGGACATAAATGGGTGTGATTAATGTGAGGAAGAAGAAGAATGGCCAAAAAGTGAAAGTTTGACTTTTTATAGTTTGATTAGATGGGTGGTTAGGATTAATTACTAATCTTGCTTCCCATTGGTCCATTAATTTAAATCACTCTTACTTTATTTTAATCAAAAGAATATTTTTTCATTAGATAAAGAACAATCCATTTTTATGTCTTCTTAAAATATATGTGCCAAAAACACTACAATTTCCAATTTTATTCAGCAAAAAATTATTTTTTTTCAATTTTACTTCCGAACTTCAAAATTCTAAATTAATAATATCCAAAATATTTTTCTCACATCTTATTATTATTTTAATTAATTTTTTTCATGTTTGAATTTAGACTCTGATCGGTTCAGCGGGCCGGATTTCGGTCAACCGCGACCGTGGCCAAAATTATCGGGCATTACATGATATCTTTTTAGTTTCAATCATATTCAAAAAGAAGATTAAAAATAAAAAATGCAGAAAAGTGAATTCAATGAGTCGTAATGGCCATAATTAGCTAATAAGAAACAAAATTGGCCTAACGACCAGACAACATGCTGTAGCGCACAGTGCCACGCACTTTGGGTTTGTTGTTGGCCATAATTACCTATGTCATATCAACAAATTTAGGCTTCGAGTTGCATATATCGTTAAACTGATGTATTGGACCGACCGGAGTTTACATTTATATTTTTATTAGAAAAATTTAAAATAATGGAAAATACTTAATAAAGTATTTAAAGTCTTTAAAGATGTTAGTTTACAGTGAAGGACCTAAACACAAAATTTGGAAAGTTTTGGAGTCAATTTGCAACATACAGAAAATTAGAGAATCAAGTGAGATAAACATTAATTAAATGAATGATTATGAACATTAAATACATGTGATGGCTAGTCAAACCAAGTGTTACATATTAAGAAACTTACTAACATAAATATCTAGACATTTAAGCTCAGATGGACCCATCATTAATTAATTTAGGCAGATTCTTCTTAATTTCTTCTTCTTCCTTTCTTATCTCTTTCCATCTAGAATTTTCTACTCTCCTAAACTAGCCCCACGTTTCTACCATCCTCCATAGCCAAAGCTTCTTTCTAATGAGAGAAAGTGAGAAAAGTGAGAGAAAAAAGTAAGTAAAAGCCATTTTCATGCATAAAAGAGCTTAAAGAGGCTTGAGAGAGCAAAACGAGGAACAGATTAGCAAGAAAAGAGGAGAGAATAAATCTTAAGGTTCGGCTATGGAAGTAAAGAGGTGAAGGTAAGGTGGTTTTTCTTCTCTTCCATATTTTCTCTAAAGAAAGATAATGATTAGAGTATATTTTGGAGGAGAGAGAGAGTTTAGGGGTTAGAGATATATGATGGAAGAAAGATTTTTTATGAAATTCTTGTATGTTTTAGGTACTTAAAAAGAGAAAAAAGATAAGGGAAAAGAGAAGGAGATATAAAAGACCAAAGAGAAAAAAAATAAATAAAATCAATAAAAAAAGAAGGTATGTGTATACCATATGGTAATAGCCTATAGAATTTTTATATGTTTACATCATTTTAATATTTGGCATGTTAGTTGTTAATTAGGATGAATTTGGTTTGGTAACTTTGTATGAATTTGGGATTGAAACACGGTAATATGAGTTACAACATTTGTGTTGTTTTGCTGTAAATTAATAGGGGGCAACCTGTATATAATATGCTATAACTTAAGCTATGTAATTTGGATTTGTAACATCCTCGACTTCCCACATATGCATTATTACATGCATTTTATTTTGACATATGCATTTGAATATAATTCAATTGAACACATGCATTTCATACGTATTTTCGTAGGATCAAGTTTATGACACGCACTAGCTACGTGTCCTAGTACATTGCAATTGTATTGAGTCACACATGTGTATTTATAATCTAAATGAGGATAAAAAGTATTAAAAAAAATGAATGAAATAAGGTGACTAAATTAAAGTAAGCAAAATGACTAGATTGAGATTAAATTGCATATTATGTTGATTTGTATAATAATAATAAAAAAATAAAATAAAAAAAATAAAAGTCAGAAAAATAAATAAATAAATAAATAAATAAATAAATAAATAAAGAAGGAAAAAGGGGACGGATGAAACAAAGAAAAGGAAGATAAGGTGGTGGGTGGTGGCTTTTAACTTATTAGGCAGCCACCTTATCACTTCCCTTCCTCATCTTCTTCTTCTTCTTCTTCTTTGCTTCATTCCTTCCATTTCTTTTCAAGTTTCAGCCACCATTTCTTCCTTCTTTCACTCCAAAAATTGCAGGAACAAGATTAGCCAAGAGTGATTATAGGTGAGTAAACATTTATTCTTGTGTTAAGCTTGATTTTGGTGTTTAGGGTTCATTAATAGGCACTGTTTTGCAACCCGATTTTGATGAACATCTAAATTGATTCTGGACAAGTATAAAACACAAAAGTTGTTCCTTTATGTCTTATATTTATGAATATGTAAACGGTGTTTCGTGATTTGGTTTATAGAATTAGATATGCTCTTCGTACTGAAACTGGTCAGGGTGTAAACCCTAACCAAGTTAGCTACTGTGTTACTTGATTTCGAATATGTTAAAGCCATTATTTGAAGTATCTCAAAACATAAAAGTTGTAGATATATGTGTTATGTATCTGTATACCAAATTTCAGGTTCATATGTCTTGTAAATTGTGAGTTATGGTAAATGGAACCATGACTGTTCCATGGTTTGAACTGCCTATTGAGTGCCCTGGGCAGTTCCAGAAACTTTTTTGTCTAATTTTAGCTCCTTAGAGCTAGATTCTGTAACTTATCAAAACATGAAAGTTATAGGTATATGTCTTAGATAAAGTTTGGTACTAATTTCAGCTTAAAATGTTATTTATAGAGTAAGTTATGGCCTTTAGAAGTCATACTGGTCCGGAAGCCAATTCTGTTCTGGACCAGTGAAATGTTGCTTATAATTTGAAGACCTTAGAGGCATAATTGGTAAAAGTTGTGAACATGAAAAATGTTCCATTTGAACCCATATAAATTTATGACAAGTTTCATTATAATCTGATTTACATATTGTAAGATATGGACTACCCAAATTGGTACCCTGAAACTGCCAAAGGGCAGAAACAGGGCAGGAAACAGAACACTCTTAGAAATTCCACCAAAAATTTTACAATGATCCAATTGGTCTGATATTTTAATATGTTTCATGATTATGTGTTATTTTGAATTAGGAACAAGAATCAGATTAATTGGTCAACTATAGGAAAAGTTATAGGCTTAACAGTCCCATAAGGTCACACTGCCCCATAGGAAAAAGCCTAGCTATGTATATGCATTATGCATATTAATTTGTTTAAGCCGCATTAAGTCTCCCTAATCATGAGTTAATCCATTATATTTTCATGTTAGGCTCACAACATATTGGAGACCCACAAGGAGCAGATAGACAATAAGTAAGAGTCGGGATCAAAGGAGAACGGTGAGTCTAATTATCGATTGAATTCTTAGTGCAAATGAATGTTGCTTGCTATGTGATTCATATGATTGTCATAATTTGTCCTTGATAATATGATGATGGATAATTTGTGACGTTTGTGGTTTGACATATGATTGTCATGATTGTCCTTGATAATATGATGATGGACAATATGTGACGTTTGTGGTTTGACATATGATTGTCATGATTGTCCTTGATAATATGATGATGGACAATATGTGACGTTTGTGGTTTGACATATGATTGTCATGATTGTCCTTGATAATATGATGATGGGCAATATGTGGCGTTTGTGATACGTATAAATGGTATACTTGTGGTATATTTGAGGTATATGTTTGACATATGTGATATATATACATGGTATATGTATAGTATATGCAAGGTATATGCGTGGCATATGAGGCATATATGTGGTATATGTATGTTATATGTGATAAGATGCAATGGTTCATAAATGCTTAGTACAAATGCATATGCATATGGACTTAAAAGGCGTTGTGACTAGTTAATCAATATTGCAAAGCAAAAGAAGAGGCCTATGGCCCAACAAATGTGCAAATGAAACAAATGATCAAGCTAGCTAGCAAATGCAAATACAATTGCAAATGCAAATGTTCACATGGCAAATGTTCACATGGATACCCGGGGCAATGTCTGTTTAACTTGGTCACAACAAAATGAAATAAGCAAAGCATTTGCATACATAAAGAGTAATGATTATATGTTTCAAATTTATTGATACTTATATGATACTGATGAATGGAATAGAATACCTGATATATATTGGATTTGTGATTTATTACTATGAGTTGTTTGGTACTTTAGAGCTCATTGGATGATTATTCTCACTGAGCCGCAACTCATCAATTTGCGTCATTTTTCAGGTAAAGAAAAGTGATAGCTCATTTTGAGTAGTGTATAGAAGACATGGAGCACAGGTCATTGGCCGAGCCTCATCACTCTCTCTCCTTGCATTCCACACAAGCATAAAAATATGTCATCTGTATTTTGGACTTATATGCTTGAATATGTATAGTCATTTTGGAATGAGTCTAAATATGTATAAATGAAATCAACTCGGAAATACTTATGTGTAAAGTTTATATTTTGATATATGTGATATATCGTATTGTGGTTTTAATGTTGACTTGAAAAGTCATTTAGTAATTTTACAGGATATAAGACTTGTAAAGTCGTTAGTTGATTTTACAAGATATGATATGAAAAAAAAAATTACTACTATTGTTAACAGGGTATTTTGCCTTTTCAGTATGCAGTATGTGACTATTTGATACAGGGATAGGTTATACTTAAATGCATAAGAGGTGTGATGTTACATTTTTGGTATCAGAGCAGGGATAGGTTCCATGGGAACATGCATCTGCATAAGAGCATGATAACATATGCATCATATGTGTTGAACATTATGTAGTGACATACTTTCATTTATTTTAGGGACATCATAAGACATGATACACCAAGGAGGGAGAGGCCGGCCGAAATGCATTCTCATGAGGCAGCACCTCATTTACATAGAGAGCAACCAGCAATAGGAGCTAGAGCTCCAGTACATGCATCACAGTCATCTCATGCAGAAGTACCCCATGAAAACCTAGAACAAGAAGTATATGGTCCTGAAATGTACAAGGAAAGACGGTATGAGAAGCTGAGGAAACATGGTGCAACTGATTTCAATGGCACAACAGACCCAGCAGAAGCTGAGACATGGCTGAAAAGGACACAGAGGGTACTGAATGTAATACCCGATAATTTAGGCCACGGTCGCGGTTGACTGAAATCCGGTGTACCGAACCGATCGAGGTCTAAATTTGGACATGAAAGAAATAAATTAAAATAATAATAAGATGGGAGAAAAATATTTTGGATATTATTAATTGAGAATTTTGAAGTTTGGAATTAAAATTGAGAAAAAAATAATTTTTCGCTGAACGAAATTGGAAATTGCAGTGTTTTTGGCACAGATATTTTAAGAAGGCATAAAAGTGGAATATTCTTTATCTAAGGAAAGGAATATTCTTTTGATTAAAATAAAGTAAGAGTGATTTAAATTAATGGACCAATAGGAAGCAAGATTAGTAACTAATCCTAACCACCCACCTAATCCAACTATAAAAAGTCAAATTTCCACTTTTTTAACCATTCTTCTTCTTCCTCACCTTAATTACACCCATTTCTCTCCCTTTTTCTCTCTTTGCCGTGAGCTTCTCCTCCTCCCTTGATGTTCTTCTTTTTGTTCTCCAATTAAAGCAAAGATTAGATGAAAAAAAGTGGGATTAAGGCAAGATCATGAAGAAAATGAAGTAAAGTGAGCAAAACCAAGGAAGAGGAAGGAAGAAAGGAAGAGAAAAAGAGAGAAAGAAGTTTTTAGCCATTTGGAAGATCTTCAAAGGTGAGTTTAGATTTTCCATCTCCTTACTTTCTTCTTCTCATTTCTTTGAGTTTGGGGTTAGTTGCCATTATAGCTAGTAAATTAGGGTTATTAGTATGTTAATGGTGATTAAGGGTGGATTAGTATGATTAGTGCTTGATTAGTGTAAAATTTGTTGTTAGGACAAAGAAGTGAACAAACTTTAAACCAAAATCAAAGGGGAAGTAAGGGCAAGGAAAAGGCTATCTAAGAGGAAGAGAAAAGTGAAGAAAAATAGAACTTTGAGGTATGTACATTTGGCAAAAATTCAATGTATAAAAATGTTGATTTTGATTTTGTGATGTGTATGAAATTCTGCATATTTGATTGAGAAATGAATTGGTGATTAAATTATGCCATGAATGTGAAAATAAAGACTAGAAAATGAGGTTGATGCATGAAAATGGAAAATGTATGAATTATTTGATGTGCTGGAAAATTCGTCTTATGAACAGTGTCTAGTGTTTTGATCATAACTTGAGTTCTGGAAATCATTTATGAGTGATTCTTGCTGTGTTGGAATGTTAAGACATAGGGCTTGAACTTTCATTCAGACCATTAGACCTAAATATACCTGAAATTAGGTGAAAAATGGACTCAAACTTTGAACTAGAAATCTGTCCAGAAAAAAAATACAAGGCAGAGTGCATTGAACATAGGTTAGAAGAAAATTCATAACTTTTGATACGAAATTATTTTTAATGTGATTCCTGTTGGAAATTAACTATAAGACATGTATCTACATTTTTATAGGTGATCACTTGTCTAAATTCCATCTAGAAATGGATGAAAAAGACAGAGAACAATAAGGCAGAAATCTGCCCAGTAAAATACTGGGCAGATTGCAATGAACGTAGTTTAGGAGAAAATTCATAACTTTTGGTACGAAATTCTTTTTAATGTGATTCCAGTTGGAAATTAAATTTAAGACATTTAATTATATTTTGTTAGTTGATAATATGTCCAAATTCTGTCTAAAAATAGACGAAAAATACAGAGCAATATAAGGCTGAAATGCTGTCCAGAATAGGACTGCTGGTAGAAATGTGTTGATTGTGGATTTTTGTGTTAGAAAATGTATTAAGTGAATTTTCCTTATAGTTATAATGAGTAAATGAGCTAATATGAGGTTGTAAATATTGAATGGGAATGATTGCATTTATATTAATGTTTCCCTACATAATTTATGCAAATATGAATAAAGGTAACAAATGTAATTTAAGCCCTATAACATCTAGTCGAGAACTAGAAATTAGGATAAGTTGGCATGCCAATAAAAGGGTAGAAATGTAGGCACTAAAAATAATAGTGCTGAGTTAAAATTATGTAGGCACTAAAAATAATAGTGCTGAGTTGAAATTTACGTAGGCACTAAGAATTAGTGCTGAGTTCGAAATTTACGTAGGCACCAAAAAGGTGCTGAGTTGTTATTGAAAATGTAGGCGTTAATCGCCGAGTTATAAATAATTATGTGGGCGCCGAGTATACTGCTGGAGAGCAGAAACCCTATATCCAGTGTTTAGTTCCGGTCTAAGATGTCGTGGGCTATTAAATAAATAACAAAAAAAAAATGATGTGAAGTATGAAATTGATATTGTAAATTTTATATCTTGTATTGTTAAAATTTCAACCATGCTTAATGAATAAAATGTCATAATTGATGAATTAAATATTTTTGCATGAAGAAAATAGTGTATTATTAATTGAATATTTGGCATGCTAAATAGATTAATTGTAGTTTCTAAAATTTCATTTTAGAATTATTATGTAATTATTGGATAGTTGCCAAACGTACCACTAAGCTAGTAGCTTAGCGCGTGTGTTTCACGCGCAGAGAAATAGAAGTAGCTGTTCCGATAGGGCGACCGAAGAATAGGGAACCCCAAGATCAGATTGCAGCAGTCTAGTTCTTTTTGTATGTTTTGAAAATGATGTTGTAAAAATTAAGTTTTAAGAATTTTGTTGATGTAAATTTGTGGCTTGTAATATTTATAAGTAATGGATTTGGTAATTATATATATCTAGAATTATTGTAGTTATATTTTTAAATATCATGGTTTAATGAATAAGTTATTTTGAATCACAATATTCCCATCACTAGATATATATTTAAATGGAAAAAAAATATGGTGATAAATATTCCGCTAATAATAAACTCAAAAATTGAAATAAAAAAAAAATTATACAAAATTGAGCGTTGGTTTTAAATTAAATGAGCTTAGTAGCACTTCCATATCCTATTAGCGATTAGTAGGGTAAGGGAGCGCTACATTTAGTGGTATCAGAGCTCAGGTTAATGATTCTTAATCAGTGGGTGTAAAATAGAATATGTGTCTCATTTATATGCATAAAATGCTGCAATTATCTGATTTGGGTCTCTTCTCTTGGTTTATAGGTAGATATGGATTCGGAATCGGAACAAGATTTCTCAGAAGATGAACTGAGTAATAGTCCTTCACGCACAGCCAATCCCAGACAACCTCAATCTGTGAGAGATTCCGGGCCGAGTGTAGTAGCTCCTCCGAGAGCAGAGAGACAGGATAATTTAGGACAGGAGCCTCTTATGGAGCAGATAGCTAATTTATTGCAACGGATAGTACAAGCAGTTCCACAACCAGCTCCACCTCCTCCTCCACCTCAGCCAAAACCCTGGATTGATATGTTGAGAAAATATGGGGCCATAGATTTTATGGGAAGGAGAGAGGATGACCCAGCAGCTTCAGAGTTTTGGATGGAATCCACAGAAAGGGTGTTTGAGGAACTGGAGTGTCCAGAGGAACAGAAGGTTAGATATGCAGTGTCCCTTTTAAAAGATCATGCCTATGATTGGTGGAAATCAATTTTATCAAAGCCCCAGACACCGAAGCCACCTTCCTGGAATTTCTTCAAGGCAGAATTTAGCAAGAAATATGTGCCAAGAGTTTATGTGAATGAAAAGAAAAGGGAGTTTCAAGACTTGAAGCAAGGAAGCATGTCAGTCGCCGAATATGAGATGGAATTCACCCGACTAAGTAAATATGCGACTGGAATCATCGCTGATGAGGCAGACAGATGTCGAAGATTTGAGGATGGGCTTAATGATGATATTGGGAATATGGTGACCGCCCTTCAGCTTGAGGATTTTGCTACACTAGTATCCTCAGCCATTAGTGTGGAAAAGAGGTCAAAGAGAAAGAGGATAGAAGAGCCACCACAGAGACAGACATTTAGCATGGCCCAGACATCAGGTAAAAGGGGGCGGACAGTGCCTAGGTTTTTCCAGTCACAGGGTACTAGATCAAACTTTTCAACTAGGCAAAGCCAGCGGTCGAGGCCAGAGGGATCTACAGCTAATGCACCAGCTTCGGGTAATAGGAGATTCATATCTGTCACATGTCAACATTGTGGGAGATCACATCCAGGTGATTGCTGGTGGATTACTGGAGCATGCTTACGATGCGGATCTACTGAGCACAAACAGAAAGATTGCCCAAGAGGAAGAGGTACAGGTGGTGTAATATCAGTTCAGCTTCAGAATGTCACTCGAGGCAGAGGCAGGGGACAAGGACAGTCTAGAAGTGGCAGAATTGGGCAGAGTATATCAGAATCAGTGAATAGAGCAGAAGGTAGTCGAGCCCCAGCCCGAGCATATGCCATGAGAGCTCGTGAGGAGCAGGATGCCCCGGATGTGATAATTGGTAAATTTTCTCTTTATGATACTGATTTATTTGCACTGATAGATCCGGGTTCTACACATTCATATTTATGTATGTCACCACCTAGTCACGGTAATATGGTAGCAGAGGAATTAGATTATGATATATTAGTGACCAATCCTTTGGGTCATGGAGTGAAAGTTAGTCGAGTCTATAAAAATAGTCCAATCAAAGCTCAAAATGTAGAATTCCCAGCTGATCTAATAGAGTTGCCATTCCGTGAGTTTGATGCAATCTTGGGGATGGATTGGTTAACTCAGCATAAGGCAGTGGTGGATTGTCAATATAGGAGAGTGACTTTCAAGAATTCAGGGCAGGATGACGTGATTGTCCTAGGCGAGAACCGACCATACTTGACTAATGTCATTTCTGTGACGAAGGCAAGTAAGCTTATCAAAAAATGATGTGAAGCATTTTTGGCACATATTGTAGATACCAAGAAAGAGAGTCTAGATCTCAGGGAGATTCCTACAGTATGTGAATATCCAGATATATTTCCTGAGGACTTGCCTGGGTTACCACCTGTCAGAGAGATAGAGTTTGCCATTGATGTTTTGCCAGGCACAGCCCCGATATCGATCACTCCCTACATAATGGCACCTGCTGAACTAAAAGAATTAAAGGTCCAGTTGCAAGAGTTGTTAGAGAAAGGGTTTATCAGGCCTAGTGTCTCACCTTGGGGTGCTCCTGTTCTATTTGTGAAAAAGAAGGATGGCACCTTTCGGTTGTGTATTGATTATCGTCAGTTGAATAAGATGACAATTAAGAACAGATATCCCTTACCGAGAATAGATGACTTGTTTGATCAGTTGAAAGGAGCAGGGGTATTTTCTAAAATTGACCTCAGATCAGGTTATCACCAATTGAGAATTAAAGAATCAGACATTTCAAAAACAGCATTTAGGACTCGGTATGGTCATTACGAGTTCTTAGTAATGCCTTTTGGCTTGACGAATGCCCCAGCAGCATTTATGGATCTAATGAATAGAATCTTTAGGCCTTATTTGGACCAGTTCGTGGTGGTATTCATAGATGATATCTTGGTGTACTCTAGAAGCAAAGAAGAGCATAACCAACATCTTCGTATTGTCTTTCATATCTTGAGAGAGAATCAATTATATGCAAAGTTGTCAAAATGTGCATTCTGGTTGGATGAGGTGGCCTTTCTAGGGCATATTGTCTCAGTCGATGGGATCAGAGTCGACACTAGTAAGGTAGAGGCAATCCTCAACTGGAAACCGCCTCGGAATGTGACAGAGGTGAGAAGTTTTCTTGGTTTGGCTGGTTATTATCGGAGATTTGTGAAAGGATTTTCAATGATAGCCTCACCACTGACAAAATTGCTTAGAAAGGAGACCAGATTTGAGTGGTCAGAACGTTGCCAGACTAGTTTTGATAAGTTGAAGAAAATGTTGACAGAGGCACCAGTGTTGACACAACCTACTGCGGGAAAAGATTATGTGGTGTACAGTGATGCTTCCCTTAATGGTTTGGGCTGTGTACTAATGCAAGAAGGCAAAGTGATTGCTTATGCTTCCAGACAACTGAAGCCTCATGAGAGAAATTATCCGACACATGATCTGGAACTAGCAGCCATTGTGTTTGCGTTGAAAATATGGCGACACTACTTGTATGGTGAGCAATGTTATATCTATACAGACCATAAAAGTCTAAAATATTTGCCTTCACAAAAGGAACTCAATTTGAGACAGAGACGATGGCTAAAATTAATCAAAGACTACAATTGTATCATTGATTATCAGCCGGGTAAGGCCAATGTGGTAGCTGACGCGCTGAGTAGAAAAACTCTGGCAGGTAAATGTTAAAACTTAAATGTATTAAGTGAAAAAAAATGGAATAATAAGTTCTTTATATATTATTTTGGCAGAATTGCGGATTCAACCCACATTGATCCAACAAGTAAAGGACAATCAGAAGCAAAACACGAAATTAAAGGAAATCTTTGAAATGGTGAAAAAGGGGGAAAAACCAGAATTTACTATTGAAGTAGATGGGAGTATAAGGCATAAGGGCAGGTTGTGTGTGCCAGACATACCAGAATTGAAACAAGATATTTTGAAGGAGGCTCACAACGTTATTTATGCAATGCACCCAGGAAGCAACAAAATGTATCATGACTTGAAGGCATATTACTGGTGGCCAGGAATGAAAAGAGATATCACAGATTATACTACCAGATGTTTAACTTGTCAGCAAGTGAAGGCAGAGCATCAAGTACCAAGTGGATTATTGCAGTCTATTTCAATTCCGGAGTGGAAATGGGAAAGAGTCACAATGGACTTTGTTTCTGGTTTGCCCTTGACACAAAAGAGGCATGATACAATATGGGTAGTAGTGGACCGGCTCACCAAATCAGCTCACTTTCTACCGATCAAGATGGATTATCCACTTAACCGTTTGGCAGAGATCTATGTTAATGAGATAATCCGTTTACATGGTGTGCCAGTTTCAATCATTTCAGATCGAGACCCACGGTTCACTTCACAATTATGGAAAAGTTTGCATCAAGCCATGGGTACTCGACTCAATTTCAGCACAGCGTTCCACCCACAAACAGATGGACAATCGGAGAGGGTCATACAGATATTGGAAGATATGTTGAGGAGTTGTGTGATAGAATTTGAAGGCAGTTGGGATAAACATCTTCCATTGATAGAATTTGCCTACAATAATAGTCACCAAGCCAGTATCGGTATGGCACCATATGAAGCCTTATATGGGAGAAAATGTAGAATGCCTCTAGGTTGGACCGAGCTTAGCGAAAAGAAAGTAATGGGTCCCGATCTAGTCCAACAGACAAAGGAAAAAGTCAGAGTAATAAGAGATAGGCTGAAAGCTGCTGCTGATAGATAGAAATCATATGCAGATTTAAAAAGGAGAGATATTGAATATACAGTTGGTGACAAAGTGTTCTTAAAAGTCTCACCTTGGAAAAGGATTTTCCGATTTGGAAAGAAAGGAAAGTTGAGTCCTAGGTTCATTGGACCATACGAGGTACTTGAACACATAGGTCCAGTGGCGTACAAATTAGCTCTACCACCATAGTTAGACAAGATTCACAACGTATTCCATGTGTCCATGTTGAGAAGATATCGATCAGATCCATCTCATATCATATCAGCAGAACCTATAGAGATACGACCAGATCTAACTTATGAAGAGGAGCCAGTGAAAATTTTAGCTCGAGAAATGAAAGAGCTACGAAACAAAAAGGTACCATTGGTGAAGGTCCTGTGGAAAAATCATAAGTCAGAAGAGGCAACTTGGGAAAATGAAGAGGTGATGAAGGCTCAGTATCCACAATTATTCCACTCCAGCTAAACAGGTAAATTTCGAGGACGAAATTTTTTTTTAGGAGGGGAAAATTGTAATACCCGATAATTTAGGCCACGGTCGCGGTTGACTGAAATCCGGTGTACCGAACCGATCGAGGTCTAAATTTGGACATGAAAGAAATAAATTAAAATAATAATAAGATGGGAGAAAAATATTTTGGATATTATTAATTGAGAATTTTGAAGTTTGGAATTAAAATTGAGAAAAAAATAATTTTTCACTGAACGAAATTGGAAATTGCAGTGTTTTTGGCACAGATATTTTAAGAAGGCATAAAAGTGGAATATTCTTTATCTAAGGAAAGGAATATTCTTTTGATTAAAATAAAGTAAGAGTGATTTAAATTAATGGACCAATAGGAAGCAAGATTAGTAACTAATCCTAACCACCCACCTAATCCAACTATAAAAAGTCAAATTTCCACTTTTTTAACCATTCTTCTTCTTCCTCACCTTAATTACACCCATTTCTCTCCCTTTTTCTCTCTTTGCCGTGAGCTTCTCCTCCTCCCTTGATGTTCTTCTTTTTGTTCTCCAATTAAAGCAAAGATTAGATGAAAAAAAGTGGGATTAAGGCAAGATCATGAAGAAAATGAAGTAAAGTGAGCAAAACCAAGGAAGAGGAAGGAAGAAAGGAAGAGAAAAAGAGAGAAAGAAGTTTTTAGCCATTTGGAAGATCTTCAAAGGTGAGTTTAGATTTTCCATCTCCTTACTTTCTTCTTCTCATTTCTTTGAGTTTGGGGTTAGTTGCCATTATAGCTAGTAAATTAGGGTTATTAGTATGTTAATGGTGATTAAGGGTGGATTAGTATGATTAGTGCTTGATTAGTGTAAAATTTGTTGTTAGGACAAAGAAGTGAACAAACTTTAAACCAAAATCAAAGGGGAAGTAAGGGCAAGGAAAAGGCTATCTAAGAGGAAGAGAAAAGTGAAGAAAAATAGAACTTTGAGGTATGTACATTTGGCAAAAATTCAATGTATAAAAATGTTGATTTTGATTTTGTGATGTGTATGAAATTCTGCATATTTGATTGAGAAATGAATTGGTGATTAAATTATGCCATGAATGTGAAAATAAAGACTAGAAAATGAGGTTGATGCATGAAAATGGAAAATGTATGAATTATTTGATGTGCTGGAAAATTCGTCTTATGAACAGTGTCTAGTGTTTTGATCATAACTTGAGTTCTGGAAATCATTTATGAGTGATTCTTGCTGTGTTGGAATGTTAAGACATAGGGCTTGAACTTTCATTCAGACCATTAGACCTAAATATACCTGAAATTAGGTGAAAAATGGACTCAAACTTTGAACTAGAAATCTGTCCAGAAAAAAAATACTGGGCAGAGTGCATTGAACATAGGTTAGAAGAAAATTCATAACTTTTGATACGAAATTATTTTTAATGTGATTCCTGTTGGAAATTAACTATAAGACATGTATCTACATTTTTATAGTTGATCACTTGTCCAAATTCCATCTAGAAATGGATGAAAAAGACAGAGAACAATAAGGCAGAAATCTGCCCAGTAAAATACTGGGCAGATTGCAATGAACGTAGTTTAGGAGAAAATTCATAACTTTTGCTACGAAATTCTTTTTAATGTGATTCCAGTTGGAAATTAAAGTTAAGACATTTAATTATATTTTGTTAGTTGATAATATGTCCAAATTCTGTCTAAAAATAGACGAAAAATACAGAGCAATATAAGGCTGAAATGCTGTCCAGAATAGGACTGCTGGTAGAAATGTGTTGATTGTGGATTTTTGTGTTAGAAAATGTATTAAGTGAATTTTCCTTATAGTTATAATGAGTAAATGAGCTAATATGAGGTTGTAAATATTGAATGGGAATGATTGCATTTATATTAATGTTTCCCTACATAATTTATGCAAATATGAATAAAGGTAACAAATGTAATTTAAGCCCTATAACATCTAGTCGAGAACTAGAAATTAGGATAAGTTGGCATGCCAATAAAAGGGTAGAAATGTAGGCACTAAAAATAATAGTGCTGAGTTAAAATTATGTAGGCACTAAAAATAATAGTGCTGAGTTGAAATTTACGTAGGCACTAAGAATTAGTGCTGAGTTCGAAATTTACGTAGGCACCAAAAAGGTGCTGAGTTGTTATTGAAAATGTAGGCGTTAATCGCCGAGTTATAAATAATTATGTGGGCGCCGAGTATACTGCTGGAGAGCAGAAACCCTATATCCAGTGTTTAGTTCCGGTCTAAGATGTCGTGGGCTATTAAATAAATAACAAAAAAAAATGATGTGAAGTATGAAATTGATATTGTAAATTTTATATCTTGTATTGTTAAAATTTCAAGCATGCTTAATGAATAAAATGTCATAATTGATGAATTAAATATTTTTGCATGAAGAAAATAGTGTATTATTAATTGAATATTTGGCATGCTAAATAGATTAATTGTAGTTTCTAAAATTTCATTTTAGAATTATTATGTAATTATTGGATAGTTGCCAAACGTACCACTACGCTAGTAGCTTAGCGCGTGTGTTTCACGCGCAGAGAAATAGAAGTAGCTGTTCCGATAGGGCGACCGAAGAATAGGGAACCCCAAGATCAGATTGCAGCAGTCTAGTTCTTTTTGTATGTTTTGAAAATGATGTTGTAAAAATTAAGTTTTAAGAATTTTGTTGATGTAAATTTGTGGCTTGTAATATTTATAAGTAATGGATTTGGTAATTATATATATCTAGAATTATTGTAGTTATATTTTTAAATATCATGGTTTAATGAATAAGTTATTTTGAATCACAATATTCCCATCACTAGATATATATTTAAATGGAAAAAAAATATGGTGATAAATATTCCGCTAATAATAAACTCAAAAATTGAAATAAAAAAAAATTATACAAAATTGAGCGTTGGTTTTAAATTAAATGAGCTTAGTAGCACTTCCATATCCTATTAGCGATTAGTAGGGTAAGGGAGCGCTACATTTAGTATGATGAGATGTACTCCAGATGAGAAATTTGATTATGCAGTATCCTTACTGCAAGGAAATGCTTATGAATGGTGGGAGACAGTCCTTGACAGTGATGCACAACCACCAGTGTTGACATGGAATGATTTTCTCCTGGAATTTCAGAACAATTATATGCCTGAAGCATATAAAGATGAGAAGAGGAAGGAATTCCTGAATCTGAAGCAGGGGAATATGTCTATTGCGGAGTATGAAGTACAATTTAACAAGCTTTCCCATTATGCCACTTTCATGGTCTCTACTGAAAGAGACAAATGCAGGAAGTTTGAGGAGGGCCTCAAATATGAGATCAGAAACAGAATCACGACTACTGATCTTGATAGTTATGCTAGGCTTAGAGCTGCTGCAATCAGAGCTGAACGGTTAATGACAGAAGCTGGGGAACAACAAATAAAAAGGCCATCACGTGAATTCTTTGGTGAGTCTAGTAGAAGGTTGGGGAAAAGAGGTAGATATATGCCTGCACAAGCTGGTAACAGAAGTGGGTACTCCAGTTCTAGAGGTCGACGAATGACTTTCTCTTACCCAGGCAGAGGGCAGAGCCAATATGTTGAACAGAGGCCCACATGCAGTCATTGTGGCAGACAGCATACGGGCGAATGTAGAAGGCTCACAGGAGCATGTTATTTCTGTGGATCGATGGAGCATATGTATAGAGACTGTCCAAATAGAGCCAAACTAGCAGAGACTAGTAGAGACAGAGGAGTATCTGAGACTACTGTTGAGGCACCGAGGGTCTACCCTACTAGTGGGACACAAGGCAGAGGAAGAGGCAGGGGCAGGACTGGTACACTGGGCAGAGGAGTGACCAGATCTGAAGGTCAGAGTTCTAGACCTCCTACTCAGGCCAGGGTGTTTGCTATGACTAGACAAGAGGCAGTGGATGCTCCCGAAGTAGTCACTGGTAATATTTATATTTCTGAAATATTAGCCTATGCATTGATTGACCCAGGCTCCACTCATTCATTTATATCATTGCATATGGCATCTGAATTGCATCAAATGCATGAGCCTTTGGGAATTGACATAAATGTGAGTACGCCATTGGGAACAGTGGTAGTTGTGAATAATGTCTATCGTGATTGCCTGATATGCATTGACAGAGCTGAGTTAATAGCTGATCTGATTTTATTGCCAATATATGAATTTGATGTGATACTGGGAATGGACTGGTTAACTAGACATCATGCAATAGTGAATTGCTTTACTAAGGAAGTAATTTTGGAATCACCAAACCAGCCAAGGGTAGTATTTCTAGGTGAAAGAAAACTTGTGCCTACATGTCTAGTTTCAGCGGTAAAGGCATTTCGAATGATCAAAGGGGGATGTGAAGCATATTTGGCATATGTGACTGATATTAGAACCACTGATAGCTTGCTTGAAAATATACCAGTGGTAAGGGAATTTGCTGATGTATTCCCAGATGATCTACCTGGTTTACCACCAGATAGAGAGATAGAATTCACTATTGAACTAGTACCAGGAACAGCACCAATATCAAGGTCACCCTACAGAATGGCCCCAGTTGAGTTGAAAGAGCTGAAGGCCCAATTGCAGGAGTTACTTGATAAAGGGTATATCAGACCTAGTGTATCACCATGGGGAGCTCCAGTGTTATTTGTTAAAAAGAAAGATGGAACAATGAGATTATGTATCGATTACAGACAACTGAATAAAATGACAGTGAAGAACAAATATCCGTTGCCCAGAATAGATGATTTGTTTGACCAGTTGCAAGGAGCCCAAATATTCTCCAAGATTGATTTGAAATCAGGCTATTACCAGCTGAAGGTAGCAGAAGCAGATGTTCCAAAGACTGCCTTTCGAACCAGGTATGGGCATTATGAATTTTTAGTAATGCCATTTGGATTGACTAATGCTCCAGCTGCATTTATGGCTTTAATGAATAAGGTGTTTCAACCATATCTGGATAGGTTTGTGATAGTATTTATTGATGACATATTGGTGTACTCAAAGAATAGGGGAGAACATGAACAACATTTAAAAATTGTGTTGCAAACCTTAAGGGAGAAACAACTGTATGCCAAATTGAGTAAATGTGAATTCTGGTTAGATCATTTGGTGTTTCTTGGACATGTAGTATCGGGCAAGGGCATAGAAGTAGACCCAAAGAAAATAGAGGCTATGGTAAATTGGGAAGCTCCTAAAAATGTTTCAGAAATGCGTAGTTTTCTGGGTTTAGCCGGATATTATCGTAGATTTGTTGATGGATTCTCCTTAATTGCTAACCCTTTGACTAAATTGTTGAGAAAGAATGTGTCTTTCAAGTGGACTCCAGAATGTCAGAGGAGTTTCGATGAACTAAAGCACAGGCTAACCTCAGCACCAGTGTTAACCATCCCTACAGGTACAGGTGGGTTTACAGTATATAGTGATGCTTCTCACCAAGGCTTGGGATGTGTGTTGATGCAACATGGTAAGGTGATAGCTTATGCATCCAGACAACTGAGACCACATGAGATCTCCTATCCAGTGCATGATTTAGAATTGGCTGCAGTCGTATTTGCATTGAAGATTTGGAGGCATTATCTGTATGGTGAGACATTCCAAATCTTCACAGACCATAAAAGCTTGGGTTATTTGCTGACACAGAAAGAATTAAACATGAGGCAGAGACGGTGGTTAGAGCTATTGAAAGATTATGACTGTACGATTGAATACCATCCAGGGAAAGCCAATGTGGTAGCAGATGCATTAAGTAGGAAGGCTAGTGGCAGTGTAGCTCACTTGCAAGTATCCGCTTTTCCATATTTGATTCAATTACGATCTATGAATGTTGAATTAAATATACATGATGAAGGATCACTTATTGCTACTCTTCGAGTCAGACCTATACTAAAGGAGAGGATCAAAGAAGCACAAAGCAAAGATCCTAAATTGTGTGAGAAAATTGAATCAGTAAGGCAGGAAAACAGTAAAGATTTTCAATTGCAGGATGATACACTGATGTTAAAGTCACGCATATGTGTTCCAGACACTGAGAACTTGCGTCGGGAAATAATGGAAGAGGCACACAATTCACCGTATGCAATGCACCCAGGGATGACAAAGATGTATCACAGTTTAAGGCCTCATTACTGGTGGCCAAGAATGAAGAAAGACATAGCAGAATATGTTTCCAAATGCTTAACATGTCAGCAGATCAAAATTGAACATCAGGCACCAATTGGTAAGTTACATCCATTGCCAGTGCCAGAATGGAAATGGGAAAGAATAACGATGGATTTTGTCTATGGATTGCCAAGAACTCCACGGAAAAATGATGCAGTATGGGTAATTATTGACAGATTAACCAAGTCAGCACATTTTCTACCTATCAGATGGGGTTGTACACTTGAGAGTTTGGCCAAATTATATGTGAATGAGATAGTCAGATTGCATGGCATTCCAGTGTCCATTGTTTCTGATAGAGATCCACGGTTTACTTCACGTTTTTGGGTGAGTTTACAGAATGCATTGGGAACAAAATTGAACTTTAGCACTGCATTCCACCCACAGACTGACGGACAATCAGAAAGGACTATACAGACATTGGAAGAAATGCTTAGGGCATGTTCTATGGAATTCAGAGGTGCTTGGGATGAATATATAGCATTGATTGAATTTGCTTACAACAACCAGTATCATAGCAGTATCCAGATGGCACCATATGAAGCATTGTATGGCAGAAAGTGCCGAAGCCCTATCATTTGGGATGAAGAAGGAGCACGTGCATTAGAAGGGCCAGAGCTAGTGCAAGACACAGTGGATAAGATCAAGGTTGTCAAGAACAAGCTAAAGGCAGCATAGGATAGGCAGAAAAGTTATGTTGATCAGCATAGAAGGGAGATGGAATACGAGTTGGGTGAGAAGGTATTTCTTCGTGTATCTCCATGGAAAGGGATAATTCGATTTGGCCAGAAGGGTAAATTGAGCCCAAGATACATAGGGCCTTATGAAATTCTTGAGAAGATTGGTCCATTGGCTTATAGGTTGGCTTTACCACCCGAGATGGCTCAGATACATAATGTGTTTCATGTGAGCATGCTTAGAAGATACAGGTCAGATCCTACACATGTACTTAAAGATCAAGCCATTGAGATTGCAGAGAACATGAGTTATGTTGAGGAACCAGTGCAAATCATTGGATACAAGACTAAACAGCTAAGAAATCGAGAAATACCTTTGGTTAAGGTATTATGGCGTAACCACTTACAAAAAGAGGCAACATGGGAAACAGAAGAAAATATGAAAAAGCAATATCCACAACTGTTTTCAGGTATTAATTTCGAGGACGAAATTTTAAAAGGAGGGGAGAATTGTAACATCCTCGACTTCCCACATATGCATTATTACATGCATTTTATTTTGACATATGCATTTGAATATAATTCAATTGAACACATGCATTTCATACGTATTTTCGTAGGATCAAGTTTATGACACGCACTAGCTACGTGTCCTAGTACATTGCAATTGTATTGAGTCACACATGTGTATTTATAATCTAAATGAGGATAAAAAGTATTAAAAAAAATGAATGAAATAAGGTGACTAAATTAAAGTAAGCAAAATGACTAGATTGAGATTAAATTGCATATTATGTTGATTTGTATAATAATAATAAAAAAATAAAATAAAAAAATAAAAGTCAGAAAAATAAATAAATAAATAAATAAATAAATAAATAAATAAATAAATAAATAAATAAAGAAGGAAAAAGGGGACGGATAAAACAAAGAAAAGGAAGATAAGGTGGTGGGTGGTGGCTTTTAACTTATTAGGCAGCCACCTTATCACTTCCCTTCCTCATCTTCTTCTTCTTCTTCTTCTTTGCTTCATTCCTTCCATTTCTTTTCAAGTTTCAGCCACCATTTCTTCCTTCTTTCACTCCAAAAATTGCAGGAACAAGATTAGCCAAGAGTGATTATAGGTGAGTAAACATTTATTCTTGTGTTAAGCTTGATTTTGGTGTTTAGGGTTCATTAATAGGCACTGTTTTGCAACCCGATTTTGATGAACATCTAAATTGATTCTGGACAAGTATAAAACACAAAAGTTGTTCCTTTATGTCTTATATTTATGAATATGTAAACGGTGTTTCGTGATTTGGTTTATAGAATTAGATATGCTCTTCGTACTGAAACTGGTCAGGGTGTAAACCCTAACCAAGTTAGCTACTGTGTTACTTGATTTCGAATATGTTAAAGCCATTATGTGAAGTATCTCAAAACATAAAAGTTGTAGATATATGTGTTATGTATCTGTATACCAAATTTCAGGTTCATATGTCTTGTAAATTGTGAGTTATGGTAAATGGAACCATGACTGTTCCATGGTTTGAACTGCCTATTGAGTGCCCTGGGCAGTTCTAGAAACTTTTTTTGTCTAATTTTAGCTCCTTAGAGCTAGATTCTGTAACTTATCAAAACATGAAAGTTATAGGTATATGTCTTAGATAAATTTTGGTACTAATTTCAGCTTAAAATGTTATTTATAGAGTAAGTTATGGCCTTTAGAAGTCATACTGGTCCGGAAGCCAATTCTGTTCTGGACCAGTGAAATGTTGCTTATAATTTGAAGACCTTAGAGGCATAATTGGTAAAAGTTGTGAACATGAAAAATGTTCCATTTGAACCCATATAAATTTATGACAAGTTTCATTATAATCTGATTTACAGATTGTAAGATATGGACTACCCAAATTGGTACCCTGAAACTGCCAAAGGGCAGAAACAGGGCAGGAAACAGAACACTCTTAGAAATTCCACCAAATATTGTACAATGATCCAATTGGTCTGATATTTTAATATGTTTCATGATTATATGTTATTTTGAATTAGGAACAAGAATCAGATTAATTGGTCAACTATAGGAAAAGTTATAGGCTTAACAGTCCCATAAGGTCACACTGCCCCATAGGAAAAAGCCTAGCTATGTATATGCATTATGCATATTAATTTGTTTAAGCCGCATTAAGTCTCCCTAATCATGAGTTAATCCATTATATTTTCATGTTAGGCTCACAACATATTGGAGACCCACAAGGAGCAGATAGACAATAAGTAAGAGTCGGGATCAAAGGAGAACGGTGAGTCTAATTATCGATTGAATTCTTAGTGCAAATGAATGTTGCTTGCTATGTGATTCATATGATTGTCATAATTTGTCCTTGATAATATGATGATGGATAATTTGT
Source organism: Triadica sebifera (assembly GCA_023653625.1). Classification (NCBI taxonomy): domain Eukaryota; kingdom Viridiplantae; phylum Streptophyta; class Magnoliopsida; order Malpighiales; family Euphorbiaceae; genus Triadica; species Triadica sebifera. Next base: position 11,902,958 of record CM042900.1, read on the forward strand.
GACGTTTGTGGTTTGACATATGATTGTCATGATTGTCCTTGATAATATGATGATGGACAATATGTGACGTTTGTGGTTTGACATATGATTGTCATGATTGTCCTTGATAATATGATGATGGACAATATGTGACGTTTGTGGTTTGACATATGATTGTCATGATTGTCCTTGATAATATGATGATGGGCAATATGTGGCGTTTATGATACGTATAAATGGTATACTTGTGGTATATTTGAGGTATATGTTTGACATATGTGATATATATACATGGTATATGTATAGTATATGCAAGGTATATGCGTGGCATATGAGGCATATATGTGGTATATGTATGTTATATGTGATAAGATGCAATGGTTCATAAATGCTTAGTACAAATGCATATGCATATGGACTTAAAAGGCGTTGTGACTAGTTAATCAATATTGCAAAGCAAAAGAAGAGGCCTATGGCCCAACAAATGTGCAAATGAAACAAATGATCAAGCTAGCTAGCAAATGCAAATACAATTGCAAATGCAAATGTTCACATGGCAAATGTTCACATGGATACCCGGGGCAATGTCTGTTTAACTTGGTCACAACAAAATGAAATAAGCAAAGCATTTGCATACATAAAGAGTAATGATTATATGTTTCAACTTTATTGATACTTATATGATACTGATGAATGGAATAGAATACCTGATATATATTGGATTTGTGATTTATTACTATGAGTTGTTTGGTACTTTAGAGCTCATTGGATGATTATTCTCACTGAGCCGCAACTCATCAATTTACGTCATTTTTCAGGTAAAGAAAAGTGATAGCTCATTTTGAGTAGTGTATAGAAGACATGGAGCACAGGTCATTGGCCGAGCCTCATCACTCTCTCTCCTTGCATTCCACACAAGCATAAAAATATGTCATCTGTATTTTGGACTTATATGCTTGAATATGTATAGTCATTTTGGAATGAGTCTAAATATGTATAAATGAAATCAACTCGGAAATACTTATGTGTAAAGTTTATATTTTGATATATGTGATATATCGTATTGTGGTTTTAATGTTGACTTGAAAAGTCATTTAGTAATTTTACAGGATATAAGACTTGTAAAGTCGTTAGTTGATTTTACAGGATATGATATGAAAAAAAAAAAAATTACTACTATTGTTAACAGGGTATTTTGCCTTTTCAGTATGCAGTATGTGACTATTTGATACAGGGATAGGTTATACTTAAATGCATAAGAGGTGTGATGTTACAGGATTGGTATTTTATTTGTTGGTTTTCAAACTTAAGACATAGGGCTAAAACTTTTATGCAGAACACAAAATGTTAGTTTGATCATATCTATGCTTAAATTGGAAACAAACATTAAATAAGAAAACTGTCCATAAAATTTTGGGCAATGATTTTAATGACCAATCAGTGTTCAATTAATTATATCTTTAGATACATAACTCCAAATTAAGTGATTAAAATTTAATATTAAATATTAAATCCATGACTATAATTCTTGAGAAGACAATTAATTGAAATTCTGACTGTAATAGGACTAAAAATGAGATAAATGATAAAATAAGAAATCTGCCAGTAATTTACGACCAATCAATAATCAAATGAATGTAACATTTTCTACAGAGCTTATAGTTAAGTGATTGAAGTTGTATATTAAATATAACATCTTGGGCTATAACTCTCTAGAAGACGATTTGATCAAATTGGTATGGAATCAAGGCTAAAATTGAGATGAAAAATGGGCATGAATTATATATAGAATAGGGTAGATTGGAAAAAATAAAATAAAATATTTAAGTTATATTGGATTTAATCATATAATATGAATTTTAATCAAATTAAATATGTGAGAAATCAAATGATTTATTAGGTATGTAAAAATGACGTGGAAATAAAATCATGGTTCAATATTGTACGATTGAGATAATGAAAGATAGAGGAATACATGTTTCTTTTCTTATAGTTGTGGAATAAATTTTGAAAATTAAATTAAATAATTTATAATTATATATCATGAATGGGATTTTGTATTATAATTCACATGAAAAATACGACTTAGTAAATTTTTAATTATATGATATCAATGACAACAATGTGATTATAGTATAAAGGGATAAATGTGACATATGTATAATGGTAGCCTAAAAAAATTGAATATACATAAAAGAGAATATTTAAAAAAAGTAGAATTAGGTACATATCGTACTATATATATTGATTTTAAAGCTTGATGATGCCACGAAATGTTAAGCATATAGATCTTAGGAATGTTACATAGTTGTGAGATCATTATTACAAAAAATGCATGGAATTATGTGATAAAAATGAAAAGAAATAAAGAAAGAATATAATGAAGTGTGATGATGGTAATGATATGAATTTTGAAATAGATATGCCCATTACTCTAACCTATGATTAGAATTAGGATAGGTGGCATACCATCAAAGGGGCAACGGTGCAACATCCTCGACCTTCCCCACATGCATATCCACATATATATCCACACGCATTTCATTTGAACATATCTATCTTCCATATAATTCAATTGAATACGTGCATTTCATACATATTTTCTTAGAAACAATTTATGACACGCACTAGCTACGTGTCCTAGTATTTAGCAATTGTATCGAGTCGCACGTGTGTACTTATAACCTAAATGGGGGTAACAAAGTATCAGAAATAAATTGAATAAGGTTATTAAATTAAAGTAAGCGAAATGACTAGGTTAAGATTAGTAAGCATTTACAATGTTAATTTAGTTAAATTGGGCCAAATAATTAAGTTGTATTATTGTGTGGATTAATGGAATTATATATATATATATATATATATATGCAAATAATAATAATAATATAGATAAAATAAATTAAAAATGAAAAAAAAGGAAAATAAAAGAGAAGAGAAAAGAAAAGAGAAGAAGATAAAAGGATAAAAAGACAAAAACAAAAAGGTTGGCTTTATCTTCTTCCTCCCATTTTTGCCTCTTTACTCCAGGCCCATTTTCTTCTTCAATTTCCCCCATTCCAGCCTTCAATTCTTCCTTGTCTCACTTAGTTTTTGCATATGAATTCTTTAGTGCATATGAATGTTGCTTGCTATGTGATTCATATGATTTTCATGATTTTTCCTTGATAATATGATAATGGATAATTTGTGACGTTTGCAATACGTATAAGTGGTATGTTTTAGGTATATGTTTGACATATGTGATATATACAGATGGTATATGTATAGTATGTGCAAGGTATATGCATGACATATGAAGTATATATGTGATAAGATACAATGGTTGAGGAATGCTTAAGCACAAGTCCATATGCATATGGACTTAAGAGGCGTTGTGACTAGTTAATCGATATTGTAAAACAAAGGAAGAGGCCTATGGCCCCACAAATGTGCAAATGAAACAAATGATCAAGCTAGCTAGCAAATGCAAATGTTCACATGGAAACCCAGGGAAATATCTGTTTAATTTGATCACAACAAAATAAAATAAGCAAAGCATTTCCATACGTAAGGAGTAATGATTATATGTTTCAACTTTATTGATACTTATATGATACTGATGAATGGAATGGAATACATGGTATGTATTGGATTTGTGATTTACTACTATGAGTTGTTCAATACTTTAGAGCTCATTTGATGGTTATTCTCATTGAGTCGCAACTCATCAATTTGCATCATTTTTCAAGTAAAGAAAAATGATAGCTCATTTTGAGTAGCGTATAGAAGACATGGAGCACAGGTCACTGGTCGTGCCTCATCACACTCTCTCCTTGCATTCCACACAAGCATGAGAATATGCCATTTGTATTTTGTATTTACGTGTTTGAATATGCATAGTCATTTTGGAATGGGTTTTGAAAATGTATAAATGAAAGCAACTCGTAAATACTTATGTGCAAAGTTTAGGTTTTAATATATGTGATATATCATATTGTCGCGAAAGCCTCAAATTTGACTTGCAAAGTCATTGAATGATATTACAAGATATGAAAAAAATTTACTACCATTGTTAACAAGGTATTTTGCTTTTCAGTGTGCTATGTGTGATTATTTGACACAAGGATAGGTTGAACTCATATGTACAAGATGTGGTGTTACATTTTTGGTATCAGAGCAATATGAAATGTATTCCTCAATCAATGTGACTTTAACTCTGGGAGCGCCATTGACTTGAGAAGCTCAGTTGAGCATATACAAATCGAGGGCAAGGTGGCTTTAGCTAGGAGTGCCCTTGGTCCGGTAATTTTTACATAATGATATATTACTCAGTCAAGGTGGTTTTAGCTCTAGGAGTGCCCTTGACTTGAAAAGCTCGGATGAGCCAGATAGTGGACAAGGTGGCTTTGGCTCTTGGAGCACCTCTGATTCATAACTCGTATTTAGTTTAGTCAAGTTTAGAGTGATACGGGCAAACTAGTAAAGTTTATGTTGAAAGATAATGTATGTCATGTGTTATTATTAAGTACAATAATATTTATGATTTAACATGTTTAACTAAATTTATGTTGTTAGTTTATGATATGATAAAAATAATGTAGCTTACCATAAATGATATGCATGGTTGAAATAAAAAAAATAAGTTGAAAATAACTCTGCACATACATAAGAATTAACAGTTTAGCATGAATTTTAGTTGATGCATATATATATATATATATATATATATATCTATAAATAAGTGTGATACGAAGATATGAGGGAAACAAATGAAGCAAAATGCTATAGGTAAGTAACATTATATTATTATGACCTTATAGATAATGCAATAAGGATGTGAACAGTAAATGTATCATAAGTATAAAATAAATATAAAGAATAAGGCTAGTATGAAATTATATATATTATCCAAATGAAATAAGAAATGCATAACTATACTTTGGCATAATAATGCATTATGATTTTAATGTTGTTCAGTAAGAATGTTAAACGTAGATTAATATAGTGAAGGATATAATAACATTAATTGCAATAATCATAAGTACATATAGGATAAAAATTAACAAAGGTATAAATGGTTAGAGTTGTTGCATATTTTATAAATGCTAGATCTAAATAAAAATACATGTCATAACATACTCTATAGCTTATTGCCTATTTGTATATACACTAAGAATTTAGGCTTAGTGTGGGACTTGTTAATTTCTCTCATGTAGGTTAGAGATGATGGTAGAAGCTAAAAATTAAATAGTAAATAAAGATAAAGACAAGTGGAAATTCAGATCAATGAGGAAGCCATAAATCCCCAAATATGGGTGATTATTATACTCACACATCTGGTTTGCGTGATTGCATTTTTACATGATTATATATATATTATATTCATAATGTCAACATAAGATTTGGATCATGTTTTAATGCACTTAAATTTTCTTATAAGAAAGATATGATAGTTATTTTAAAACGTTTCTAGTAGTTTAACATGTAAATGAATTTTTTAAGTTAAATAACATAAAATTAATAATGATATACGTTATTTTCATTTGACTATTAAATCATGAATTTGACTAAAGAAAGTGTAGCACTCCCTCATCCAAGCATGTGTTGCTAAGGATGAGAGGGTGTTCTGGCCAGCCCGCGTAGGCCTGTGACTACTCTAGAGAGATGTTTTCCTGCAATCCCATTGAGATTCGATTCGAAATAATTGTGTCATATTTTTGGATCCTATGTAATTCCATTTTACTTATTCTCCATAACTCTAATTTGTGTGACCCATTAGGTTCTCAGTTATGTTGGCCACTTAAATTAACAATTAATTTTAAGTAAGTCATGAGTGGTATCTAGCAACACATCATGACCCTTAATTGACTGGAAGGCCAATGGTATGATTACAAACCTTTCCATAGATAATTTCCGTACAATTATTCCTTTCACCATTCTATACCCCACTTGGTCCAAAGTATGGAAATGTGTCAACTCCCACTAGATTGACTACATCACATCTAGCCCAAGTAATGTTAGTTCATGTCCCTAAGGCTTATTACTTTATTAGATATGACATTGAAGACTATCTTCATGATATTTCCACTCCGGCCATAGATTCCCGAGTAATAAATACGACAATAGGCCATGGGTATACACTCCATCTATTAGGAGTGGTGAATCCTTTGTTGGTTATCCAATTACCTTCGAATAGCTCAAGCTACACCCAATCACCACCCTATGAGCAACCTTCTTGAGAGAACAAGAAATAGTGTCAAAATACAGAATCATCATCTATGATATCCTTGAGTACCACAAGTGCAAGGATACTTGTACCATTGCTATTGTAAGACTATCATTGACATATGAATAGATTATCATATGATTGTCTCATAGCAGGTCATCAATTGTACTTAGCTACACTTACCAAGCATCCACATTTTAACTCTAAATATCTCATGTTTACAGATTACGAGATCTACTTCTTGATGTAATCAAAGAGTATAACATGTGTTTATCTGTCTAGATTAACAATATCTCATCGTGTTAATCTTATGACTAAGGATAATTTAGATATTAACATAATTACGCATGATAAGAATCTCAATATCATGATCTCATCATAATTTCCTTCATGCTATGTTATGTATGAAGGACTTTATTAATTGATCACTATCAATTCATATATCAAATGAATATTAATGCAAAATATTTTTATTAATCAAACAAATTTGTATAATAAGTGTAAAAGGTGATTGCCTTTAGAGCACTTCTCTTACAAGTTCCCACTTGAACTAAAGTCAATCACCTTTGTATTTTGATCAGTGGGCACTTTTTCTATCTTTATATCATTCCTACCAATGATTTCTCTAATCAAATGGTATCTTATAAGTACATGTTTGGATCACTAATGAGACTGTGGCTCCTTTGCTTATGCAATGGCTCCATTATTGTCACAACACAATTGTATTGGATCAACAATGCTAGGAACCACACGAAGGTCCATGATGAGTTTCTTGATCAAAATTGCTTCCTTTCCCACTTTAGAAGCTGCAAAGTACAATGCTTCGACTGTGGAATCAACAGTCGTTTCGTGTTTGGAACTCTTCCAATGAATTGCTCCAACATTTAGTGTGAATATCTAACCTGACTGGGATTTTGAGTCAACCTTGTCAAATTGGGAGCTGACATTGGTATACCCACCCATAACAAGATCTCTATCTCTATATACCAAGAATATGTCCTTAGTCCTTCTGAAGTACTTAAGGATATTCTTGACAGCCACTCAATGACATTCACTAGGATTCGGTTGGTATCTTCTCGTAACACTCAGAGCATATGAAATATCAGGTCTACTACATAACATAGCATACATGATTGATCCGATAGCTTAAGAATATGGAATCAAACTCATTCATGTCTTCTTATCTTGTGTCTTTGGACACATAGACTTTATGAGAGTAATCCCATTGGTCATGGGAATATATCCTCTCTTGGACTGCTTCATGCTAAATCTCCTTATATATGTAGACTGTAAAAAACCAAACAATCTTTTAGATCAATCTCTATAAATTCTAATCCCCAAAATATAGAATGCTTCTCCACAGTCTTTCATAGATAAATTCTTTGATAACCAAATTTTGCTAATTGTAAGGCTGAGACATCATTTCCCATTAGCAGTATGCCATCTACACATAATACAAGGAACAGAATTGCACTCTCACTAACCATCTTATATACACAAGGTTTATCCAGATTTTGTAAGAAACCAAACTGTTTGATTGTCTCATCAAACCGAATATTCCAATGGTTATGTCATGTAAACATCCTTGGTTAGATTTCCATTAAGGAAAGTTATCTTCACATTCATTTGTCATATCTCATAATCATAATGAGTAGCAATGGCTAGGAGCATCCTTATGGATTTAAGCAAAGCTACTGGGCTAAAAGTTTCATCATAGTCAATTCCTTATCTTTAACAATAATGTATCATGCTTGTCTAACAGGGTTCGATTTCTCCTTTCATCCATCATAACCATCATAGTCTAGCTTTATAGGTAACCACATTACCATCCATGTCAGTTTTATTTTTGAAAACCCATTTGCACCTTATAAGCTTTATCCTTTCAGGAGGTTCAACCAAAGTCTGTACTTGGTTTTCATACATGAAATCCATTTATGACTTCATGGCTTGAAGCCATTTGTCAGATTATGAACTATTTAGAACTTCTTCATCAGCCGTAGGCTCAATATTTTCTATAATCAAATTGTCATTATGTTCACTAATGAGAAATCCATATCTTTCTGAAACACTACATATTCTGCTTGTCCTACAAAACTCTTGTGCTTCAGAAGGATGAGCTGCTATATCATCTGTATGAATAACAAGTTAGAGTTCAGGAGATTGATTAGAATCTACTTGAGCATCTTGAACTTCCTCAAGTTCAATTTTGCTCCCATTATCTCATTTTCTAAGAAATTATCCTTCTAAGAAGAGTGCATGTCTTGAAACAAACATCTTTTGTTCTAAGATGATGCTTTTAGATATCCCATAAATAGACATCGGTCAGATTTGGCTTCCAGCTTATCTGGAATTATTCGCTTCACATAAGCAGGACAACCCCAAACTCTCATGTAAGAAAGTGTGGGCTTTTTGGTATTCCACATCCCATATGGAGTAATATCAACAGACATCATAGGGACTCCATTTAATATGTAAATGGCAATCTCTAGTGCATAACCCTAAAAGGATTTAGGGAGTTTTGCAAAGCTCATCATAGCCCTTACCATGTCTAATAGGGTTCGGTTTCTCCTTTTAGCCACACCATTGTGTTGTGGTGTGTAAGGTGGAGTCCATTGAGATAATATCCTATTATAGCTAAGATAACATAGAAACTCTTAGCTCAAGTATTCATATCCTCGACCTAATCAAAGTGTTTTAACTGTTTTGCCAAATTGTTTCTTTACTTCATTTTTCAGTACTTTGAACTTTTCAAAAGCTTCATATTTGTGTCTTAAATTACAAGTACCCATATCGTGAGTAGTCATTGATAAAAGTAATAAAGTAGATCAAACCACCTCTAGCGTGTGTGGAAATTGGACCACATACATCCGAATGTATTAAGTCCAAAAGCCCATTAGCACGTTCACCCTTTCCCTTCAAGGGTAATTTAGTCATCTTGCCTAATAAGCAAGATACACATGTGTCATATGATTCATAATCAAATGACCCTAAATTACCACTCTTATGTAGCTTAGCCATGCATTTCTCACTTATATGACCAAGGCAACAATGCCATAAGTAAGATGATTTCAACATATCTTGTTTTTGCCTTTTATTATCATTGATGTTTAAAATTGGATTTGACATATCTAATATGTATATTCAACTACATAATGTACTACTAGCATAAAGAATACCATTCAACATAATAGAATAACAATTGTTACTAAAAGCTAAATGGAAACAATCTTTATTTAAATTAGAAAGAGGGATAATATTTTTAGTTAAAATGGGTACATAATAACCATTATCCAAATTTAACATAAGCCCACTAAGGAGGGTCAATACATAAGCTCCTACAAGTAATGCAGTAACTCTTGCTCTATTTCCAATGCACAAGTCCGACTCTCCCTTATTGAGTTATCTAGTATTCCTTAGGCCCTAAATATCAGTGCATATGTGTGAGCCACAACTGGTATCTAATACCGATATATTATTATCAGAAATAGTATTAATTTCAATGACAAAAATACTCGAGGTAGATGGGGCATCAGATGCCTTCTTTTTCAAAGACTCTAAGTAGCCCTTGTAGTTTCTCTTCCAATGGTCATCTTTGCCACAATGGAAGCATATCCCCTTTGGAGTAGTCTATTTGGCCTTAGTCTTGACCACACCTCCCTTAGGCTTCATGGACTTTTTCTTCTTAAGGTTCTTCCTCGCAAAAATAGAACAATCCATTAGCATCACAACTTTACTGCCCTCCTTGACAAATGGCTTAGTTGTCTTGAGCATGTTGATCAACTCAGGAATAATGGTGGAGATTCGATTCATCCTATAGTTAAGCAAAAAAAATGACAAACTATTAGACAAACCAGTTAGAATTAAATCAATACTTAATTCATGATCCATCACAAATCCCAATGTGGCCAACCTCTCAATATAGCCATTCTTCTTTAGTCCATATTGAACTAGAGATGTCCCCTTAACCATCTTAGTGTGGAAGAGAAACCTTAAAATTTCAAACCTTTCTGAATGTGCATGCTTATAAAAAAGCTCCCTTAGATAGTAGATTATGGAATTAGCATCCATAGCCTTATGCTGCTTTTGCAACTCAGCTGACATAATGGCAAACATAATGCAGCTTTCCATCTCACTATCATCAAGCTATTTTTAATATGCCTTATGAACATCTTCAGAAGCATTAGCATCAGGGGGATTAGGGTGTGCGTCATTTAAGAAAGAGCCAGTTTTTTCGAATTTGAGAACTATTCTCAAATTCCTTAGCCAGTCACAATTTCACACTCGTTGACATAATGATGATTCTAGCAACCTAGATATAAAATAAATCATGTTAGAATATATATGAAAATGCATGTTTATTAGGTCTTTAATAAATCCCATTATGACTCCCACTATTTTATTACAAATCTATAGCCCTCACTATGAACCCAAGAGAACCTATAAATAGGTTCTTCTAGTGGATTGATATCCAAGAAGCTAAGAATAACCTTGAGGCAACTCAGCAAGCCATCCTTAGTTTCGTTGGTAGGTATCTAATCCATACCAATTGCATTATTCATGCAACTATTGAATCTTGTGCTATCAACTAATTGATGTGTTCAAATATATTGGGCTACCCACTCTTGATTGTGTACATCTCATGTATACTAACCCAACTTTGCCTCCAATATACATTAAATGTGGTGCAAATCCAACAAGCTAATGGTATGGATTAAGTCCAACCCATTAATCATGAAATCTAATTTCATTGGTTTGAACATATTCTTATAGAGCGATCTTGAGGCAGCACAATAACCCTAATTCTAAAACAACTCTAGTTCTCCCCATATTAATGGAGGGCATAAGAATTCATTGTTTATTTAGCGAGAGATTTCTTTATTAAGTCTCATCATGTTATTATTGCATGCTTTTATATATCATATGTTCATCACATGGATATATAAACATAGTTACATTAACAATATGGCATGATTATGGAAATACTAAAGTCAATCGAATTTGTCTACTTGTTTTGTTTTGGTTAATTTAATTTTGCATGTCATTTCAATGTGGAATTTAATATTTCCATAATTTATTCAAAATTAATTCACCTTTAAAATTAAATTATTATGATGTCAAAATTAAACAATTTAATTTTAATATATATATCAATTTCTAATCATACAAGAATTACCATTGCTCAACTTAATTAATTCAAAATTAAATTATAAAATTCCAAAACTTTCTAGAACCTCAAATCATCATTCTATGTATCTTTAGGTCAGCTCAAGTTCATCAAAATATTTTTGGCACAAACCAAAATTACGAAGACAAAGAAACCAATATACCTAAACACTCAAAACGACTCATTCGATATCTATAACTTTTTTAAAGTTTTAAATTTGAGAAAAATAACTTTGACATACATCTAATATCAAAATAACGTATTTATAATCACATAGAATTTATTTCAAGGTGTTGTAAACAAATTAATCACAAACAAAAAATCAAATAAAACAGTCATATCAGGTATGCCAAAATAGTCTCATTTCTGTGTTTATTGGAAAAATTAATTAAAATAATTTTTAATTAATTATTGGACATATTTAGAAACTTAAACACATTCACAATATGTATAAATAATATTTCCATAATTAAATTACAAGAAAAATATCAACAGCTCCATCATTTTACCCAAACAGCAATACATATTCATAAACAATGCAATTTTCAGCATTTTTGAAATAAATCCGAAATTAATTATTTGAATTACATTCAATCCACTTTTCAATAAAAATAATCATCATTAACCATCCCATAATCAGATCAAAGAAAGAAAAATATATAAAAAAATTTCAAATAATTTTTAAATTTTCAAATTTATTGATCCAAAATCATAAAAAGTGTGCAATCTCATTGTCATTTCAATTAAAACTAATTTTAATGGATACAAGGGGACTCTGATACCGCTGTCAGCAAAAAAAAAATTGTTTGAAATCCAAAACAAAATATCAAAATTGTGCCATTAAAACTAATTTTATCAAACATAGAGGTTAGAAATTGTACCTTGTAATTTCTTGATTTGTTATTCAAATCTTCACATTGTTGGATTGGATTATAGCAAACCACAACAATCCATACCAGTATGTCTCTAATGAAAATTCATTTGAACAATGAAAAAGAAATGAACAAAAGGAATTGTCTTAACAAATTTCAAAGTGCTACCAATGAATTTGTTCTTCAGAGAATTTGTTTTGTGTCTCAAAAATTATTTTTCACCAAAAATAATTTTCATATCTTTTTTCTGCCATTTGATGTTTTTTCAATTTGAATCATATTCAAAAAGAAGATAAAAAGTCAAAAATGGAGAAAAATGAATTCAATGAATAGTAATGGCCATAATTAGTTAATAAAAACCAAGTTGGCCTCACGACCACTCAGCACACTGCAATGTATAGTGTCATGCATGCTGGGCAGGCCCAGTAGGTCAGGGAGCTCGTGACTACTCCCGAGCAATTTTTTACCGTGATTCGAGCTAAAATAATTCTCTCTTATTTTGGGATCCTATCTAATACCATTTTACTTCCATATCGCTAATGCGTGTGAGCCATTAGATTCTCGGTTATGTTGGCCACTTAAATTAACAATTAATTTAAGCAAGTCATGAGTAATATCTTGGAACACATCATGACCTCCAATTGACTGGAAAGTCAATGGTTTAACTACGAACCTTTCCATAGATAATTTTTGTGCAATTATTTCTTTCACCATTCTATACCCCACTTTGTTCAGAGTATGAATATGTCTCAACTCTTACTAGACTGAATACGTCACATCTAGCCCAATTAATGTTTGTTTAACCTTGAGGGGTATTTTCATCATTTTGATACTAACAAATAAAATAGCAATAATGTATTTAACATACTTGTTTTCTAAGTTTATTAAACAGGGTATGGAACATGAGAGCAAGAATGGAGAATGGAAGACTAACCTTAAAAAGAAAAAAATTGAAGAAATAGCATGATTCACGTTCGTGACCTTTTATGTCACGCCTGTGATAAATCTTAGCGCCAACTACCAAATATTAAAAGTTAACGACCATGAAGAATCATAGCAACCATGAATGATCATATCAATGACGCCCGTGAAATAAAGTAACGCCTGTGAGAAAACATGTCAAATTCCTCCAGAAAGCTTCACGGCCAGAGTCACCAGTTGGATCACAGCTTGGAAGGATGTTCACGCCTGTGAAAGAATAATTTCATGCCCGTGATCAAACACTTCAAATCCTTCTAGAATACTTCACGACCAAAGTCACCACTCAAGTTGTGGCTTTGAAGAACAATTACGACCATGACACACATATTCACGACCATGAAAGAGGAAAGAGAAATATGTCAGACACGAAATTAAGAGTTGGTGCAATGGTTATTTTCAAATTAAATGCAACCAAATGGCTATAATTTGCCAAGGAAGTATAAATGCAAGTCATTTATGAATCCAGAACAAGAGAATAGCAAATACTTTGAATCCCAATCTTTTTGTAGCCATTTGTGCATTTACAACTTTAAAACAAACATTAATTCTCTATGAAAAATCTTTTTGCTCATTATTTTATGAGCATTATAGATTTGTGAGTGTTTCTCTTTGTAATTTACTACTTAAGTGAGTTTGGGTATATTGGGTTAAGAGTAGAACACTTGTAAGGGTTATTTATGTGAGCCTTTAAAACACAAGGAATTGGCTTATTATATGAGCCATTAAAACACAAGGGATTTCTAGGTTAGGTGTGATTCATTGTTAAAAACACCATAATCGGGAGTGAGCTTGTAAAACTCCAGTGTAACACTTAGTGTGTTAGTGAAACTCCCAATTGAGACTGGGGATAGGAGTAGGGTTTGTTAACACCCGAACCTCTATAAAAATTCTTGTGTGATATCTTCCTATCCCTACTCCTTTTAACTTTTATTTCTGCACTTAAAAGTTAAAAATTTTCATATCAAATTCAACCCCCTTCTTAGTACAATATCTGGGCAAAAATGATAGTTCTTGTCCCTAAGCCTCATTACTCTATTAGATATGTCATTGAAGACTATCTTCATGATATCTCCACTCCGGCTAGAGATTCTCGAGTAATGACCCTGACAAGAGGCAATGGGTATACACTCTTTCTATCAATAGTGGTGAATCCTTTGTTGGTTACCCAATGATATTCGAATACCACAAGTTGCACCCAATCGCCACCCTATAAGCAACCTCCTTGAGGCAACAAGGAATACTATCAAAGTATGAAATCAATATCTAAGATACCCTTGAGTACCACAAGTCTAATGATACTTGCACCATTGCTATGATGAGACTATCATTGACATATGAATAAATTATCCATGTAACACCCCCTCACACAAACTGCACGGGCCCGGATGCAGGGGCGCTTCTGCCTATCTTCTTTACTTCTTTAAATCACTATATATTTTTTTCCTTCTATTTAATAAATAATGTACAGTTTTATCTACATAACATAGCATTTATAAATACCAATTTATTATTTAACAAACTTTGAAAACTAATTTACAATTTATAAGGATATATAATGCGGAAAACAAATTACAAGAGTTCAAAATTTTGTGACCCCCTATTTCGAGATCGGCTGTTTTATTTTGAATAGGGTCACCGCTTGCTTTATCTACCACCTTCAGCTACCTTTCTATATTTGCGTGGAAGGAAACTCCCACGCTAAGCTCTAAGTTTAGTGGTGCATATAAATAAGGCAATAACATGTATCATTTTATGCATTAAAATGTTTGCATGTTATTTCTATCAACATGTTCATATTTCATACAAGTATAATATAATGCTCACATATACAACGTTATTTTCATTTATCTTTGATGGTAAGTTACTCTGTTAATCTCTTTATTATTATATCTCAATCTCATATCATCATCATTTTCTTTTTCTTTTCTTTTCTTATTTTCCGACATATCTTCATTATCTTGACCACATCACTCTAAATTTGGACTGACTAGATACAAGTTATGGATCAAGAGCGCTCCTAGAGCTATAGCTACCCTGTCCACTATCTGGCTCAACAGAGCTTCTCAAATCAATGGCGCTCTCCAAGCTTAAGCCATATTGATTGAGTATAATTTCATCATAGATGAATAACCGGACCAAGGGCGCTTTCCGAGCTTAAGCCACTTTGTCCTCAATTTATATGTGCTCATCAGAGCTTCTCAAGTCAATGGCGCTCTCCGAGCTTAAGCAACATTGACCGAGCATCTCATACCAATGGCGTTGTCCGAGCTTAAGCCACATTGACGAAGCATCTCAGACCAATGGCGCTCTCCGAGCTTAAGCCACATTGATCGAGGAATATCTCATATAGTACAATACCGTTCGCCCCCTTAATGACATATCATCTATCCTGTTTCTAGTCCGCAGGTAGAGTAATGGGCATCTTTGTTTTTATTTTTTTTCACATCAATCATATATCTTTATTTAATTTTTATTTTAAATAGTACCATAAACCATTTCCACACCCAAGTCACAACCGTGATACTAATCAGTCACAACCGTGAACCATCAGGTTCACGCCCGTGACTCGATAATCACGCCCATGACTTTCGGTAGGAAATATGCATATTCACATTTCATTCATTCTAATTACACCAAATCATATCAAAACACAACTCATGCATTTCTAGAGTCCTTTATTCAACATATCATGACTAATACATATCAATGCCTTAATCATAATTAAATTCTCTAACATGCATCACTTAATTCAACAAATCACAAGAAAACTCATTCTTTATCTCTAACATATGGTTTCATGCCATAGTCATCATTAATGCATTTCAATCATCAATTATCATACTAAACATGCATTATTTCAAACAAAGATAGGCTATTGCCTCAAATAAATTTATATAATGAGTGTTAAAGGTGATTGCCTTTAGAGCACCTTTCTAAATATCTTGCCATAGACATATTATAATAATCCATGTATACCATACATATATACACATATCACATTCTGGATTACCATACCAATTACCTAATGTTAATATTACATTATATTTTGTAATTATCATTTATTATTACATTTGTTCCTATCTCAGAATTCTAAAAATATTACATTAGTTTTAACTAACCTGAGACTCTCTAAGCTTTCACTATTATGCATGTTTTTTCCCAGAACTCTAAAATTTAACTCTCTAGATGTGAGACCTAAGACAGAGGTGCTGACAATCTGAGTTTAAGCCACTTGACTCACAACTTGTAACAGCTCCTCTTAGCCCTTCAAGTCAATGGTACTCAATAACCCGACCTTAAGTCGCATTGCCTGAGAATAATATAGCATACTAGAAAATCCAAAATCAAGTGCTCTCATATACTGAGCTTTAACCATTTGTTCTTGTATCATATCAAAGTAACTCGTTTAGTGAAGTCCAATATTAGAGAACTGGGCATTTAACTCAACATTTTATCTTTCTATTCATTTCGTCACATGTTATTGCTAGTATAATATCCCCTTTATGCATTCTCATACAACACATAAATGTCAAATCATATATTCCACTTGTTATTTTCCATGTCTACATATATCCCAAAACATGTATTTAATAGACCATCAATAAAAATTGTAAACCAAAATGTACATATAATACATTCATTATGCTTCACGGGTGTGAACTATTTATTCACGATTATCAATGTATACTTTCATGGTAACCTTACCCGTAAGCCATCATATGAAAGAAACAGAGCATTCATGGGCATGAATTACTTATTCACAGCAATGACACTACATCATTCGCGACTTCCTAATCATGACCCAACCCGTTAAATTATGGGTTCATGCAAGTTCATCAACCTCAACATTCACAACTTTGACATCCTTGTTCATGGGTGTGAATCGAGCATTTTTATAACCCAAAGCAAGCATGCATTTCATACAAAATATCTAAAGATTAACTAATGTTAATCACTCCTTTTAACATTTTCATACATATACCTTATCTACAACATGTCTAAACAACATTTAATTCATCAAATCCATTTTTAGGTCATTTTAAGCTATAACATACTTCATATGTAATTTCACCTTTTAAACCATATAACCATGTTATTAATCAACCATAACATGCTATTTTAATTTCTTTCATAGCATCTCGATGATAGTGAGATGGCAAGCTACATTATGCTTGCTACTATGTCAGCTAAGTTGCAAAAGCAGCATGAGGCTATGGAAGCTAATTCCATAGTATACCATCTAAGAGAACTTTTTGAGTAGTAAGCGTGTTCCGAAAGGTTTGAAACTTTGAGGTTGCTCTTCCGCACTAAGATGGTTGAGGGGACATCTCTAGTGCAATATGCATTGAAGATGAATGGCTATATTGAGAGGTTGGCCACCTTAGGATTTGTGATGGACCATGAATTAAGTATTGACTTAATTCTAACCGGTTTGTCTAATAGTTATTCACATTGTGTGCTTAACTATATGATGAATCAAATCTATACCACTATTCCTGAGCTGATTAACTTACTCAAAACAATTGATCCATCTATCAAGAAGGACGGTAAGACTGTGATACTGGTGGACTCTTCGAGTTCTAAATAGAAGAACCTTAAGAAGAAGAAGAAGTCCATGAAGCCTGAGGGAGGCATGGCCAAGAAGAAGGCCAAAGAGATTGCTCCAAAGGGAACATGCTTCCATTGCAGCAAGGATGACCATTGGAAAAGAAACTGCAAGGCATACTTGGAGTCCTTGAAGAAGATGGCATCTGATGCCCTATCTACTTTATGTATTTTTGTCATTGAAATTTATACTATTTTCGATAATAATATATTGTTATTAGTTACCAATTGTGGCTCACACATTTGCACTGATATGCAGGGCCTAAGGAACAGGAACAGTAGGCAACTCAATAGGGGAGATTTAGACCTATGCGTTGGAAATGGAGCAAGGGTTATTGCATTAGCTGTAGGAACTTATGCGTTGACCCTCCCTAATGGGCTTATGTTAAATTTGGATAATTGCTATTATGTGCCTGGTTTGACTAAAAACATTATTTCTGTTTCAAGCCTAAATAAAGATGGTTTCCAATTAGTTTTTAGTAACAATTGTTGTTCTATTATGTTGAATAGAATTCTTTATGCTAGTGGTACATTATGCAATGGAATATACATATTAGATATGTCAAATCCAATTTTAAACATCAATGATAATAAAAGGCAAAAACAAGATATGTTGAAATCATCTTACTTATGGCATAGTCGGCTTGGTCATATAAATGAGAAACACATGGCTAAGCTACATAAGAGTGGTAGTTTGGGGTCATTTTATTATGAATCATATGACACATATGAATCTTACTTATTAGGCAAGATTACTAAATTACCCTTTAAGGGAAAGGGTTAACGTGCTAATGGACTTTTAGACTTAATACATTCAGATGTATGTGGTCCAATGTCTACACATGCCAGATATGGTTTCATCTACTTCATTACTTTTATCGATGACTACTCACCATATGGGAAATGCAATCGTATTTCTTGTGTTGTATGTAGATTAAATATTATTAATGGGAAATGATGTCTCAACCTTACAATCAGCCAAAATTTGGTTATCCAAGAATTTCTCTATGAAAGACCTTAGAAACGCATTCTATATTTTGGGGATAAAGATCTTTAGAGATAGATCTAAAAGATTGCTTAGTCTTTCATAGTCTACATACTTAGACATGATTCTAAAGAGGTTTAGCATGAAGCAGTCTAAGAGGGGATATATTCCCATGACCCATGGGATTACTCTCTCAAAGTCTTTATATCCAAAGATACAAGATGAAAGGACACATATGAGTTTGATTCCATATGCTTCAGCTATAGGATCAATCATGTGTGCTATGATATATACAAGACTCGATGTATCATATGCTCTGAGTGTCATGAGCAGATACCAATCGGACTCAGGTGAGGGTCATTTGGTGGCTGTGAAAAATATCCTAAAGTACTTAAGTAGGACTAAGGATGTATTTTTGGTATATGGAGATGGAGATCTTATTGTGAGCGGGTATACCGATGCCAACTTCCAATTTGACAAGGATGACGCAAAATCTCAGTCAAGTTATATATTCACACTAAATGGTGGAGCAGTTAGTTGGAAGAGTTCTAAATAGGAAATGACTGCTGATTTCACAACTGAAGCATAATACATTGCAGCTTCTAAAGCAGCAAAGGAAGCAGTTTGGATAAAGAAATTCATCACAGAACTTAGAGTGGTTCCCAGCATTATTAATCTGAGACAATTGTATTGTGATAATAATGGAGCCATTGCGCAACTAAAGGAGCCATAGTCTCATTAGAGACCCAAACACATACTCAGAAGATACCATTTGATTGGAGAAATCATTGGTAGGAATGATGTAAATATAAAACGGGTGCCCACTAATCATAATATTGCTGATCCTTTAACTAAGCCACTTCCCCAAAAGAAATATGATTCTCATGTACTCGCTTATGGAATTAAATATAAAGGCAATTCGCTTTAGTGCAAGTGGGAGCTTGTAAGAGGAGTGTTCTAAAGGCAATCACCTTTAGCTCTTATTGTACAAATTTATTTGATTAATAAAAGGATTT
The DNA here is from genome assembly GCA_023653625.1 of Triadica sebifera. Taxonomy (NCBI): domain Eukaryota; kingdom Viridiplantae; phylum Streptophyta; class Magnoliopsida; order Malpighiales; family Euphorbiaceae; genus Triadica; species Triadica sebifera. The sequence goes on from CM042900.1 coordinate 11,922,765, forward strand.
TTCATTAATTTAATGTTGATTTGATATATGAATTGATAGTGATCTTTAATCAATTAATGAAGTCCTTGATACATAACATAGCATAAAGGAAATCATGATGAGATCATGATATTGAGATTCTTATCATGTGTAATTATGTTAGTATCAAAATTATCCCAACTCATAGGATTAACGAGACGGGACATTATTAATTTGGATAGACTAGCACATGTTAAACTCTTTGATGGGATTGAGTAGTAGATCTCATAATTTGTAAACATGAGATGTTTATAGTTAACATGTGGATGCTTGCTAAGTGTAGCTAAGTACATTGGATGAGCAGCTATGAGACAATCATATGGATAATCTATTCAAATGTCAATGATAATCTCATCATAGCAATGGTGCAAGTATCTTTATAATTGAGGTACTCAAGGATATCTTGGATACTATGTAACACCACCTCTTATGCATTTTAGTATAACCAATCCAAATATCAAGTATTCATACATGGCATACTGGAAAGGTAAAATACCCTGATAACAGTGGTAGTAAATTTTTTCTTTCATATCATATCCTGTAAAATCAACTAACGACTTCAGAAGTCTTATATCCTGTAATATCACTCAATGACTTTTCAAGTCAACATTAAAAACCCCAATACGATATATCACATATATTAAAACATAAACTTCACATCCGAAGGATTACGGGTTGTTTCCATTTATACATTTCAAAACTAATCTAGAGTGATAATACATATTCAAGCATATAAGTCCAAAATACAGATGACATGTTTTTCATGCTTGTGTGGAATGCAAGGAGAGAGAGTGATGAGGCTCGGCCAGTGACCTGTGCTCCATGTCTTTTATACGCTACTCAAAATGAGCTATCACTTTTCTTTACCTGAAAAATGATGCAAATTGATGAGTTGCGGCTCAGTGAGAATAACCATCCAATGAGCTCTAAAGTACCAAACAACTCATAGTAATAAGTCACAATTCCAATATATACCATGTATTCCATTCCATTCATCAGTATCATATAAGTATCAATAAAGTTGAAACATATAATCATTACTCTTTATGTATGCAAATGCTTTGCTTATTTCATTTTGTTATGACTAAGTTAAACAGACATTGCCCCGGGTTTCCATGTGAACATTTGCCATGTGAACATTTGCATTTGCGTTTGCTAGCTAGCTTGATCATTTGTTTCATTTGCACATTTGTTGGGCCATAGGCCTCTTCTTTTGCTTTACAATATCGATTAACTAGTCACAACGCCTTTTTAGTCCATATGCATATGCACTTGTATTTAAGCATTCATCAACCATTGTATCTTATCACATATAATATACATATACCACATATGCCATACATATGCCTTGCATATACTATATATATACCATGTATATATATCACATATGTCAAATATATACTTCAAATATATCACAAGTATACCATTTATATGTACCAAAATGTCACAAATTATCCATCATTACATTATCAAGGACCAATCATGACAATCATATGAATCACATAGCAAGCAACATTCATTTGCACTAAAGAATTCAATCGATAATTAGACTCATCGTTCTCCTTTGATTCGGACTCCTAACTTATTGTCTATCTGCTCCTTGTGGGTCTCCAATATGTTGCAAGCCTAATATGAAAACGTAATCGATTAACTCATGATTAGAGAGACTTAATGTGACTTAAACGAACTAATATTCATTGTTCATGTCAATAGTTAAGATTTTTCCTATGAGGCAGTGTGACCTTATGGGACTGTTTAGCCTATAACTTTTTCTATAATTGACCAATTAATCTGATTCTTGTTTCTAATTCAAAATAACATATAATTATATAACATATTCAAATTTCAGATCAATTGGATATTGTACAATATTTGGTGGAATTTCTAAGAGTGTTCTGTTTTCTGCCTTTAGGCAGTTTCAGGGTACTCATTTGAGTTCATCATAACTTATAATATATATGTCCTATTTTAATGAAAATTTACAGAAACTTATATAGGTTCATATGGAACATGTTTCATGTTTACAACTTTTACCAATTATTTCTCTAAGGTCTTCTAATTATACCAACATGTTACTGGTCCATAATAGAATTGACTTCCGAACCAGTATAGCTTCCAAAGGCCATAACTTACTCTATACATAACCAATGAAGTTGAACTTAGTACCAAATTTTAGCTAAGATATATAAATATAACTCTAATTTTTTTATCATTTACATAATCTAGCTCTAACAAGCTCAAATTAGCCCAACAAGTTACTGTATCTTCCTAGAGCACTTAGTAGACAGTTGAAACCATGGAACAGTCATGGTTCCATTCACCATAACTCACAATTTACAAGGCCTATAAACCTGAAATTTGGTATAAGGATACAAAACACATATATCTACAAATTTTATGTTTTTAAAGACTTCAAATAAGGGCTTTAACATATTTGAAATCAAACCACACAGTGGCTAATTTGGTTAGGGTTTACACCCTGACCAGTTTCAGTACGAAGAGCATATCTCTCACTATACATAATATATTTCAAAAATTTTTACATATCCACAACTCTAAGACATAAAGGAACAACGTTTGTGTTTTACACATTTCCAGAATCAATTTCTATTAACATTAAAATTGGGGTGCAATTCAGTGCCTAATATTGAACCTAAGCAACTCAAATCAACCCTATAGCAATAAGAATTGATTACTTACCAAGAACAACCTTGAAAAGGATCAATTAGCTTAAAAAAATAGGTGAAACAAGGAAGAATTGAAGTCTGAAATGGAGGAAATTGAAGAAGAAGTCGGGCTAGAGAAGAAGGCAGAAATGGGAAGATAAAGCTAACTTTTGGTTTTTGTCCTTTTTATCTTTTTCTCATGTCTTTTCTCATCTCTTTTCTCCTTTCTCTTCTCCTTTCTCTTCTCTTATCTTCTATCTCTTTTATGTCATTTTCATTTTATTTTGTCTATATTATTATTATTATTTACATAGATTTATAATTCCACTAATTCACACAATGATACAACTTAATCATTTGACCCGATTTAACTAAATTAGCAATGTAAATGTTCACTAATCTTAATCTAATCATTTTTCTTACTTTAATTTAGTCACCTTATTCAATTCATTTCTAATACTTTGTTATCCTTATTTAGGTTATAAGGATACACATATGACTCGATATAATTGCCAAATACTAGGACACATAGCTAGTGCGTGCCATGAACTTGTTCCTATGAAAATACGTATGAAATGCACGTGTTCAATTGAATTGTATGCAAGATGCTTATGTTCGATGAAATGCATATGGGGAAGGTCAAGGATGTTACATACTAATTCTGTATTTTCAATTACTTTTTTATAGCCCGCAACACCCAATCATCTTTTCATGCAAACATATATTTCATAGTATTCTAGCATACATAAACATCAAATTATATTATTATATCTCATATTTGTTTTCCTTAATAAAATCATCAGTATTATCCATATCACAGTTCATGATTCATTTTTTATTTTAAATCACTTCGTTATAGCCCACAACACCTATGAACCCCTAACTAGGATAACGGAGTTTCCATCTAGGCACTTAGGAGTGCCACCCGAGCAATATGATTTGCACATATATAATTGTCATCACTGGCTTTAATAATCGTGTCATCGTCAGCTTTAATAAGAGTGTTATCACCGGCTTTAATGATAGTGCCATCACCGGCTTCAACAATAGTGTCATCACCGGCTTCATTAATTGTACCATTAATGGAATTAATCATACTCTCCCCCTGCTGGCATGCCAAACTATCCTGAGTCTAGTTCTAGTTAGGTGTTTCAGGGCTTACTCAATGTCCTTAAAATTCATAGTTATTAAATTCACCCATTTCATGCATGTAAAGGTTCAATTAATCACACAATTACTCAATAAAAATAGTATTTGCATAATATAACAAGGTTCACATTATTTTACTCATTTAATCCTTCAACTCATATGCTGCCCTTTCACTAGCAGATTCTATACTCTATTTTGGACCTTAATTCTGGTCCTATTAACATTTGAATTAAATTACAGGGCCTTCTTAATAATTTAGTTCTAAATCTTAGCTTTAATATGCAACTTAAATCACATAAATGGAGTTCTGTGTTAAAATATATGGTCAAATTAACACTAACTAGTCACTAACAATTTTGCCCAGAATTTCCTGGACAGATTCTAGGTCTGAACTTCATGTATTTTCTTGGAACAATATAGACATATCTGGATTTTACGGTCTAAATAAAAGTTCAAGTCCTATGTCTTAGCTTTCAAACCCAAGAAATAACCTACAAATCTGAATTCGATAACTTAAGTTATAACAGTTTATGTAGTTACAACTCATTAATGCCAGCAAAGAACACACATATTTAACATCTTCAATTTTTACCAAAATTAATTATAAGTCTAGCAAACATGAATCCTCAAGATTTTTATCACAAAATATTATTAATTTAGAATCATTAACATGCCAAATTCTCAAATTATGCAACTAAAAAAATAAGACAAAGGCTATTGCCTTAGGTTATGCACAAACCTTTTTTTTCCTTTTTTTTCTCTGTACTTTTCTTTCTCTTTTCCTTTGCTCCTTTGAGCTAGATCCTTATTAATTTGAGTTCCTAACATACATAAAAGAGATTATTAACACTTTAGTTCATTAAAACTGCATAAACCCTTACCTCTCTCTCTCTTTTTGCTCTCTCAAGCTTCCTTAAGCTTGGTTGTGTAAGAAAATGACTTTCTTTCTCTCGTTTCTCACTTTCTCTCACTAGAATCAAGCTTTGGCTATAGAGGAAGATGGAGGAACACGTGGGCTAGTTTGAGGAGATTAGAGTATTCTAGATTGTAAGGGGATAAGGAAGAAAGAGTAATTAATGGTATAAAGACAAATTTAACCAATAATGGAGACACCTAGGTCATATGCATTTAATGACTAATTAATGGATTCATGCATATTAACTAGCTTCTCAAAACTTGCCACTTGGTGTGGCCAACCATCACATGCATATAATGTCCCAATTCATGTATTTAATTGGTGGTTATCCCAATTAATCCTCTAATTTTTAATAAATTGCAAATTGACTCCTAAACTTTTTAAAATTTTCAATTTAGTCATTTACCATAATTTAACATTTTTAAGTACTTTAAACACTTTATTGAGTATTTTCGATAATTATTGGCCATTATTTAAATTATACTTCAGTAAAAAAACCAAATTTGGACTATGGTCGAATCGTCGAGTCAATTTAAGAACTCGCGCAACTATGACCTAAATTTGTGGATATGACAGTTTGAATTTGATTTAAACATGAAATTTGAAGTTATGCATAGTTGTTGAATTTCTAGGGTTTATGAACCTAGTTATGGCAATTAAGTTGTTTGAGTTGCTGTTCGAATTTTGTTTATTAATTTAATTATTGAAACATGTTTGTGACATATTTATAATGTGTTTCAACTTCTGTATATAACCTATATTGATAAAAAAAAAAAAATTTGTTTTTGGTCAAGGAACAAACAAAACATGTAACTAGGTTGAGAATCTTACCATGTAATGGTACTGTTTTATGTTGTTTGATTTAATGTCATGTAACTTGATGATCAGAATCTTAATTCGGGTTTATAAGATATTCATGATGTTGTTTTGATGTCAATTTCATGTTTCAATCAAATTAAATTCATGGTTAAATTTCTAAAGAATCCTAATTCATGTATGATTCAATTTAAGCAATTTTTGTGTAATTGGTTTGCTAATTGAATGATGAATGATTTCGATTATCTAATGAACGAATTTAATTATTTAAACTGATTATAAGTTTCTTCTAATGATGAGAATGAAATCTAGAAATTTTGGAAATTTTTAAATGGAATTTGATTTGAATTTTAAAAGGGTTTACAAAGTCTTAGTTTGATTAGGATTCTAGTATGCAATTGTAACAAGGATTGTTTAATCCTATTTGGCATCAAACCAATAACTAATTAAGGTAATGTAATTATAAATTAATTAATATTCATGTTTAATTCAATATTTAATGTGATTTAATTATTAAATTCGGATTTAATACTACATGTATTAAATTGGAAGTAAACTAGTTGACAAAGTAGACAATTTTATAAAACTTTTTGATATGATCAAATGTATACCTAAAATGCATGATTTTCTTTTAGAAAGTGTTTCTAAATGTTTATACGATTATTTAATAATATTAAATAATTATTTTATCATGAATTTCATTTAGGCCAAACAATCAAAACAATGTTTCAAGAGTTGAAATAAAGGGGACCCAAATGGTTACTTTAATATATTACCTTTATTTATGCATTAGAGAATGCATGCTAGGGATGTATGGAATGGCATGATGGTATGATTATAGAATTGACTAGTGTGATTGATTATGCATGGAATTTTGTTTTTGGTAATTAGGGCTTGCGAGTCCCTGCCTTCTCTTTTCTCTCTATTGTATTTCTCTTCTCATCTGACTCCCCTCAAATGTAACTTGAGGTTTTCTTATGAAGAATTTATGTAATTAGATTACATAGGATTATAATAGAATTGAAATGCAAAGGAGCAAGAAGCCAAGGAGATGGCACCAAAAATAAAAGAGCATTATAATAGAAAATTGTTTTCTATTTTGGTGTTGTAATTTCATGCATCTGCCTAGGTGAGACCTAATCAATCCTTTCATCGCTCAAAGGATTGATGTTATATTATGTCCATAATCATAACCATATAATTAGTGTAATTATCTTATATATCTATATGTGATGAATGGATATATTATGCATGCCAAATTGCCATGATGAGACCTAAAATTAAAGAAATCCTCATTAATAATATTAAAGACAATGCCTTCCATTAATATGGCAAGAACTAGAGTTCTCTACATGAATATGTTCAAATCATCGAAATATGATTTCATGATTAATGGGCTGACTTTAACTACATTGGCTTCTTAGGCAAACCCAAGGTCAATGTGAATTAAATGCAGAGTTCGGCAAGTGTACATGAGATGTGCACATATCAAGAGTTGATAGTCCAATGATTCAATAGTTTCATAGAGGATGTACTTGGTATGACCTATGATGGCTTATTGGGCAAATCCAAGGTCATTCTTAGTGATGTTTGATACTGACCCACTAAGAAAGCTTCCAATGGGATCTCTCTGATACAAAGTGAGGGCTATATATTTGCAATAAAATAGTGGGAGTTATAATACGCGTTTATTAAAGACTTAATATTCATGCATTTAGTACATTCTCTAAATATGATATTTCTTTACATCTAGGTTGATAGAATCATGTCATCAAACGTGAACTCACGCTCAATTCTCGAATCCAAAAAATTGACTAGCCTGAACTTCCATGATTGGCTAAGGAATTTAAGAATAGTTCTCAAAACCGAAAAAATAGCCTATATCTTGGAAGAGCCGCTTCCCTCCCCTCATGCTAATTATGCATCTATTGATGAACAATTAGCTTATAAGAAGCAAGTGGATGATAGTGAGTTGGCAACTTGCATTATGCTCGCTTCTATGTCTCCCGAGCTTCAAAAGTAGCATGTGACTATAGATGCAAATACCATTTTGTATCATCTAATGGAGCTTTTTGATGAGCAAACTCGAACTAAGAAATATGAGATATCTAAATTGCTTTTTAGCTCCAAGATGATAGAGGGGACATCTCTAATGCAATGTACATTAATGATGAGGAAGAAAGGCATAGAGACAACATCAAAAGGGACTTACTTCCATTATGGCAAGAGTTGCTAATGGAAGATGAACTGCAAGACCTATCTAGAGTCTTTAAAGAAGAATAACAATAAGAAATTCGATGCACCTTCTAGTTCAAGTATTTATGTTATTGATGCTAATACTATTTCTATTAGTAACACATGGTTATTGGATATCGGATGTGGGTCTCATATATGCACAAATATGAAAGGTCTAAGGAACAGTAGAAAGCTCAAGAAAAGAGAGTCAGACCTACATGTTGGCAATGGAGCAAGAGTTGTTGCATTAGCGGTAGGAACTTATCTATTGACACTCCCAAGTGAGCTTATTTTAGAATTAGACAATTGTTATTTTGTTCTAGTTTTAACAAAGAATATTATTTTTGTTTCTTGTTTAAATAGAAAAGGTTTTCATTTAACTATTAATGTCAATGGTTGCTCTATATGGTTGAATAATATTCTTTATGGAACTGGTGCATTATGTAATGGGATTTACATTCTTGACATGTCTAATTCAATCCTCAATATCAACAATAAAAGACAAAATATAGATAACCTAAAACCATCATATTTATGGTATTGTCATCTTGGCCATATAAATGAGAAGTGCATGACTAAGTTACACAAGAGTAGTGACTTAGGGTCATTTGATTATGAATCATATGACACATACGAATCTTATTTGTTAGGAAAGATGACAAAAGAGCCTTTTATTGGAATGGGTAAATATGCCAATGGGCTATTGGACCTTGTCCATACATATTGTTGAACCTTGAGTGTAACACCCCCATACTCTACTAATAGTAGCAAAGTAAATGAGTGCTACAATACTCTTGATTTTCTGTCTAACTTGCTTACATAATTGTTTTGTATATTCTCATTTTAAAATATCTGAATGTAAATCTAAAATGTAGTCTCCCATTTTTTTTTCATACATATATACTTTATACCAATTTATATAATTCATTTATAATAAATCATTTCATTTTCTGAAAGATTACATACCAAGTTCTATTAATTAATATTTTATTTACAGACGCAAATATGAGTATCACACAATATGAAAATAAAACTTGCTAATATGTTTTACAAAAAGTAATACATTGAAACAAAAAGATCTTCAAATGTTGTTATCCACTATCTAGTGTTCTTCTCTTTCTGGCAGCTTCATCCTTTATTTACTAATTACTTGAGTACCTACGCGTGGGAAAACCACACGCGCTAAGCTACTAGCTTAGTGGTGCTTTATATGACAAAAGCTTAATATGCAAATTTATAAAATTTCACACATTCATACATTTAAAAATCAAATAAAAGAAATATCATAAATTTATCAGCAATAAATTAATTTGCAGGTAAACTGTTACTACACAAAATTCCTTTTTCACATTATAATTATGTTAATTGCATAATATCATTGGATAACCATAATTTTCCTCATTTTATTATTCAATAATTATTCACAATAAGTCAATTTTATCATATCTTATGTTGTCTTGTTTATTCAAATTTATGCCCAACACCAATAACTAGAACTATCAGCTAGGATACGGGGCATTTTTGGCCGACAAATTTTAACTCGGCGCATGGTGCCTACATAATTTAACTCGGCACAATATGGTGCCTACATAAATTAACTCAGCACATTTAGTGCCTACATCAATCAACTCGGCACATGTAGTGCCTACATAAATCAACTCGGCACAACTCGGTGTTTTACACCTACATATCATACCCCTTATTGGCATGCCAATCTATCATTTACCTTAGTTCCCAGCTAGGTGTTTTAGTCCTTAATTATTTCATCTCAATTTATTCAAGTAATAATTTCATTTTGGTCAAAATATACACCAAATAATTATTTCATAGTTTTATTTTCTCAATAAATTTTTATGGACTCAATGGCTTATCACATAATAATCACTCATATCAACATCATTCATCTCATATCATAAGGCCCAAATCAATTTACATGTAAAACTCACTTTTTTTTCAACAGCCCTGTTGTGGACAGATTTCGTTCTCTGTCTTAGATCTCAATTTTGATGCCGTTACTGGCAGAATTTAATTAAGTGGTCTTCTAATAAATTTTAGCCACAGATCTTATCTTTAATTTCCATTTTGAAGCAACTAATTCTTATCTCTATAGACAAAGTTATGACTGATTGAGTACTGACTGCTCAGCTAAAATCTGCCCAGGAAACTCCGAGGCGGATTTCAGGGCCCATATTTGTGTCAATGTTTAACATAGTTTCATTCATAATTAGATCTTATGCCCTTAATAAAAGTTTTATATGTCTGTCTTAAGTTTCTAAAACATCAAAGAACACCGAATTTAGAGTTCCAGAACCTAAGTTATCAAATTTTTAATGCATGCTGCTCCATGATAAAATTTCCAGCAACACATATAACAATACAACCACTCATTAATCATGCAATTAACACAAGATTTAACAATAAATTCAACATATTAAATTTTTGTCATACAAGCACATACCTTATTAATCTTTTCTCCCTTTCCTAGGCTTTTTCCTTTCCTTTTCCTTCCTCAAGATTGCTTCTACCCTTGTCCTTGGTTTGCCCTAAAACCATCAAACATATCTCATATCATCAAACCAATTTCTTTTTGTTTCAATCCACCATCACCTAGACAGCCCCTTCTTCCTCATTTCTAACCTTAATTATCATCACTTTACTTTCAATTAATAAAGAAAAGTAAGAGAATTGAAGAAGACAACTTACCCAAAGAATAATTTTTTTTTCTTCCTTTCTCTTTCTTCCTTCTACCCTTTGTAGGGGGCTTCCTTTTTATTTTCTTGAGTTTTCTCTCTTAGATCCTCTATTTCTCTCTTTTGCTAGCTAAGTTGGGAACAAAATGGTAGAGAATTGATGGAGATGGTGGTCGGCCATACAAGATAAGAATGAGGGAAATTGTTTTTTTTTTTCAATTGCTTTTAATGTCCAATTAATGAAGAATCTTCTAGACTAAGTTAAGGTTTATTGAATTTTAATGTCATTAATTAGTAAGATAAGGATGAGGATAAGGCTCATTAATGAAGAAACTTCTAGAATTTGGTGATTAGGCATATGATTCATCAATTCTAATTAATGGGCATTAATGAAAAGATAAAGACTAGGTTATAAATGTAAAAAAAAATTCTAGATTTATTTCCTATTGGTCAATTTGATTAATTAATCATAATAAATTTTTAATCTTTAAATAATACATCATTTAACTCATAATCTCCTCTTTATACAAAATAATCCCAAACCATTCCATAAATCCTCATTTAATCCAAGGAGAAATTTTATTTCAACTAATTTTAGCACTAAACCTTTAAATTCCCAATTAATAATGTCCTTAATAAATCTCCCTTAAATATTATTATTTTTCTGTGCATTCGGATTTAGACTCCGATCAACCCGGTGTGCATTGACTTTGTCACATACGATCAGTGTCTAAATAACCAGACGTTACATTGAGGGGTATTTTCATCATTTCGATGCTAACAAATAAAACAGCAATAATGTATTTAACATACTTGTTTTCTAAGTTTATTGAACAAGGTACGGAACATAATAGCAAGAATGGAGAATGGAAGACTAATCTTAAAAAGACAAAAAAATGAAAAAATAGCATGATCACGCTCGTGACCTTATATGTCACGCCCTTGATGAAGCTTTGTGCCAACTATCCAATATTTAAAGAATGGTAGCAACCGTGATTGATCATATCAGTCACGACTGTGAAAGAAAGTCACGCCCGTGAGAAGACATGACAAATTCTTCCAGAAAGCTTCACGGCCAGAGTCACCACTTGGACCAGGGCTAGGAAGGATGTTCACGCCCATGAAGATATAATGTCACGGCCGTGATCAAACACTTCAAATCCTTCCAGAATGCTTCACGGCCAAAGTCACCACTCAAGTCACGGCTTGGAAGAACAGTCACGACCGTGACAATCATACTCACAACCGTGAAAGAGGAAAGAGAAACATATCAGGCACGAAAATAAGAGTTGGTGCTACGGCTATTTCCGTATTAAATGCAATCAAACGGCTATAATTCACCATGGAAGTATAAATGCAAGTCATTAATGAATCCAGAACAAGAGAATAGCTAATACTTCAAATCAAAATCTTGTTGTAAGCCATTTGTGCATTTGATATTTTCAAAACAAACATTTATTCTCTGTGAAAATCTTTTTGCTCATCATTCTCTGAGTATTATAGATTTGTAAGTGTTTCTCTCTGTAATCATCTACTCAAGTATGTTTGGGTATTTTGGGGTTAAGAGTTGAACACTTGTAAGGGTTATTTGTGTGAGCCTTTACAACATAAGGAATTGGTTTATTGTGTGAGCCATTAAACCACAAGGGATTTTTGGGTAGGTGTGATCCATTGTTAGAAACACCATAGTTAGGAGTGAGCTTGTAAAACTCTATTGTAACACTTAGAGTGTTAGTGAAACTCCCAATTGAGATTGGGGAGAGGAGTGAGGTTTGTTAACACCCGAACCTCTATAAAAATTCTTGTGTCATATCTTTGTATCCCTACTCAACTTAACTTTTCTTTCCGCGCTTAAAAGTTAAATTTTTAATATCCAATTCAACCCCCTTTCTTGGTTCAATATGGGGTTGTCATGCTTTGTGAAGCAGATAATGTCAAATAAGCTAGAAGCTAAGTCTGATAAGTGTCTATTTGTGGGATATCCAAAAAGTCATTTGGATATCAATTCTACCACACTTTGGAACAAAAGGTGTTTGTTTCAAAGCATGTTATATTCTTAGAGAAAAAGTTTCTTCTAAAAGAAGATAGAGGGAGCAAGATTGAAATTGATGAAGTTCAAGATGCTCAAACAGATGCAGATTAACCGATAGAACTTGAATCTGTTACTCACAGAGATGAAGCAACAACTACACCTTCTAAAACATAAGAACTTCATCGATCAAGTAGGATATGCATTGTTCCTGAGAGTTATGGATTTCTTATCAGTGAACAGAATGACGTATTGCTCATAGAGGATGATGAGCCTACTACCTACGAAGAAGTTCTGAATTGTTCAGAATCTGACAAATGGATAAAAGCCATAGAGCTCGAGATAGATTCCATTTTTGAAAACCAAGTGTGGACTTTGGTTGACACACCTGAAGGGATTAAACCCATTGGGTGCAAATTTCAAGAAGAAGACCGACATGAAAGGTAATATAGTTACCTATAAAGCTAGGCTGGTAGCTAAAGGATATCATCAAAGATGAGGTGTTCACTATGATGAAACCTTTTCTCTAGTTGCTATGCCTAAATCTATCAGGATACTCCTAGCCATTGTTGCTCATTATGATTATGAGATTTGGAAAATTGATGTGAAAAAATCATTTCCTAATGGAAATCTGACAGAGAATGTGTACATGACATAACCCAAGGGTTTCACACCAAGTGATGGAAAAAAGGTATGCAAATCGTAAAGATCCATTTATGGATTGAAGCAAGCATCCAAGATTTAGAAAATCTGATTTGATGAGACAATTAAAGAGTTTGGTTTCTCACAAAAAGCAGATGAACTTTGTGTTTACAAAAGGTTAATGGGAGTGCAGTCATATTCCTACTATTGTATGTAGCTGACGTACTTCTTATAGGAAAGGACGTATCAATTATTCAATCAGTCAAAATTTGGCTTTCTAAGAATTTTTCTATGAAAAACCTTGGAGAAGCAACCTATATATTGGGGATTCAGATCTATAGAGATAGATCAAATAGATTGCTTGGTCTTTCTCAGTCAACATACATAAATAAGATGCTAAAGAGGTTTAGCATGGAACAACCTAAGAGAGAATTAATCCCTATGATTCATGGGATTACCTTTTCAAAATCAATGTGTCCAAAGACATAGGATGAATGGATAAGCATGAGTAGGATTCCATATGCTTCGGCTATTGGATCTATCATGTATGCTATGTTATGTACTAGACCTTATGTATCATATGCTCTGAGTATCATGAGTAGATATCAGTTAGGTCCAAGTGAGGGTATTGGATAGCTGTCAAGAATATCCTTAAGTACTTAAAAAGAACTAAGGATGCATTCTTGGTTTATGGAGAGGGCGAGCTTAAAGTAAGCGGGTATATGGATGCCAGCTTCCAAACTGACAATGATGACTCCAAATCTCAATCAGGCTATATATTCACATTAAATGATGAAACAATTAGTTGGAAGAGTTCCAACAGGAGATGATTATAGATTCCACAATTGAAATATATTTCTAAGGCAGCTAAGGAAGCGATTTGGATAAGAAATATTCATCACAAAATTGGAAGTGTTCCCAATTATTGTTGATCTAATACTCATGTATTGCGTAACAATGGAGTCATTGCACAAGAAAAGGAAACACGGTCTCATAAAAAACCTAAACATATACTCAAACATTACGATTTGATTTCTAAAATCATTGGTAGACATGATGTAAAGATAGAGAGAGTTCCTATTATTCAGAATATAGTTGATCCTCTCATTAAGCCACTTCCCCAAAAGAAACATTATAGTCATGTACTTGCCTATCATATAATGTATAAAGGCAATTAGCATTAGTGCAAGTGGGAGATTGTTAGAGAGGTTCCCTAAAGGTAATCACCTTAGGCACCTGATGTACTCATTTATTATTAATAAAGGTCATTTTCATTATATGGTATTCATTGCATATGAATTCATATATATCTTAAACTATTTAATGAGGTCCTTGGTATGTAACACAACATGAAGGAATTCATGATGAGATCATATTGATGAGATTCCTATCATGTGTAATTGTGTTTATACCCAAATTATCCCTAGTCATCGGATATTGTTAATCTCAATAAACTAGCACACGTTATACTCCTTTACTAGGTCAAGCAGCCGATCTCCTAAGTTGAAAGCATGAGATGCTTAGAGTTAAAATATGGATGTTTGCTAAGAATATCACGTACATTAAATGACCTAATATGAGAAAATCACCTGGATATCTATTCAATTCAGTGATAGTCTCATCATAGCAATGGTGCAAATAAACTTAGACTTGAGATACTCGAGGTTATCTTGGATACTGAATCTTATACTTTGACTCCATTCCTTGTTATCTCGGAAGACGTCACTCATAAGTTGTTGATTAGATATAGCATGAGGTATTCAAAGGTATTTGAGTAATCGACAAAGGATTCAGCACTCCTAACAGAAGGAGAGTATACCTATAGCCTCTTATAGAGATCAATACTCAGAAATCCTTGGCTAATGTGGACATGTCTTAAAGAAGGTCTTTAAAGACATACCTGATCAAAGTAATGAGTCTTATATACAAGAACTATTATCATTTATGTTAGGTTTTGAAGAATGAATCACATTCATAAACGCAGTAGAAAAATAAAATTTTCAAAACTCGAAACAAAAGATCATACTTGTGCCATTAAAACTAATTTATATAAATATAGAGGTTAGAAATTATACCTTGTAATTTCTTATTTGTTATTCAAATTTTCACTTTGTTGGGTTGTAGATAACCACAACAATCCACACTAAGATGTCTCTAATGATAATCTATGAGAAGAATAAAGAAGAAACTATCAAAAGAAATGGTTTGAACAAATTCAAAGTGATAGCTTTGAAAGTGTTATTCAGAGAATTTTATTGTCTTAAAAATATATTTTTTTTACATGTCTATTTTATGTCATTTGATGTCTTTTCTATTTGAATCAAATTCAAAGAAAATATCAAAAGTCAAAAATGGAGAAAAGGGAATTGAATGAATAGTGAAAGTGTTTAATGCCCATAATTGGCCTAATTAAGGCCAAATTCACCCGTTGGACAACGGGAGGCACCAACGCACATGCTAGGCTTGCTGTGGGCTACCGCTAGGTAGCCCAACTGGCCCATTAGGCTGGTCATAGGCCTATGACCCTCCCGAATGATTTTTCCATAAGATCTCATCGCGATCCATCCCAAAATAATTCTCTCATATTTTAGATCCTATCCAATACCATTTTACTCATTCTCCATATCTTCAATGTGTGTGACCCGTTAGGTTCCCGGTTATGTTGGCCACTTAAATTAACAATTAATTTAAGCAAGTCATGAATGGTAATTAGCAACACATCATCACTCCCAATTGACTGGAAAGTTAGTGGTTTGACAACGAAGCTTTCCATAGACAACGTCTGTGCAATTATTCCTTTCACCATTTTATACCCCACTTGGTTCAGAGTATGGACATGTGTCAACTGCCACTAGACTGGCTACATCATGTCTAGTCTAAGTAATATTAGTTCTTGTCCTTGAGGCTCATTACTCTATTAGATATGTCATTGAGGACTATCTTTATGACATTTCCACTCCAGCCAAAGATTCTCGAGTAATGACAATGACAAGAGGCCAAGGGTATACACTCTTTATATTAGGAATGGTGAATCTTTTGTTGGTTACCCAATTACCTTCAAATACCTCAAGTTGTATCCAAGCACCATCATATGAGTAACCTCCTTGAGGTAACATGAAATAGTATTAAAATACAGAATCAGTATCCAAGATATCCTTGGGTACTCAAGTATAAGGATACTTGCACCATTGCTTTGATGAGATTATCATTGACTTTTGAATAGATTATCAATGTGATTGTCTCATAGTTGGTCATCCAATGTACTTGGATACTTAGCAAGCATCAACATGTTAACTCTAAACATCTCATGTTTACAGATTATGAGATTTACTACTCGATCCAATCAAGGAATGTAACATGTACTAGTATGTCTATAATAACAATGTCTCATCTCATTAATTCTATGCCTAGGGATAATTTTGATACTAACATAAGTTCACATGATAAGAATCTCAATATCATGATCTCATCATGATTTCTTTCATGCTATGTTATGTATCAAGGACTTCATTAATTGATTTGAGATCACTATCAATTCATATATCAAATGAACATCAAATTAATGAAAAAGCCTTTTATTAATCAAATAAATTTGTACAATAAGTGCTAAAGGTGATTGCTTTTAGAGCACTCCTCTAACAAGTTGGACTAGATGTAATGTAGTTAGTCTAGTGGGAGATGACACACGGTCCTTGCTCTAAAGAAAGTGAGGTATAGTTTGGTGAGAGGATGAATTACACGGTAATTGTTTATTGAAGGTTTAAAAGTCAAACCATTGACTTTCTTATTAATTGGGTGGTCATGATATGTTGCTAGGTACCACTCATGATCTGCTAAGTCAAGGAAAATTCATTAGAAATTCATTATGGGTCAAAAGTGTTTGACTCATAGAATCCTAATTGGATTAGGATTCCTCCCAAGACTTGAGCTGCTAACATGACCAGAAAACCTATTAGTTCACAGCATAGAGGGAATGAAGAAAATGTAAAACGGGTTTTGGATAAGATCTAAATGAGAAAGAAAGAGAACTAGGCCATTTATAAGAGTTATAAAAATGGTTCAAATCCAAATTGGATTATGATTGTTGACTTGGTCAATATTGGGCCTTATACCTTAGGGAAATGGGCCCATTAGGGCTTTTCCTTTTCCAACCCTAAAAGGGATTAGAAAATGTATAAATACTCTTTTTAAGGAGTCAATTTCTTGGTTTTCCCATTAAGAAAAATAAGAGTTATTTTTCTTCTCTCCCTTTTCTCTTTCATAAGACAATTTTCCATAGCTATATCACTTTGGACCTTTGTTACCCTATCTCCTTGGAGGTTTTCTTCTTCTTCCTTCATGTGGATACTCTTAGAGACAATCCTAGCTTTGGATTTTTATGGTTTTCTACAACCCTACAAAAAAAGAAAAAGCTTACAACTTATAAGATCAAGAGTTACAAACAAAGGTAAGCAACTTCTCCCATATTGATGGCATGATCCGATTTTAATGTTCATAGGGTATTCCATGGTTTTGGGTTCAATTAATTTTACTTTTACATTGTTCCATGTATGTGATGCATGTTAAGAAACCAACAATTCTTCCTCATATGACTGGTCTAGTCTAACCTCAATGTTTTTGACTTGAATGATGTGATTTGTACCTTCTCAATATAGATATAAGAAAAAGATTATGTATTCTGCTTAACTCTGGTAGTAATGCTAGTCTATAAGCAATTGGTCCGATTCTTTTAAGGATTTCATAAGGTCTAATGAATTTTGGACTCAATTTTCCCTTCTTTTCAAACCAAAGAACTTTCTTCCATCGAGAGTTAAGATCTGCATACGACCTTTTTCTATTTAAAGTTGCCTTTAAATATTCTTGAATGATCTTTACTTTCAGTGTTGTCTCCTAAACTTATTCTGGCCCCACTAGCTTTCTCTCACCGACTTTGGTCCAACATAATGGTGTTCGATAACTTCTACCATAAAATGCCTTGTAAGAAGCCATCTGAATGCTTGACTAATAACTATTATTATAGGCAAACTCCATTAATGGTAAGTATCTATCGCAACACCTCTCAAATTCTATAATATAACTTCTCATCATATCTTCTAATATCTAAATCACCCTTTCCGACTGACCATCCTTCTGAGGATGAAAAGTTGTATTGAAGTTGAGCCTTGTACCCAACACTGTAGACTCTTTAGAAACTATGATGTGAACGTCGGATCTCTATCCGATATGATAAAAACTGGAACTCCATGAATTCTTACCACTTCATTCACATACAATTATGCTAGTCTATTCAACTGATAATCTCTCTTAATAGGTAAGAAGTGAGCTGACTTCGTTAACCTATCTATTATGACCCATATGGCATCACACTTCCTCAGTGTCAAACGTAAACCAATCACAAAGTCCATTGTGATCCTTTCCCATTTCCATTCCAGAATAGTGATCGGCTGTAGCAACCCTAATGGTACTTGATGTTCTACCTTGACTTGATGACTTGTCAGGCATTTTATAGTGAACTCTATAATCTCACGTGCCTCATTAAATTTCCTCTATCTCAAATCTAGTACATTCGGCACACATAATCGTCCCTAATAGTATAACCCACCATCTGACTCAACTAAAAACTCAGATCTCTCCCGCTTGGAGACTAAGTCAATCAACTCAACTAGTTTGGCATCCTGCCTCTATGCGTCTATGATCTCCTAATTCAAAGTAGGTTTGTGCAACTCTGCCATAACCTTTCCACTCAACGCATCGACCATAACATTAGCCTTGCCTAGATGGTAATCGATTACACAATTGTAATCCTTGATCAACTCCAACCACCTTCTTTGTCTCAAATTCAACTCTCTTTGAGTAATAAGATATTTCAAACTCTTGTGGTCAGTGTAGAATTTTATACACTATTTATATTAATATAACAAGTGTAACACCCCTTTACCTCACTTTCGTTCAGCAAGGTAAGTGAGCATTATCTGACTAACTATCTAATAAGATTAGCTAAATGAAGTATAAATTTTTTTTTTAAATATTATAGACAAAAAAATAAAATTATTACAAGCACTAATATTCAAAATTTTATTTTTTTATAAAATATATTATTTTAAATTCAAACTATGTCCATTACATTAAAGGTACACATCCCTAATATATACAAGATTAAATAGAACTATAATTTAATTTACAAAGTTTTTAACAAAATATACGAAAATAGTCCAAGGCTTTAAGTCGTTTTTCATCCGGGTACCCTTCTTCTTCCAACAATTATCCTATCTAAGGCTTTTCTTTAGAACCTGCGCAACGGAAACCACCAAGGCTAAGCTACTAGCTTAGTGATGGTTCAAGGATAAAAATCTTACATACATATATTTTCTTACATGTTATTTAATAATTTCACAAATAAAGTGTCAAATAAAAGAATTATATGAAATCAGATAAATGTCACCAAACATATAATATTTAACTATTTTGATTTCACACAACATTATTCGATGACATGCTTTTATATTATTATTGTTTTTCATTTTTTTGTGCCCATAACACCTGTAACCGAACTAACTAATAAGAATAACAGGGTTGCCATTAGCAGCTTTTATAATATTGCATCGAACGCTTTTATAATAGTGTCATTACCAACTTTTGTAATATTATCATTACCAGTTTAATAGTTTTACACCGAGCGCATTTATAAATTTGCCATTACCGACTTTTTTATTTGGCACCGAGTGCCTTAATGCCTCTGTTTGGCATGGAAAACTATTCTTTATTCTAATTTTAGATTAGGTTTTTAGGCCTTAACTATTTTTATATTTATTCATAATATTTTAAAAAATGATAATTGTATCAAATTTTCACATATATGTTTATTAAGTTTTGTTATTTGTTCTCATTATTATTTCATTAGAACCTCACACATAAATAATTTACTAAACATTTATAATTACAATTGAAGTCAAAATTCACATTAATTACTATATATAATCATCATACTACATGTAAAAGTCCAATATATCAAAATTTTATCTATAGTAGATTTCGGTCCTCATTTTGGGCCTCATTTTTAGCCTATTTATAATTTGAATTTGAGTTTATGGTCTTCTAATATTTTGTATCAAAGTTTTCTATAAAAAGTTATGGCCTTTTTACTGAAGGACATTCCAGTAGTTTTACCCAATATTTTCCGGGTACCTACAAATCTGGGATTTTTTGTCAAATTTGTAGCCCATTTGAAATTAGAGTTTGAACTTAGGTTCTGAATGAAAATTTTAGCCTTATGAATCTACTTTCATTTTCAACTAATCTCACCTCAATATCATTACCATAGCATTAGTTATGATCAAAATAGTCATGACTGCTCCAAAACTTCTACAGTAGGGTCATCAATTGGCACAAACCAATCTACTAATTACATCCATCATATGCATTCATTTCCATGCCAAAGTTTCCATATCACAATTACATTCACATATCTTAATGATTTCATACCATTTGGTCCCATTACCATTTAAAACATTCAAAACAACAACTAATCACATTCCATGTCAAACCACATTCATATAAACATTACTATATGATTTCACACATTTAAACAACATGCAAGATTTTTATCATTGAAGCACATACCAAATCAGCCTTGGAGCTTCCCTTTTTCCTTATTTTCCTCCCCTCGCTAATTTTCTTTCTCCTTGCCTCTGTCACCCTCTTGAAGGCCTCTTATTTGCTCACTTGGTTATCCTATACAACCATACCATATCTCATTCCTATCATTCATTATCAAAAATTTTCATGCCTACATAAAATTCTAATGCTCCTAATATGTTTTATACTTTAATTTAGCCAAAATGTACTAAAGTTAAACTTCCTTCTTGATATGTCATGGTTGCCTAAAAACTTTATCATAGGTCCCAATTTATTTTCTTCAAATCAACATTCTAATCACACTTCATTTATCAACAATTGTGTTGCTCGGTTAATTTCAATTTTCTCCAAATTACCTTAACCAAGGTACCCCCTCATTCCTCCACTAAAGTTATCTTTCTCTAGTTTTTAAGTTAAAAACAATTGACTAACATCAATTATCATTAATTAAAAGTTTAATTTTCTTCAACTAGTTACAAATTTGAAATTTTAGTTCCATTATTGCCAAATAACCTTAATCTACCAATCCTAATCATATATATCATCCTTATGGGTCTCAAATGGAAGGAAAAATGTTGAATTTCAAATGAATAAACTCACCTCAATGGTTCTACAAGGTGACATATGTGGTATATATAAGTGGCATATGTTGTTAGAGGAGTGGTCTAAAGGCAATCACCTTTAGCGCTTATTGTACAAATTTATTTGATTAATAAAAGGCTTTTTCATTAATTTGATGTTCATTTGATATATGAATTGATGAATGATCTTAAATCAATTAATGAAGTCCTTGATACATAACATAGCATGAAGGAAATCATGATGAGATCATGATACTGAGATTCTTATCATGTGTAATTATGTTAGTATCAAAATTATCCCTAGTCATAGGATTAATAAGACGGGACATTATTAATCCAGACAGACTAGCACATGTTACATTCCTTGATTGGATCGAGTAGTAGATCTCATAATCTATAAACATGAGATGTTTAGAGTTAACATGTGGATGTTTGCTAAGTGTAGCTAAGTACATTGGATGACCAACTATGAGACAATCATATGGACAATCTATTCAAATGTCAATGATAGTCGCATCATAGCAATGGTGCAAATATCCTTAGACTTGAGGTACTCAAGGATATCTTGAATATTGATTCTGTATTTTGACATTATTCTTTGTTGCCTCAGAGAGGTAGCTCATAGGGTGGTGATTGGATACAACTTGAGGTATTCGAAGGTAACTGGGTAACCAACAATGGATTCACCACTGGTGATAGAAGGAGTGTATACCCATGGCCTCTTGTCATGGTCATTACTCAGGAATCTCTGGCCGGAGTGGAAATGTCATAAAGATAGTCTTCAATGACATATCTAATAGAGTAATGAGCCTCAAGGACAAGAACTAACATTACTTGGACTAGACGTGATGTAGTCAGTCTAGTGGGAGTTGACACATGTCCATACTCTGAACCAAGTGGGGTATAGATTGGTGAAAGGAATAATTGCACAAAAATTGTCGATGGAAAGGTTCGTAGTCAAACCACTGACTTTCCAGTCAATTGGGGGTCATGATGTGTTGCTAGATACCACTCATGACCTACATAAATTAATTGTTAATTTAAGTGGCCAACATAACCAAAAACCTAATGGGTCACACGTATTGAAGATATGGAGACTGAGTAAAATGGTATTGGATAGGATCCAAAATATGAGAGAATTATTTTAGGATGGATCGCGATGAGATCGCACAAAAAAATCGTTCAGGAGTGTCACGGGCCCACGCAGGCCCGTACGGGCTAGGCATGCTGCTGGTCTACCTTGCGGGCCACTGGGCTGTCCAGCAGCAGCCCACAGCAGGCCCAGCGCGCCTGCAGCTTTCCATCCGTTGGGCAACGACTGTTTTTGGCCATAATTAGGCCAATTATGGCCAATTAGTATTCATTAGTTACCATTTTCTCCATTTTTGACGTTTCATCTTATTTTTGAATTTGATTCAATTAGAAAAGACATAAAATGGCAGAAAATAGATATGAAAATATTTTTTGTGAAATAAAATATTTTTAAGACATAACAAAAATTCTCTCAAGAACACTTTCAAAGCTAGCACTTTGAAAGTGTTCAAACCATTTTCTCTTGACAGTTTCTTCTTCATTCTTCACATGGATTATCATTAGAGACATCCTAGTATGGATTGTTGTGGTTTGCTACAACCCAACAAAGTGAAGATTTGAAGAACAAATAAAAATTACAAGGTATAATTTTTAACATTTACATTTATATAAATTAGTTTTAATGGTACAAGTATCTTTTGTTTTGGGTTTTGAAAAATTTTATTTTTCGCTGCATTTATGAATATGATTCATTCTTCAAAACCCCAACATTGGTATCAGATCCTCTTTGTATCGATTAAAATTAATTTTAATTGAAAGTGCAACGGGATTGCATGTTTTTGATGATTTTGGATGAATAGGTTTTGAAAAATTGAAATTAATTTGTAAATTATAATTTACACATTTTTCTTTCTTTAATCTGATCATGGGATGATTAAGAATGATTATTTTGATTGAAAAATGATTTGAATGTGATTCAAATAATTAATTTCGGATTTATTTCAAAAATGCCTAAAATTGTCTTGTTTATGAACATTTGTTGTTGTTTGGCTTAATTGATGGGTCTGGTTGCATTTTTCTTGTAATTTAATTATGAAAAAATTATTTAGATATATTGAGAATATTTTTATGCCTCTTTAAGTGTCCAATAAATAATTAAAAATTATTTTAATTAATTTTTCAAACAAACACAAAAACGGGATTGTTTTAGCTTATCCAGTGGGGCTGTTTTGTTTGATTTTTTTGTATGTGTTTATTTTATTTCCAGAATCTTGAAATAATTTTTATGTGATTAAAAATATGTTATTTTGATTTTAGATGCATGCCAAAATTAATTTGCAAGCATTTAAAATTTTAAAAATTCTAAATATCGAATTAGTCATTTTGAGCGTCTAAGTGTGTTGGTTCGTTTGTCTTAGTAATTTTGGCTTGTGCCAAAAAATATTTTGATGAGCTTGAGCTGACATAAAGTTAATTAGAATGGTGATTTGATGTTTTGGAAATTTTTAGAATTTTTTGAAATTAATTTAAGTTGTGCAATTGTAATTCTAGTATAACTTGAAATTGGTATGTATATTAAAATTAAATTGTTTAATTTTAACATCATAATATTCTGATTTTAAGGAGAATTAATTTTGAATTATTTATAGAAATTTGGAATTTAATTTAATTTGATTAAATATTATATTCCACTTTAAAATGACATACAAAATTAAATTAATCGAAAGAACACATATAGGCAATTTCGATTCAAGTGTTGAATCAATTTACAAATTGAAATCCAAAATTGTCATTTTTATTTTGTGAATTAGAGAATGCATGTTAGGGGTGTATGAAAAGGCATGATGGATGATTATGGACTTAGGCCCAATGTGATTGAGCATGCATGGAATTAGTTTGTTTTATGGTAAATAGGATCTGCGTGTCCCTACCTCTTTTTCTTCCTTATGTATTTCTCTTCTCATCTTACTCCCCTCAAATGTAAATTGAGGTTTTCTATAATTTGAAATATGTAATTAGATTACATAAGATTAGGATAGAATGAAGATATAAAGGAGCAGGAATTAAAGGAGATGGTACCATAAACAAGAAGGCATAGATATAGGAATTTGATTTCCATTTTGGGTTGTAAATTCATTCATATACCTAGGTAAGACCTAATCAATCTCTCTTTGGCTCAAGAGATTGACTTTAGTATGTCGATAATCATGTCATATAGTTAATGTAACTATCTTTATATATCAATGTGATGAATGTATGATATATAAAATCATAAAATAATAACTTGACAAAGAAATCCCTCACCAAATAAACAATTAAGTCTTACGCCTTCCATTAATATGGGGAGAACCAGAGTTCTTTTAGAGTTAGGTTTGTTCAGTTGCCTCAAGCTCACTCTATAAGAATATGTTCAATCCATTGAAATGAGATTTCACGATTAATGGATTAGACTTAATCGATATTATTAACTTGTTGGATTTGTGCCAAGGTTAATGTGTTTTGGAGGTGAAGTTCAGTTTGTATACATGAGATGTACACATATCAAGAGTCGATAGCCCAATGTATGTGCACACATCAATAAGTTGATAGCACAAGATTCGATAGTTGCATGAATAATGCAATTAGTATGGATTAGATACCTACCAACCAAACTAAGGATAGCTTGTTGAGTTGCCTCAAGGTTATTCTTAGCTAGTTGGATATCGACCCACTAGGAGAACTTCCATATAAGTTCTCTCGGGTTCATAGTGAGGGCTATAGAATCGCTATAAAATAGTGGGAGTCATAATGCGATTTATTAAAGACCTAATAAACATGCATTTTATGTACATTCGAACATGTTCTATTTTACATCTAGGATGCTAGAATCATCATCATGACAAGTGTGAATTTGCGATCACTAATGGAATCAAAAGCAGCATGAGGCTATGGATGCTAATTCCATAGTATACCATCTAAGAGAGCTTTTTATGAGCAAACACTTTTCGAAAGGTTCGAAACTTTAAGGTTGCTCTTCCGCACTAAGATGGTTGAGGGGACATCTCCAGTGCAATATGCATTGAAGATGAATGGCTATATTAAGAGGTTGGCCACCTTGGGATTTGTGATGGAGCATGAATTAAGTATTGACTTAATTCTAACCAATTTTTCTGATAGTTATTCATATTTTGTGCTTAACTATAGGATGAACCAAATCTCTACCACTATTCCTGAGCTGATTAACTTGCATAAAACAGCTGAGCCATCTATCAAGAAGGACCGTAAGGCTCTGATGTTGGTGGACTCTTTAAGTTCTAGAAGGAAGAACCTTAAGAAGAAGAAGAAGTCCATGAAGCCTAAGGGAGGCATGGCCAAGAAAAAGGCCAAGGAGATTGCTCCAAAAGGGACATGCTTTCATTGTGGCAAGGATGGCCATTGGAAGAGAAACTGGAAGGCTTACTTAAAGTCCTTGAAGAAGAAGGCATCTGATGCCCCATCTACTTCAGGTATTTTTGCCATTGAAATTAATACTGTGTCCAATAATAATATATGGGTATTAGATACCGGTTGTGGCTCACACATATTCACTGATATGCAGGACCTAAGGAACAATAGACAGCTCAATAAAGGAGAGTCAGACCTACACGTTGGAAATGGAGCAAGGGTTGCTGCATTAGCTATAGGAACATATGTATTGACCCTGCCTAGTGGGCTTATATTAAATTTTGAGAATTTCTATTATGTACCTGCTTTGACTAAAAACATTATTTCTATTTCAAGTCTAAATAAAGATAGTTTCCTTTTAGCTTTTAGTAACAATTGTTGTTCTATTATGTTGAATGGAATTTTTTATGCTAACGGTACATTATGCTATGGAATATACATATTAGATATGTCAAATCCAATTTTAAACATTAATGACAATAAAAGGCAAAAACAAGATATGTTGAAATCATCTTATTTATGGCATTGTCGTCTTGGTCATATAAGTGAGAAATGCATGGCTAAGCTACATAAAAGTGGTAGTTTGGGGTCATTTGATTATGAATCATATGACACATGTGAATCTTGTTTACTAGGCAAGATGACTAAATTACCCTTTAAGGGAAAGGGTGTACGTGCTAATGGACACACGCTAGAGGTGGTTTCATCTACTTCATTACTTTTATCGATGACTACTCACGATATGGATATGTGTATCTTATGAGATACAAATCTGAAGCTTTTGAAAGGTTTAAATAATTCAGAAATGAAGTGGAGAAACTGTTAGGGGAGTGCTCTAAAGGCAATCACCTTTAGTACTTATTGTACAAATTTATTTGATTAATAAAAGGCTTTTTCATTAATTTGATGTTCATTTGATATATGAATTGATACGTGATCTTAAATCAATTAATGAAGTCCTTGATACATAACATAGCATGAAGGAAATCATGATGAGATCATGATATTGAGATTCTTATCATGTGTAATTATGTTAGAATCAAAATTATCCCTAGTCATAGGATTAATGATACGGGACATTATTAATCTAGACAGACTAGCACATGTTACACTCCTTGATTGGATCAAGTAGTAGATCTCATAATCTATAAACATGAGATGTTTAGAGTTAACATGTGGATTCTTGCTAAGTGTAGCTAAGTACATTGGATGACCAACAATGAGACAATCATATGGATAATCTATTCAAATGTCAATGATAGTCGCATCATAGCAATGGTGCTAGTATCCTTAGACTTGAGGTACTCAAGAATATCTTGAATATTGATTGTGTATTTTGACAGTATTCCTTGTTGCCTCAGAGAGGTAGCTCATAGGGTGGTGATTGGATATAGCTTGATGTATGCGAAGGTAATTGGGAAACCAACAAAGGATTCTCAACTCTTGATAGAAGGAGTGTATACCCATGGCCTCTTGTCGTGGTCATTACTCAGGAATCTCTGAGCGGAGTGGAAATGTCATAAAGATAGTCTTCAATGACATATCTGATAGAGTAAAGAGCCTCAAGGACAAGAACTCACATTACTTGGACTAGACGTGACGTAGTCAGTCTAGTGGGAGTTGACACCTGTCCATACTCTGAACCAAGTGGGGTATAGATTGGTGAAAGGAATAATTGCACAGAAAATTCTCTCTGGAAAGGTTCGTAGTCAAACCACTGACTTTATGGTCAATTGGGGGTCATGATATGTTGCTAGATACTGCTCATGACCTGCTTAAATTAATTGTTAATTTAAGTGGCCAACATAACTGGAACCTAATGGGTGAGACGCATTGAATTTATGGAGAATGAGTAAAATGGTCTTGGATAAGATCCAAAATATGAGAGAATTATTTTAGGATGAATCGAGATGAGATCGCAGGAAAAAATCGTTCAGGAGTGTCACAGGCCCGCGCGGGCTAGGCAGGTTGCTGGCCAGCCTTACAGCGCGCCTACAGCTTCCCATCCGTTGGCCAACGGCTGTTTTTGGCCATAATTAGGCGAATTATGGCCAATTACTATACATTGGTTACCATTTTCTCCATTTTGACTTTTCATCTTATTTTTGAATTTGATGCAAATAGAAAAGACATCAAATGACAGAAAATATACATGAAAATATTTTTGGTGAAAAAAATTATTTTTAAGACACAACAAAAATTCTCTCAAAAACACTTTCAAAGCTAACACTTTGAATTTGTTCAAACCATTTTCACTCGATAGTTTCTTCTTCATTCTTCGCGTGGATTATTATTAGAGACATCCTAGTGTGGATTGTTGTGGTTTGCTACAACCCAACAAAGTGAAGATTTGAAGAACAAATAAAAATTATAAGGTATAATTTTTAACATTTACATTTATATAAATTAGTTTTAATGGTACAAGTATGATCTTTTGTTTGGGGTTTTGAAAAATTTTATTTTTCGCTGCGTTTATGAATATGATTCATTTTCAAAACCCAACAGGTAGTGTCACCATATTTTCAATGCAAACACAATGGCTGCTAGTTCTAGATCATGTGTCAAATAATTTCTCTCATGAGGCTTCAGTTGTCTAGAAGTATAAGCGATCACTTTGCCTTCTTCCATTAATACACAGTCCAAACCATTAAGGGAAGCATCATTATACACCACATAATCATTTTTCACAGTAGGTTGTGTCAAAACTGTGTCTCGACCAACAGTTTCTTCAACTTATCAAAACTAGTCTGGCACCGGTCTATCCACTCAAATCTAGTCTCCTTTCTAATCAATTTTTTTAGTGGTGAGGCTATCATTGAAAATCCATTCATGAACCTTTGATAATAGCCAGCCAAACCAATAAAACTTCTCACCTCTATCACATTCCTAGGTGGTTTTCAGTTGAGGATTGTCTCTACCTTGCTGGACTCAACTCTTATCCCATCAGCTGAGACAATATGCCCTAGAAAGGCAACTTCATCCAACCAGAATCCACATTTTGACAACTTCATATATAATTGATTCTCTCTCAAGGTATGGATGATAATAGGAAGATGTTGATCATGCTCTTCTCTGCTTCTGGAGTACACTAGGAAATCATCTATGAACACCACCACAAACTGGTTCAAATAAGGCTTAAATTTTCTATTCATTAGACCTATAAATGTTGTTCGGGCATTCATCAGGTCAAAAGGCATTACTAAGAACACGTAATGACCATATCGAGTCCTAAATGCTATTTTTGAAATGTCAGATTCTCTAATCCTCAATTGATGATAACTTTATTTGAGGTCAATTTTAGAAAATATCCCTACTCCTATCAATTGATCAAAGAAGTCATCAATTCTTGACATTGGATATTTGTTCTTAATTGCCATCTTGTTTAACTAACAATAATCAATGCACAAATGAAAAGTGTCATCCTTCTTTTTCACAAATAGAACCAGAGAACCCCAAGGTGAGATACTGGATCTAATAAACCCTTTTTCTAATAACTCTTGCAACTGAACTTTTAATTCCTTTAGTTCAACAGCTGTCATTCTGCAGTAAGTGATCGATATCAGGGTTGTGCCTGGCAAAACATATATGGCAAACTTGATCTCCCTAATAGGTGGTAACCTTAGCAAGTCCTCAGGAAAGATATCTGGATATTCATATGCTGTAGGAATCTCCCTGAGATATAGATTCCCTTTCTTGGTATCTACAATATGTGTCAAAAATGCTTCACATCCCTTTTTGATAAGCTTATATGCCTTTGTAACAGAAATGAAATTAGTCAAATATGGTTGATTCTCGTCCAAGACAATCACATCATCCTGCCCTAAATTCTTGGAAGTCACTCTCTTATACTAACAATCCACCACTGCCCCATGCTGAGTTAACCAATCCATCCCCAAGATTGTGTCAAACTCATGGAATGGCAACTCCATCAGGTCAGCTTTATAGACTCGACTAACTTTCACTCTATGACCAAAATGATTTGTCACTAATATATCATAATCTAATTCCTCTACTACCATATTACCCTAACTAGGTGGTGACATACATAAATATGAATGTGTAAAACCTGGATTTATCAATGCAAATAAATTAGTATCATAAAAAGAAAATTACCAATAATGACATCTCTCACGAGCTCTCATGGCATATGCTCAAGCTGGGGCTCAACTACCTTCTACTCTATTCACAGATTCTGATATTCTCTGACCAATCCTGTCATTTCTAGACTATCATGTCCCCTGCCTCTGCCTTGAGTGAAATTCTGAATTTGAACAAATACTACAACACCTGTACCTCTTCCTCTGGGGCAATCTTTTTGTTTGTGCTTAGTAGATCCGCATTGTAAGCATGTTATAGTAATCCACCAGTAATCACCAACATGTGATCTTCCATAATGCTGACATGTGATAGATATAAATCTCTTGTTACTCGAAACTGGTGTAGTAGTTGTAGACCCTTCTACCCTTTATTGTTAGCTTTGCCTAGCTGAAAAAGTTAGTGCAGAACTTCATGACTGGAAAAATCTTGGCATTGTTCATCCCCTTTTACTGGATGTCTGGGCCATGTTAATTGTCGATCTCCAGGGTGGCTCTTCTATCCTCTTTCTCTTTGACCTTTTTACACACTGATGGCTGAGAAAACTAGTGTAGCAAAATCCTCAAGCTGAAGAGTAACCATATTTCAAATATCATCATAAAGCCCATCCTCAAATCTATGACACCTATCTGCCTCATCAGTAATGATTCTAGTTGCATATTTACTCAGTCTAGTGAATTCCATCTCATATTCTGCCACTGACATTCTTCCATGCTTCAGGTCTCTAAAGTCCCTCTTCTTTTCATTAATATAGACTATAGGCACATATTTCTTGCTAAATTCTGCCTTGAAGAAATTCCATAAAGGTGGTTTCAGTGTCTAGGGCTTAGATAAGATTGATTTCCACCATTCATAGGTATGATCTTTTAGAAGGCACACTACATACCTGACTTTCTATTCCTCTGGACACTTTATCTCCTCAAGCACCCGTTCTGTCGATTCCACCCAAAACTCTGATACTGTTAGGTCATCCTCTCTCCCTTCTATAAAATCTGTGGCCCTATCTTTTCTCAGTTTATTAATTTGGGGTTTTGGCTGAGGTGGAGGAGAAGGTGGAGCTGGTGGAACTGCTTGTACTATATGTTGCAACAAATTGGCTATATGCTCCATAAGAGGTGTCTGTCATAAATTCATTTGTCCCTTTGCTCTAGGCGGAGCTATGACACTCGGCCCGAAATCTCTCACTGATGGAGGTTGTATAAGATTGTCTAAGTCTGAAAGACTGTTACTTAGTTCATCTTTTAAGAGATCTTGTTATAATCCCGAATCCATATCTATCTATAAACTAGTAGAAGGGACCCAAATTAGATCATTGCAGCATTTTATGCATATCCATGAGACACTTTTTATTTTATACCCACTATTTACGAATCACTTAGCCTGAGCTTTGATACCACAAAGTGTAGCGCTCCCTTACCCAATTAGCCGTTAATAGTATAGGGAAGTGCTACAAAACTCATTATTTGAAAACCAATACTCAAATTTATATATATATATTTCAAATTTTGAGTTTGCTATTAGTGGAATATTTATTACTATATTTCTCTTTCTTTTTTTATATATCATTTAAATATGTAACTAGTGATGTAAATGTTTTGATTTAAAAGTACACATTCATTAAGTCATAATATTTAGAAATACATTTACAAATAATACCGAATATATTAATTACAAAATTCACTCTTTTATAAATCCTATATGCCACAAATTTTACATCAAGAGAAATTCTTAAAATTTAATTATAAAATAAAATACCCAAAATATACCAAAAAGGAAATAAAGTGTTGTAATTTGATCTTGTATTTCCCCTTTCTCCAGTCATCCTAACATAATAGCTACGTCTACTAATCTACGCGTGAAACACACGCACTAAGCTACTAGCTTAGTGGTACATTTGACAACTATCCAATAATTATATAATATCTCTAAAATAAAATTTATTCAATG
Source organism: Triadica sebifera (assembly GCA_023653625.1). Taxonomy (NCBI): domain Eukaryota; kingdom Viridiplantae; phylum Streptophyta; class Magnoliopsida; order Malpighiales; family Euphorbiaceae; genus Triadica; species Triadica sebifera. Next base: position 11,954,639 of record CM042900.1, read on the forward strand.
ACAATTAATTTTCTAATTTTGCAAAAAGATTCAAATAAAAATCAAAACTATTTACATCATGCAAAAATATAAAATTCATCAATTATAACATTTCATTCATTAAGCATGCTTGAAATTCTTTAACAATACGAGACATACAATTTATAATACCATTTTAATAATTTATATATTTATTTATTTATTTGATAGCCCATAACATCTTAGACTGGAACTAAATACTGGATACAAGATTTATGTTCTTCGACAGTATACTTAGTGTCTACTTAATTATTTTATAACTCGACGTTTAACGCCTATATTTTTAATAATAACTTAGCACTTTTTTTATGCCTACGTAATATCAAGCTCAACACTATTTCTTAGTGCCTGCACAATTTCAAACTCAGCACTATTTCTTAGTGCCTACATAAATTAAATCTCAACACTATTTTCTATTGCCTACATTTCTACCCTTTTTATTGGCATGTCAACTTATCGTAATTTCTAGTTCTCGACTAGATGTTATAGGACTTAATTATATTTGTTACTTTTCTTATTATTTACAAAAATTATGTGTGTAATACTAATATAATTTCACATAAATGCAATAATCTCCATTAAATATTTTACATCATACTTGCTCATTTAATCAATATAACTATAATAAAAGTCAATTAATAAATTTTTCTATCACAAAATTCCATAACCAACACATATATACAAGCTGCCCTATTATGGACAGCATTTATGTCTCATATTTTCTTGCATTTTTTATCCATTTTTAAATGGAATTTGGACAAGTGATCAACTAACAAAAATGTAGTTATATTTCTTATATTTAATTTTCAACTGGAATCATATTAATCTGAATTTTTTTATCAAATGTAAGAATTTTTTACTAAGTTACGTTCATTTCATTCTGCCCAGTATTTTACTAGACAGATTTTCAGTTCAAATTTTGAGTCCAGTTTACATATAATGTCAAGTATATCCAAGTCTAATAATCGGAATGAAAGTTGAAGTCCTATATCTTAAATTTCCAGCCTTATAAGAAACACCCAAAAATAATTTCTAGAACTCAAGTTCTGATAAAAAAAAAGTAGACATTGTTTATAAGACGAATTTTCTACCACTTCAATTAATTCCTACAATTTTTATCTCATGCATCAACATCATATTCAAATTTTTATTTTCACATTCATGGCATCGTTTAATCACTAATTCATTAGTCAATCAAAATATCAAGAATTACATACACAACTACACATAATATCACAAAAATCAAAAATCAACATTTTCCATATTAAATTTTTGCCAAATATACATACCTCAAAAAGTCTACTTCTCTTCACTCTTCTCTTCCTCCTAATTAGCGCTCTCCTAGCCATTACTTCCTCTTTGATTATGGCCCAAAGGTTATTTATCTCCTTGGCCTAATAACAAATTTCACACTAATCAAACACTAAACACACTAATCGACCTTTAATCACCATTAACATACTAATAACTCTAAATTACCAACCTTAATGGTAACTAACCCCAAAATCAAAGAAAATAGGAGAAGGAAAGTGAGAATATGAAAAATCTAACCTCACCTTTGTAGATCTTCAAAATGACCAAAATTCTTCCTTTCACTTTTTCTCTTCTTTTCTTCCTTCCTCTTCCTTTGTTTGGCTCACTATGTTTCAACCTTATTCCAATTTTTTCCATCTAAACCTTAGATTTAATTGAAGAAGAAGAATAATAATTAGGGGGACGTGGGTTACAGAAACAAGGGGAGAAGAAGAGAGAAAATTTAGTTTGTTTAAAATGAGGAACAAGAAGAATAAAGGCAAAAAGTTAAATTTGACTTTTATAGTTGGATTAGGCGAGTGGTTAGGATTAATTGATAATCCTATCCTTTATTAGTCAATTAATTTAAATCACTCTTACTTTATTTTTGTAACACTCCCTTACCCCACTTCCATTCAGCAAGGTAAGTGAGTATTACTTGTCTAACTGCTTGTAAATTTAATGCAAAGAAGTAGCATTTTTTTTTAAATATTGCAGACACTGAAATAAAAATTAATACAAGCACAAATATTCAAAATTTTTATTTATTTATAACGTACATTAATTTACATTATAATTCATGTCTATAATACATATTATAGAAAATAAAACCATAATTTAATTTATAAATTTTTTTTAATAAAATATACCAAAAAGAAAACCTAAAGCTTTTTGCTGCATCCTTCTGGGTATCCTTCTTCTTCTGGCAATCTATTTTCTGCGGTCACCCTTCTAAACCTGTGCAAGAGGAAACCACCTGCGCTAAGCAAATAGCTTAGTGGTGCTTCAATGATAAAAATTTTACATACATACATACATACACACACACACACATATATATATATATATATATATTTCATATTAATTAATCATTTAATAAATAAAGCATAAAATAAAGAATTATAGAAATTCAACAAATTCCAGCAAATATTCAACATTTAATATCTTTAATTCATATAACATTAATCGAAATCACATACTTCAATATTAATACTATTATTATTTTCTCGTGCCCATAACACCTATAACCGAACTATCTAATAGGAATAACGGGGTTGTCTTTCCCGACTTTCATAATGTAGTGCCGAGCGCTTTTATAATAATGTCATTACCGACTTTTGTTATATTGTCATTATCGGCTTAATAATTTTGCACCGAGCGCATTTATAAATTGTCATTACCGGCTTTTATATTTGTCACCAAGTGCCTAAATCTCCTGATTGGCATGCCAAACTATTCCCTATTCTAGTTCTAGACTAGGTGTTTTTGGGCTTAACTATTTTTATATTAATTCACAATATTTCAAAAATGTCAATTTTATTCAACAATCATAATCATGCTTATTTTTTTTTCTTTATTCCCATTATAATTGCACTAAAATCTCACACATAAATAATTTTTTAGACATTCATAACTACCATTAAAATAATTATTCACATTAATTATTATATATAATTATCACAACACATGCACAAATCCAATATATCATGTTTTTACCTATGGTAGATTTTGGACCTATTTTTGGGCTTCATTTTTAGCCCATTAATAATTCAAATTTAGGGTTCTGACCTTTTAACAATTTGTAGCTTATTGTCTTAGAATTCAGATGAATCAAAAATCACTTAAATCCCATTTTTCTACCAAAATTTATGATTAATTGAATACTACATCATCACAAATATTCCTGCCCAAAATGTTTTGGATAGATTCTAGGTTTGAACTTCATGCATTTTTCTGGGAAAATCTAGACATCATTAGATGTTATAATCCAAATAAAAGTTAAAGCCATGTGTCTTAGTTTCATTTCAAATAAAGAACATACAAAAAAAGAGTTCCAGAACTCAAGTTATCATCAAAATAGTCAGGGCGGTTCCTGGAATTCTGTACCCGAGCCATCAATAGGCATTAATCCATATTTCAACCACATTCATCATTTGCATTCATTTTGACACTAAAATTTCCAAAATTACAACTACATTCATATGTCTCAATTATTTCACACCATTTGATTCCATTTCCATATAAAATATCAAAGACCACAACAAATCACACAACATATTACAACACAAACATATCAAACCTTAATATATAATTCCATACATATTAACAAAATGTAAGATTTTTATCAATGAAGCACATACCTAATCAGTTTTGGTTCTTTCCTTAAACCTTCTTTTCCTTCCCTTATTAGCTAGCTTTCTCTTTGCCTTTGTCACCCTCTTGAGGGCCTCTCACTTGTTCATTTATTTTTCCTACACAACCATACCATATCTCAATTCCAATATCCATTTTCAATGCTTTTCATGTCTACATAATATTCTAATGCTCTTAATATGTTTTACACCTTAATTGAGCTAAAATGTACTAAGGTTAAACTTCCTTTTCCATATGTCATGGCTGCCTAAAAACTATATCCTAGTTCCCAATTCATTTCCTTCAATTCAACACTCAATCCACATTTCCCTTATCACCAATTGTGGTGTTTCCATATTAATTTCAATTTTTCCTATTTCTTTAACTATGGAAGCCCCTCATTCATCCCTTAACATCATATTTTCTTTAGTTTTTAAGCCATAAAACAATTAAATAACTTCAATTATCATTAATTCAAAGCTTAATTACACTTCCATCAACTAATCACAAACTTAAATTTCTAAGTTCAAGCTTGCAACATAACCTATATCTGTCAAACCTAATCACATCTATCATCAACATGGATATCAAATGGAAGGAAAAAGGTAGAATTTAAGAAGAATAAACTAACCTTAAGTGTTCTCTAAGGTGGGCCAAAATTTTTCCCACTCTTCTCCCTTTTTCTTCTTCTTTCTTCCTTCCTTCTTGCTCCTTTGGTACCTTTGTAGTAATAACTATTTAATTCTAATTTTTCCTCTCTCAAAACTAATTTATTTCCCCACTTTTTCAAGGGAGCCTATGGTGGATGGCAAAGAGAGGAGAAAAAGAGAAGATGAAGATGGTTTATGGAAGAATGTGGAATTTCTTCTTCCTTTTTTCACTTTTATATCTAAATTAAGAAGTTGGTCCTACTCTTCTCCCTTTTTCTTCTTCTTTCTTCCTTCCTTCTTGCTCCTTTGGTACCTTTGTAGTAAGAACTCTTTAATTCTAATTTTTCCTCTCTCAAAACTAATTTATTTCCCCACTTTTTCAAGGGAGCCTATGGTGGATGGCAAAGAGAGGAGAAAAAGAGAAGATGAAGATGGCTTATGGAAGAATGTAGAATTTCTTCTTCCTTTTTTGATTTTTATACCTAAATTAAGAAGTTGGTCCTACTAATTAAAATTAATTCTAATTCTTATTCGTTCATTAAGTTAATTAATCTTGATTAACAATTAAACTTTGAGAAACTCCATATTTGCCACATGTTCATCCATATTCATACTTTTTCCCCACACAATCTCCATAATACCGATTTTGTCCATAGGAAATTTTTTTTTTCTAATTCTACCCCTAATCTTTTTAATTCCCAATTAATAATACCCTTAATTATTTTTCCTTATTATTAGTCATTTTTTTATGGGTTCAAATTCAGACTCCAATTGAACTTGCGTGCCACACTATGGTCATGCGCAATTGGGGCCTAAATCACTTAATGTTATAATTCTCTCCCCCTTAAGAAAATTTCGTCCTCAAAATTTACCTGATTAGGTGGAGCCAAATAGCTAAGGATACTGAGTTCTCATCATTTCTTCGCTCTCTTAGGTGGCTTCTTCTACTGCATAATTGCGCCACAGGACCTTTACTAGTGGTACCTTCTTGTTTTGTAGTTCTTTGACTTCTTGAGCTATGATTTTCACTGGCTCTTCAGCATATGTCAAGTTTGGTTGTACCTCTATTGATTCCACAGGTATTCCATGTGTCAAATCCGATCTATATCTCCTTAACATTGAGACATGAAACACATTGTGGATCTTATCTAATTCAGGTGGTAAGGCCAACCTGTAAGCCACTGGACCCACACATTCAAGTATTTTATATGGACCAATAAATCTAAGACTCAGTTTACCCTTTTTAACAAAAGAAAGTACTTTCTTCTAAGGTGAAACTTTCAAAAATACCTTGTCTCCGACTCCATATTCAATGTCTTTCCTCTTCACATCAATGTAGGTCTTTTTTCGATCAGTTGCAGCTTTTAACCAATCTTGGATTAATTTTACCTTCTCCTCTATCTATTGCACTAATTCTGGCCCCATTAACTTCTTTTCACTAAGTTATATCCAGCATAATGGTGTCCTACATCTCCTTCCATACAAAGCTTCATATGGTTCCATGCCGAGACTAGTTTGATAGCTATTGTTATATGCAAATTCCATCAAAAATATGTACTTATCCCAGCTACCCTCAAAGTCAATTGCACAACTTCTAAGCATATCTTTCAGCAATTGAATAACTCGTTCGGATTGCCCATCTGTTTGTGGGTGAAATGTTGTACTAAAAGTAAGTCAGGTCCCCAATGCTTGCTGTAGAATTTTCCAAAATTTTGATGTGAACCGTGGGTCTTGATCAGAAATAATAGATACTGGCACCCCATGCAGTCGAATTATCTCATTAACGTATAATTATGCTAATTGGCTCAACGAATAATCAATCTTAGCTGGCAGAAAATGAGCTAATTTGGTAAGCATGTCAACAATTACCCATACTGCATCATGTTTCTTTTGCGTCAAAGGTAAACCAGATACAAAATCCATTGTAATCCTTTCCCACTTCCATTCTGGGATAGCAATGGGTTGCAATAATCTAGATGGTACCTGGTATTCTGCTTTCACTTGTTGGCATGTCAAGCATCTTGTAGTTTATTCCACGATATCTTTCTTCATTCCTGGCCACTAATAATGAGTTTTCAAGTCTTGATGCATTTTATTGCTTCTTGGATGCATGGAATAAGTTGTATTATGTGCCTCTTTTAGAATTATTTGATTTAATCCACTGTCATTTGGCATGCACAATCTTCCTTTGTAACTTATGCTTCCATCATCTTCAACTTTAAATTCAGGTCTCTCCCCCTTTTTCACTACCTCAGCAATTATCATCAATTTCGGATCTTGCTTCTGAGCTTCTCTCACTTGTTGCCTTAAAGTAGGTTGGACCCGTAACTCTGCCAAAATTAATTATGAGTCTAATTTTTAATTTACTATTAATTTCTATATATTATATTATAATTGAGGAAATTTTAAACTATACCTACTAGCGTTTTTCTACTTAAGGCATCCGCTACTACATTGGTTTTGTCTGGCTTATAATCAATAATACAATTATAATCTTTGATTAACTCCAACCAGCATCTTTGCCTTAAGTTCAACTCCTTTTGTGTGGGCAAGTATTTGAGGCTCTTATGATCTGTCTATATGTAGCACCGCTCGCCATACAAATAATGTTGCCATATTTTTAAAGCAAACACTATTGCTGCCAACTCCAAATCATAAGTAGGGTAATTTAGCTCGTGAGGCTTCAATTTCCTAGAAGCATAAGCAACTACTTTACCCTCTTGCATTAATATGCAACCTAGCCCATTATGAGAGGCATCACTGTATATTACAAAATCTTTCCCTGGCGTGGGTTGGGTCAAAAAAGTTGCTTCGGTTAGCATGAATTTTAGCTTCTCAAAGCTTACCTAACACCGATCTGTCCAATCAAACTTAGTCTCTTTTCTGAGCAACTTAGTAATTGGTGCAACTATGCTTGAAAATCCCTTCACAAATCTTCTGTAGTAGCCAGCTAATCCAAGGAAACTCTGAACTTCTGTTACATTGCAAGGCGGCTTCCAACTTAGAATGGCTTCTATTTTGTTAGGATCAACTCGGATTCCTTCAACTGAAATAACATGTTGTAAGAATCCTACTTCTTCCAACCAGAACACAGATTTTGATAGCTTTGAATACAATTGATTTTTCCTCAAAGTTTGAAGTACTATTCTGAGATGCCTATCATGTTCTCCCTTGTCCCTTGAATACACCAGGATATCATCTATAAAAACTACCACAAACTGATCAAGGTAAGGCCTAAAAATCCTGTTCATCATATCCATAAAAGTAGTTGGTGCATTCATTAAGCCAAATGGCATAACCAGGAACTCATAGTGGCCATATCGAGTCCTGAAGGCTGTTTTGGACACATTTGATTCTTTGATTTTCAATTGGTGGTACGAGGATCATAGATCAATCTTAGAGAATACTCCCGCTCCCTTCAGTTGATCAAACAAATCATCGGTGGCCAAGAATGAAGAAAGATATAGCAGAATATGTTTCCAAATGCTTGACATGTCAGCAGATTAAAATTGAACATCAGGCACCAGTTGGTAAACTACATCCATTGCCAGTGCTAGAATGGAAATGGGAAAGAATAACGATGGATTTTGTCTATGGATTGCCAAGAACTCCACGGAAAAATGATGCAGTATGGGTAATTATTAACAGATTAACCAAGTCAGCACATTTTCTACCTATCAGATGGGGATGTACACTTAAGAGTTTGGCCAAATTATATGTGAATGAGATAGTTAGATTGCATGGCATTCCAGTGTCCATTGTGTCTGATAGAGATCCACGGTTTACTTCACATTTTTGGGTGAGTTTACAGAATGCATTGGGAACAAAATTGAACTTTAGCACTGCATTCCACCCACAGACTGATGGACAATTAGAAAGGACTATACAGACATTGGAAGAAATGCTTAGGGCATGTTCTATGGAATTTATAGGTGCTTGGGATGAATATATAGTATTGATTGAATTTGCTTACAATAACCAGTATCGTAGCAGTATCCAGATGGCACCATATGAGGCATTGTATGGCAGAAAGTGCCGAAGCCCTATCATTTGGGATGAAGAAGGAGCACGTGCATTAGAAGGGCCAGAGATAGTGCAAGACACAGTGGATAAGATCAAGGTTGTCAAGAACAAGCTAAAGGCAGCACAGGATAGGCTGAATAGTTATGTTGATCAGTATAGAAGGGAAATGGAATACGAGTTGGGTGAAAAAGTATTTCTTCATGTGTCTCTATGGAAAGGGATAATTCGATTTGGCAAAAAGGGTAAATTGAGCCCAAGGTATATAGGGCCTTATGAAATTCTTGAGAAGATTGGTCCACTGGCTTATAGGTTATCTTTACCACCCGAGATGGCTCAGATACATAATGTGTTTCATGTGAGCATGCTTAGAAGATACAGGTCAGATCCTACATATGTACTTAAAGATCAAGCCATTGAGATTGCAGAGGACATGAGTTATGTTGAGGAACTAGTGCAAATCATTGGATACAAGACTAAACAGCTAAGAAATCGAGAAATACCTTTGGTTAAGGTATTATGGTGTAACCATTTACAAGAAGAGGCAACATGGGAAACAGAAGAAAATATGAAAAAGCAATATCCACACCTGTTTTCAGGTATTAATTTCGAGGACGAAATTTTTAAAAGGAGGGGAGAATTGTAACATCCTTGACCTTCCCCATATGCATTTCATCGAACATAAGCATCTTGCATACAATTCAATTGAACACGTGCATTTCATACGTATTTTCGTAGGAACAAGTTCATGGCACGCACTAGCTATGTGTCCTAGTATTTGGCAATTATATTGAGTCACACGTGTATCCTTATAACCTAAATAAGGATAACAAAGTATTAGAAATGAATTGTATAAGGTGACTAAATTAAAGTAAGAAAAATGATTAGATTAAGATTAGTGAACATTTACATTGCTAATTTAGTTAAATCGGGTCAAATGATTAAGCTGTATCATTGAGTGATATTATAGGATATAAGACTTATAAAGTCGTTAGTTGATTTTATAGGATATGATATGAAAAAAAAATTTACTACCACTGTTATCAGGGTATTTTACCTTTCCAGTATGCAATGTATGATTACTTGATACAGGGATAGGTTATACTCAAATGCATAAGGTGTGACGTTACATCACGGGTGTGAATAGTCGTGGACACGGTTTGTTGAAGAGGCGCTTTAGCCGTGATGAAGGATACGAATCGGTTCATGATCATGACATTAAAAAGTCACGGGTTACTTATGAATTTCACAATGGTGACAAAAGGAGTCACGGTCATGAAGTGCAATCTTCACTATTTTTGACCGTGAGGCAACACGTGAAACAAAGCATGAACGGTTCTGTAATTATTTGATGTTGGTGTTCACGATCATGAAAAAGTGCCACGGGCATGAATGAAGAGTTTCACGAGAGTGAAAGAAAAGAGTTAAGGGCATGATACATAGTCTTCACTACCTCCAGCAGTGAAGGATAGGGTGTCATCCTTCTTTTTCACAAACAACACCGAAGCACTCCATGGTGACACACTGGGTCTTATGAACCCCTTTTCTAGCAATTCCTGTAATTGAACCTTCAGCTCTCTTAATTCTGCAGGTGCCATTCTATAAGGAGTAATTGATATCGGGGTTGTACCAGGAATTACATCAACAACAAACTCTATCTCTCTATCTAGTGGTAACCCCGACAAATCTTCTGGAAACACATCTGGGAACTCACACACTGTGGGGATGTCCTTGAGTTCCAGGCTCCCTTCCTGGTATCTATCACATGGGCCAATTATGCGTCACATCCCTTCCTAATGTATTTCTAAGCTTTTAATGCAGAAAAAACACTGGTCAAACATGTTTGACCTTCACCTTGAACGATGGTGTCATCCTGCCCGGGAATTTTAAGTACAACTTTTCTAGATCGGCAGTCGACTATAGCTCCATGCTTTGTCAACCAATCTGTTGCCCAGATATTAAGCCAAGAAGGGGAGTTGAATTGGAGTTTTTAAAAATTAAACTTTAAAGTGCGAAAATAAAAATTAATTTTAGGAAGGATAGAGAAATTTGACATAAGGATTTTTATAGAGGTTCGGGTGTTAACAAACCCTACTCCTCTCCCCAATCTCAATAGGGAGTTTCACTAACACACAAAGTCTTACAATGGAGTTTTACAAGCTTACTCCCAACTATGGTGTTTCTCACAATTGCTCACACCTAACCCAGAAATCCCTTGTGTTTTAATGGCTCACACAATAACCAATTCCTCGTGTTTTACAGGCTCACACAAACAACCTTTTATATTGTATTTTACAAGCTCACACAAACAACCGTTACTTTGTATTTTTACAGGATCACACAAACAACCTTTCTTTGTGTTTTAAAGGCTTACACAACTAACCCTTACAAGTGTTCTAATCTTAACCCAGAAATACCCAAAACTCACTTGAGTAATGAATGATTACAGAGAGAAACACTTACAAATCTTTATTGCTCAATAAATGATGAGCAAAAAGATTTTCATAGAGAATAGATATTGTTTATGAAAGTATTAAATGTACAAATAGCTTGTAATAAGATTTTGATTCAAAGTATTTGCTATTCTCTTTTACTAAATGCATAAATGACTTGCATTGTACTCTCATGGCTAATTATAGCCGTTAGAGTGCATTTAATATGAAACTAACCGTTGTACCAACCCAAATAATCGCGCCTAACATTTTTCTCTTTCATCTTTCACGGGCGTGACTGTTCTTCCAAGTCGTGACTGAAGTGGTGACCTTGGTCGTGAAGCTCTCTGGAAGGTTTTGAAACATTAGGTCACGGGCGTGACATATATATTCACGGGCATGATAAACTTCCCAGCCGTGATCCATGTGGTGACTTTGGTCGTGAAGCTCTTGGATGAAATTGTCATGAAGTGTCACAGGCGTGACATGTCATTCATGGTTTTATTGTCTTCCTTCATGGCCTTGAACTTCAAATGTTGGTTTTGGTGACGATTAGCTTTGTCACGATTGTGACACATAGGGTCACGGGTGTGAACATCCTACTTCCTTAATTTTATCTTTCAAGGATTAATCTTCCATTCTCCATTCTTGCTATTTTATTCCATACCCTATTTAATAGACTTAGAAAACAAGTATGTTAAATACAATATTGCTATTTTATTTGTTATCATCAAAATGACAGAAATACCCCTCAAGGTTTAACAATCTCCCCCTTTTTGATGGTGACAAATAATCTAGCAATATGTGCTTTTGAGAAGTCTCCCCCTCAAAAGATGCTTAGGATAAATATTGATGATATGCAAGAATTGTACAGAATGATGTAGCATTAAAATAAACTTTCTAGTTTTTAAGTATATGCAAGTTATATGCAAAGTCTATCCAATATATACCAAAATTCTTTTTAAAGCATGGAGTATATGTAAGGTATATTTAGAGTATATCAAGGCATATTCATTTATGTAACTTGCATTAAGGTATATGCAAAGTATACTTAAGATATATCTAATGAGTATAAAGCTCAATTTCATACTTGCATATTTATTTTGAATCAAATTTTAAGAGTTGCTTATTTCTCCCCACTTAACTCAATGTATTTGTAGGTTCTTATTTTTGATTCAAAATTCATTTATCTTAATATATTGCTAGGTTCTCCCCCTTTTGTCATCAACAAAAAGAATATAAAGATACCAAAAGAAAAACAAAGCAAATATATTAAAGTTAAAAAGATAAGTACAAACCAAGGAAAATAAAAGTCAGAAAGGAAATACAATTTCCTGAAAAACAAACAAAAAACAAGTAAATAAACAAGCAAACAAGCAAATTTAGGCTACCATCTAGCCTAACATCTAGCTAGACATCCTATCCCTAAGTCGAGCAACCTCTGCCTCAAGGCTGTCCATTCGAGACTCTATGAAGTCTTTGAGGTTCTCCAACCTCTCGTCCATCGAAGCCTGCAGCTGCTCAAATCGTGGTGCCAAGAGGTCAACCACCTGCTACGCCAAATTCGGTGTGGAAGCCGAGGATTGTCCAATGTCCTGGTCAGCTGCTGGAGGTGCTTCCTCAACTCGAGCCCTTTTCTTCTGCAGGATCTCTTCGAGGCTGGCTTTGAAGTCCTCTGTATCATTATGTTCCCAAATTATCTCCCCAGCAGTGTCTGTGAAGCGGTAGTAAATATTGTTCTCATGAACAATTCTAACAGCCGCTCCCATCTTAATGAATGACTCGACATCCAATCGATCTCGAGGATGCCATAGGATGAGATTGAAGTGATGCTCATCCAGCTTCAAATAGCCAAGCTTCAAGGCCATATGGGTGACATATCCACCAATGAGTATATCTCCTGTGGGTTTGGTGGCAATGGACAGAAGATGGTTTGCAAACCATCTAGAAAGTGCCATCGTGAGCCCTCTTCTGGCCATCTCAGAAAGGAAGAGCTCAGATTTCCGAATGGTCATATTGCTATCTCCCCAAGCGAATATGCAATAGGTTAGAAACCTATGCAAATATTTGTGCACTGGGGACCGAAGATGAGTGCTCTTGGTCTTCTTGACATCCCAACTGCAATTTGTGCCAAAATGGGTCCATGCTCGAGTTGTGAAGAATTCCATTTTGTTGTCATTGAGGATGCCTTCTGAGGGTAGATTAAATAATTCCCCGAATTCAATAGCACTTAGGGTGTTCGGATTGCTGCAAAATTGGAATTTTACCACTCCAGTAGGAGACACTTGTAAGGTTCTCAAAAATTCTAGGGTTGGCTCCCTCAATGTGGGCTGATGAATGTCCACAAATTCCTTCAAAAGACAGGACTGGAGTTGATTTGTGATTGCCATTTCAAACCCGAGAGTGCGGAAAGTTTTCCATTCAAAGGACCTCGTTGAAAGGAGAGGCCTTTGCTCCAAGGTGGAGTACCGAGGATGGCAATGCTCCGGGATTCTGTTCATGAGGTAATTTGCGTACCTCCTGGGAGCATGAGACTTCTTTCTAGTTCCTTTTGATGAGCCGATTTCCATTTGGATTGAAGAAATGAACTTTGTGGAGTTTGAGAAAAGTTTGACAGAAAATTTGAGGAAACCCTAAAGAAGTATGATTTTTGATGAAGGAATGGACTTTTGATGGTATTTATAGCAAAATTTTATGACTTGCGGGCTGGAATCTTCAATATCTCATTGAATGTGTGTAAATGAGAGCAGTTTCTAAGAGTTGAAAAGTTGAAATGTGAAAAATAACCGGTTGTTTTCTTATATACCCGATGCATTCATGGGCATGAAATATGTGTTCACGGGCGTGAAGAGTAGTGTTCATGGTTTGTTGAAGGGGTGCTCTACTCATGAATAAAGACGTGAAAATGTTCACAATCGTGACCTTTGAATTTCACAGTCATGAATGATGAACTGTCACGGGTGTGAAACCAGCATCACGAGCGTGAAAGGTTGAATATCACTACTTATGCCCGTGAACCAAAGCGTGACCCAAAGTGTGAATGTCTCTGTGAGTTTGGGGTGAAAATATTCACGGGCGTGAAAATACATCACGGGCATGAACAAGGCTTTTCACGGGAGTGAATGAAGTCGTGAACATAAGCTTCACTACTTTAAGCCGTGAACGATGTCGTGAATCAAGTCGTGAACGACACTGCCTTTTTTGGCTATTTAAGTCACGGGCATGAACATATGTCACAGGTATGACTTCCCTAAAATTTCCATCAAATAAAATTAAGTCATAAAAACAAGACTGAATCATTTCTACTAAGATTCTATCCCTTATAACAAAAAATTTTCATCAAATTTACTACCTTATATCTAGTGATATGATACAAAATCAAGATTATCACTTAAGATTTGATAATTTAGCAATCACAAGGTTAATCCATCAATCATACCAATGTTGGGTTTTGAAGAATGAATCATATTCATAAATGCAGCGAAAAATAAAATTTTTCAAAACCCAAAACAAAAGATCATCCTTCTACCATTAAAACTAATTTATATAAATGAAAATGTTAAAAATTATACATTGTCATTTTTATTTGTTCTTCAAATCTTCACTTTGTTGGGTTGTAGCAAACCACAACAATCCACACTAGGATGTCTCTAATGATAATCCATGCGAAGAATGAAGACGAAACTATCAAGAGAAAAAATTCAAAGTGCTAGCTTTGAAAGTGTTCTTCAGAGAATTTTTGTTGTCTTAAAAATATTTTTTTTTTCACAAAAAATATTTTCATGTCTATTTTCTGCATTTGATGTCTTTTCCATTTGAATCAAATTCAAAAATAAAATGAAAAGTCAAAAATGGACAAAATGGCAACTAATGAATAGTAATTGGCCATAATTGGCCAAATTATGGCCAATTACAGCCGTTGGCCAATGGATGGAAGCTGCAGGCGCGCTGGGCCTGCTACGGGCTGCTGCTGGGCAGCCCAGCTAGCCCGCAAGGCTGGCCAACAGCCTGCCTAGCCCATGCAGGCCCGTGACACTCCCGAACGATTTTTTCGTGCAATCTCATCGCGATCCATCCTAAAATAATTCTCCCATATTTTGGATCCAATCCAAGACCATTTTACTCATTCTCCATATCTTTAATGCGTGTGACCCATTAGGTTCCCGGTTCTGTTGGCCACTTAAATTAACAATTAATTTAAGCAGGTCATGAGCGGTATCTAGCAACACATCATCACCCCCAATTGACTGGAAAGTCAGTGGTTTGACTACGAACCTTTCCATAGACAATTTCTGTGCAATTATTCCTTTCACCATTCTATACCCCATTTGGTTCAGAGTATGGACATGTGTTAACTCCCACTAGAATAACTACATCATGTCTAGTCCAAGTAATGTCAGTTCTTGTCCTTGAGGCTCATTACACTATTAGATATGTCATTGAAGACTATCTTTATGACATTTCCACTCCGCCCAGAGATTCTTGAGTAATGACCACGACAAGAGGCCATGGGTATACACTCCTTCTATCAAGAGTGGTGAATCCTTTGTTGGTTACCCAATTACCTTCGGATACCTCAAGTTGTATCCAATCACCACCCTATGAGCTAGCTCTCTGAGGCAATAAGGAATACTGTCAAAATACACAATCAATATTCAAGATATCCTTGAGTACCTCAAGTCTAAGAATACTTGCACCATTGCTATGATGCGACTATCATTGACATTTGAATAGATTATCCATATGATTGTCTCATAGTTGGTCATCCAATGTACTTAGCTACACTTAGCAAACATCCACATGTTAACTCTAAACATCTCATGTTTATAGATTATGAGATCTACTACTCGATCCAATCAAGGAGTGTAACATGTGCTTGTCTGTCTGGATTAATAATGTCACGTCTCATTAGTCCTATGACTAGGGATAATTTTGATACTAACATAATTACACATGATAAGAATCTCAATATCAGCATCTCATCATGATTTCCTTCAAGCTATGTTATGTATCAAGGACTTCATTAATTGATTTAAGATCACTTATCAATTCATATATCAAATGAACATCAAATTAATGAAGAAACCCTTTATTAATCAAATAAATTTGTACAATAAGTGCTAAAAGTGATTGCCTTTAGAGCACTCCTCTAACAAGCTTCAACTTGCACTAAAGTCAATCGCCTTTGTATTTAATTCGATAGGCAAGTACATGAGAATCATATTTCTTTTGGGGAAATGGCTTAGTTAAAGGATCAGCAATATTCTGATCAGTGGGCACTCTTTCTATCTTTGCATCATTCCTACCAATGATTTCTCTAATCAAATGGTATCTTCTGAGTACATGTTTGGATCTCTGATGAGACCGTGGCTCCAATGCTTGCACAATGGCTCCATTATTATCACAATACAATTGTATTGGATCAATAATGCTGGTAACCACTCCAAGTTTTGTGATGAATTTCCTTATCCAAACTGCTTCCTTTGCTGCTTCAGAAGCTGCAATGTACTCTGCTTCAGTTGTGAAATCAGCACTCGTTTCCTATTTGGAACTCTTCCAACTAACTGCTCCACCATTTAGTGTGAATATATAACCTGATTGAGATTTTGAGTCATCCATGTCAGATTGGAAGCTGGCATCGGTATACCCGCTCACAGTAATATCTCTATCTCTATATACCAAGAATACATATTTAGTTCTCTATCTCCATATACCAAGAATACAATGACCCTCACCAGGGTCCGATTGGCATCTACTCGTGACACTCAGAGCATATGATACATCGAGTCTTGTACATAGCATAGCATACATGATTGATCCTATAGTTGAAGCTTATGGAATCAAACTCATGTGTGTCCTCTCATCTTATGTCTTTGGACACAAACACTTTGAGAGAGTAATCTCATGGGTCATGAGAATATATCCCCTCTTGGACTGCTCCATACTAAACCTCTTTAGCATTTTATCTATGTATGTAGACTGTGAAAGACCAAGCAATCTTTTAGTTCTATCTCTATAGATCTTTATCCCTAAAATATAGACTGCTTCTCCAAAGTCTTTCATAGAGAAATTCTTGGATAACCAAAGTTTGACTGATTGTAAGGCTGAGACATCATTTCTGATTAACAATATGTCATCTACATATAACACAAGAAATACGATTGCACTCCCACTAACCTTCTTACAGACACAAGGTTCATCCGGATTTTGTATGAAACCAAACTGTTTGATTATCTCATCAAACCGAATATTCCAACTCCTGGATGCTTGCTTTAATCCATAAATGGATCTTTGAAGCTTACATACCTTTTTGCCATCTTTGGATATGAAACCTTCTGGTTGTGTCATGTACACATCCTCAGTCAGATTTCCATTAAGGAAAGTTGTATTCACATCCATTTTCCATCTTTCATAATCATAATGAGTAGCAATGGCTAGGAGTATCCTTATGTATTTAAGCATAGCTACTAGGCTAAAAGTTTCATTGTAGTCAATTCCTTGTCTTTGACGATAACCTTTAGCAACAAGTCTAGCTTTATAGGTAATCACATTACCATCCATGTCAGTTTTCTTTTTGAAAACCCACTTGCACCCTATAGGCTTTATTCCATCGGGTGGGTCAGCCAAAGTCCATACTTGGTTTTCATACATGGAATCCATTTCTGACTTCATGGCTTGAAGCCATTTGTCAGATTCTAAACTATTCAGAACCTCTTCATAGGTTGTAGGCTCATCATTTTCTATGAGCAATACATCGTTCTGTTAACTAATGAGAAATCCGTATCTCTCTGGAACAGTACGTATCCTAATTGACCTATGAAGCTCTTGTGCTTCAGAAGGTTGAGCTGTTATATCATCTGTATGAGTAACAAGCTCGGGTTCAGGCAGTTGATCAGCATCTGTTTGAGCATCTTGAACTTCCTCAAGTTCAATTTTGCTCCCATTATCTCCTTTTAGAACAAATTCTCTCTCTAAAAAGATAGCATGTCTTGAAACAAAAACTTTTTGTTAAGGGGTGGTAAAATTGATATCCATATGATGCTTTTGGATATCCCACAAATAGACATCGGTCAAACTTAGCTTCTAGCTTATCTGACATTGTCCACTTCATATAAGCAGGACAACCCCAAATTCTCATGTAAGAAAATGTGGGCCTCTTGTTATACCATATCTCATATGGAATCTTTTGGGGAGAGAGTAATGGCCCCGTGACAAGTGGACATCAACTGACTTTGAAGGAACTCCATTTAATATATAAATGGCGGTCTCTAGTTGATAACCCCAAAAGGATTTAGGCAATTCCGCAAAACTCATCATAGACCATACCATGTCTAACAAGGTTCGGTTTATTCTTTCAGCCACACCATTGTGTTGTGGAGTGTAAGGTGGAGTCCATTGAGATAAAATCCCATTATCCCTAAGATAATCTAGAAACTCTTGGCTCAAGTATTCACCTCCTCAATCTGATCGAAGTGTTTTAATACTTTTGCCAAGTTGTTTCTCTACTTCATTTCTGAATTCTTTGAACTTTTCAAAAGCTTCAGATTTGTATCTCACAAGATACACGTATCCATATCGTGAATAGTCATCGATAAAAGTAATGAAGTAGATGAAACCACCTCTAGCGTGTGTAGACATTGGACCACATACATCTGAATGTATTAAGTCTAAAAGTCCATTAGCACGTTCACCCTTTCCCTTAAAGGGTAATTTAGTCATCTTGCCTAGTAAACAAGATTCACGTGTCATATGATTCATAATCAAATGACCCCAAACTACCACTTTTGTGTAGCTTAGCCATGCGTTTCTCACTTATATGACCAAGACGACAATGCCATAAATAAGATGATTTCAACATATCTTGTTTTTGCCTTTTATTATCATTGATGTTTAAAATTGGATTTGACATATCTAATATGTATATTCCATTGCATGATGTACCATTAGCATAAAGAATTCCATTCAACATAATAGAACAACAATTGTTACTAAAAGCTAAAAGGAAACCATCTTTATTTAGACTTGAAATAGAAATAATGTTTTTAGTCAAAGCAAGTACATAATAGCAATTCTCCAAATTTAATATAAGCCCACTAGGGAGGGTCAATACATATGTTCCTATAGCTAATGCAGCAACCCTTGCTCCATTTCCAACGCGTAGGTCTGACTCTCCCTTATTGAGTTGTCTACTGTTCTTTAGGCCCTGCATATCAGTGCATATGTGTGAGCCACAACCGGTATCTAATACCCATATATTATTATTAGAAACAGTATTAATTTCAATGACAAAAATACCTGAAGTAGATGGGGCATCAGATGCTTTCTTCTTCAAGGACTCTAAGTAAGCCTTGCAGTTTCTCTTCCAATGGCCATCCTTGCCACAATGGAAGCATGTCCCTTTTGGAGCAATCTCTTTGGCCTTTTTCTTGGCCACACCTCCCTTAGGCTTCATGGACTTCTTCTTCTTCTTAAGGTTCTTCATTTTAGAACTTGAAGAGTCCACCAGCATCACTGCCTAACTGTCCTTCTTGACAGATGGCTAAGCTGTTTTAAGCAAGTTAATCAGCTTAGGAATAGTGGTAGATATTTGGTTCATCCTATAGTTAAGCACAAAATGTGAATAACTATCAGACAAAACGGTTTGAATTAAGTCAATACTTAATTCATGGTCCATCACAAATCCCAAGGTGGCCAACCTCTTAATATAGCCATTCATCTTCAATGCATATTGCACTGGAGATGTCCCGTCAACCATCTTAGTGCGTAACAGCAACCTTAAAGTTTCAAACCTTTCAGAACGTGCTTGCTCATCACAAATCTCTCTTAGATGGTATACTATGGAATTAGCATCCATAGCCACATGATGCTTTTGCAACTCAGCTGACATAGTAGCAAGCATAATGCAGCTTGCCATCTCACTATCATCAAAATACTTTTGATATGCCTTCTGAACATCTTCAGAAGCATTAGCAGTAGGGGGATTAGGGAGTGCCTCATCTAGGACATAGCCAATCTTTTCGAATTTGAGAACTATTCTCAGATTCCTTAGCCAATCCAAAAAATTGGGCCCAGTCAACTTACTTGATTCCATTAGCGATCGCAAATTCACACTTGTCATGATGATGATTCTAGCAACCTAGATGTAAAACAGAACATATTAGAATGTACATAAAATGAATGTTTATTAGGTCTTTAATAAATTGCATTATGGCTCCCACTATTTTATTGCGAATCCATAGCCCTCACTATGAACTCGAGAGAACTTATATGGAAGTTCTCCTAGTGGGTCGATATCCAACTTGCTAAGAATAACCTTAAGGCAACTCAACAAGCTATCCTTTGTTTGGTTGGTAGGTATCTAATCCATACCAATTGCATTATTCATGCAACTATCGAATCTTGTGCTATCAACTTATTGATGTGTGCACATACATTGGGCTATCGACTCTTGATATGTGTACATCTCATGTATACAAACCCAACTTCACCTTCAATACACATTAACCTTGGGGAAAATCCAACAAGTTAATAATATCGGTTAAATCTAAGCCATTAATCGTGAAATCTAATTTCAATCGATTGAACATATTCTTATAGAGTGAGCTTAAGGCAACTCAACAACCCTAACTCTAGAAGAACTCTGGTTCTCCCTATATTAATGGAAGGTGTAAGACTTAATTGTTTATTTAGTGAGGGATTTCTTTGTTAAGTCTCATCAAGTTATTATTTCATGCTTTTATATATCATACATTCATCACATTGATATATAAAGACATGTTAAACCTTGAGGGGTATTTTCGTCATTTTGATGATAACAAATAAAATAGCAATATTGTATTTAACATACTTGTTTTTTAAGTCTATTAAACATGACATGGAATAAAATAGCAAGAATGGAGATTGGAAGAATAATCCTTGAAAGACAAAATTAAGGAAGTAGCATGTTCACGCTCGTGACTCTATGTGTCACGCCCGTGAAAGAGCTAACCGTTACCAAAAACCAACATTTGAAGTTCACGACCATGAAGGAAGAACAAACTGTGAAATGGACATTTAAGTCATGCCCGTGAATTAAATTATCACGTCCATGAATGTTCATAGCATTTTCATCCAGAGAGCTTCACAACCAAAGTCACCACTTGAATCATGGCTGGGAAGTTTGTCACGCCCGTGAATATGTATGTCACGCCCGTAAACGACCAAGGTCACCACTTCAGTCACAGCTTGGGAAGAAATGTCATGCCCGTGACAAACATAGTCACGCCTGTGAATGATGAAAGAGAAAAATGTCAGGCGCAATTATTTGGTTGGTACAACGGCTAGTTTTATATTAAATGTAAGGGTTAGTTGTAAGGGTTAGTTGTGTGAGCCTCTAAAACACAAATTAAAAGGTTGCTTGTGTGAGTCTATAAAAACACAAAGTGAAGGTTGTTTGTGTGAGCCTGTAAAAACACAAAGTGAAGGTTGTTTGTGTGAGCCTGTAAAACACAAGGAATTGGTTATTGTGTGAGCCATTAAAACACAAGGGATTTCTGATTAGGTGTGTGCCATTGTGAGAAACACCATAGTTGGGAGTGAGCTTGTTAAAACTCCATTGTAACACTTGGTGTGTTAGTGAAACTACCAATTGCGATTGGGGAGAGGAGTAGGGTTTGTTAACACCCGAACCTCTATAAAAATCCTTGTGTCAAATTTCTCTATCCCTCCTAAAATTAATTTTTTTATTTCCGCACTTTAAAGTTTAATTTTTTGAAACTCCAATTCAACCCCCCTTATTAGCTTAATATCTGGGCAACAATTGGTATCAGAGCTTAGTCTAGCATCGAAGCCTAAAAAGCGCTAGTAAAGATTAAGATATGGCCAGTGAAGGATTCCAAAGTCTCAAACCTTACTTTGATGGTGCAAATTATGCCCATTGGAAGTTTTGGATGGAGACATATCTAGATAGTGAAGGAATTGAAGTCTGGGACAGTGTACAAAAAGAATGGACACCACCAACCAGAAGAGGAGCTGATGGTGAAGAAGAACTCCTATCAAAAGATGATTGGATAGAGCCTCAAAGAAGAGCAAATTTCAAAAACAAGAAGGCAATGACAATCCTATCAAGCTCATTATCTATTGAAGAATGTGGGAGAATAAAACACTGGCCAACAGCATACAGCATGTGGAAGACATTAGAAAATTATCATGAAGGAACTAAGCAAGTCAAATCCAAGAAGATTCAACTTCTGACCTCAGAATATGAGCTCTTCAAGATGAAATCAAATGAGTCAATCACTGACATGACCAACCATCTTCTAGCCATTATAAATGGAATGAGGAAACTTGGGAAGCATATGAGTTTGGAGGATGTAAACAACAAAATCCTGAGAAGTCTTCCTCTTAAAGAGTTGCTGGCATAGAAGAAGAAAATGAAGATATGAGCATCATGAATACTGATGTGCTAATTGGAAAACATCTCACACATGAAATGGCAGTGAAAAGAGATAGAGAACTTGAAGCAGAGCCAGAGAAAAGAAAGCCCTTAGCACTCAAAGCCTCTACTTAAAAATCTCAAGAAGAAAGTGAAGATGATGAAGAAATGAGTGATGATGAAAATGAGGACATTGTTATGCTTTCAAGAAGATTAAAAAGAATCATTGAGAAGAAAATGAGCAACTCCAGAAATTTCAGGCAAAGAAACCTCAAACGAACTTCTAATGATGCATAAAGAAGTAAGGAAGAGGTAAAGTCCTATGAGTGTGGAAAGAAAGGACATATCAAACCAAAATGTCCAAGGCTCAAGAAGTATAAGAGCAAATACCAAAGAGACAATGGGGCGAAAGGTCACAAAGCCACATGGGATGACAAAAGCTCTTTAAGTGAAAAAGATGATAATGAAAGCGAAGAGGTCAACCCATGCTTCATGGCTATTGAAGATCATGTCTCAAATAAGGTAAGATCACTACACTCATACTCTTTGAACAGTGATAGTAGTGATAATAATGATGATAGTGATGATGATGATGATGATGAGCAAAGTCTAATAGAAGAATTAAATCTAAAATAAGAGAAATATAGAAGTAAATCTAAAACATCTCTAATTTAAAAAATAAGATAGATGGTTTAGAAAAGGAAAACATAAAGCTTAAATCATCTAATGAATCTCTCCAAAAGTCATTAGATGAATACTCATCAAAACCCTCAATGCTTCCTTACTAAAAGAAAATAATGCTTTAAAAAATGAACTTGATGAACTTAGAAATTTCATTTCTAAATTTCACAAAGGTAAAGAGAGCTTAGATACTCTCATTGTGTCTCAAGGATCACCCTTAATTAGACATGGTCTAGGATTTAAGGACACATCATCATCTTCTCACAAAACCATTTTTGTTAAATCTAGTAAACCTCACATCTCCACACCTGTTAGAACATCACCAAGAAATAAGCATGTTAAACTTTGTATATATAAACAGAACAATCATGCATTTATATATAGGAAGCATGCATGTAGAAAATATACAATTAATCATAACTGTGCATGTCATCATTCTCAAAATAAATTTGATAGAAAAATGGTATTCAAAAATGTTGTAAGACCAGAAAAAAATTTAGACCAAAACAATGTAATTATTGTATGAAAATGGGTCACAAAAATAAATATTGCTGGATAAGGAAGGTTCATTGGGAACCTTCATGTGCTAACCCCCAAGGACCCAAACTCATTTGGGTACCTAAAAATCATATTTGAATTGTGATTCTATAGGTATGCCTCAAGTCCACAATAAACAAAAATGCTTGGCTAGTAAACAGTGGATGCTCAAGGCATATGACAGGAGACAAAGAACTTTTCAATGAAATCAAAAGTATTGATGGAGGTAAAGTTACCTTTGGAAACAATGCAAAGGGTAAGATAATTGGCATTGGTTCCATTGGAATTAATGGTACTACTTTATCAAAGATGTCTTACTTGTTGATGGCTTAAAACATAACTTGTTAAATGTAAGTCAATTATGTGATAAAGGAAACAAAGTAATCTTTACTTCAAATGAATGTCTTGTGATCTCTATCAATGGTTAGGAGATATTTAAAGGAAATAGAGATGTAAATACATACATAATAAACTTACATGAACTATCTAACCATTCCTCTAAGTGTCTTGTGACTACTAGTGATGAATCTTGATTGTGGCATAGAAGGCTTGGTCATGCTAACATGGACTTAATACAAAGTCTCAGCACAGGAGAACTAATAAAAGGACTGCCAAGAGTTAAATATGAAAAAGGCAAGACATGTGAACCTTGCCAAAGAGGAAAGCAACACAAGTCATCCTTCAAAGCCAAAAACATAGTAAGTATCTCAAAACATCTTCAACTTCTGCATTTAGACTTGTTTGGACCTACTAGAATTGCTAGCTTAGGAGGAAAACATTATGCATTTGTCATCGTAGATGATTACTCTAGATTTACTTGGGTAATTTTCTTAGATCAAAAGAGTGATGCTTTTGAAAATTTCAAAAACTTTGCTAAAAGAGTTCAAAATGAAAAAGGGTACTGTATTTCAAAAATAAGAAGTGATCATGGGAAAGAATTTGAAAATGAAAACTTTGAAAGCTTTTGTCTTGAACATGGCATTTCACATAATTTCTCATCTTCTAGGACACCTCAACAAAATGGGGTAGTTGAAAGGAAAAATCGAACTTTAATTGAAATGGCTAGAACAATGCTCAATGAATATGATTTACCATCTTATTTTTGGGCAAAAGCCACAAATACTGCATGTTATATTTCAAATCGAGTTTTCAAAAGACCTCTTTTAAACAAAACCTCATTTGAGCTATGGAATGGAAGAATGCCCTTGATATCATACTTTAGAGTATTTGGATGCAAGTGCTTAATATTGAACACCAAAGACAATCTTGGAAAATTTGCCTCTAAATCCGATGAAGGTATATTTTTAGGATACTCTACAACCAGTAAAGCATATAGAGTATTTAATAAAAGATCATTAATTGTTGAAGAATCCATGCATGTTGTCTTTAATGAATCTAGTAGACTTGATCTTGTGAAAGGTAGTGTTCTTGAAGATGTTGTAGGTAATATGGAAAGACTTGATCTTGGAAATGGGAAAGAAGAAAATGATCAAGAAGATTCACCACAAAATGATTATCTACCTCAAACTCAAGAAGAAAACGAACAAGAACTCCCAAAAGAATGGAGAATGACGAAAGATCATCCAAAAGAGCAAATCATTGGTGATCTCTCAAGGGGAGTAAGTACTAGATGTCATTTCAAATTGAGCCTAAAAATATTGATGAGGCTCTTAATGATGAAAGTTGGGTAATTGCCATGCAAGAGGAACTCAACCAATTTGAGAGAAGTAAGGTATGGACCCTAGTACCTAGACCAAAGGATCATCAAATTATAGGTAGCAAATGGGTATTTAGAAACAAACTAGATGAACAAGGTTCAATAACTAGGAATAAGGCTAGATTAGTTGCAAAAGAATATAATCAGGAAGAAGGTATAGATTATGATGAAACATATGCACCTGTAGCTAGATTAGAAGCCATAAGAGTACTTTTAGCATATGCATGTCACATGAATTTCAAACTTTTCCAAATAGATGTGAAAAGTACATTTCTAAATGGTTATATAGAAGAAGAAGTGTATGTAGAACAACCACCAGGCTTTGAAAGCTATGATTTGCCAAATCATGTTTTTAAACTTTCAAAAGCTTTGTATGGTTTGAAACAAGCCCCAAGAGCTTAGTATGAGAGGCTAAGTTCTTTTCTATTAGAAAATAGCTTTATAAAGGGAAATGTTGACACCACATTATTCATTAAAAAAACATAAGCATGACATACTAATTGTTCAAATTTATATTGATGATATAATATTTGGTTCTACTAATGAATTGCTTTGTCAAGAATTTGCTAAGTGTATGACTAGGGAATTTGAAATGAGCGTGATGGGAGAGCTTAAGTATTTCCTTGGTCTACAAATAAAGAAAAGCAATGAGGGCATATTCATCAACCAATCCAAATATGCCAGAGATTTAATTAAGAAATTTGGTATGGAAGGATGCAAGAATGCTAAGATTCCTATGACCACATCAACAAAATTGGACAAGGATGAAAAGGGCAAAAGCATTAATGAAAAGCTTTATAGATGTATGATCAGATCACTTTTATATCTTACTGCTTCTAGACCCGATATAATGTATAGTGTTTACTTGTGTGCACGATTTCAATCATGTCCTAAAGAATCTCATTTAAATGCAGTAAAAAGAATTCTAAAATATTGACATGGATCTTTGCATCTAGGTTTATGGTATCCTAGAAATTCATCCTTTTATATTATAGGATATTCAGATGCAGACTATACTGGTAGTCTTTTAGATAGAAAAAGTACTTTAGGTACTTGTCACTTTATTGAAGAATGCTTAGTTTCTTGGTTTAGCAAGAAACAAGTTTCAGTTGCTCTCTTAACTGCTGAAGTAGAATATGTAGCAGCTGGATGTTGTTGTACTCAAATTCCTTGGATGAAACAACAACTTAAGGATTATGGTCATGTAATGAACCATATACCTATTAAATGTGACAATACAAGTGCCATAAATCTTTCAAAGAATCCTATTCAACACTCAAGAAGTAAGCATATTGACATAAGACACCACTTTATTAGAGATCATGTTCAATATGGCGATGTTGCATTAGAATTCATAAGCACAGAAAATCAATTAGCAGATATTTTCACTAAGTCTCTAAATGAGGAAAGATTTAATTTCATTAGAAGAGAACTTGGTATGATTGATGGATTAACCTTGTGATTGCTAAATTATGAAATCTTAATTGATGATCTTAATTATGTATCATATCACTAGATATAAGGTAGTAATTTTGATAAAAATTTATGTTATAAGGAATTGAATCTTTATTAAAATGATTTAGTCTTGTTGTTAGGACTTAATTTGAGTTGATGAAAATTTTAGGGGAGTCACGCCCGTAACACATGTTCACGCCTGCGACTTAAATAGCCAAAAGAGGCAGTGTCGTTCACGACTTGATTCACGACATGGTTCACGGCTTCAAGTGGTGAAGCTTATTTTCACGCCCGTGAAAAGACCTTTTCACGCCCGTGACAAATTTTCACTCCTGTGAACTTTTTCACCCCAAAACTCATAGAGGCATTCACGCCTTCAGTCACAGCTTGCTTCACGGGCATAAGTAGTGAAATTCAACCTTTCACGCTCGTGACTATTATTTCACCCCCGTGACAGTTCATCATTCACGCCCGTGACATTCAAAGGTCACGATCGTGAACATATTCACGCCTTCATTCATGGGTGGAACACTCCTTCAGCAAACCGTGAACACACGTTTTACACCCGTGAATGCATCGAGCATATAAAATAACAACCGGTTATTTTCTCATTTCAACTCTTCAACTCTCTAAAACCGCTCTCATTTACACACATTCAATGAAACATTGAAGATTTCGGCCCCCAAGTCACAAACTTTTCCTATAAAAACCACCAAAAGTTCAATTCTTCATCAAAAATCATACATTCTTAGGGTTTCATTAAATTTTTTTTTCTGTCCAACATTTTCTCAATCCATCACAAGTCTATTTCTTCAAATTCAAATGGAGACTGCCTCATCAAAAGGAAAGAGAAAGAAGTCTCATGCTCCTGTGAGGTATTCAGATTACCTCATGAACCGAATTCCGGAGCAATGCCATCCCCGGTACTCCACTTTGAAGAAAAGGCCTCTACTGTCATCAAGGTCCTTCGAATGGCAAACGGTCCGAATTATTGGGCTCAAACAGGTTATGACAGAGCAACTCTAGGCCTGTCATTTAAAAGAATTTGTGGAGATTCACCAACCGACTTTGAGGGAGCCAACACTGGAATTCCTTAG
Organism: Triadica sebifera; assembly: GCA_023653625.1. Classification (NCBI taxonomy): domain Eukaryota; kingdom Viridiplantae; phylum Streptophyta; class Magnoliopsida; order Malpighiales; family Euphorbiaceae; genus Triadica; species Triadica sebifera. The sequence continues at coordinate 11,982,304 of CM042900.1, forward strand.
CACTTTACAAGTGTCACCTACTAGAGTGGTGAAATTCCAACTCTGTGACAATCAAAACACCCTCAATGCCATTGAATTTGGGGAATTGTTCAATCTACCATCAGATGACATCCTAAATAACAATGAAGTAGACTTCTCCGCCCTTCGAGCTTGGACTCATTTTGGCTATGATTGTAGTTGGGATGTTAAGAAGACAAAGAGCACTCATCTCCTATCCCTAGTGCACAAATATTTGCATAGGTTCCTGATCTATAGCATATTCGCTAGGGGAGAAAGCAATGCGACCATCAGGAAATCGGAGTTGTTCCTACTTGAGATGGCTCGAAGAGGACTCACTATGGCACTCTCTAGATGGTTTGCAAACCATCTTCTGTCCATTGCCACCAAACCCACAGGAGATATACTGATCGGTGGATATGTCACGGGTCCGTACGGGCCCAACAACAGCCCGCAGCAGGCCCATCGCACCTACAGCTTGAATCTGTTGGCCAACGGCTGTAATTGGCCATAATTAGGCCAATTATGGTCAATTACTATTCATTAGTTGTCATTTTCTCCATTTTTGACTTTTCATCTTATTTTTGAATTTGATTCAAATAGAAAAGACATCAAATGGCAGAAAATAAACATAAAAATATTTTTTGTGAAAAAAAAATATTTTTAAGACAACAAAAATTCTCTCAAGAACACTTTCAAAGTTAGCACTTTGAATTTGTAAACCATTTTCTCTTGATAGTTTCTTCTTCATTCTTCGCGTGGATTATCATTAGAGACATCCTAGTATGGATTTTTGTGGTTTGCTACTATATGTGTTATTTTGGTTAATTTAATTTTGTATGTTATTTTAAAGTGGAATTTAATATTTAAGCAAATTATATTAAATTCCATATTTCAAAATTAATTCAAAATTAATTCTCATTAAAATCAAAATATTATGATGTTAAAATTAAAAAATTTAATTTTAATATACATACCAATTTCTAGTCATACTAGAATTACAATTGCACAACTTAAATTAATTCAAAATTAATTTTCAAAAATTCCAAAAATTTTCAAAACTTCAAATCATCATTCTAATCATCTTTAGGTCAGCTCAAGTTCATCAAAATATTTTGGGCACAAGCAAAAATTATTAAGACAAACAAACCAACACACTTAGATGCTCAAAATAACTAATTCGATATCTAGAAATTTTTTAAAATTTCAAATGCTTGCAAAATAATTTTTCCATGAATCTAACATAAAAATAGCACATTTTTAATCACATAAAAAATATTTCAAGGTGCTGTAAATAAAATAAACACATACAAAAAATCAAACAAAACAGTCTCACTGGGTATGCTAAAACAGTCTCATTTTTGTGTTTTGTTTGAAAATTTTATTAAAATAATTTTTAATTAATTATTAGATACTTACAGAGGCATAAAAATATTCTCCGTATATCTAAATAATTTTCTCATAATTAAATTATAAGAAAAATATAACCAGTCCATCAATTAAGTCCGTGCAGCCTGCCTAGCCTGTGCAGGCCCGTGACCCTTCCGAACGATTTTTTCCATCGATCCATCCCGAAATAATTCTCTCATATTTTGGATCCTATCCAAGACCATTTTACTCATTCTCCATATCTTCAATGCATGCGACCCCTTAGGTTCCCGGTTATGTTGACCACTTAAATTAATAATTAATTTAAGCAAGTCATGAGCGGTATCTAGCAACACATCATGACCCTAACTGACCGAAAAGTCAGTGGTTTGACTACGAACCTTTCTATAGACAATTTTCTCGCAATTATTACTTTCACCATTCTATACCCCACTTGGTTCAGAGTATGGACATGTGTCAATTCCCACTAGACTGACTACATCACGTCTAGTCCAAATAATGTTAGTTCTTGTCCTTGAGGCTCATTACTCTATTAGATATATCATTAAAGACTATCTTTATTACATTTCCACTCCAACTAGAGATTCCTGAGTAATGACCACGACAAAAGGCCATAGGTATACACTCCTTCTATCAGGAGTGGTGAATCCTTTGTTGGTTACCCAATTACCTTCGAATATCTCAAGTTGTATCTAATCACCACCCTATGAGCAACCTCCCTGAGGCAACAAGGAATAGTGTGAAAATATAGAATCAATAGTCAAGATATCCTTGAGTACCTCAAGTCTAAGGATACTTGCACCATTGCTATGATGAGACTATCATTGACATTTAAATAGATTATCCATATGATTGTCCCATAGTTGGTCATCCAATATACTTAGCTACACTTAGCAAGCATCCACATGTTAACTCTAAACATTTCATATTTATAAATTATGAGATCTACTACTCGATCCAATCAAGGAGTGTAACATGTGCTAGTCTATCTGGATTAATAATGTCCTATCTCATTAATCCTATGACTAGGGATAATTTTGTTACTAACGTAATTACACATGATAAGAATCTCAATATTATCATCTCATCATGATTTCCTTCGTGTTATGTTATGTATCAAGGACTTCATTAATTGATTTAAGATCACTTATCAATTCATATATCAAATGAACATCAAATTAATGAAAAAGCCTTTTATTAATCAAATAAATTTGTACAATAAGTGCTAAAATTGATTGCCTTTAGAGCACTCCTCTAACATCATGATCGGGACAAAGGTTGTGAAGCCTGTAGCAATAGGGAGTCACAGCCCTGACACTACTGTTCATGGTCGTGAAGGCCTTGATATTAGCTTTTGCGATTTTAGTGTTTTCTATTTGAAATGGAATTACTATGCATGGGTTACATATATCCAACCCTAATATGATTAGATGAAATATAAATAACCCTTTTAAGGGCCAAATTCGAAGTTTTTAGATTGATAAATAATAGTTATTCTCTCATCTTCCTCTCAAAAATGTTGAATCGCCATTGCTAGCACTTTAGTGCTTTGACACCCCATCTCCCTTTAAGGTTGTTTCTTTCGTTCCTTCTGGTGGATTACCATTAGAGACAATCCAACCATGGATTGTTGTGGTTTGAGACAACCCAACTTGAAGGAAAAGCTCATAAACTTGGAAGATCAAAAAGAAAAAATAAGGTAATCAACTTCTTCCATATGGATGGTTCAATCCGATTTTAATGTTCGTGGGGCATTCTATGGTTTTTGGGTTCAATTGATTTTTAAATTTCTATTGTGCCCTATATGAGATGCATGTTATGAACCCAATAACAAGTGTTTTAATCCCAACCCAACTTACTCTATTACACTTTTGAGTAATTGTTGGATAGAATAAAACACTCACACTCATAAACACTTGAGCTATACAAAATCAAAATGAGAATAAGATGAAGTGATACAAAGAATTAATGCATAAATTCTCAAAAAAGACTTCTGAAGGATTTCTCAATGTAATGAAGCTTTTTTTGCTCAAAATCTTCTTCTTCTTTCAGGAGAACGAGCTATTTATAGAGTTCCTTCAAAATCAGGCCATTAGGAATGCATTAATTTAAAAAACTAGTCGTTCAACAACATTGGAGCGTGATGAAACAGTCATATTTAAAGGTCTTCACGGGCGTGACATGCTTCTTCACAAATGTGAATTTCTTGATTTCAAAATTCAAATTTTGTAGCTCAACATTCACAGGTGTGAATAGTATCTTCACGGACATGGATAGTAACTTCACATGCATGAATAGTTCTTTACAAGTCATGAATGAATTTGATCATTGAACTTGACCTTCACGAGCGTGACATTATGCTTCATGGCTGTGAACAGCTTCTATTTTGCAAATATTGACTTCAATTGACTTGATATCTTTGACTTTGAGGATCTAATAAATATTTAACCTGTTTTATCAATTAAAACACAAATTTTTGTTAAATTTCTTGTTGCTCAATTATTTGTGATCATCAAAATTATGGGAATAACCCACAAGGTTCAACAATCTCCCCTTTTTTTATCATGACAAATAATTGTGCAATATGTGGCTAAGGAGAAAGAATTTCTCCCCCTCAAAACATCCTTATAAATTATATTTTGTAAACATTCCACAATTTTATCAAGCCAAAGGAATGAGTATAATTTAATATTTGCTAATATATTTCAAAAGATTAATCTTATATGTAAGTTCAAACATTTCATATAACTAACATATACCAAATATTTTTAAAGCATAGATATAATCAATCGCTACCATACATATAATCAAAAACATAATCATAGATCACAACCACATATGATTAAACAAAACATTTCTCCTCCTTTGTCACTATCGGAAAGGGAATAATACCAAAAATGAGAAAATATATCAAATAAAATTCATCATAATCAGAAAAGAAGTTTAAAGACAACTAATGTTGCGTAAAAAAAATCTATAAACAATATCCATAAATAGGATGAAATAAAAGAAATGTTGGATGATCATGGCTAGTGATGAGTCTGATGTAGACGAAGACTAGCAATCTCAGACTTGATACTCTGGAGCTAAGTGTCAACATGTTGCTCAAGTGCTCCAAGTCACTGATCGATATGCTGCTGGAAAACATCAATACACTGATGAATACCCTACTACAACATATCTATCCGAGCGATAAGTTGTTGCATCATATCTGTAGTAGATTAGGAGGAGGTCTCTCCAATTGGGAAATCAGAAGTCATAACTCTGGCTTTCTTACATTGACCTTTGCCCAGTAAACCTGCCCTAAAGGCATATGAATCATCATCCTCCCAAATAACCTCATCCTGGATTCTTTAGACCTATAGAAGGTCTCACCCTGATAAATAATCCTAGCAACTGCCGCCCCCCATCTTTAGAAAAAAATTGATATCCAACTTGTCCTTAACTAGGATAGGTAGAGCAGTGTAGGTGTGATCATTTAGGTTAAGAGAGCTTTATTGCAAGGTGAGTCATATAACGACCTATCAAAATATCTCCTATGGGTATGGTAGCTATGGATAATAAATGGTTCACAAACCATCAACTCATGGCAATAGGATACGGTCTTCTATTATAATCAAAAAATATAAACTCTGTCTTTTGGATAGCCCGATTACTATCTCCCCTAGAAAAAAAGCTACAATTAAGAAATCTATGAATATATTTTAGAGAATGAGAGGATAGATGTGTGCTTTTTGTCAACTTGACATCCCAAATGGAGTATTTGCCAATGTGAATCCATGATCAGCAACACTAAAATCTACAACATCTATTTCAGTCATGCCCCTCATTAGATAGCTTAAAAAATCTTCCAAACTTATCAAATGACAACTCACATGTCTTAAAACAAAACTAGAAAGTTGCTTTTCCAAAATTATCAACATGTAAGGTACTAAAAAATTCCAAAGTAATTTCCTAAAATATAGGATAAAAAAATATCCATAAAATCCAACAACCCCATGTTTGTTAACCATAATCTGACATAAGTTTCAATTCCTACAGTCCTAACACATTCCCACTCGAAGACTCTAGAATTAAGAATGGGATGATTTTTCAAAAAATTGTACTTTGAAGGGCATTGGAGGGCAGCAAGGAGAGCATCGGGTCTATTACTATTCTGGAAGCAATGGATTTTGCACGTGTGCCTCTACCTTGTGATGAACCTGCTGCAGTTGCCATTGAAAATCAACCAAAAACAAAAGAAAAATGAGTTGTCTATGGGTGAATAGTAACCCGAGAATGGGTCTTGCAAAATCTCCTCAAAGTTTGATAAAAGCACTCAAAACTTGTGAAAAACTTAATTAAAGGATGAGAAAATGTGGAAATCGGTCAAAAAATGAAGAAAAAAAGTGGGGAAATGATGGAAATTAGTGGAAAATGATAGAGGAGAGCAACGACCTGTAGAGAAAAGAGAGAGAAAGTGAGGAAGAAGACAATAGATTTAGGTATTATCGCATTCTTCATAGCCGTGAGTAACTTTTCACAGGCATGAAGAACCAGTTCACGGGTTACAAAGCCGTGAACCTCAAGCATAAAAAATTTGTCTATCCTCTTCGCGATCATGAAGCCTCTTTTCCACGTGTACTAAATCGTGATACTTAAACATGTCGTTTCATTAATTCTTTTCACAACCATGATTATATTGTCACAAGCGTGAATCCCTTTCAAAAAAATTTAAGATTTAATTTTAAGGAAAGGATTTTAAGATAGTTCTTCTCAACATTTAATTCATAAAATATCATCAAAATATATTCACTCAAAGTTCAAAATATTTAAATAATATAATCAAACAAATATGAGAAATTTAATTTTTTTACTCTAACATTCACTTAAAAAGTGACAAGATCCATAGATGCTTTTTCTATCTAATAGATTACCAACATAATCAGCAACTAGTTAAATAAAAATATGTATTTTTAGGATACCATAATCCTAAATGCATTGTGCCATGAAAGTATTTTAATATTCTTTTTATAGCATTTAGATGTGACTTTTTGGGACTAGATTGAAACCTAGCATATAAGCATACAAAGTACATAATATCAGGTCTTGAAGTAGTAAGGCATAAAAGTGATCTGATCATACCTCTATAAAGATTTTCATCTATAGGTTTACCTTTCTCGTCTTTATCCAATTTAGATGATATACTCATTGGGGGTTTAGCATTTTTACATTCTTCCATTCCAAATTTCTTTAATAATTCCTTCGTGTACTTACATTGGTTGAGGAAGATGCCTTCTTTGTTTTTCTTGATTTGAAGACCCATAAAGAATTTGAGTTCACCCATCATGGTCATTTCAAATTCCTTAGTCATACAATTAGCAAACTCTTGACAAAGCAATTCATTAGTAGCCCTAAAAATAATATCATCAACATAAATTTGAATAATTAAAGTATTATGCTCATGCTTTCTAATAAAAAGAGTCATATCTACATGGCCTTTTGAAAAATCATTTTCCAAAAGAAATGCACTCAGTCTTTCATACCAAGCTCTAAGTGCTTGTTTTAAACCATATAAGACTTTAGTGAGTTTTAAAACGAGATTAGGGAAATTATGACTTTCAAAACTAAAAGGTTGTTCAACATATGCTTTTTCTTTAATAAAACCATTTAAAATGCACTTTTAGCATCCATTTGAAAAAGTCTAAAATTCATATGAGATGCATATACTAAAAGAATTCTAATAGCCTTCAATCTTGCAACTGGAGCAAAGGTTTCATCATAATTTATTCATTCCTTTTGGTTATACCCTTGGCAACCAATCTAGCCTTATTTCTCGTTATTTGACCTTGCTCATCTAACTTATTTCTAAAGACCCATTTACGACCAATTACTGGGTAATCCTTTGGTCTTTGAACTAAAGTCTAAACTTTATTTCTTTCAAATTGGTTGAGTTCTTCTTGCATGGAAATCACCCAACTTTCATCCTTAAGAGCCTCATTAATAGTTTTTGGCTCAATTTGAGAAACAAAGGCAAGATTGGAATTCAAGTTTTTAGAATGAGTACTCACACCCTTAGTGGGATCACCAATGATTTGCTCCTTTGGATGGTTTCCAACAAATCTCCATTCCTTTGGAAGTTCTTGGGTGTCTTATGAAGGTTCTTCTTATTGTTCCTTTTCTTGATCATTAAACTTTTCTTTTGAAGATTTTCCAACTTCCTAATGACCAAGATTGAGTTTTTTCATTTGACCTATATCATCATCAAGAGAACTACCTTTCCCAAGATCAAGTTTGCTTGATTCATCAAAATTAACATGCATAGATTCTTCTACCAATAATGTTCTTTTATTGAAAACTCTATATGCTTTGCTAATTGAATAATATCTTAAAAAGATGCCTTCATCAAATTTTAAAGCAAAATTTCCAAGGTTGTCCTTGGTGTTTGATATAAAGCATTTGCAACCAAATACTCTAAGGTATGAAATTTTGGGTTTTCTTCCATTCCAAAGCTCATAAGAAATTTTATTTAAAATTGGTCTTTTGAAAACCTGATATGAAATGTAATAAGCGGTATTAGTAGCTTCTGCCCAAAAATAGGTTGGTAAACAATATTCATTAAGCATTGTTCTAGCCATTTCAATTAGAGTTCTATTTTTCCTTTCAACAACCTCATTTCATTAAGGTTTTCTAGGAGTAGAAAAATTGTGTGAAATACCATTTTCCAAACAAAAGTTTTCAAACTACTCATTTTCAAATTTTGTTCCAAGATCACTTCTTAGTTTAGAAATACAATATCCTTTTTCATTTTGGATTTTTTTTTTCCAAGAATTTGAAATAATTAAAAGCTTCATTCTTATGAGCTAAGAACATTACCTATGTAAACCTTAAGTAATCATCAACAATTACAAATTTTCCTCCTACACTAGTCGTTCTATTAGGACCAAATAAATCCATATGCAAGAGTTGTAAAGGTCTTATAATATTTTTAGAGTTGAAAGATGTCTTGTGTTGTTTTCCTCTTTGACATGGTTCACATGTTCTATCTTTAATGAATTTTACTTTTGAAAGCCCATCTGCCAACTCCTTTTTGCTAAGGCTTTGAATTAATTCTATGCTTGTGTGTCCAAGCTTTCTATGATATAGCCAGTATTCATTGCTAATAGAAGAAATGTTAGAAAACTTATGTAAATCAATTATATAAGTATTTCCATCTCTATCTCCTTTGAATATCTCTTGGCCATTTAAAGAGGTTATGAGACATTCATTAGAGTTAAAGATGACCCGGTTTCCCTTATTATATAATTGACTAACACTTAAAAGATTATGCTTTAAACCAACAACAAGCAAAACATCCTCAATTAAAGAAATACCATTTAATCCAATGGAACCAATGTCAATTGCCTTACCCTTAGCATTATTTCCAAAGGTAACCTTACGACCATCAATTTGTTTGATTTCAATAAATAGGTTCTTATAGCCAATTATGTGTCTTGAGCATCCACTATCAATAAGCCATACATTTTCTTTTATAATGGATTTCAAACATACCTATAAGAAAATAATTTATATTCCATTTTTAGGTACCCAAATATACTTAGGTCCTTAGGGGTTTAGCTTTGAAAGGTTTCCAATTTTCCTGCCTTATTGGATAATGCATATTAATGTGACCATATTTCATTTAATAATGACATTGTTTAGTTTTAAGAAGTTATTGCCATATAGTATGATATTTAGGCCTCACTACTTTTAAAAATGCATGATGTGTATGAAAACAAGAATATGCATATGTAATGTGTGAGTTTTTATGCCTTTTATGTACAAAGGCATGATTGGCTTTTTGAGGTTTACCTCTTAAGCCTTGTGACTGTCTAATATTTATGCTTTGAATGAGGGATTTTGTGTGTGCTTGATGTATAGCTTCTGAAGTTATTACTTCAATGGAAGATTTTTGTGGCGTACTAGATTTAACAGACACAGTACCAAGTCCAGATGATGTTGATGCTTCATTAAAGCCTAGTCCATATCTTACTAAGTGAGGTCTTTGTGATATAATAAGAGTATCTAAATTTTCTTTCCCTTCGTGAAATTTTGAAATAAAATTTTTAAGTTCCTCAACTTCATTTTTCAAAATATTATTTTCTTTAAGTAAGGTTTTAGTTGAGGGTTTTAAAGAAAAATCATCTAATGACTTTTTAAGATCATCATTAGATGTTTTTAGTTCTAATTTTTTTTTTTTTTGTAAAATTTCTAATTAAGTTTTTAGCTTTGAATTATCATTTTTTTGAAGTATAATTTTCTTTTTTGTATTGTTCTAATTCTAGGTACATTAACTTATATTATATCACTATCATCATCATCATGATCACTATCATCACTATTATCACAAGAGTGAATGCAATAAGGACTTATCTCGTCAGTGAAGTGATCCTCTAAAGCCATGAAGCACAAGTTGGCCACCTCTTCTTCATTGTCTTCATTTTCACTTGAGAAGCTATCATCATCCCATGTAGCTTTATGGCCTTTGTCCTCATCTTTCTTTCAAGACTTCTTCTTATACTTCTTGAGCTTTGGACAATCCAGTTTGATGTGCCCTTTCTTTCCACATTCTTAGCATTTCACCTCATTTTTTTCCCTTTTGTGATGAGTCATTTGAAGATTTCTTGGAGCTTTTTGCTAAGATTTGCCATATTTCTTATTAATCATTCTTTTTATTTTCCTTAAGAACATGGCAATTTTCTCATCTACATCTTCATTATTTTCTTCATTACTTTGAGTTTCTTCTTAAGGTTTAGAAGTTAAGGCTTTGAGTACGGGAGCTCTTTTCTTTTCTAGTTTGACTTCAAGTTCTCTATCTCTTATCATAACCATTTCATTTGTTAAAAGTTCACCAATGAGCACATCGGTAGGAATGGTGCTCATATCCTCATTTGATTCTTCTATACCTGCTACTTTTGAACCATAGTCTTTAAGAGAAAGGCTTTTTAAGATTTTATTGACACATCTTCCAAGCTCATGTGCCTTCTGCGCTTCCTTATTCCATTGATGATGGTTAAAAGATGATTTGTCATATCGGTGATAGACTCAATGGGTTTCATCTTGAAGAGTTCATATTCTAATGTAAGAAGTTGGATCTTCTCAGATTTTACTTTCTTAGTTCTTTCATGGTAATTCTCCAAAGTTTTCCACATGCTATATGTAGTGATATAGTGTTAAATTCGTCCACACTCTTTAATGGATAGAGAGGTTGCAAGAATTGTCATTGCCTTTTAATTTTTTTTCATTTGCTCTTTTCTAAGGTTCTATCCAATCGTCTCTTGGGATGAGTTCTTCATCATCATCTGCTCCTTTCTTGACTGGTGGTGTCTATTCTTCTCTTACACTATCCCAGACATCAATTCCCTCACTATCAAGGTATGTCTCCATCCTAAACTTCCAATGGGCATAGTTAGACCCATCAAAGTAAGGCTTGAGACTTTGAAATCCTTCGTTGGCCATTTATCAATCTTTTCTAGCGCTTATTAGGCTTTGATGCTAGACTTAGCTCTAATACCAATTATTTCCCAAACAATCATCAAGAAGGGGAGGGATGAATTGGTGGATAATTAAAATTTCTCGTAGTGACAAATATAAAATAAGTAAGGAAAGAAATATTAGACACATGATTTGTAGAGGTTCTAGTGTTAACTAACCCTACTCCTCTCCCCAACCACAATTGAGTATTTGTACTATCTACTTAACAAGATACACTGGAGTTTTGCTAGCTCACTCCAAACTAGGTGTTTCACTCGGATTACACCGAACCCAAATTCCCTTGTGTTTTGACTGGTTAACACAAAAACCAATTTCTTGTGTTTTATGGCTCACACAATAACCCTTATAAGTGTTTTAATCCTAACCCAACTTACTCTAATACATCCTTGAGTAATTGTTTAATAGACTAAAACACTCACACTCAAGAACACTTTATTTTTACAAAATCAAAATGAGAATAAGATGAAGTGATACAAAAAATTAATGCATAAATTCTCAAATAAGACTTCTAAATGATTTCTCAATGTAATGAAATCTTTTTGCTCAAAATATTATTCTTCTTTTAGGAGAATGAGCTATTTATAGAGTCCTTCAAAATCTAGCCATTAAGAATGCATTAATTCAAAAAACTAGTAGCTCAACAACCTTAGAGCGTGATGAAACATATTTGTAGGTCTTCATGGGCGTGAATTTCTTAATTTCAAAATTTAAAATTTGCAGCTTGACATTCACAAGCGTAAATAGTTCTTTGCAAGTCATGAATGAATTTTCCGTTGAACTCGACCTTCACGGGTGTGACATTATGCTTCATGACTATGAATAGCTTTCATTTTGCAAATATTGACTTCAATTGACTTGATTTCTTTGACTTTGAAAATCCAATAAATATTTAACCTACTTTATCACTTAAAACACAAAGTTTGGTTAAATTTCTTATTGCTCAATTATTTGTGATCATCAAAATTTAGGGAATAACCTTCAAGGTTCAATAGTAAATGATGGTAAAATCATTGTATGCTAAGTTAAGAACCTTATGGATGTATGTTATGGTATGTTTTGGACTTTTAAGAAGCTTGAAATGAATACGGAAAGTGAAAGTGTAATATTCCAGTAGCTATTCACCAGTGTAAAGCTCTAGTCACTGTCATGAATTGCTAAATTCATGGGTGTAAATAAATGACATCACAGGCATGACTTTTGCATGGAAAATGGTACTGTTCATTCTAAATTCATTCACTGCTTGAAGCACAGTTTGGTTCACAGACATGAACCATTTGACCACAGTCGTGAGGCAATGTGCCTTGAGTTGTTCATAGGCATGAATAAGAAATCACAATCATGAATTCCTTGTTTTTATTAATTTTAACTTGATAAATGAAAATTTTCAAGTAAATAAATCAAGAAGGAATGGTTTATTCAATGAAATTGCAAGTATTTGTTTGTGAAAATAAGTGAAGATATGATGTACAAGAATTATGTTATATCAAGTGAGTATGAAATGAAAGAAATGAAAAGAGTTATGGATTTGACAAAGAGAAAATAATGTTTTAACTTGATAATGACATGGATGAAGCCTTAGAACACCTTGTTTAGAACTAGAGTTTTGGATAGTTTGGCATGCCAATTAGGGGTCTATTAATACCGATGATGGCACATATCTTAATGCAAGTAATGGCTCTCAGATTAATATCAGTGAAGACAGTTATATATTATGTTAGTGATGGCACTTGTATGCGCACACCATTATGCTTGAGTGGCAACTTTATTATACATGGATGGCCAACCTCGTTATCCTAATTATTAGTTCCTATGTGTTAGAGGAATAAATGAGTTAACAATGGTACAAAGAATCTTATATAAATTATACTTGATAATTGTTTATCCTAGTTAATCTAATATAACAATATGCAAGTATGAGATGATGATTTGAGATGTTAAAAGTATTAGAAAATGCATGAAAGCGTGGACATGTTATAAATGCATAATATTGCTTGTTGCATGATATAGTATATTGCCTTACTTTTATACACCACTAAGCCTAGAGCTTAGTGTGAGAGTTTCTCTCACGCAGATATTAGCAAGGTTAGAGTAGAAAAGTGTAGATAAAACTAGCGGTAACTTGATCCAATAAAGCAGCCCGTTTCGAACATTGTGGGTCACATGACTTTAGTATTGTTATTTTGAATTTACTTTTATAGTGTTATAAAGTTACTTTATATTTTGGATAAGCAGAACTATTTTGTAAATAATACTTTTGTATATAAAGTGTGTCATTTTCTTTTATAATGTGTAAAGTTTTGATATAAAAAAATGTAGTTTTCATTGTTTATAAAATGACAATTTTGATTAAAGATAGTATAACACTCCCTTATCCAAGCACATGTTGCTAAGGCAAGGGGGTGCTATAGGCTTGGAAAATATCTTCTTTCTAGGAGGAGAGGAAAAATAATAATGTTTGTCCTTATGACCCAATGACATGAGAGACTGGAAGAATCCAATAGAGGGCACAATATTCAGCTTCCTACAGACCTCCATATATTCAATTACTTGATAATTGGCTTAGTGGGATGTAGTACAAGTTAAGGAGCTCATCCACGAAAGGATCCAAAGGGAAGTAAAGACCAGATTGTAAAGCCTTCTCATAAATAGCAACCGGGCCATAATGATCCACTCTAATAGCTCCTAGGGAGTTAGATGTGACAAGACTATAGTCAAAGGCAATACAATGCTGACAAGCTAAACTAGGAAGTTGAGCCTATATAATCACTGATTTTTCTTCTTCTATATACCAAACACCTCTAGGAGTCTTCATAGGTGGGAGAATGTGTACCTAAGTTAGGACCGTAGACACTCCAACATAAGATGCAATAGCGATAAACATTTCCATGGAGACGGCACTAACCACAATCACCTCAGCAAGGACCATGGGTGTTTCAATAGTGGTAACCAATGCGATAACCATTGCTTCTACAATGATTACAAACATAGAAGTCATTACTCTTCTAGCACGACTCTTAAAACGTCGTGCACAAGCAATTAGAGGAATCTTGTCCTTAGGATTGGAATCAGGGTTTTTGATCAACAGTGTTTCCCTCATACGTCACCTTCGCACCAAAGGCACTTCCTCTTCCTCATTATCATTATCAAATATCACAATAACATCTACCATTAGGTCTTTGCCCATTATAGAGGGAGAAGAAGGCTATGTATCAGATGAAGCAAAATGGTTAGAAATGTCGTCGTTGTCGTAACCCCTCACTTCCTTATTACTATCTAGAGAGTTTGATACTAAAAGGAAATTAAAAACAAACAAACCCATCACTAAACATAGAAATAACACAAAACTAGAAGGGAATAAGATAAGAGTAAAAAGAAAAGAAACATAAGCACTTATTGGATGTACTCATGGTTAGACAGTGTAATAAACACCAATAACAAATGAAAACTACCCTCGAAAGGGTACAATCACGAAGAAAATAGAGAAAAAGAGGAGAAAGTAGAAAACACATGCATTTAGGGCTCAAATGGGGAAAGTATAAATTTGATGAGACAATTTGAATTTTAAGAGATAGGTGCAATGAAGAGACGGGACATTTAAAGGCCTATTCCACGCCCTAAGAGATGTGTCTTTGGTAGTAATTATGAGGGAAAAGTTAGCAAAAAGTCAAATTTTGAATTTCAAAAAGAAAGTTTTCCCTCTAAAAAACACAAGAGACCTCAAGACCCTACAAAAGACCTTAGGAGATCTTCTCAGACCACCATGTGCTAACTTTTTTGTCAAACATAAATGATCAACTATTTTTGGGGAAAACTATGGTAGCTTGTCACCATATCAAGAAATCTTAAGAGATCTTAAAAGATCTTAGAAGACCTCAAAAGACTTGCATAGACATCATCATGAAAAGACATTAAGGGTTCTAAAACCCCGAGTAGACAAATGACACTGAGAAACCAGATAGGAGATCCAAGACCCCCTTTGTTCGTACGTAACATCTAATATTTTTGAAAATGGAAGGTATAATGCCTTTAATGTATAGTTGATAAGAAGAGGGCACAGATACAAAACTAGGGCAGTAAGGAATGGCTCTGCTCTCATAGAGGTGCCACAGCAAAACGACGACTAAGTCCTTGTGGGACATATTACATCAACTGATATGATACACAAAAGTGGACAAGATGAGACTATAGACAGATGATGTATGAGGGAGATCGTCACTGCCGGAGAGGATATGTTAATCTTAAAAAACCCTTACACCTACTTCTCGCTCTTCACATTTCCTCACTAACTTAGGCATCGAAGTAGCATTGGGACAGCTCTGATGCTTCTCTCTAATATCCCCTTTTGTCTTGCAAAATCTCGACACTCAGTTATTAAGAATCATGTGTATTAATGGCACCGCAATTCTTTTGCTTATAGTTGGAATTGCTTGTTGTGATTAGTTCATGAACAAAAATTTTCCCTTTTCATTAGTCTAGGTTTTATCGATGCCAGTGCTTTCCAAATTGTTGACTTATTTGATCCCTAGTTCTCGCCACTCATTCATTCATAGTAGTCAGTTTAGTTGGAGTTGAAAACAATTCATGATTGGATCAATAGGTGGGACTCAAGCAACTCATACTTGCGAAAATCCCAGTTGTAAATAACATAAATTGTTAACAGTATCAGTCTGTCAAAATGGAGCATCAACTACATAAATAAAATTCCAAAGAGTGAAAAAATACTCTTATCCTGAGAAATCTCAGCTATCAAACTCATAAAAATGCTAACTGTTGGATGCATTGCACAGAGAAAACAAACAATTTTTTGAACATATTAAGTACAAATTCTTCTAAAGCTATAATATCCTCTTTCAACTTTTGGGTGATTCTTCAGTTGCAACCCAGTGCCCACCTGAGATACCTTCCACGATATTGTTAAACACTGATACTGTTGATTAAAGAATATAGAGTTGTTTCATCGGCGCAGCATTTGCTGAAGCTGAAGCACTTGATTTCTTTGCTCGGGAGGGAGGAGATTAATCTGTTCTGGTGTTAGGCTCATGACCTGCTGAAGTAACGCTTTCTCCATCTCAGGAGTCAACTACACCACAATCAAAGCAGAAGAAAAGTTGGAGAAAAAAAAAAAGAAGAAAGAAAGAAAGTGAAACCATAAAAGGCTTGGTAGTTAGAAAATAAAGAAATAATACTGGTGTAGTGCGAGTTGGCTGATTTCCAGGGCCCATCTGACCAGGAACCAATTGAGGTGCTGGAAGCTGTGTCATTATCGAGCTTTCTGGTGGACCAGACATCCAAGAACCTCTATCAACTTGCATGGAACTTCCACCCTGATTGTTAAACTCGGCCCCTAAGTGTGAACCTCCCACCTGAAAGCAACAACAATTTTAAGAGATTTAACAGGAATAAAGCACATAGAACTTCAAAAATTCTTAAGCTGCATGAGCATGATAACATGTATCAAATATTTATTGTTTGTAGGGAATGACGGGAAATATGGTGACAAAAATGTATCCTCCACTGTAAAAAATATCAATCATACAAGTATTTGAAGCTTTCAATTAGTTAGTATTCCAGCACAGTACCATTTGTTCCTTTTTTCACTGATTGCTATTTGGGTCTGATTCAGTGCCATGGATTTATGCTGCATGTGAGATTAACATTCATAGCGTCAACAATAATGTAGCCTATTTTCCTAGGATTTACAGGAAAATAGTCAGCCTGACTTTCCTGAGTTTTCATAACTTGAACCATGCCAACTTACATGATCTTATATGCATACAGCCAGAACATGAGCTCTAAAGGAATTTGAATTAAAAAAAGGAAAAAAAGGAAAAAAAAAGATTCAAAGTTAAGATAATGCCAAGACAAATCCTTGTACTCTTTATCAAGAAAGGAAGGACATGAGAGGTTAAAGTATATGAAGAGTAAATGAACATTTTGTAAACAACTTATGCCTACACAACTAACGTAAGATGTCTTATGTTCTTATAGGTCAATAGAATTGTTTATATCGTTGTATATGATAATTTTTTTTTTTTTTTAAATACTAAGTTGTCTAATACAGCCAACAACTTAAAAAACTAAAACATTAAATTTAAGTCCAATTTTTTGCAACATGAGCTATCCACCACTATACAGTTGTTTCTTTACTTGCAGTCTCAGCAACAAAAAAATAAGGTCTTCGCAATTGAGCATATTCCACCTTTTTATTAACAATTTTTGACAAACACAGTATTTGCAAAATATAGAGCTAAAAAGACAACAGAAATGGGTTATAAGGTTCTCATTAAAATTGCGTAAAGGTTTTATTCTCAATAAACCTGAAAAAACAGTATTCCAGTCACTTGGGTTTAGTTAACTGAACTTTTGAGGAGCAAACAGGTCAGGAATGAGGAAAGATATCCAACTTAAGGTGATTGTCATTTAGTTTGCTGCTGTTCCATAGAAGAGCAGAATATTGAGTTTGCAGTAGCTACCGCTGTTACAATGTCATGACTTAGCAGTTATCATGGCTGGTAATGATTAGAAATTAGTTACAATTCTGTGAGTTGGTTCAATAGCTGTTTGTAGTTGAGCTAAAAAGAGCAAACTTATCAACTGTACATGATATGCATCAAAGGAAAAAAAAAAAAAAAAACAGACATTCTTCCCATTTCTTGCTCCCTCTCTTCATCTTCCTGTCTCTTTCTCACCTTCCATACACAAGTTAGGCCTAGGTCCTAGCAAAATGGTATCAAAGTGGCAAGAACTTGACAAGACCCTGGTTCCAGTATCAATATGTCAAAATAAAACAAGGATCCATCATGGTTGATAACAATCAATAACAGACAATTGGAAAACCAATTTTGAAATCCATATCTTAGTATGCTTGAACTTGAAACTGGCTCAAGGAAGTTGAGCAAGACTCAATAGAGAACCAAATAGTTGAGGAGGAATTTTGGGCAAAGGCAGATCAAAATAAACTATAATAGAACTGAAGATGGATCACATGGAGTTCATCATTGCTTCAAATGTGGATGTATGACATATACAAAAGAAGAAGCTGAAAATGAAGGTGCTTTGAGACCACTTTGTTGGAAGCATTTTTGAGGGCCCTGAAAGTACTTTGTTGAATATGGAGGGATACACTACCAATTCAAGGAATTAGAGGAAAGAGGGGTATTACAGAAAGCACACAAATATCATTATACCATAATTTCCACACTAACAAACTCAGTAAACTATATATAGTTTAAAACTTTTCAACATAGCAAACTTTTCAATATCTCATACTAATTACCTACACATTTTCCTAAGCCACTTAATTCAAACATATTATAATATTTATGCATCACAAAATAAACACACTAATAGTCAACAAAGCACACACATCTAGACTTATTTATAATATTAATATTTAAGTTCACTATTTCCAGCATGCCCTTTGTTCAGATGCACACAGATTCATGCTCCAACTATAGTCCAGGTATCTGAAACTAAAAAGATGGAGGAACAAACAAATCAAGGAGAGTTGATGCAAAAATTGGATATAGATAATTGAACCCTAAACCAAATTCTTTCTCTATTAATGGGGAAATTATGGGTATCAGGTATGAAAATAATAATAATAATAATAATAACTACTGACCATGAAGGAATTCTTCCATGAAAGTGTTTGTGAAAATGACAAGGTGAGCTAAGAAGTGAATAAAATAAGCACTTCAATTTGGAAAAGGAGATGTCAAGTTGGCATTCTTACTTACGAGGACAATTCTGAGAAGGAAGAAAAGAATAATGGAAACCATGTTCATGAGGACAATGAAGGTCATTTTTTGTGGAGGATATCAGCTGTTTGAAGAATCCTAAAAGAAATGGAATCAGAGAAGGAAGCAGCAAAGAATAAAATGAATTGTACAAAGGAAAAGAATGAATTTTCCTTGCACATTGTGGGCTGCACTAATTGCTGGAAATCAACAAGGACAATGTCAGGTTAAGCCATGACCTACAGTATAGGAGCATTTCAAAAAACAATAAAATGTCAATCAAAGTTGTTCAGCAGATCAATTTTATTCTCAAGAGAACCACCCTTGATTGTCAGGAGCTCTGGTTTCCACCCTTAAGGGCAAGGTTGAGCTCAAAAGTGGGGAGAGAGAGAGAGAGAGAGAAGAGGGGGGGAGGTGTTCTTTGTTAATATACAAAATATTGTCAGAGATAATACGTTATGGCCTGACTCCGAGATCCAGTCAGCTGAAAATTTACTGGGTAATCTGCCTCCAATAGCAGGTCTCTGACCTTGCCCTTGCTCTTGTTCCTTGACTTACCTATGGTTACTAAATTATGCAACTTATTAAAGGGAGTCACGGACCTTGGAACTCGTTAAGGGAAAGTTTCCAATCTCTCGTAGTTTGCTGGAAATTTTAACTTGGATTTCATTGATTAAATTCTGAGAGGTTACACACATAGGAATAGGAATTCTCTTCTAACTAAAAAACTATTAATTTCTTTTATTGCACTAACTAGGAAATATTAAAATAGGAAAATTTAGGAAAATAGGAAAACCACTAATGTAGGAATCCTACCAGAAATAAAATACTGCCTATATAGATTGATATGCGTAATCCTACTAGAAATAAAATACTGCCTAAATAGATTGACATGCGCAATCACCCCTAAGATCTGTAACATAATAGTCAGATGGCTGCTAATGGCTATAAATTAGTTACAATTCTATTAATTGGTCAAGTATCTGTGTTCAGCATCATCTTATAACAGAACGCCCTTCAATCATACAGGACATGCATTTTAGAAAAAAAAGAAAAAAAAAACATATAAACAAACAAATTAGGTTAATTCTCTATTTCTCTCCCTCACTTCTTCTCAGTCCCTTTGTAGATTTCCTTTTTATCTTCCTTCCTTTTCTCCCTCTTTCTTACTTCTAAACACAAGTTAGGCCTAGTAGAACACACAACATTACGATATTCTAATTAACTAAAAATTTAATTATTAATTGAATGTACAAATAAGACGATTACAATGTGTCTCAGGACTCAGAAGGCCAATCTCATGTATCAAAACTGAAGCAACTATACCAAAAACTACATCTTATCATAGGAGGCTCAGTGATGGACTGCCCACCTGTAGCTCTACTAAATTACTTCAAAGCATGCACTTATAGTCACAAAACCATATACAGTTCTGAAAAAACATTGCAAACTTAAAATGTAAACCTTATTTTCCCATGAAACAGACACCAAGTTTAGACAAACACATCTATTAGCTACAAACAAAAGATGTGCAATTAATACTGGCTGATACCTCTGCATCTGGTGATAACAACTTCAATCAGGATTAGCACAGTTGTGGACTTTCAAGATCACATCCGAAATGAAAAGGCTAGCCAAGATAAATGGATAATGATTTCTATCCAAAACCCTTCTAAAAGCTACATATCAACAAGTAAAAGCACAAGCATACAGCAAACCTGATATGGTGGTGGCAAATGACTTGGAGGAGCTGGCTGACCCTGTGGAAACGAAGACCCCATACTGGCATGAGGTTTGTTGACAGACTAAGAGTTCAAAGAGTATAAAGTTATTCAAAGGTTGCATATGTTGCAATTAAAAATGACTTAAGAACAAAAATCTTCAGCTTACATGAAACATGGATTGAGATGGATGTTGAGGAACACCACTGTGTTGGATGCCCACATTGGGGCCCATTTGTGGACCATATGGATGAGGGAAACTTGGAACAGAAGGCAGTCTATGTTGTGGTGGCATTGATGGTTTCAATGGTAGATGAGGAATTCCTGTTGTCTGTAACGGCTGTTGCAACTGAGTAGAGAGAGTGGACACTTGGGGTTGATGAAGGGTGGGTGGCTGTGAAGCAGAATGAAGAGGAGGTGGAGATATGCTT
Source organism: Triadica sebifera (assembly GCA_023653625.1). Lineage (NCBI taxonomy): Eukaryota > Viridiplantae > Streptophyta > Magnoliopsida > Malpighiales > Euphorbiaceae > Triadica > Triadica sebifera. The sequence continues at coordinate 12,003,094 of CM042900.1, forward strand.
GGAAGTTGGGAGGAGTGTGGAACAGACAGTGGTGTCACTTGTGGATTCAGGTGTCCCTTTGGCTGCTGTGGTGCCTGTAGCGGATGTAAAGGCATAGGTTGAGACTGAAGACTTGAAGGATGAGCAGAAGTAGAAGGTATTGGCATTGAAGATTGATTCTGATGTTGCTTTCTCAATGGAGGTTGGATTTGAGATGCAACCAATTGTTCTTGTAAAACAGCTTGTCCAGGTAATGAGTTTGTAGCTTGAACATTTGAAGGCTGAGATGGATGTGATGATTGCTGAGGTTGCTGGGGAGCTGCAGGCTGGATATTTGGAATCTATAGGAATAGACAACATAATTACATACAGAGTAGCCATCGTAAAGCTGGAAAGCCATATTTCTTAAAGAATAAGAGCATACCACTTGAGGAGGCTGCACCATTCCAAGCATAATTTGTGCCTGCTCAACCAACACAAATCAAGTATCATCTAGTGTGTGATCAAGAAGCAGCCAAGAATTAAATGGCATGACTGTTACCAAACAATTCAAGACACTCATAAGCTACTTGAACCTTAACTCAATAAAGGCTAGCTTGATGGATTTTTTACATTCAATGACCAACGATAAAACTGATGGGGTGAGATACTAGGATCTGGCCAATCACAAATCATGGCAAAATGGAGAGCACTATTGACCAAACAATGATGAAACTCGAACTCAAGTAAGATTACAACTAATATGCATATTTTCTCTGGAATAGTTTTGAACATATGTGCTAGCCCTCTCCTACAAGCAAAATCCAAAAAAAAAAAAAGAAAAAAATCATCTACTTAGTTTCTCCTGGCCTGTCTCCCAACTCAGGAGAACACAGACAATTATTTTCTATAATTCTTACATTTTTCTTTTCACTTAAGCATAATGAAACCCCAGTAAAGCTTTCACCAAAATTTCTAGCAAAATATGACAATAAATAGCAAAATCTCAGATTGATGGACATGAGCTCCACCTGTTATGGAGATTGACTTTGTGAAATGAAGAATACTGCATTCTTGCAACTTTCACTTAGTGGAAAATATATTTTACAGACTGTCAACTCAGATTTACAGTAAGCGTCAGACCAAACTTTGACAAAAGTGACATTATTAGAGACAAAATTAAACCTTGGTGAATTTTCCGCAGCATTACGTTACAATGCTGAAATCAGGTGTTAAATTTAACGGCCAAATGTACCATTTACCTTTACAAACCTATAATGTTTTCATTATATCTATATGCTTATTCAAGAAAGATAACATCTTCCACTCATCCCTTCTTTTTCCTACGGAAAGGGAAAAAAGGTTGCCTAACAGTTCAAACTCCTGCGTACAAGACTAGCACAAGTCCCAAAAGCAAATCCTTGAGTGAACTAATGCGTTCTTCAATTTTACGCTGTAAGAAACTATTTCCCCCAGAAATAAGGGAAATAAGACCCCAATTTCAACCCATATCATCACAGCAACAACATCCAAATTCACATAATAGAAAGTTCAAATACAAAAGGTAGAGAAATAATATCACAAACTTAACAACTTACTTCTAATTAGAAAATGGAAAATCATCTTAAGCAGTTCAATTTTTTTAATAATGAAAGAGAGATGGAGTAAAGAAACCTGGAAAAGGGCCTTGGTTAAGAGAGGGTTCTGAATTAGTATGTCTCTTGCCTGTTGCTTGTTCTGCTCGATTAATGTCTGTACGAGAAGCACACAAATGCGCAAAGAGGCATTAAAAGTGGTTTTTGGGGAAAAATTGAGGACAAGAAGATTTTGGGAAAAAAAAAAAAGTAAAGAGATAATGTACCTTCATTTGTGACATGATGTCATAGAGCTGATTCTTCGTCATCCCAGCAAGATTCTCCGTTAACCCATCGCTGGGGGTTGGCTTTCCCGCCATTGCTTATGGGAGAGAAGGAAAGAGAAAAACCATACACAGTGTGCCCTCTGTTTCTGTCTTGGTGTTTATAGTCTGGCTGTTACAAGCACAATGCCTAGCCCAAACCCAGGTGCAGTAACTTCAATTTTCTCGATCTTGAAACAGTAAGTGAATTAGTGTTCATGATGGGGATTCAAAACCACATTTTATTATTTAATAATTTATATATACGATATATTTTTAATATTTAGCACTTATTTATTTTAAAGAAATAAAATTTTTAATTTTTATATTTAATTTTATTTTTAATATTTTAGTAATTATTATTATTTGTGATAAAAAAAAATAATAGTTTTGATATATTTATAGAATAAAATAGTTGAAAATAAATAAATTTAAATTAAAAATTAGTAATGTAAAAAATAAAAATTAAGTTAGATTTTGAAAACGATCAATTTTAGTAAAAAAAATGAATCTGCAAGTTGTAAATAATAAATTTATAAGTGATGAAATTATAAATTTTAAACGATAAATTTGTAGTTTCAATATGATAAATTTGTACATTCAAAATAATGAATTTGTAAGTTTTAAACGATAAATCTGTAAATAATTAATTAAAAGATCTAAATGATATACATGTAATTTCTAAATAATAAATTCGTTTCTAAATAATGAATTTGTAAGTTCAAAATGATAAATTTATAAATTGTAAATAATAAATCTGTAAGTGATGAAATAGCAAGTTGTATATGATGAATATATAACTTTTAAATAATGAACCTTCAAGTTCACAATGATGAATCGGAAAATTGTTAATGGTGAACCTGTAGATTATAAATGATGAACCGGTATCTTATAAACGATGAATCTCTAGGTTAAAAACGATAAACAAGTTATAACTGATGAACCTATAAATTTAAAATGATGAAATTGTAAGTTATAACTGATGAACTTGTATATTTATTAGTTCACCAAAATTCAATTACAAAAAAGTACCCACTTTTTGTTTCACACGTGTAATAGACAAATGATTATGAAAATAATTAAAATAATGACAAATGATTATGAAAAATACTTAATTAAGTGTTTAAAATGTTTAAAGATGTTGGATTACGATAAGTAACTAAAATGCAAAATTTGAAAGGTTTTGAAGTCAATTTGTGATTTACTAAAAATTGGAGGACAAGTTGGGATAATTACCAATTAAATACATAATTTGGACACATAACACATGTGATGGTCGACCATCATACACCAAAGGAAGATTAACATGTTAATCAACCAAAATATCTAGATATTTAATATTAATATGGGACCCATTTTTTATTTTTGTCTTTTTCTTCTTTCTCCTTCTTCTTCCTTCCTTCCTTTTCTCTTTTAGTATAGAATTTTATGTTCATGAACTAGCCCCACATCCTCCAACCATTTCTGCACAGTCAAAGCTTCCTTTTTAGTGAGAGAAAAGTGAGAAAAACTCATTTTCATGTATAAATGTGACATCCTGCCTATATAATAAGAATAATTTCATTACATAAGTAGAATGACACATACAAACTTAATGAAACTAGTTTGAATTTAAAATTTTCATTTAATAACGTAATTGAAATTTTTTTAATATTCGAATATACATATGAATTTGATTATCAAAATACACCATCTTGTTACATTAATATTATATTTCATTATAACTATCAAAATTAACGGCTTTTATCTCACATCCAACTATATAGATACAATACTGAAATACAAGATATGTTCTTAACTATACACAATATATGTCTTTCAAACTCATATGCATGATAATGAACAAAATGCAAAAATAACATGCATTCGACCATCAACCACTCTTGACGCATCTCCTCTAGTATGACTTTGCACTTCATCTATCAATTTCACAATTTACTATTTGCAAGCTCCAATTCTTGTGTAGAAAAAATCCACGCTAAGTCATTTCTACCTTAGTAGTACATATAAGCATTTAAGTTTTTCCATGCAATCACACAAACATGAGTCATAAAAATCATGACATAATTTAAATAAATCATTGCATAAAAATTTAGAAAATATTATAATAAAATAAAATTTATGTTCCATTATATTATCATTATATTTGCATCAAGACATGAATTTCATATATTCAACCATATGAAATTTATAAAATATTAAACATTCTACTTCCTCTCATGTTTCCATATTTTATTACCTTTCTTACCATGTCATTTAAATCATTTATTAAATTTCCACATATAGACTTAATTCAAATAATTTTTTTTACATATTATTTTAATTTAATAAGTTTCCATAACTCATTTTAATTTAATTGATTTCCCTAAAATTATTTTACTTTAGTTAACTCAAATCTCAATTCATATAAGCCTAAATGTTTTAACATACAAATTCCAAAACTGCATAGTAGATAATTCATAATGCAGTTCACAATAATCCAACATGCATTATACAGGAACAAACACATGACTATACAATATTACCAAATTCATTGATAATATATATATATATATATATATATATATATATATATATAATTATAAATTTAACATACCTTAATAAATATTTATAATTCATGCTATCTCGCACATTTATCTCTCAACGTGTACATATATATTTTTTAATTAATTTATATATAATATTTTATTATAAATAAGTCAAATCTCATTCATGGACTGTCTGAATATAGGGCATGTAGTAGGGCCGCTCGTGGAGTTTAAGCACCCTACTCACTATAGTCTCAAGTCAAGAGTGTCCGTAGAGCTTAAGTCTCATGACAGAGTATAATCACATCATATGTGTACAATTAGGATAGGGGTGCTCTCAGAGCTAACACCACCCTATTCCTAAATCATATTAATATCGGTATCGTAATGCGCCGACAATGGTGCACCATATATCCTTAATTAGTCCACAGATTGAGAACTGAGCAATTAATGTTATTAATTATTTATTTTCTTTATATATTAATTTGCTGGAATCAATGTTCCCTTTACATTTATAATAAAAATATGATTATAAAATTTTAAAATCATATTATCATATGATATTCAATTATATATAACCATTTAAGTAATATTGGCATACTTTAATTAATTTTCCATACAATCAAAGCCAACAAATCTTTTAATATATAACCAAAATTTATAATATCTTTATGAGTCTAAGTATGCCATATAACCTCTCTTTTCATATCAAATACATATGTCATACATGACTTTCTAACTTTACTCTTTATTGTCATAATTATTCAATAATTACCATTAATAATTATCACATTTTTCATCAATCATATACTAATCCATATTGATAAATATATTATGTTACATATTCTACCTTGTTAATTGATTAATACCTTGTTAAAATACTTATTTTTATTATAGTTTAAATAAATAACTAAAATTTCTCCTAAATGGTCATATGACCTTTGAGGACTATTAGCTTTATAGCTTTTTCTATACTCATCCAATTTATATTATTATTATTTCTAATTAAATTTAACATGTAATACTATAGCATACTAAAATTTTAGAATTTTTGAACCATTATAAAATTTTTGGTATAATTTTAAATGTTACTCTATTTTCTGCCTTTAGGCAGTTTTGGGGTGCTATATTTAAAATTTTATATATTTCACCTTATATATTTAATTATTATGAAATTTTTATACAATTAGATAAATGAAGTTGGGATATTTTTCATGTTTACCATATGTCTAGATTTGGCCTCTAAGATTTTCAAAGACTAGAGAATTTATAACTGGTTCAGAATAGAATGGCAACCTGACCAGTTCACTTGTTAAGGTCATAACTCACAAAATAAACAATAGTTTTAGGTAATTCGTTCACAAAAACTTAGATAAGATATATAAATAAAACTTTTATATTTTAAACTTTGGCTAATTTGATCTAAAAATGGGTCAAATATAATGATGAAATTACCGAAGTTGTAGAGGTATGTGGAACCAGCTCAATCAAAGAATAGTCATAGTTCATTTTACTATAACTCAACCTACACAAGAGAAATTTATACAAAATTTGATAGCGACCTGTATCACACATAGGTCCACAACTTTTATTTTTTAAGTTACCTTAGATTCATCCTTTAAGATGATCAAGTTAAGCAAAAACTGTGGAATATCCTGTTGATACTCTTTTAGGAACCAGTCTCACTCAAATGACAATTTCTCTTCATATACTCAAAATAATTCAATAAAATTTGGTAGACAGATAAACAAGATATAAATGAACAACTTTTTTATTTGAAACTTCTCCAAATTCGGTTCATAAAGTAATAAAACAATAGAGCAAAATTTACTACTATAACATACCTCTAAAAGCTCTAAGTAACACAATAACAATGAAAAAAAAATTACTTACCAAGAACAGATTTATTTAGAGTGATTTTGATGCAAATCTTGAGTGAGATCATGAAGAATTAGGGCTATTATTGGGAGGAAGGAAAGGGATAATGATGATAAGAAGAAGAGTGTAAAAGTTAGGATAAAATGAGGCAAATGAAGTCTTAGTTGACTTCAGCCCCTTCTCCCGATTTTCTTCTTCTTCTTTTATTTTGTGGTGCCTTTCTTTTTATTTATTTTTTTAACTTCTTCTTCTTCTTATTATTATTATTATTATTATTATTATTATTATTATTATTATTATTATTATTATTATTATTATTATTATTATTATTATTTTCACACATTTGCTTATATCTAACCCCTTTAATTTTTTTTTATCAAAAATACAATTTAATTATGTGGTCTAATTTAATCAAATTTATTATGTCAATCAATTTTATTTATTTTAATTTATAATTTAGTCATTTATTCCATCTATTTAAATTTTGATATTTATCATGTGTTTTCTATGTATATCACATACTTATTCTAACTTAAAATAATTAGTGAGTGTTACAATAAAAGAGCTTAACGAAGTTTAAAGGAGCAAAAAGAAAGGAAGATAAGCAAGTAAATAGGAGAGAGAAATTCTCAAAGTTTCGGTCATAGAAGGAAAAAGCTTGAGGTAAGGTGTTCTTCATCTTCTCTTTAAATTTCTTTAAAGAAAAATGAGGTTTTAACCTCATTTGGAGCTTGGTCTTGAAGAAATAAATTTTAGAGGTTGTAAAGAGAGAAAATATGGCTTAGAGATTTATGATAAAAGAAAGGCATTTGATGAGCTTTTTGTATATTTTAGGTACTCAAGAAGAGAGAAAAGATAATAAAAAAGAGAATGAGATATAAAAGACTAAAGATTAAAAAAAAAAAAGTAAGTGCATAACTTGAAGCAATAACTTATATTTTATCATTAAATTATATTATTTTAGTATTTGACATGTAAATTGTAACACCACTCACCCTAACAATACATGTGTTGCCCAGATAATGAACCAAGAAGGGGGGTTGAATTAGATATATAAAAAATAAAATTTTTCATGGACAAAATTGGTATTATGGAGATTGTTTGGGGAAAAAGTGTGAATATGGAGGAAGATGTGGCAAATATGAAATTTCTCAAAGTTTAAATGTTAATCAAGATTAATTAACTTAATGAACCAATAAGAATTAGGATAAATTTTAATTAGTGGGATTCACTTCTTAATTTAGGTATAAAAGTCAAAAAAAGAAATAAGAAATTCTACATTATTCCATAAGCCATTTTCTTCTTCTTTTCTCCCACCTTAGTGCGTCCACTTATCCATCCCAAAAGCCACCATTTTGTTGCAAATCAAGCTTGAAAAAGAAAGGAAATAAATTAGTTTTGAGAGAATTAAAATCAGAATTAAAGAGTTCTTACTACAAAGGGAACAAAGGAGCAAGAAGGAAGGAAGAAAAAAAAAGGAAAAATGGAGAAGAGTTGGGACAGATTTCAATCCACTTTGGGTACACTTAAGGTGAGTTTATTCTTCTTAAATTCAACCTTTTTCCTTCCATTTGAGATCCATATTGATTATAGATGTGATTAGATTTGGTAGATTTAGGTTATGTTGCAAGATTGGAATTTGGAATTTAAGTTTGTGATTAGTTGATGAAAGTTGTAGTTAGACTTTGAATTGATGAATTTGATATTAATTAATTGTTTTATGACTTAAAAACTAAAGAAAAATGATGTTAAGGAATGAATGAGGGGTTGCCATAGTTAAAGAAATTTAGGAAAAATTGAAATTAACATAAAAACACCACAATTGGTGATAGATTAAGTGTGAATTGAGTGTTGAATTAAAGAAAATGAATTGGGAACTAGGATATGGTTTTTGGGCAGCCATGACATATTAAGAGGGAAGTTTAACCTTAGTACATTTTAGCTTAATTAAGGTGTAAAACATATTAGGAGAATTAGAATATTATGTATACATAAAAAGCATTGAAAATAGATATTAGAATTGAAATATGGTATGGTTGTGTAGGAAAAATAAGTGAACAAGTGAGAGGCCCTTAAGAGGGTGACAAAGGTAAAGGGAAAGCTAGCTAATAAGGGAAGAAAAAAAAGGTTTAAGGGAAAAACGAAGGCTGATTAGGTATGTTCTTCATTGATAAAAATCTTATATTTTGTTAATATGTATGAAATTATATATTAAGCTTTGATATGTTTGTATTTGTAATATGTTGTGTGATTTGTTGTGGCTTTTAATATTTTATATGGCAATAGAATCAAAAGGGTATGAAATAATTGAGACATATGAATGTAGTTAACATCTGGAAAATTTAGTATCAAAATGAATTCAAATGATGAATGTGGTTGGAAAGCGGAGTGATACCAATTAATAACCCGGGTACAGAAGTCCAGCAATAGCCCTGACTATTTTGATGATAACTTGAGTTCTGAAATTTCGTTTTGTATGTTCTTTATTGAAAATGAAACTAAGACACAAGGCTTTAATTGTTATTTAGACCATAAAATCTAATTATGTCTAGATTGGCCCAGAAAAATACATGAAGTTCAAACCTAGAATCTGTCCAGATAATTCTGGGCAGAAATTTATCTGATGATGCAATATGCAATTAATCATATATTTTGATAGAGAACTGAGATTTGAGTTATTTTTAATACATATGAAAGCTAAGACAATAAGCTAAAAATTGTTAGAAGACCAGAACTCCTAATTCGAATTATAAATAGGCTAAAAATGAAGCCCAAAAATAGGTCTGAAATCTGTTATAGGTAAAAACATGAAATCCTAGATTTTTGCATGTGTTGTAATTATTATATGTAATAATTAATGTGAATATTTACTTTATTGATAATTATAAATATTTTATAAATTATTTATGTGTGAGATTTTAATGCAATAATAATGGAAATAAAGAACAAAAATAAATAAGCATAAATATGATAATTGAATAATATTGACATTTTAAAAAATATTGGGAATTAAAATAAAATTAGTTAAGCCAAAGACATTTAGGCTAGAACTAGAATAGAGAATAGTTTGACATGCCAATCAGGGAATTTAGGCACTCGGTGCCAAATATGAAAGCCGATAATTACAATTTATAAATGCGCCCGACGCAAAATTATTAAGCAGGTAATGACAAAATTATTAAACCGGTAATTACAAAATTATTAAACTGGTAATAACATTTTTATAAAAGCGTTTGGTGCAACATTATGAAAGCTGAAAATGACAACCCCGTTATTCCTATTAGTTAGTTCGGTTATAGGTGTTATGGGTACAAGAAAATAATAATAATAATAATAATAATAATAATAATAATAATAATAATAATATCGAAGTATATGATTTTTATAAATGTTATATGAATTGAAGTTGTTAAATATTGAGTATTTGCTGAAATTTAATGATTTTATATAATTATTTATTTTATGCCTTACTTATTAAATGGTTAATTAATATGTGAGAAAATATATATCTATGTAAAATTTTTATCATTGAAGCACCACTAAGCTAGTAGCTTAGCATGGGTGGTTTCCTCTCGCTCAGGTTAGAAGAGTAGCCGTGTAAATTAGAATTGTTAGAAGAAGAAGGGTATGCAGAGGAAAGCAGCTAGCAGCTAGCAGCTTCGTTTTCTTTTTGGTATATTTTGTTAAAAACTTTATAAATTAAAGTATCATTTTTATTTCATATAATGTGTATTAAATATGTGAGTCACTATGTAAAAGAACATTGTTTGAATGTAAATTTATGTACTTTATAAATAAATAAAATTTTGAGTATTATGCTTGTAATAATTTTTATTTTAATGTCTGCAATATTTTCGTAAAAAAAAAAATTATTTCACTTCATTAATTTTATAAAAAGTAAGACGGGTAATGCTCACTTACCTTGTTGAACTACAGTGGGGTAAGGAGGTGTTACAATTTTTGGTATCAGAGCTATAGGTTTTAACAATTCTTATTTAGTGGGTATGGGAAGATAAGTGCATGTTTTCAGTAGTTGCATTGTTTAAAGCTGTTATATTCTAATAAGGGACCATTCTTCTAACAATATAGGTTTTAATGGATACGAAATCAAGGGGAAGTCACGAAGAGCAAGAGGGTGATAATATAATTAATTCAGCTACTCATAGATAGTTAGCATCAATTAGAGCTTCGGAGCCCAGTGTAATGGCTCCACAACATGCTGAAGAACAAATTGATTAGGGTCAGGTATCCCTTATGCAACAGATGGCTACCTTGTTACAGCAGATAGCACAAGTTGTGCCATCACCAGCTCCACCAGCTCCCCCACCTCAACCAAAACCTTAAATTGATAAATTGAGAAAATAAGGGGCTACATATTTTATGGGCAAGAAAGAGGATGACCCAGCTTCAGCAGAATTTTGGTTGGAAAAGACAGAGCGAATTTTTGAGGAGCTGCAATGTCCGGAGGAGTACAAGGTTAGATATGCAGTATCTCTCCTTCAAGAGCACGCCTATGACTGGTGAAAGTTGGTGTTAGGGAAACCTCAGACTCCAAACTCTCAGACATGGGATTTCTTTATGACAAAGTTTAAAAAGAAATATGTGGATGAGAAAAAGAGAGAATTTCTCAATCTAAAGTAGAGGGGTGTGACAGTAGCTGAGTACGAGATGGAGTTCACCGGGCTGAGCAAATATGCTACTGGGATGATTGGAGATGAAGCTGATAAATATCGTAGATTTGAAGACAGCCTCGATGAGGAGATTGGATATTTAGTGGCTTCCAACCAGCATACAGATTTTGCTACTCTAGTGTCCTCTACCATTAGTGTTGAAAGGAGAAAAAAGCTGAAGACAGAAGAGTTCTCCAAGAAATCAACAGCTAGTGTGGCCCAGACATCGGGTAGGAAAGGACGGATAGTACCCAGACCATTTCAGTCACGGGCGGCTGGGCAGACATTTTCTGGTAGGCGGGGTCAGCATTTTAGACCCGCAACATCATCTGCTAGTTCACCAGCAACATTTCCTAATTCCGGATGTGTGTCAGCATTGTGGTAAATCTCATATAAGAGAGTGTTGGTGGTTAATTAGGGCATGTTTGAGATGTGGAGCTACTGACCAAATGAAGAGAGATTGTCCCAGACTTAGTACAGGCAGTACGACACCAGCATAGACTATGGCACAGGTACATAACCGTGGTAGAGGTCGATGCTAGTTTAGAGGTGGTCGTACCGGACAAAGTCAGGGGGTATTAGAGACAGTTGACAGACTCGGAGGTAGTAGAGCTCCAGCTCGGGCATATATGATGAGAGCCCGTGAGGACTAGAATGCACCAGACATCATAGTTGGTAAATTATCTTTATTTGATTTTGATTTACATGTATTGATAGATCTTAGTTCCACGCATTCATACATAAGCACAGCTGCACTTAGACAAGGGAACATGATACCTGAGACCTTAGAATATGAGATAGTTGTGACCAATCCGCTGGGACATAGTGTGAAAGTGAATCAGATTTATAGAAACAGTTCAATAATAATTCAGGGTAGAGAATTTCTAGCAGACTTAATAGAATTACCTTTTCATGAATTTGATGCTATTCTGGGTATAAATTGGTTTATAAAGCATAGAGCTATAGTTGACTGTTGATCTACAAAAGTTGTACTTAAAATTTCCGGTCAGGATTACACCATCATTCAAGGTGAAACTCAAACATGTTTGACCAGTGTTATTTCTACATTAAAAGCTCAAAAATACATTAGGAAGGGATGTGAGGCATATTTGGCCCATGTGATAGATACCAGGAAGGGGAGCCTAGAACTCAAGGACATCCCCACAGTGTGTGAGTTCCCAGATGTGTTTCCTGAAGATTTGCCAGGGTTACCACCCGGTAGGGAGATAGAGTTTGCTATTGATGTAATTCTTGGTACAACCCCGATATCAATTACTCCTTATAGAATGACACCTGCAGAATGGAGAGAGCTAAAGGTTCAATTGTAGGAATTGCTAGACAAGGGGTTTATAAGACCCAGTGAGTCACCATGGGGTGCTCCAGTGTTGTTTGTGAAAAAGAAGGGTGACACCCTACGATTATGTATTGATTACCAACAATTAAATAAGGTGATGATTAAAAATAAATACCCACTACCTGGAATTGATGATTTGTTTGATCAATTGAAGGGTGCAGGAGTATTTTCTAAGATTGATCTCAGATCTGGGTATCACCAACTAAAAATCAAAGAATCAAATGTGTTCAAAACAACCTTCAGGACTTAATATGGCCACTATGAGTTCCTGATTATGCTGTTTGGCTTAACGAATGTACCAGCTATCTTTATGGATATGATGAACAGGATTTTTGGGCCTTACCTTGATTAGTTTGTGGTAGTTTTTATAGACGATATCCTGGTGTATTCAAGGGACAAGGGAGAACATGATATGCATCTTAGAATAGTACTTCGGACTTTGAAGGAAAATCAATTGTATGCAAAGCTGTCAAAATGTGAGTTCTGGTTGGAAGAAGTGGGATTCTTAGGGCATGTTATTTCAGTTGAAAGAATCCGGGTTGATCCTAACAAAATAGAAGCCATTCTAAGTTGGAAGCTGCCTTACAATGTAACAGAAGTTCGGAGTTTCCTTGGAATAGCTGGCTACTACAGAAGGTCTATGAAGGGATTTTCAAGCATAGCTGCACCAATTACTAAGTTGCTTAGAAAAGAAACTAAGTTTGAGTGCACAGATCGGTATCAGGCAAGCTTTGAGAAGCTACAAGTCATGCTAACCGAAGCACCTGTTTTAACCCAACCTACTATACGGAAAGATTTTGTGATATACAGTGATGCCTCTCATAATGGGCTAGGCTGTGTATTAATGCAAGAGGGTAAAGTAGTTGTTTATGCTTTTAGGCAATTGAAGCCTCATGAACTAAATTACCCTACACATGATTTGGAGTTGGCAGCAATAGTGTTTGCTTTAAAAATATGGCGGCATTATTTGTATGGCGAGCGGTGCTACATATACACAGATCATAAAAGCCTCAAATATTTGCCCACACAAAAGGAGTTGAACTTAAGGCAAAGACACTGGTTGGAGTTAATCAAGGATTATAATTGTATTATTGATTATCAGCCAGGCAAAGCCAATGTAGTAGCGGATGCCTTAAGTAGAAAAACACTGGTAGGTATAGTTTAAAAATTTCCTCAATTATAATATAATATATATAAATTAATAGTAAATTAAAAATTAGACTCATAATTTATTTTGGCAGAGTTACGGGTCCAACCTACTTTAAGGCAACAAGTGAGAGAAGCTCAAAAGCTAGATCCAAAATTGATGATAATTGCTAAGACAGTGAAAAAAAGGGAAAGACCTGAATTTAAGGTTGAAGATGATGGAAGCATAAGTTATAAAGGAAGATTGTATGTGCCAAATGACAGCAGATTAAAGCAAACAATTATAAAAGAGGCATATAATACAACTTATTCTATGCATCCAGGGAGCAATAAAATGTGTCAGAATCTAAAGACTCATTATTGGTGGCCATAAATGAAGAAGGATATAGTGGAATATACTACAAGATGCTTGACATGTCAACAAGTGAAAGTAGAGCACCAGGTACCATCTGGATTGTTACAACCTATTGTAATTCCAGAATAGAAGTGGGAAAGGATTACAATGGATTTTGTATCTAGTTTGCCTTTGACGCAAAAGAGGCATAATGCAGTATGGGTAATTGTTGACAAGCTTACCAAATCGGGTCACTTTCTGCCAATTCGGATGGATTATTTGTTGAGTCAGTTAGCATAATTATATGTTAATAAGATAATTCGGCTGAATGGGATGCTAGTATGTATTATTTCTGATTGAGATCCACGGTTCACATCAAAATTTTGGAAAAGTCTACAACAAGCATTGGGGACACGACTTACTTTTAGTACAACATTTCACCCATAAACAGATGGGCAATCTGAAAGAGTTATTCAATTGCTGGAAGATATGCTTAGAAGTTGTGTAATTGACTTTGAGGGTAGCTGGGATAAGTACTTATCATTGATGGAATTTACATATAACAATAGCTATCAAACTAGTCTCGGCATGGCACCATACGAAGCTTTGTATGGAATAAGATGTAGGAAACCATTATGCTGGACAAAACTTGGTGAAAAGAAGTTAATGGGGCTAGAATTAGTGCAGCAGACAGAGGAGAAGGTAAAATTAATCCAAGATCGGTTAAAAGTTGCAACTGATCGACACAAATCCTATGTCGATTTGAAGAGAAAAGACATTGAATATGCCGTCGGAGACAAGGTATTTTTGAAAGTTTCACCTTGGAAGAAAGTACTTCGTTTTGGTAAAAAGGGGAAACTGAATCCTAGATTTATTGGACCATACGAAATACTTAAATGTGTAGGTCCAGTGGCTTACAGATTGGCCTTACCATCATAATTGGATAAGATCCAGAATGTGTTTCATGTCTTAATGTTAAGGAGATATAGATTGGATCCGACACATGCAATACCAGTGGAATCAATAAAGGTACAACCAGACTTGACATATGTTGAAGAGCTAGTGAAAATCATAGCTTGAGAAGTCAAGGAAGTATGGAACAAGAAGGTACCACTAGTAAAGGTCCTATGGCGCAATCATGCAGTAGAAGAAGCCACCTGGGAGAGTGAAGAAATGATGAGAACTCAGTATCCTCAGCTCTTTGGCTCCACCTAATCAGGTAAATTTCGATGACAAAATTTTTCTTAAGGGGGAGAGAATTGTAACATCTATTAATTTAGGCCCAAATTACGCGTGACCGTAGTGAGGTGCGCAGGTTCAATCAGAGTCTAAATTTCAACCCATAAAAAAAACTAATAATAAGGAAAAATTATTAAGGGTATTATTTTTTGGGAATTAAAAAGATTAGGGGTAGAATTAGAAAAAAATAAAATTTTCTATGGACAAAATCGGTATTATGGAGATTGTTTGGAGAAAAAGTGTGAATATGGAGGAAGATGTGGCAAATATGGAATTTCTCAAAGTTTAAATGTTAATCAAGATTAATTAACTTAATGGACCAATAAGAATTAGGATTAATTTTAATTAGTGGGACCCACTTCTTAATTTAGGTATAAAAGTCAAAAAAAGGAAGAAGAAATTCTACATTCTTCCATAAGCCAATTTC
Organism: Triadica sebifera; assembly: GCA_023653625.1. NCBI lineage: Eukaryota > Viridiplantae > Streptophyta > Magnoliopsida > Malpighiales > Euphorbiaceae > Triadica > Triadica sebifera. The sequence goes on from CM042900.1 coordinate 12,018,525, forward strand.
TTCTTCTTTTCTCCCACCTTAGTGTCCTCCACTCCTCCATTCCAAAAGCCACAATTTTTCTGCAAATCAAGCTTGAAAAGGTAAGGAAAGAAATTAGTTTTGAGAGAAGAAAAATCAGAATTAAAGAGTTCTTACTATAAAAGGAACAAAGGAGCAAGAAGGAATGAAGAAAAAAAAGGAAAAATGGAGAAGAGTTGGGACATATTTTAGTCTACTTTGGGTACACTTAAGGAGTATTAGAATATTATGTAGACATAAAAAATATTGAAAATGGATATTGGAATTGAAATATGGTATGGTTGTGTAGGAAAAATAAGTGAACAAGTGAGAGACCCTCAAGAGGGTGACAAAGGCAAGGAGAAAGCTAGCTAACAAGGGAAGGAAAAGAAGGATTAAGGGAAAAACCAAGGCTGATTAGGTATGTGCTTCATTGACAAAAATCTTACATTTTGTTAATAAGTATGGAATTATATATTAAGCTGTGATATGTTTGTATTTGTAATATGTTGTGTGATTTGTTATGGCTTTTAATATTTTATATGGCAATAAAATCAAAAGGGTATGAAATAATTGAGACATATGAATGTAGTTAATATCTGGAAATTTTAGTACCAAAATGAATTCAAATGATGAATGTGGTTGGAAAGTGGAGTGATGCCAATTGATGACTTGGGTACAGAATTCCAGGAACAACCTTGACTATTTTGATGATAACATGAGTTATGGAGTTCCGTTTTGTATGTTCTTTATTGGAAATGAAAGCTAAGACATAAGGCTTTAATTGTTATTTAGACTGTAAAATCTAATATGTCTAGATATACCAAGAAAAATGCATGAAGTTCAAACCTAGAATCTATCCAGAAAATTCTGGGTAGAAATTTATCTGATGATGCAGTATTCAATTAATCATAACTTTTGATAGAGAATGAGATTTGAGTTATGCTTATGAAAGATAAGACAATAAGATAAAAATTGTTAGAAGATCAGACTCCTAATTCGAATTATAAATAGGCTAAAAATGAAGCCCAAAAATAGGTATGAAATTTGCCACAGGTAAAAACATGAAATCTTGGGCTTTTGCATGTGTTGTGATTATTATATGTAATAATTAATGTGAATATTTACTTTATTGATAATTATAAATGTTTAATAAATTATTTATGTGTGAGATTTTAGTGCAATAATAATGGAAATAAAGAACAAAAATAAATAAGCCTAAATATGATAATTGAATAATATTGACATTTTTTAAAATATTGGGAATTAAAATAAAAATAGCTAAGCCCAAAGACACCTAGGCCAGAACTAGAATAGAGAATTGTTTGAAATGCCAATAAGGGGATTTAGGCACTCGGTGCCAAATATAAAAGTCGGTAATGACAATTTATAAATGCGCTCGGCGCAAAATTATTAAGCTGGTAATGGCAAAATTATTAAGCCGATAATGACATTTTTATAAAAGCGCTCGGTGCAACATTATGAAAACCGAAAATGACAATCCCGTTATTCCTATTAGTTAGTTCGGTTATAGGTGTTATGGGTACAAGAAAATAATAATAATAATAATAATAATAATAATAATAATAATAATAATAATAATAATAATAATAATAATAATAATAATAATAATAATAATATCGAAGTATGTGATTTTTATAAATGTTATATAAATTCAAGTTGTTAAATATTGAGTATTTGCTGAAATTTATTGATTTTACATAATTCTTTATTTTATGCCTTACTTATTAAATGGTTAATTAATATGTGAGAAAATATATAAGTATGTAAAATTTTTATCATTGAAGCACTACTAAGCTAGTAGCTTAGCGCGGGTGGTTTCCTCTCGTGCAGGTTAGAAGGGTAGCCGTAGAAATTAGAATTGTTAGATGAAAAAGGGTATCCGAAGGAAAGCAGCTAGCAGCTTGGTTTTCTTTTTTGTATATTTTGTTAAGAACTTTGTAAATTAAAGTATCATTTTTATTTAATATAATGTGTATTAAATATGTGAGTCACTATGTAAAAGAACATAGTTTGAATGTAAATTAGTATAATTTATAAATAAATAAAATTTTGAGTATTTATGCTTGTAATAATTTTTATTTCAATGTCTGCAATATTTTTGTAAAAAAAAAAATTTACTTCACTTCATATATTTTATAAAACAGTAAGATGGGTAATGCTCACTTACCTTGCTGAACTACAGTGGGGTAAGGGGGTGTTACAGTTTTACAAGCTCACTCCCAACTATGATATTTTTATCATTGGCTAACACCTAACCTAAAAATTCCCTTGTATTTTAATGGCTTACATAATAAATCAATTTCTTGTGTTTTATGGCTCACATAATAAACTAATTTCTTGTGTTTTATGATTAACACAAATAACCCTTACAAGTGTTACAATCTTAACCCAATATACCCAAACTCACTTAAGTAATAGATTAGAATGAAAACACTCACCAACCTATAATGCTTAGAATTTATGAGCAAATATATTTCTATAGAGAATATGAATATAATTAATGCACAATGGCTACAACAAGATTTTAATTCAAAAGTAATTGTTGTTCTACTCTTTAGGATTCATAAATGACTTGCATTTATAATTCCTGAGCGAATTATAGCCGTTTGGATGCATTTAATGCAAAAATAGCCGTTGAACCAACTCTTAATTTCGCACCTGACATGTTTCTCTTTCCTCATTCACGGTCGTGAATATGTTTGTCACGATCGTGAATGCTCTTCCAAGCCGTGGCTCAGGTGGTGACTTTGGCCGTGAAGCATTTTGGAAGAATTTGAAGTGTTTGATCACGGGCGTGATTTTATACTTTCATGGGCGTGGATATCCTTCCAAGCCGTGGTCCAAGTGGTGACTCTGGTTGTAAAGCTCTCTGGAAGAATTTGATATGTTATCTCACGGGCATGACTCTCTTTCACAGGCGTGACTGATTTGATCATTCACGGTTGGTATGATCCTTCATGGCCGTGAACTTTAAATGTTGGAGAGTTGGCGCTAAGCTATATCACGGGTGTGACATAATCAGTCACGGGCGTAAACATGCTATTTTGCTTTTGACCTTCAAAGATTGTCTTTCATCATAATCTATACCTTCAAAGATTGTCTTTCATCATAAACCAAGCACTTTTGACATCCATTTGAAAAAGTTTAAAATTTATAGGGCATGCAAATGCTAAAAGTATTCTTATGGCTTCCAATCTAGCTACTAGAGCATAGGTTTCATCATAATCTATACATTCTTCTTGATTATAATTCTTTGCAACTAAGCCAACCTTATTCCTAGTTATTGAACCTTGTTCATCTAACTTATTTCTAAATACCTGTTTACTACTAATGATTTGATTGTCTTTAGGTCTAGGAACTAAGGTCCATACTTTATTTCTCTCGAATTGCTTGAGTTCCTCTTACATAGCAATCACCCAACTTTCATCATTAAGAGCCTCATCAATATTCTTAGGCTCAATTTGAGAGACAAAAGCAAGGTTAGAATCTATGAGTTTGAGATGAGATCTAGTACTAACACTCTTAGTAGAATCACCAATGATTTGTTCCTTGTGGTTATTCTTTATCATTTTCCATCCCTTTTGAAGCTGTTGGTTGTCTTGCTCTTGAGCTTGAGGTATCGAGACATCTTGTTGTTGTTTCTCTTAATCATCATCATCTTTCTCATGATCAAGATCAAACTTCTCCATTGTGCCTACAATGTCATCAAGAACACTACCTTTCATAAGATCAAGCTTACTAGATTCATCAAAAACAACATGCATAAACTCTTCAACAACTAAAGACTTTTTATTAAAGACTCTATAAGATTTGCTAGTTGTAGAGTATCTTAAGAAGATACCTTCATCGGATTTGGAGGCAAATTTTCCAAAGTTGTCCTTGGTGTTTAATATAAAACACTTGCATCCAAATACTCTAGACTAGGATATCATAGGTTTTCTTCCATTCCATAGCTCAAAAGAAGTTTTGTTTAAAAGTGGTCTTTTGAAAACTAGATTTGAAATATAACACGTAGTATTGCTGGCTTCGGCCCAAAAGTAGGTTGGTAATCCATACTCATTGAGCATTGTTTGAGCCATTTCAATTAAAGTTCAATTTTTCCTTTCTACTACCCCATTTTGTTGAGGTGTCCTAGGAGTTGAAAATTTGTGTGAAATACCATATTCTAAACAAAAGTTTTCAAAATTTTCATTTTCAAATTCTTTGCCATGATCGCTTCTTATTTTAGAAATAAAATAGCCTTTTTCATTTTGAACTCTTTTAGAAAATTTTTTGAAAGTTTCAAAAGCATCACTCTTTTGAGCTTAGAAAATTACCCAAGTGAATCTAGAGTAATCATCAACAATGACAAAAGCATAGAATTTACCTCCTATACTAGCAACTCTAGTAGGTCTAAAAAGATCTAAATGCAAAAGTTGTAGAGGTTTAAAGGTACTTACTACATTTTTAGATTTGAAGGATGACTTGTGTTGTTTTCCTCTTTGGCAAGGTTCACATGTCTTATACTTTTCAAATTTGACTTTTGGAAGTCCACTTACTAGCTCTCCTTTTCTAAGGCTTTGAATAGATTCCATGCTTGCATGACCAAGCCTTCTATGCCATAGTCAAGATTCATCACTAATAGTCATAAGACACTTAGAGGAAAGGTTAGACATTTTGTGTAAACCTATTATGTAAGTATTGACATCTCTATCTCCTTTGAATATCTCTTGGCCACTTAAAGAGGTTACAAGACACTCGTTTGAGGTAAAGATAACTTGGTTTCTCTTATCACATAATTGACTTACACTTCATAAATTATGTTTCAAACCATCAATAAGCAAAACATCTTCAATAAAAGTAGTATTATTAATACCAATAGAGCCAATGCCAATTACCTTACCCTTAGTATTGTTCCCAAAGGTTACCTTACCACCATCAATTCCTTTGATGTGAATGAAGAGTTCTTTGTTTCCAGTCATATGCCTTGAGCATCCACTATCCACAAGCCAAACATTTTATTTTATAGTGAACTTGAGGCATACCTATAAAACCATAATTCAATTTTGGTTTTTAGGTATACAAAGGAACTTGGGTCCTTAGGGGTTAGCACTTGAAAGTTCCCAATGAGCCTTCCTTATTCAATAATGTTTGTTGATATGACCAAATTTCATGCAATAATAGCATTGTTTAGCTCTAAATGTATTTTTCGGTTTTGACAAGCTTTTAGGTCTCAACATCCTTTTAAAAGGAGTTTGTGTGCAATGACATACACATGCATGATGAATAGGTGTTTTCCTAAGTGCATGCCTCTTATACATGAAAGCATGATTGGCCTTTTGAGGTTTCCCTCTTAAGCCAAGTGACCCTTGACCATTCTTCTTTTGAATAGGGGGTTTTGTGTGTATTATGCTCTTAGCCCTTGGGGCTATTACCTCAATTGTGGAGGTTTATGGTGTACTAGACTTAACAAATGTAGTCTTATGAGATGAAGATGATGTTTCATTAAATCCTAGACCATGACTTATTAAAGGTGGTCTTTGAGAAACTGTGAGAGTATCCAAATTCTCTTTCCCTTTGTGAAACCTTGAAATTGAGTTTCTAAGTTCCCTAACTTTATTTTTCAAAATATTATTTTCTTTAAGCATAGATTTAGTTGAGGGTCTAAAGAAATACTCATCTAATGATTTTTGAAGAGTTTCATTAGAAGTTTTAAAATCATAATTCTCTTTTTGTAAAATTTCTATTTTATTTTTTAATTCTAAAATATTATTTTTTAAAAGTTTTAAGTCTACTTCTATATTTTTCTAATTCTAGGTTCAACACTTCTATTAAACTCTGCTCATCATCATCATCATCTTCATTATCACCGTTATTATTACTACTATTATCATTAAAAGAGTACGAGTAAGAAGGACCTACCTCATATGTGAAGTGATCCTCTAAAGCATGAAGCATAGGTTGACCTCTTCTCTTCATTATCATCTTTTTCAATTAAAGAGCTTTCATCATCCCATGTGGCTCTGTGACCTTTCTCCCCATCATCTTTTTGAAATATTTTCTTGTGTTTCTTGAGCTTTGGACATTCTGGTTAGATATGTCCTTTCTTCCTATATTCATAACTCTTTAACTCGTTTTTATTTCTTTGAGAGTCATTTGAGGAGTGTTTGAAGGTTTTTTGTTTGGAGTTTCGAGAATTGCCAAATATTTTTTCAATTATTCTTTTTATTCTTCTTGAGAGCATGGCAATGTCCTCATTTTCATCATCACTCTTCTTTTCATCATCTTCAATTACCTCTTAAGATTTTTAAGTAGAGGCTTTCTCTTTTTTGGTTCGACTTTAAGTTCTCTATCTCTTTTTACCGCCATTTTGTGCATCAGAAGTTTGCCAATAAGCACATCGGTAGGTATGATGCTCATGTCTTCATTGGCTTTTTCTATACTCGCAACTCTTGAACCATAGTCTTTGAGAGGAAGGCTTCTTAAAATTTTGTTGCTCACATCTTCCAAGCTCAAATGCTTTCTAAGATTTCTCATGCCATTGATGATGGCTAGAAGACAATTTGTTATGTCGGTGATAAATTCATTAGATTTCATCTTGAATAGTTCATATTCCAAAGTAAGAAGTTGAATCTTCTTGGATTTTACTTGCTTGGTTCCTTCATGATAACTCTCCAATGTTTTCCATATGCTATATGCGGTAGGACAATGTTGGATTCTGCCACATTCTTCAATAGAGAGAGAGCATGCGAGGATTGTCATTGCCTTTTTGTTTTTGAAGTTAGCTCTTCGTTGAGGCTCTGTCCAATCATCTCTAGAAATAATTTCTTATTCTCTATCAACTCCTCTTTTAGTTGGTGGCATCCATTCTTTTTGAACACTATCTCAAACTTCAATTCCTTCACTATCGAGATATGTCTCCATCTAGAATTTCCAATGAGTGTATTTTGCTCTATCAAAGTATGGCATGAGACTTTGAAATCATTCACTGGCCATTTCTTGATCTTTGCTAGTGTTTTTTAGGCTTTGTTGCTAGACAAGCTCTGATACCAATTATTGCCTAGACAATGAACCAAGAAAGGGGTTGAATTGGTTAACAATTAAAAATTTCTTAACTTGAAAGTGCAAAATAAATTAAATAGAGTAAGGAAGGAGAGATATGACACACAAGATTTATAGAGGTTCGGGTATTAATAAACCCTACTCATCTCCCCAATCTCAATTGGGTGTTTCACTAACACACTAAGTGTTACAATGGAGTTTTTCAAGCTCACTCCCAACTATGATGTTTCTTTCAATGGCTAACACCTAACCCAGAAATTCCTTTGTGTTTTTCAATGGCTCACACAAAAACCAATTCCTTGTATTTTATGGCTCACACAATAAACCCTTACAAATGTTTCACTCTTAACCCAATATACCTAAACTCACTTTTGAGTAATTAGTTACAATGAAAAACACTCACCAACCTACAATGCTAAGAAATTATGAGCAATTAGGTTTTCACAATGAATAGAGGTTTACTGGGAAAAATAATTAATGCATAAGGCTACAACAAGATTAAAGATGTAAAGTAATTGTTTTTCTTTTTGTTGGGATTCATAAATGACTTGTATTTATACTCCCCCTGTCAATTATAGCCATTTCGGTGCATTTAATGCGAAAATAGTCGTTTAACCAACTCTTAATTTCATGCCTGACATGTTTCTCTATCTTGGTTCAAGAGGTGAATATATGTGTCACAGTAGTGAATGTTCTTTTAAGCCATGGTTCAAGTAGTGACTCTAGCTGTGAAGCTCTCTGGACGAATTGGAAGTGTTTGATCACGAGCGTAACTAATACTTTCATGGGCGTGAATATTCTTCAAAGCCATGGTCCAAGTGTTGACTTTGGCCGTGAAGCTCTCTGGAACAATTTGACATGTTTGGTCACAGGAGTGACTACTTGATCATTCAAGGTTGGTTTGATCTTTCATGGCCGTGAACTTTGAATGTTGGAGAGTTGGCACTAAGCTATATTCACGAGCGTGATAGAAGTAGTCATAGGTGTGACACTTTGCTTTTCCTTTGATTTTAATTTTCAAAAGTTGTCTTTCAATCTTTCTTTATGTTCTAATCAAAGTATATCCTGTTTAACACACTTGGAATACAAACATTGCCAAATACATTAGTGCTATTTTATTTGTTATCATCAAAATGATGGAAATATCCCTCAAGGTTCAACAAAAAGTATTTCTAAAATTTTTTCCTTGGAAGAAAGTGTTAAGGTTTGGCAAAAAAGGAAAGTTAAGCTAGAGATTCATTTGTCCCTATGAGATCTTGGAAAGAATTGGGCTAGTGGCATATCAATTAGCTCTTCCGCTAGAGCTGGATAAAATTCATAATGTGTTCCATGTTTCTATGCTAAAGAGGTATTATTCGGACTAGATCCATATTATTCGAATCGAAGAAATAGAAGTACTGATATATTTAACATATGAAAAGGGATCAGTAGCTATTTTAGCATGTGAAGAGAAAGTCATACGAAACAAAAGAGTTCTTTTAATTAAAGTATTGTGGTAGAATCATGATGTAGAAGAAGCCACATGGAAAAGCAAAGAGATTATGAGGAGGCAATATCCACAGCTATTTAGTATAGACTAAGAAGGTAAATTTTGAGGACAAAATTTATTTTAAGGGGGTTTAGGCCCCCGAGTTGCCTATGTCGCTAAGTCGACGCATTGAATTGATCAGAGTCTAAATTCAAATTTTGACTAGAAAATAATTAAAATAATGGCACATAATTATGGAAAATACTTAATTAAGTGTTTAAAATATTTAAAAATGTTGGAATATTGTAAGTGACTAAATGCAAAATTTAGAAAGTTTTGGGGTCAATTTTTGATTTTCCCAAAATTATAGGACAAGTTGAGATAATTAACAATTAAAGATATAATTTGGCCATATGACACATGTGATGGCCAACCACCATACACTAAAGGAAGATTAACATGTTAATCAACCAAAATATTTAGATATTTAAGATTAATATGGGACCCATTTTAAATTTTTATCTTTTTCTTCTTTCTCCTTCTCCTTCTTCCTTCCTTATCTCTTTTAGCCTAGAATTTTATGTTCATGAACCCAACCCCCATGTCCCCCATCATTCCTCTATAGCCAAAGATTCCTTTTAGTGAGAGAAAATGAGATAAGTGTGAGAGAAAAGTAAGAAAATCCATTTTCATGCATAAAAGAGCTTAAGGAAGCTTAAGGGAGCAAAAAGAAAGGAAGATAAGCAAGTAAATAGGATATAGAAATCCCCAAAGTTTTGGTCATATAAGCAAAAAACTTGAGATAAAGTGTTCTTCATCTTCTCTTTAAGTTTCTCTAAAGGAATATAAGGTTTTAAGCTCATTTAGAGTTTGGTCTTGAACAGAGAGATTTTAGGGGTTGTAGAGAGAGAAAATAAGGGTTAGAGATATATGATGGAAGAAAGGTATTGGATTAGTTTTTTGTATATTTTAGTTACTCAAGAAGAGAAAAAAAATATAAAGGAAATGAGAAGGAGATATAAGAGACTAAAAAGAAAAAAAAAAGAAAAAAAACAAGTAAGTGCATAACTTAAAGCAATAGCCTATATTTTATCACTAAATTGTATTATTTGAGTATTTGGCATGTAAATGATTGTAAATTAATAGTATTTTGTGTTAAATTTTGAGGATGCATGTTTTCTAGACTTATGATGATATTTGGTAAAAATTGAGTCATGTTGATTGTGTATTCTTTGCTGGAATTTATGAAGTAGCATGTACATATATTTTTATAACTTAAGCTCTGAAAATCAGATTAATGTGTTATTTGTGCTTTTTGAAAGCTAAGACATAGATCTAAAACTTTGAAGAAAATATAAAACAAAATTATGACTTTAACTATGCTAAAATTGGGCACAAATGTTGAATAAGAAAACTATCCAAAAAATTATGGCCAAAATTATTAGTGACCAGCCGGAGATCAAATGATCTTAACTTTTGCTAGAGAACTCTAAATTAAGTGATTCAAATTTCATATTAAATCTAAGATCCAGAAATATAATTCTTAAGCAGACTATTAAATTCAATTTGAATGGAAACATGCCCAAAATTGACATAAAAAATAAAGTATAGAATCGACCAACAACAGGGCATAATATAAATTGAGTAATTTAGTATATAAAATAATTTCGACTTTATTATATTATGCATATAACATATATATTAAGTAATTATGTGATTAATTGAACCATTAAACCCATTAAATATATGAAGTAAAAGAGTTATGAATTTTACAATGACACAGGTAAGCCCCATAACACCTAGTCTGGAATTAGAGTATTGAATAGTTTAGCATGCCAATCAGGGGTCATATTTATGCTGGTGATGACACTCATATTTATGCCAGTAATGGAACTCATATTATACAGGTGATGATAATTATATTTATGGCAGTGATTATATTATACCAATGAAGACACTTGTCTGCATATACCACTATGCTCAAGAGGAAAATTTATTATGCCTAGATGGCCAACTCCGTTATCCTGATTATTAGTTCCTAGGCGTTATGGGCATAAGCAGCTTAACAATGACATAATATTCTTATATAAATTATAATTGATAATTATTGATGTGTGTATCAATCAAACTAATATAACATAATGCAAGTATAAGGTAATGGCATGAGCTGTATAAAAGAGGTTTATATATGAAATATTGTGTATATATGTATGGAAAAACAAAATAATGCACTTGTGTGAAATAGTCATATGATAAAGGTATATATATATATATATATATATATATATATATATATATATATATATATATATATATATATATATATATATATATATATATATGTGTGTGTGTGTGTGTGTGTGTGTGTGTGTGTGTGTGTGTGTGTGTGTGTGTGTTGGCATATAAGTGCATATTGCATGAACATATTATTGTTGGGTTTTGAAGAATGAATGAATCATATTCATAAACGTAGCAGAAAAATAAAATTTTCAAAACTCAAAACAAAAAATCACACTTGTTCCATTAAAACTAATTTATATAAATATAGAGGTTATAAATTATACCTTGTAATTTCTTATTTGTTCTTCAAATCTTCACTTCGTTGGGTTGTAGCAAACCACAAAAATCACACTAGGATGTCTCTAATGATAATCCACGTGAAGAATGAAGAGGAAACTATTAAAAGAAGTAGTTTGAATAAATTCAAAGTGCTAGCTTTGAAAGTGTTCTTGAGAGAATTTTATTGTGTCTTAAAAATATTTTTTTCACAAAAAAATATTTTCATATCTATTTTCTGTCATTTGATGTCTTTTCTATTTGAATCAAATTCAAAGAAAATATGAAAAGTCAAAAAAGGAGAAAAGGGAAATGAATGAATAGTAATTGGCCATAATTGGCCTAATTAAGGCCAAAGTCTGCCGTTAGCCAATGGGAAGGAGGCAGCAGCGCGCTGGGCTTGCTGTGGGATGCTGTCGGACAGCCCAACTGGCCCGCTAGGCTGGCCAGCAGCTTTGCCGTGCGGGCCTATGACCCTCCTGAACAATTTTTCCTGTGCGATCTCATCGCGATCCATCCCGAAATAATTCTCTCAAATTTTGGATCATATCTAAGACCATTTTACTCATTCTCCATATCTTCAATGCGTGTGACCCATTAGGTTCTCGGTTATCTTGGCCACTTAAATTAACAATTAATTTAACCAAGTCTGAAGCGGTATCTAGCAACACATCATGACTCCCAATTGACCGGAAAGTCAATGGTTTGACTATGAACCTTTGATAGACAATTTTCGTGCAATTATTCCTTTCTCCATTCTATACCCCATTTGGTTCAGAGTATGGACATGTGTCAACTCCCACTAGACTAACTATGTCACGTCTAGTCCAATAAATGTTAGTTCTTGTCCCTGAGACTCATTACTCTATTAGATATGTCATTGAATACTATCTTTATGACATTTCTACTTTGGCTAGAGATTCTCGAGTAATGACCACAACAAGAGGCCATAGGTATATACTCCTTCTATCAAGAGTGATGAATCCTTTGTTGGTTACCCAATTACCTTTGAATACCTCAAGCTGTATCCAATCACCACCCTATGAGCAACCTCCTTGAGGCAATAAGGAATAGTGTCAAAATACAGAATCAATATTCAAGATATCCTTGAGTACCTCAAGTCTAAGGATACTTGACCACTGCTATGATGAGACTATCATTGATATTTGAATAAATTATCCATATGATTGTCTCATAGCTGGTCATCAAATGTACTTAGCTACTGTTAGCAAACATCCACATGTTAACTCTAAATATCTCATGTTTATAGATTATGAGATCTACTACTTGATCCAATCAAGGAGTATAACATGTGTTAGTCTATCCGGATTAATAATGTCCCGTCTCATTAATCCTATGACTAGGGATAATTTTGATACTAACATAATTACACATGATAAGAATCTCAATATCATGATCTCATCATGATTTCCTTCATGCTATGTTCTGTATCAAGCACTTCATTAATTGATTTAAGATCACTTATCAATTCATATATCAAATGAACATCAAATTAATTAAAAAGCCTTTTATTAATCAAAGAAATTTGTACAATAAATGCTAAAAGTGATTGTCTTTAGAGCACTCTTCTAACAGGTATATTGTCTTATTTGTATGCACCAATAAGCCTAGTGCTTAGTGTGGGAATTCCTCTTGTACGATATAGCAAAAAATAGTCAGAAGATAGTAGAACAAAAGCTAACAGAGACCTAATCCAATACAGTAGCTAGAACTTGACAGTGTGGGTTCTGTATTTTTTTTTTCTTTCTATGTATTTTCTTTTATGATGTATGTAATTAAACTCAGCTTTTAAGTAAGGGTGAACGTTTTGTAGATAATACATTTTTATATAAAGCAAGTAGTTATCTTTTATCATAGTGTTATTATATGTTTGATTTTAGAAAAAAATATATGAAAGATAAATAAATAAATAATGTATTATCATATAAGTTACTTTTGTTCAATTTAACTTGATTTATAAATTTTTTATTTGAAGAGCTAGCGAAACAACCCTTTATTCGGGCACTAGTTGCTAAGATAAAGGGGTGTTACAAGTGAAGCCCTCACGTGTTGGGTTTTGAAGGCAAATCTCATTCATGAACACAATTGAAAAATAAAATTTTTCAAAACCTGAAACAAAAGAACATTTAATAGTATTATATGTTAAAATTCTTAGGATGCATGTTTGCTAGACTTATGATGATATTTGGTAAAAATTGAGTCATGTTTATTGTGTGTTCTTTGCTGAAATTTATGGGGCAATATGCACATATATTTCTATAACTTAAGTTCTAGAAATCAGATTAATGTGTTCTTTGTGGTTTTTGGAAGCTAAGACATAGATCAAAAATTTTATGAGAATATAAAACCAAATTATGACTTTAACTATCTTAAATTGGTCACAAATATTGAACTAGAAAATAATCCAGAAAATTTTGGCAAAAATTGTTAGTGACCAGTGAGAGATCAAATGATCTTAACTTTTGCTATAAAACTCTAAATTAAGTGTTTCAAATTTCATATTAAATCTAAGATCAAGAAATATAATTCTTAAGAATACTATTAAATTTAATTTTAATGGAAATATGCCCGAAATTGAGATCCAAAATAAAGTATGGAATCTTCCAATAACAGGGAAAAATATAAATTGAGTAATTTAATATGTAAATCAATTTGGACTTTGTTATATTTTGCATATAATATGTATATTGAGTAATTATGTGATTAATTGAACCATTAAACCCATGAAATTTATGAAGTAAAAGAGTTATAAATTTTACAATGACAAAAGTAAGCCCTAGAACACCTGGCCTAGAACTAGAATGTTGGATAGTTTGTCATGCCAATCAGGGGGCATATTTATGATGGTGATGATACTCATATTTATGCCAGTAATGGAACTTATATTATGTTGGTGATGACAATTATATTTATATTAGTGATGGCGTACTTATATTATACCAATGATGACACTTGTATGCGTATACCACTATGCTTAGGAGACAAATTTATTATACCTAGATGGCCAATCCCATTATCCTAATTATTGGTTCCTAGGTGTTATGGGCATAAGTAGATTAAGAATGGCACAATATTCTTACATAAATTATAATTGATAATTATAGATGTGTGTATTAATCAAACTAATATAACATAGTGTAGTGTAAGGTAATGGCATGAGCTATATAAAAGAGGTTTATATATGAAATGTTATGCATATATGTATGGAAAAAAATGAATACACTTGTATAAAATAATCATATGATAAAAGTATATGTGATATATATGTGTATGCTGATAGATAAGTGCATATTGTTTCAATATAGTATATTGTCTTATTTATATACACAACTAAGCCTAGTACTTAGCGTGAGAATTCCTCTTATGCAGATATAACAAAGAATTGTCAGAGAATAGTAGAACAAAAGCTAACGGAAATCTAATCCTTTACATCAACTATATCCTGATACCGTGGGTTCTGTGCTTTTGTTTATCTTTCTATGTATTTTCTTTTATGATGTATGTAATTAAACTCAGCTTTTAAGTAAGGGTGAAGATTCTGCAAAAATATATTTTTATATAGAGCATGTAGTTATCTTTTATCATAGTGTTATTATATGTTTGATTTTAGAAAAAAAAAATGAAAGATAAATAAATAAAATATTATTGTATAAGTTACATATGTTCAATTTACCTTGATAGATAAATATTTTATCTGAATAGCTAGCGTAACATCCCTTTATTCGGGCACTAGTTGCTAAGGTAAAGGGGTATTACAAGTGAAGCCCTCATGTGTTGGGTTTTGAAGGTGAATCTCATTGATGAACGTAGCAGAAAAATAAAAATTTTCAAAATCCAAAACAAAAGATCATGCTTGTGCCATTAAAACTAATATATCAAACATAGAAGTTAGAAATTATACCTTGTAATTTCTTGATTTTTATTCAATTTTTTACCTTGTTAGGTTATAACAAACCACGAAAATCCATACTAAGATGTCTCTAACAATAATTCATGTGAAGATATGAAGAATAAACAATCAAAATAGATGGTTTGAACAATATTCAAAGTCTAGCTTTGAATATGTTCTTGAGAGAATTATTGTGTTTGAAAAATTAATTTTCACTAAAAATAAATTTCATATCTCTTTTTTTCCTTTTGATGTCTTTTTCATCCTTTTAATGTCTTTTTCATATGAATCAAATTCAGAAAGAAGATCAAAAATTAAAAGAGAAGAAAAATGACTTGAATGAATAATAATGGCCATAATTGGCCTAATTAAGGCCAATTATGGCCTAATGGCATTGCACACATTAGCACGCAATGTAGCCCACATAGGCCTATGAGCCCATAACATCTTTCGATCAATTTTTTTTTCCGATCCGAACTGAAATAATTCTGTAGCGCTCCCTTACCCTACTAATCGCTAATAGGATATGGAAGTGCTACTAAGCTCATTTAATTTAAAACCAACGCTCAATTTTGTATAAATATTTTTTTTATTTCAATTTTTGAGTTTATTATTAGCGGAATATTTATCACCATATTTTTTTTCCATTTAAATATATATCTAGTGATGGGAATATTGTGATTCAAAATAACTTATTCATTAAACCATGATATTTAAAAATATAACTACAATAATTCTAGATATATATAATTACCAAATCCATTACTTATAAATATTACAAGCCACAAATTTACATCAACAAAATTCTTAAAACTTAATTTTTACAACATCATTTTCAAAACATACAAAAAGAACTAGACTGCTGCAATCTGATCTTGGGGTTCCCTCTTCTTCGGTCGCCCTATCGGAACAGCTACTTCTATTTATCTGCGCGTGAAACACACGCGCTAAGCTACTAGCTTAGTGGTACGTTTGACAACTATCCAATAATTACATAATAATTCTAAAATGAAATTTTAGAAACTACAATTAATCTATTTAGCATGCCAAATATTCAATTAATAATACACTATTTTCTTCATGCAAAAATATTTAATTCATCAATTATGACATTTTATTCATTAAGCATGCTTGAAATTTTAACAATACAAGATATAAAATTTACAATATCAATTTCATACTTCACATCATTTTTTTTTGTTATTTATTTATTAGCCCACGACATCTTAGACCGGAACTAAACACTGGATATAGGGTTTCTGCTCTCCGGTAGTATACTCGGCGCCCACATAATTATTTATAACTCGGCGATTAACGCCTACATTTTCAATAACAACTCAGCACCTTTTTAGTGCCTACGTAAATTTCGAACTCAGCACTAATTCTTAGTGCCTACGTAAATTTCAACTCAGCACTATTATTTTTAGTGCCTACATAATTTTAACTCAGCACTATTATTTTTAGTGCCTACATTTCTACCCTTTTATTGGCATGCCAACTTATCCTAATTTCTAGTTTTCGACTAGATGTTATAGGGCTTAAATTACATTTGTTACCTTTATTCATATTTGCATAAATTATGTAGGGAAACATTAATATAAATGCAATCATTCCCATTCAATATTTTACAACCTCATATTAGCTCATTTAATCATTATAACTATAAGAAAAATTCACTTAATACATTTTCTAACACAAAAATCCACAATCAACACATTTCTACCAGCAGTCCTATTCTGGACAGCATTTCAGCCTTATATTGCTCTGTATTTTTCGTCTCTTTTTAGACAGAATTTGGACATGTGATCAACTAACAAAATATAAGTAAATGTATTAAATTTAATTTCCAACTGGAATCACATTAAAACGAATTTTGTAGCAAAAGTTATGAATTTTCTCCTAAGCTACGTTCATTGCAATCTGCCCAGTATTTTACTGGGCAGATTTCTGCCTTATTTTTATCTGTCTTTTTCATCCATTTCTAGATGGAATTTGGACAAGTGATCAACTAGAAAAATGTAGATACATGTCTTATATTTAATTTCCAACTGGAATCACATTAAAAATAATTTCTTAGCAAAAGTTATGAATTTTCTTCTAACCTATGTTCAATGCACTCTGCCCAGTATTTTTTTTCTGGACAGATTTCTAGTTCAAAGTTTGAGTCAATTTTTCACCTAATTTCAGGTATATTTAGGTCTAATGGTCTGAATGAAAGTTCAAGCCCTATGTCTTAACTTTCCAACACAGCACGAATCACTCAGAAATGATTTCCAGAACTCAAGTTATGATCAAAACACTAGACACTGTTCATAAGACGAATTTTCCAGCACATCAAATAATTCATACATTTTCCATTTTCATGCATCAACCTCATTTTCTAGTCTTTATTTTCACATTCATGGCATAATTTAATCACCAATTCATTTCTCAATCAAATATGCAGAATTTCATACACATCACAAAATCAAAATCAACATTTTTATACATTGAATTTTTGCCAAATGTACATACCTCAAAGTTCTATTTTTCTTCACTTTTCTCTTCCTCTTAGATAGCCTTTTCCTTGCCCTTACTTCCCCTTTGATTTTGGTTTAAAGTTTGTTCACTTCCTTGTCCTAACAACAAATTTTACACTAATCAAGCACTAATCATACTAATCCACCCTTAATCACCATTAACATACTAATAACCCTAATTTACTAGCTATAATGGCAACTAACCCCAAACTCAAAGAAATGAGAAGAAGAAAGTAAGGAGATGGAAAATCTAAACTCACCTTTGAAGATCTTCCAAATGGCTAAAAACTTCTTTCTCTCTTTTTCTCTTCCTTTCTTCCTTCCTCTTCCTTGGTTTTGCTCACTTTACTTCACTTTCTTCATGATCTTGCCTTAATCCCACTTTTTTTTTCATCTAATCTTTGCTTTAATTGGAGAACAAAAAAGAAGAACATCAAGGGAGGAGGAGAAGCTCACGGCAAAGAGAGAAAAAGGGAGAGAAATGGGTGTAATTAAGGTGAGGAAGAAGAAGAATGGTTAAAAAAGTGGAAATTTGACTTTTTATAGTTGGATTAGGTGGGTGGTTAGGATTAGTTACTAATCTTGCTTCCTATTGGTCCATTAATTTAAATCACTCTTACTTTATTTTAATCAAAAGAATATTCCTTTCCTTAGATAAAGAATATTCCATTTTTATGCCTTCTTAAAATATCTGTGCCAAAAACACTGCAATTTCCAATTTCGTTCAGCGAAAAATTATTTTTTTCTCAATTTTAATTCCAAACTTCAAAATTCTCAATTAATAATATCCAAAATATTTTTCTCCCATCTTATTATTATTTTAATTTATTTCTTTCATGTCCGAATTTAGACCTCGATCGGTTCGGTACACCGGATTTCAGTCAACCGCGATCGTGGCCTAAATTATCGGGTATTACAATTTTCCCCTCCTAAAAAAAAAATTTCGTCCTCGAAATTTACCTGTTTAGCTGGAGTGGAATAATTGTGGATACTGAGCCTTCATCACCTCTTCATTTTCCCAAGTTGCCTCTTCTGACTTATGATTTTTCCACAGGACCTTCACCAATGGTACCTTTTTGTTTCGTAGCTCTTTCATTTCTCGAGCTAAAATTTTCACTGGCTCCTCTTCATAAGTTAGATCTGGTCGTATCTCTATAGGTTCAGCTGATATGATATGAGATGGATCTGATCGATATCTTCTCAACATGGACACATGGAATACGTTGTGAATCTTGTCTAACTCTGGTGGTAGAGCTAATTTGTACGCCACTGGACCTATGCGTTCAAGTACCTCGTATGGTCCAATGAACCTAGGACTCAACTTTCCTTTCTTTCCAAATCGGAAAATCCTTTTCCAAGGTGAGACTTTTAAGAACACTTTGTCACCAACTGTATATTCAATATCTCTCCTTTTTAAATCTGCATATGATTTCTGTCTATCAGCAGCAGCTTTCAGTCTATCTCTTATTACTCTGACTTTTTCCTCTGTCTGTTGGACTAGATCGGGACCCATTACTTTCTTTTCGCTAAGCTCGGTCCAACCTAGAGGCGTTCTACATTTTCTCCCATATAAGGCTTCATATGGTGCCATACCGATACTGGCTTGGTGACTATTATTGTAGGCAAATTCTATCAATGGAAGATGTTTATCCCAACTGCCTTCAAATTCTATCACACAACTCCTCAACATATCTTCCAATATCTGTATGACCCTCTCTGATTGTCCATCTGTTTGTGGGTGGAACGCTGTGCTGAAATTGAGTCGAGTACCCATGGCTTGATGCAAACTTTTCCAGAATTGTGAAGTGAACCGCGGGTCTCGATCTGAAATGATTGAAACTGGCACACCATGTAAACGGATTATCTCATTAACATAGATCTCTGCCAAACGGTTAAGTGGATAATCCATCTTGATCGGTAGAAAGTGAGCTGATTTGGTGAGTCGGTCCACTACTACCCATATTGCATCATGCCTCTTTTGTGTCAAGGGCAAACCAGAAACAAAGTCCATTGTGACTCTTTCCCATTTCCACTCCGGAATTGAAATAGACTGCAATAATCCACTTGGTACTTGATGCTCTGCCTTCACTTGCTGACAAGTTAAACATCTGGTAGTATACTCCGTGATATCTCTTTTCATTCCTGGCCACCAGTAATATGCCTTCAAGTCATGATACATTTTGTTGCTTCCTGGGTGCATTGCATAAATAACGTTGTGAGCCTCCTTCAAAATATCTTGTTTCAATTCTGGTATGTCTGGCACACACAACCTGCCCTTATGCCTTATACTCCCATCTGCTTCAATAGTAAATTCTGGTTTTTCACCCTTTTTCACCATTTCAAAGATTTCCTTTAATTTCGTGTTTTGCTTCTGATTGTCCTTTACTTGTTGGATCAATGTGGGTTGAATCCGCAATTCTGCCAAAATAATATATAAAGAACTTATTATTCCATTTTTTTTTCACTTAATACATTTAAGTTTTAACATTTACCTGCCAGAGTTTTTCTACTCAGCGCGTCAGCTACCACATTGGCCTTACCCGGCTGATAATCAATGATACAATTGTAGTCTTTGATTAATTCTAGCCATCGTCTCTGTCTCAAATTGAGTTCCTTTTGTGAAGGCAAATATTTTAGACTTTTATGGTCTGTATAGATATAACATTGCTCACCATACAAGTAGTGTCGCCATATTTTCAACGCAAACACAATGGCTGCTAGTTCCAGATCATGTGTCAGATAATTTCTCTCATGAGGCTTCAGTTGTCTGGAAGCATAAGCAATCACTTTGCCTTCTTGCATTAGTACACAGCCCAAACCATTAAGGGAAGCATCACTGTACACCACATAATCTTTTCCCGCAGTAGGTTGTGTCAACACTGGTGCCTCTGTCAACATTTTCTTCAACTTATCAAAGCTAGTCTGGCATCGTTCTGACCACTCAAATCTGGTCTCCTTTCTAAGCAATTTTGTCAGTGGTGAGGCTATCATTGAAAATCCTTTCACAAATCTCCGATAATAACCAGCCAAACCAAGAAAACTTCTCACCTCTGTCACATTCCGAGGCGGTTTCCAGTTGAGGATTGCCTCTACCTTACTAGTGTCGACTCTGATCCCATCGACTGAGACAATATGCCCTAGAAAGGCCATCTCATCTAACCAGAATGCACATTTTGACAACTTTGCATATAATTGATTCTCTCTCAAGATATGAAAGACAATACGAAGATGTTGATTATGCTCTTCTTTGCTTCTAGAGTACACCAAGATATCATCTATGAATACCACCACGAACTGGTCCAAATAAGGCCTAAATATTCTATTCATTAGATCCATAAATGCTGCTGGGGCATTCGTCAAGCCAAAAGGCATTACTAAGAACTCGTAATGACCATACCGAGTCCTAAATGCTGTTTTTGAAATGTCTGATTCTTTAATTCTCAATTGGTGATAACCTGATCTGAGGTCAATTTTAGAAAATACCCCTGCTCCTTTCAACTGATCAAACAAGTCATCTATTCTCGGTAAGGGATATCTGTTCTTAATTGTCATCTTATTCAACTGACGATAATCAATACACAACCGAAAGGTGCCATCCTTCTTTTTCACAAATAGAACAGGAGCACCCCAAGGTGAGACACTAGGCCTGATAAACCCTTTCTCTAACAACTCTTGCAACTGGACATTTAATTCTTTTAGTTCAGCAGGTGCCATTCTGTAGGGAGTGATCGATATCGGGGCTGTGCCTGGCAAAACATCAATGGCAAACTCTATCTCTCTGATAGGTGGTAACCCTGGCAAGTCCTCAGGAAATATATCTGGATATTCACATACTGTAGGAATCTCCCTGAGATCTAGACTCTCCTTTTTGGTATCTACAATATGTGCCAAAAATGCTTCACATCCTTTTTTGATAAGCTTACTTGCCTTCGTCACAGAAATGATATTAGTCAAGTATGGTCGGTTCTCGCCTAGGACAATCACGTCATCCTGCCCTGAATTCTTGAAAGTCACTCTCCTATACTGACAATCCACCACTGCCTTATGCCGAGTTAACCAATCCATCCCCAAGATTGCATCAAACT
Organism: Triadica sebifera; assembly: GCA_023653625.1. Taxonomy (NCBI): domain Eukaryota; kingdom Viridiplantae; phylum Streptophyta; class Magnoliopsida; order Malpighiales; family Euphorbiaceae; genus Triadica; species Triadica sebifera. The sequence continues at coordinate 12,040,125 of CM042900.1, forward strand.
CACGGAATGGCAACTCTATTAGATCAGCTGGGATTCTACATTCTGAGCTTTGATTGGACTATTTTTATAGACTCGACTAACTTTCACTCCATGACCCAAAGGATTGGTCACTAATATATCATAATCTAATTCCTCTGCTACCATATTACCGTGACTAGGTGGTGACATACATAAATATGAATGTGTAGAACCCGGATCTATCAGTGCAAAGAAATCAGTATCACAAAGAGAAAATTTACCAATTATCACATCCGGGGCATCCTGCTCCTCACGAGCTCTCATGGCATATGCTCGGGCTGGGGCTCGACTACCTTCTGCTCTATTCACTGATTCTGATATACTCTGCCCAATTCTGCCACTTCTAGACTGTCCTTGTCCCCTGCCTCTGCCTCGAGTGATATTCTGAACCTGAACTGATATTACACCACCTGTACCCCTTCCTCTCGGGCAATCTTTCTGTTTGTGCTCCGTAGATCCGCATCGTAAGCATGCTCCAGTAATCCACCAGCAATCACCTGCATGTGATCTCCCACAATGTTGACATGTGACAGATATGAATCTCCTATTACCCGAAGCTGGTGCACTAGCTGTAGATCCCTCTGGCCTTGACCGCTGGCTTTGCCTAGTTGAAAAGGTTGATCTAGCACCCTGTGACTGGAAAAACCTAGGCACTGTCCGCCCCCTTTTACCTGATGTCTGGGCCATGCTAAATGTCTGTCTCTGTGGTGGCTCTTCTATCCTCTTTCTCTTTGACCTTTTTTCACACTAATGGCTGAGGATACTAGTGTAGCAAAATCCTCAAGCTGAAGGGCGGTCACCATATTCCCAATATCATCATTAAGCCCATCCTCAAATATTCGACATCTGTCTGCCTCATCACCGATGATTCCAGTCGCATATTTACTTAGTCGGGTGAATTCCATCTCATATTCGGCGACTGACATGCTTCCTTGCTTCAAGTCTTGAAACTCCTTTTTCTTTTCATTCACATAAACTCTTGGCACATATTTCTTGCTAAATTCTGCCTTGAAGAAATTCCAGGAAGGTGGCTTCGGTGTCTGGGGCTTTGATAAAATTGATTTCCACCAATCATAGGCATGATCTTTTAAAAGGGACACTGCATATCTAACCTTCTGTTCCTCTGGACACTCCAGTTCCTCAAACACCCTTTCTGTGGATTCCATCCAAAACTCTGAAGCTGCTGGGTCATCCTCTCTCCTTCCCATAAAATCAGTGGCCCCATATTTTCTCAACATATCAATCCGGGGTTTTGGCTGAGGTGGAGGAGGAGGTGGAGCTGGTTGTGGAACTGCTTGTACTATCCGTTGCAATAAATTAGCTATCTGCTCCATAAGAGGCTCCTGTCCTAAATTATCCTGTCTCTCTGCTCTCGGAGGAGCTACTACACTCGGCCCGGAATCTCTCACAGATTGAGGTTGTCTGGGATTGGCTGTGCGTGAAGGACTATTACTCAGTTCATCTTCTGAGAAATCTTGTTCCGATTCCGAATCCATATCTACCTATAAACCAAAAGAAGGGACCCAAATCAGAAAATTGCAGCATTTTATGCATATGCATGAGTCACATATTCTATCTTACACCCACTGATTAAGAATCATTAACCTGGGCTCTGATACCACTAAATGTAGCGCTCCCTTACCCTACTAATCGCTAATAGGATATGGAACTGCTACTAAGCTCATTTAATTTAAAACCAACGCTCAATTTTGTATAAATATTTTTTTTTATTTCAATTTTTGAGTTTATTATTAGCGGAATATTTATCACCATATTTTTTTTCCATTTAAATATATATCTAGTGATGGGAATATTGTGATTCAAAATAACTTATTCATTAAACCATGATATTTAAAAATATAACTACAATAATTCTATATATATATAATTACCAAATCCATTACTTATAAATATTACAAGTCACAAATTTACATCAACAAAATTCTTAAAACTTAATTTTTACAACATCATTTTCAAAACATACAAAAAGAACTAGACTGCTGCAATCTGATCTTGGGGTTCCCTCTTCTTCGGTCGCCCTATCGGAACAGCTACTTCTATTTATCTGCGCGTGAAACACACGCGCTAAGCTACTAGCTTAGTGGTACGTTTGGCAACTATCCAATAATTACATAATAATTCTAAAATGAAATTTTAGAAACTACAATTAATCTATTTAGCATGCCAAATATTCAATTAATAATACACTATTTTCTTCATGCAAAAATATTTAATTCATCAATTATGACATTTTATTCATTAAGCATGCTTGAAATTTTAACAATACAAGATATAAAATTTACAATATCAATTTCATACTTCACATCATTTTTTTTTTGTTATTTATTTAATAGCCCACGACATCTTAGACCGGAACTAAACACTGGATATAGGGTTTCTACTCTCCGGTAGTATACTCGGCGCCCACATAATTATTTATAACTCGGCGATTAACGCCTACATTTTCAATAACAACTCAACACCTTTTTAGTGCCTACGTAAATTTCAACTCAGCACTATTATTTTTAGTGCCTACATAATTTTAACTCAGCACTATTATTTTTAGTGCCTACATTTCTACCCTTTTATTGGCATGCCAACTTATCCTAATTTCTAGTTTTCGACTAGATGTTATAGGGCTTAAATTACATTTGTTACCTTTATTCATATTTGCATAAATTATGTAGGGAAACATTAATATAAATGCAATCATTCCCATTCAATATTTTACAACCTCATATTAGCTCATTTAATCATTATAACTATAAGAAAAATTCACTTAATACATTTTCTAACACAAAAATCCACAATCAACACATTTCTACCAGCAGTCCTATTCTGGACAGCATTTCAGCCTTATATTGCTCTGTATTTTTCGTCTCTTTTTAGACAGAATTTGGACATGTGATCAACTAACAAAATATAAGTAAATGTATTAAATTTAATTTCCAACTGGAATCACATTAAAAAGAATTTTGTAGCAAAAGTTATGAATTTTCTCCTAAGCTACGTTCATTGCAATCTGCCCAGTATTTTACTGGGCAGATTTCTGCCTTATTTTTATCTGTCTTTTTCATCCATTTCTAGATGGAATTTGGACAAGTGATCAACTAGAAAAATGTAGATACATGTCTTATATTTAATTTCCAACTGGAATCACATTAAAAATAATTTCTTAGCAAAAGTTATGAATTTTCTTCTAACCTATGTTCAATGCACTCTGCCCAGTATTTTTTTTCTGGACAGATTTCTAGTTCAAAGTTTGAGTCAATTTTTCACCTAATTTCAGGTATATTTAGGTCTAATGGTCTGAATGAAAGTTCAAGCCCTATGTCTTAACTTTCCAACACAGCACGAATCACTCAGAAATGATTTCCAGAACTCAAGTTATGATCAAAACACTAGACACTGTTCATAAGACGAATTTTCCAGCACATCAAATAATTCATACATTTTCCATTTTCATGCATCAACCTCATTTTCTAGTCTTTATTTTCACATTCATGGCATAATTTAATCACCAATTCATTTCTCAATCAAATATGCAGAATTTCATACACATCACAAAATCAAAATCAACATTTTTATACATTGAATTTTTGCCAAATGTACATACCTCAAAGTTCTATTTTTCTTCACTTTTCTCTTCCTCTTAGATAGCCTTTTCCTTGCCCTTACTTCCCCTTTGATTTTGGTTTAAAGTTTGTTCACTTCCTTGTCCTAACAACAAATTTTACACTAATCAAGCACTAATCATACTAATCCACCCTTAATCACCATTAACATACTAATAACCCTAATTTACTAGCTATAATGGCAACTAACCCCAAACTCAAAGAAATGAGAAGAAGAAAGTAAGGAGATGGAAAATCTAAACTCACCTTTGAAGATCTTCCAAATGGCTAAAAACTTCTTTCTCTCTTTTTCTCTTCCTTTCTTCCTTCCTCTTCATTGGTTTTGCTCACTTTACTTCACTTTCTTCATGATCTTGCCTTAATCCCACTTTTTTTTCATCTAATCTTTGCTTTAATTGGAGAACAAAAAAGAAGAACATCAAGGGAGGAGGAGAAGCTCACGGCAAAGAGAGAAAAAGGGAGAGAAATGGGTGTAATTAAGGTGAGGAAGAAGAAGAATGGTTAAAAAAGTGGAAATTTGACTTTTTATAGTTGGATTAGGTGGGTGGTTAGGATTAGTTACTAATCTTGCTTCCTATTGGTCCATTAATTTAAATCACTCTTACTTTATTTTAATCAAAAGAATATTCCTTTCCTTAGATAAAGAATATTCCATTTTTATGCCTTCTTAAAATATCTGTGCCAAAAACACTGCAATTTCCAATTTCGTTCAGCGAAAAATTATTTTTTTCTCAATTTTAATTCCAAACTTCAAAATTCTCAATTAATAATATCCAAAATATTTTTCTCCCATCTTATTATTATTTTAATTTATTTCTTTCATGTCCGAATTTAGACCTCGATCGGTTCGGTACACCGGATTTCAGTCAACCGCGACCGTGGCCTAAATTATCGGGTATTACAAATTCTCTCATATTTTTGGATCCTATCCAATACCATTTTACTTATTCTCCACATTTTCAATGTGTGTGACCCATTAGGTTCCGAGTTATGTTGACCACTTAAATTAACAATTAATTTAAGCAAGTCATGAGTGGTATCTAGCAATACATCATGACTGCCAATTGACCAAAAAGTTAGTGGTTTGACTACGAACCTTTGCATAGACAATTTCGGTGCAATTATTCCTTTCACCATTTTATGCCCCACTTAGTTTAAAGTATGGACATGTGTCAACTCCCATTAGATTGACTACATCACATCTAGTCTAAGTAATATTAGTTCCTGCCTCTAAGGATCATTACTCTAGTAGACATGTCATTGAAGTCCATCTTCATGACATTTGCACTTCGGCTAGAGATTCCCAAGTAATGGACCCAACAAGACGCTATGAGTATACACTCCTTTTATTAGGAGTGGTGAATCCTTTGTTGGTTACCTAATTACCTTTGAATACCTCAAGCTGCATCCAATCACAACCCCATGAGCAACCTCTTTGAGGTAACAAGGAATAGTATCAAAATATATAATCAGTATTTAAGATATCTTTGAGTTCTTCAAGTTTAAGGATACTTGTACCATTGCTATGATGAGACTATCATTGACATATGAATAGATTATCCAAAGCATCCACATGTTAACTCTAAACATCTTATGTTTACAGATTATGAGATCTACTACTTGATCCAATGAAGGATTATAACATATGCTAGTATATCCAGATTAACAATGTCTCATCTCATTAATCCTATGACTAGGGATAATTTAGATATTAACATAATTAAACATGATAAGAATCTCAATATCGTGATCTCATCATGATTTTCTTCATGCTATGTTATGTTTCAAGAACTTCATTGATTGATTTAATATCACTATGAATTCATATATAAAATTAAAGAAAATGCATTTTATTAATCAAATAAATTTGTATAACAAGTGCTAAGGGTGATTGCCTTTAGAGCACTAATTGATTTTCTTGGAATGCAGTTTTGCAATGGAATGTACAAACCTCAGCCTCATCTGATCCCAGGATCAACCAGGTTCAAGCTCTGCACCAAATTCAATTCCAAGGCCCAATCACCAATCACCTTTATATATTTAACTTATAATATATAAGTAATATTTCAATGAAACTTTACAGCCGCTTATATTGTTTCAAATAGAACATTTTTAATATTTACAACTTTTATCAATTATGTCTCTAAGGTCTTCAAATTATAAGAAACATTTTGCTGGTCTAGAATAAAGTTGGCTTCCGGACCAGTATGACTTCTAAAGGCCATAACTTAGTCTATACATAACATATTAAGCTGAAATTAGTACCCAAATTTAGATAAGACATATAAGTATAACTTTAATATTTTGATAATTTACATAATCTATCTCTAAGGAGCTCCAAATAGCCAAAAATATTGCTAGATTTGCCCAGGGCACTAAGCAGGCAGTTCAAACCATGGAACAGTCATGGTTCCATTCACCATAACTCAACATATGCAAGACATATGAACCTAAAAGTTTTTATACATATAAAGAACACATATATCCTCAACTTTTATGTTTTGAGATACTTCAAATAATGGATTTATCATATTCAAAACTAACAAACACAGTGGCTAACTCACTTTGGGTTCACATCCGGACCAGTTTCAGTAAAGAGACAATTTCTCTTCCTATACACCAAATCTTGCAAACCTGTTTACATATCAATAAATCTAAGACATAAAGGAACAACTTTCATGTTTTAAATTTTTTCATAACCCATTTCTGTATGTATCAAAATTGGGGTTCAAGTCAGTGCTTATTAATGAACCTTAGTAACTCAAATCAACCCTATAGCAATAAGAATTGATTACTTACCAAGAAGAACTTGCAAGGGATCAATTTGCTACAAAAACTAAGTAAAACAAGGAAGAATTGAAGGCTAGAATGGGGGAAGATAAAGAAGAAAATGGGGCTAAAGTGAGGAGGCAGAAATGGGAGGAAGAAGATAAATCCAATTTTTTTTGTCCTTTTCCTTTTTGTTTCTTTTTCTCTTCTCTTTTCTCTTCTCTTATCTCCTCTTTTCTCTTTTCTCTTCTCTTTTCTTTTATTTTTATTTTGTTTCATTTTCATTTTATTATTATTATTATTATTATTATTATTATTATTATTATTATTATTATTATTATTATTATTATTATTATTATTATTATTATTTTCACATATATATAATTCCAATAATCGACACAATAATACAACTTAATCATTTGGTCCAATTTAACTAAATTAACAATGTAAAATGTTTACTAGTCTTAATCTAGTCATTTTTCATACTTTAATTTAGTCACCTTATTTCATTTATTTTAATACTTTTTATCCTCATTTAGGTTATAAATACACATGTGCGACTCGATGCAATTGCAATGTACTAGGACACGTAGCTAGTGCGTGTCATGAACTTGTTCCTATAAAAATATACATGGAATGCATGTGTTCAATTGAATTATATGCAAGATGCATATGTTCAAATGAAATGCATGTGGGGAACGTTGAGGATGTTACAGTGGGTCCCACTAATTAAAATTAATCTTAATTCTCATTGGTTCATTAAGTTAATTAATCTTGATTAACATTTAAACTTTGAGAAATTCCTTATAACCAATTTGCAGTAATTTATTTAAACTAATAAAAGTGAACTATAAGTTTCTAAAATCTCAGTAGATATTGATAAATGTAAATAATGAGAGAAAAATAAGAACTTAGATCAAAACCCCCATATTGCATTCCCCTTAACAAATTAGAACTAATAAACTCAGATTTCATGGCTCTTGCCTTTAAGCACTAATTAATCAAGCTAGTGACTTAACTAATGTTCAACCCAATTTTTAGGTTAAATTAAAGATTGCTTGTCTAATAACTTAACCTTAAAATTTCCATTTAAAGTTTAATAATTGGTGATCATACAACTATCAAGCTAAAAATATAATAATCGCAATTGAAAATGAAGGAAGTTATTAATTCATTAAAAAGATAAATAAGGTTTATACAAACTAAGGTTGCTCACTAAGCACGCATTAAGTGGTTCAACCTAGCACCATAATAAAAATGGTCATGTCTATTTTGATGACTAAGTTAAACATAAGAGAAATGAAGGCAATAGAAAAACTCCCTAAAATACAAATGAAAGAAACAAAGTCTCCTACTTAAAAGAACCTCTTTGTTGTGCATCCCCACTCTTAACATAAAACAAGCTTGATTTTATAATGTGACATTCAGTAATTTAGGTCCCGATTGCGCGTGACCGTAGCGGAGTACACAGGCTCAATTGGAGTTTAAATTTGAACCCAGAAAAAAATGACTAATAATAAGAAAAAATAATTAAGGGTATTATTATTTGGGAATTAAAAATATTAGTGCAAGAATTAGAAAAAAATAAAATTTTCTATGGACAAAATTGGTATTATGGCAATTGATGGGGGAAAAAGTGTGAATAGAGAGGAAGATGTGGCAAATAAGGAATTTCTTAAAGTTTAAATGTTAATCAAGATTAATTAAGTTTATGAACCAATGTGAATTAGGATTAATTTTAATTAGTGGGACCCACTCCTTAATCAAAGTATATAAGTCAAAAATGGGAGGAATTCTCCATTCTTCCACCAAAAATATCTAACTTACTTTCTTCTTCCTCTCTTCACCCATGTGCTGTCCACCATAGCCCTCCAAAAGCTCTATTCTTGATTCAATCCAAGCCTGAAAAAGAGAGAAAAATTTAGTTTTGAGAAAGCTAAATTCAAAATTTAAGAGTTCTTACTACAAAGGGAACAAAGGAGCAACAAGGAAGAAAGAAAGAAAAAAGGAAAGGGAGATTTGTTAGGGGGAATTTCGGCCCACTTTGGGAACTCTTAAGGTGAGTTTATTCTTCTTAAATTCAACCTTTTTCCTTCTATTTGAGACCCATAATGATGATAGATGTGATTAGGTTTGGTAGATTGAGCTTATGTTGCAAGATTGAACTTAGAAATTTAAAGTTTGCAACTAGTTGATGAAATTGTAGTTAAACTTTGAATTAATGATTATTAATGTTAGTTAATTTTTTTATGACTTAAAAACTAAAGAAATGTTAATGGATGAATGAGGGGCTGCTTTGGTTAAGTGAATTTAGGGAAAATTGAAATTAACATAGAAACAACACAATTGGTGATAAGTGAAATGTGAATTGAGTGTTGATTTGAAGAAAATCAATTGGGAACTATGGTCACGTTTTTGGGCAGCCATGACATATTAAGAAGGATGTTTAACCTTAGTACAATTTGGCTAAATTTAGGTGTAAAATATATTAGGAGCATTAGAATTTTATGTAGGCATAAAAAGCTTTGAAAATGAATATTAGGATTGACATATGGTATGGTTGTGTAGGAAAATCAAATGAACAAATGAGAGGCCCTCAAGAGGGTGACAAAGGCAAAAAGAAAGCTAAATAATAAGGAGAGGAAAAGAAGGATTAAGGGAAGATCCAAGGCTGATTAGGTATGTGCTTCATTGATAAAAATCTTACATGTTGTTCATATGTATGTAATTATGTATTAAGGTTGGATATGATCGTGTTTTTGATATGTTATGTGATTAGTTGTTGCTTTTGATATTTTATATGGAAATGAGACCACATGGTGTGAAATAATTGAGATATATGAATGTAGTTGTGATATGGAAATTTTAGTATCAAAATGAATGCAAATGATGATGGGCTAAACTTTGATGATTTGATGCCCATTTGATGATTTGTTACAAAATTTCCGGAACAATCTTGACTATTTTAATTATAACTTAAGTTCTGGAATTTCATTTTTTATGTTCTTTAGTGGAACTAAAAGATAAGATATAGGGCTATAACTTTTATTTAGACCATAAAATCTAAATATCACTGAATTTGCCCAGAAAAATATAGAAATTTCAGACCTAAAATCTCTCCAGAAAATTATGGGTAGAAATTATAGTGATGATTCAGTGTTCATTTGGCCCTAACTTTTGATAGAAAAGCTGGAATTTGAGTGATTTATTATGCATCTGAAATGTAAGACAATAATCTAAAAGTTGTTAGAAGACCAGAACTCCAAATTTAAATTATAAATGGGCTAAAAATGAAGCCCAAAATCAGAGCCGAAATCTGCAATAGGTAAATACTTGAAATATTGGGTTTGTGCATGTGGTATGATAAGTATATGAAATAATTAGTGTGAATTTTTACTTTAATGGTAATTATAGATGTTCAATAAATTATTTATGTGTGAGATTTTAGTGCAATTATAATGACAATAAAGAACAAAAAAAAGCATAATTGTGATAATTTAATAATATTGTCATTTTTGGAAATAATGTGAATTAAAATAAAAATAGTTAAGACCTATGACACCTAATTTAGAACTAGAATAGAGAATAGTTTGACATGCCATAATTATGAAGCCGATAATAACAATATTATGAAAGTCGGTAATGACATTATTATGAAGCTCTAGGCATAATATTATGAAAACCGGTAATGACAACCCCGTTATTGCTATTAGTTAGTTCGGTTATAGGTGTTATGGGCACAAAAATAAAATAAAATATAAAAATAATAATAGTATTTAAGTATGTCATTTTGATAAATGTTATATGAATTAAAATTTTTAAATGTTGAATATTTGATGAAATTTATTTAATTTTATATAATTCTTTAGTTTATGCCTTATTTATGAAATGATTAATTAATATGTGAGAATATACATATGTATGTAAAATTTTTATCATTAAAGTACCACTAAGATTGTATCTTAGCGTGGGTGGTTTCCTCTCGTGCAGGTTTAGAAGGGTAGCCCTAGATTATAGAATTGTTAGAAGAAAGAGGGTACCCGGATGAAAGCAGCTAAAAGCTTTGCATTTATTTTGGTATATTTTTATCAAAAGTTTTGTAAATTAAATTATAGTTTTATTTCATCTAATGTGAATTAGAAATGTGATCTTGTTATGTATTGAACATAGTTTGAATGTAAATTACTATATTTTATAAATAAATAAAATGTTGAATTTTGGAGCTTGTAAAAAATTTTATTTTAGTGTTTGTAATATTTTTGCAAAAAAAAACTTTACACTTCATTTCACTAATTTTATAAAATAGTTAGACAAGTAATGCTCACTTACCTTGCTGAATAGAAGTAGGGTAAGGGGGTGTTACAATTTTTGGTATCAGAGCTATAGGTTTAGACGATTCTTATTTAGTTGGTATAGGAAAATAAGTGCATGTTTTCAGCATTTGCATTGTCTTAAGCTGTTACATTCTAATAAGGGATCATTCTTCTGGCAATATAGGTTTTAATGGATACGGAATTAAGAGAAAGTCACGAAGAACAGGAGGGAGATAATATAGCTAATTCGGCTACTCATAGACAGTTAGCATCAATTAGAGCTTCAGAGCCCAGAGCATTCCTATGACTAGTTGAAGTTGGTGTTAGAAAAATCCTAGACTCCAAACCCTTAGACATTGGATTTCTTTGTGGTAGAGTTTAAAAAGAACTATGTGCCAAAAGTCTATGTTGATAAGAAAAAGCGAGAACTTTTGAATTTGAAGCAAAGGGGTTTGATAGTAGCTGAGTATGAGATAGAGTTCACTAGGCTAAGCAAATATGCAATGGGGATTATTGGAGATGAAGCTGATAAATGTCAGAGATTTGAAGATGGCCTCGAAGAGGAGATTGGATATTTAGTGACTTCCCACCAGCATACAAATTTTGCTACACTAGTGTCCTCTGCTATTTGTGTTGAAAGAAGGAAAAAGCTAAAGACAGAAGAGCACCATGAGAAATCAACAGCTAGTGTGGCTCAGACATCTGGTAGGAAAGGGCAGATAGTACCCAGACCATTTCAGTCACGGATTGCTGGGTAGACATTTTCTAGTAGGTGGGGTCAACATTTTAAACCTGCAACATCATTTGGTAGTTCACCAGCATCATTTTCCAAGAGACCAACTCTTGCTATGTGTCAGAATTGTGGTAGAGCTCATACAGGAGAGTGTTGGTGGTTGACTATGGCATGTTTGAGATGTGGAGCTACTGACCATATGAAGAGAAATTGTCCCAGACTTAGTACAGGCAATATGGCACCAGCATAGATTGTGGCACCGGTACAGAGCCATGGTAGAGGTCGAGGCCAGTTTAGAGGTGGTCGTACCAGACAGAGTCAGGGAGTATCACAGACAGTAGACAGACCCGAAGGTAGTAGAGCTCTAGCTCGGGCATATGTGATGAGAGTTCGTGAGGACCAGGATGCACTAGACATCATAGTTGGTAAACTATCTTTATTTGATTTTGATTTACATGCATTGATAGATCCTAGTTCCACACATTCATACATAAGCACAACTGCACTTAGACAAGGGAACATGATACCAGAGACCTTAGAACATAAGATAGCTGTGACTAATCTGCTGGGACATAATGTGAAAGTGAATTAGATTTATAAAAACAGTTTAATAAAAATTCAGGGTAGAGAATTTCCAGCAGACTTAATAGAATTACCTTTTCATGAATTCAATGTTATTCTGGGTATGGATTGGTTGACAAAGCATGGAGCTATAGTTGACTGCCAATGTAGAAAAATTGTACTTAAAATTTCCGGGCAGGATGACACTATCATTTAGGGTGAAGTTCAAACATGTTTGAGCAGTGTTATTTCTGCATTAAAATCTTGAAAATACATTATGAAGGGATGTGAGGCATATTTGGCCCATGTGATAGATACCAGGAAGGGGAGCCCAGAACTTAAGGACATCCCCATAGTGTGTGAGTTCCCATATGTGTTTCCTGAAGATTTGCTGGGGTTACCACCAGATAGGGAGATAGAGTTTGTTATTGATGTAATTCCCCCGATATCAATTACTCCTTATAGAATGGTACCTGCAAAATTGAGAGAGTTGAAGGTTCAATTCGTCATAAGACCCAGTGTGTCACCATGGGGCGCTCTGGTGTTGTTTGTGAAAAAGAAGGATGACACCCTACGATTATGTATTAATTACTGATAATTAAACAAGGTGACGATTAAAAATAGATACCCACTACCTAGAATTGATGATTTGTTTGATCAATTGAAGGGAGCAGGAGTATTTTCTAAGATTGATCTCAGATCTCGTTATCACCAACTGAAAATAAAAGAATTAGATGTGTCCAAAATAGCTTTTAGGACTTGATATGGCCATTATGAGTTCTTGATTATGCTTTTTGGCTTAACAAATGCACCAGCTGCCTTTATGGATATGATGAACAAGATTTTTAGCCTCACCTTGATCAGTTTGTGGTAGTTTTTATAAACGATATCCTAGTGAATTCGAGGGACTGGGGAGAATATGACAGACATCTCAGAATAGTACTTCATACTTTGAGGGAAAATCAATTGTATGAAAAGCTATCAAAATGTGAGTTTTGGTTGGAAGAAGTGGGATTTTTAGGGTATATTGTGTCAGTTGAAGGAATCCATGTGGATCCTAGCAAAATAGAAGCGATTCTAAGTTGGAAGCCGCCCTGTAATGTAACAGAAGTCCGGAGTTTCTTGGATTAGCTGGTTACTATAGAAGGTTTGTGAAGGGATTTTCAAGCATAGCTGCACCAATTACCAAGTTGCTCAGAAAAGAAACTAAGTTTGAGTGGAAAGATCGGTATCAGGCAAGCTTTGAGAAACTAAAAGTCATGCTAATTGAAGCACCTGTTTTGACCCAACCTATGCCAGGGAAAGATTTTTTGATATATAATGATGCCTCTCATAATGGGCTAGGTTGTGTATTAATGCAAGAGGGTAAAATAGTTGCTTATGCATCTAGGCAATTGAAGCCTCATGAACTAAATTACCCTACTCATGATTTGGAGTTGACAGCAATAGTGTTTGCTTTAAAAATATGGTGACATTATTTGTATGGCGAGCGGTGCTACATATATACAGATCATAAGAGCCTCAAATATTTGTCCACCCAAAAGGAGTTGAATTAAAGGCAAAGACGCTGGTTAGAGTTAATTAAGAATTATAATTGTATTATTGATTATCAGCCAGGCAAAGCCAATGTAGTAGCAGATACCTTAAGTAGAAAATCATTGGCAGGTATACCTTATGATTTTCTCATTTATATTATAACATATAGAAATTAATAATAAATTAAAAATTAGACTCATAATTTATTTTGGCAGAGTTACGGGTTCAACCTACTTTAAGGCAACAAGTGAGAGAAGCTCAGAGGCAAGATCAGAAATTAATGATAATTGCTAAGGCAGTTAAAAAGGGGGAGAGACCTGAATTTACGATTGAAGTTGAGTTGATGGAAGCATAAGTTGTAACGGAAGATTGTGCGTGCCAAATGACAGCGGATTAAAGAAAATAATTCTAAAAGAGGCACATAGTACAACTTATTCCATGCATCCAGGAAGCAATAAAATGTATCAAGACATGAAGACTCATTATTGGTGGCCAGGAATGAAGAAGGATATCATGGAATACACTACAAGATGCTTGACATGCCAACAAGTGAAAGCAGAGCACCAAGTACCATCTGGATTGTTGCAACCTATTACTATCCCAAAATGGAAGTTGGAAAGGATTACAATGGATTTTGTATCTGGTTTGCCTTTGACGCAAAACAAGTATGATGCAGTATGGGTAATTGTTGATAGACTTACCAAATCTGATCACTTTCTGCCAGTTCGGATGGATTATTCATTGAGCCGGTTAGCAAAAATATATGTTAATGAGATAATTCGACTGCATAGGGTGCTAGTATCTATTATTTCTGATCAAGATCCACGGTTCACATCAAAATTTTGGAAAACTCTACAACAAGCATTGGGGACCCGACTTACTTTTAGTACAACATTTCACCCACAAACAGATGGGTAATCCGAATGAATTATTCAATTACTGGAAGACATGCTTAGAAGTTGCATAATTGACTTTGAGGGTAGCTAGGATAAGTACTTACCATTGATGGAATTTGCATAAAACAATAGCTATTAAGCTAGTCTCGGCATGGCTCCATATGAAGTTTTGTATGGTAGAAGATATAGGACACCGTTATGTTGGATAGAACTTGGTGAAAAGAAGTTAATGGAGCCAGAATTAGTGCAGTAGAAAGAGGAGAAGGTGAAATTAATCCAAGATAGATTAAAAGCTACAACTGATCGACAAAAGTCCTACGCTAATTTGAAGAGGAAAGACATTGAATATGCTGTCAGAGACAAGGTATTTTTGAAAGTTTCACCTTGGAATAAAGTACTTCGTTTTGGTAAAAAGGGGAAACTGAGTCCTAGATTTATTGGACTATATGAAATACTTGAACGTGTGGGTCCAGTGGCTTATCGGTTGGCCTTACCACTAAAATTGGATAAGATCCATGATATGTTTCATGTCTCAATGTTAAGAAGATATAGATCAGATCCGGCACATGTAATACCTGTGAAATCAACAGAGGTACAACCAGACTTGACCTATGTAGAAGAGCCGGTGAAAATCTTAGCACACAGAGTCAAGGAACTACGGAACAATAAGGTACCATTGGTAAAGGTCCTATGGCACAATCATACAGTAGAAGAAGCCACCTGGGAGAGTGAAGAGATGATGAGAACTCAGCATCCTTAGTTATTCGGCTCCAGCTAATCAGGTAAATTTTGAGGACAAAATTTTCTTAAGGGGGAGAGAATTGTAACATGCAGTAATTTAGGCCCCGATTGCGTGTGACCATAGTGGGGTGCACTGGTTCAATTGGAGTCTAAATTTGAACGCATAAAAAAATGACTAATAATAAGGGAAAATAATTAAGGGTATTATGGCAATTGTTGGGGGAAAAAGAGTGAATATGGAGGAAGATATGGCAAATAAGGAATTTTAAAATTTTAAATATTAATGAAGTTAATGAACCAATGAGAATTAGGATTAATTTTAATTAGTGGGACCCACTCCTTAATTATAGTATAAAGGTCAAAAATGGGAGGAATTCTCCATTCTTCCACCAAAAATATCTAACTTACTTTCTTCTTCCTCTCTTCACCATGTGCCATCCACCATAGCTCTCCAAAAGCTCCATTCTTTATTCAATCCAAGCTTGAAAAAAAAAGAAAAGTTTAGTTTTGAGAAAGGAAAATTCAGAATTTAAGAGTTCTTACTACAAAGGGAACAAAGGAGCAAGAAGGAAGAAAGAAAAAAGAAAGGAAAAGGAGATTTGTTAGGGGGAATTTCAGCCCACTTTGGAAACTCTTAAGGTGAGTTGATTCTTTTTAAATTCAATATTTTCCTTTTGTTTGAGACCATAATGATGATATATGTGATTAGATTTGGTAGATTGAGCTTATGTTGCAAGATTGAACTTAGAAATTTAAAATTTGAAACTAGTTGATGAAATTGTAGTTAAACTTTGAATTAATGATAATTAATGTTAGTTAATTATTTTATGACTTAAAAACTAAAGAAGTATGATGTTAATGGATGAATGAGGGGCTTCCTAGGTTAAGTGAATTTGGAGAAAATTGAAATTAACATAGAAACAATACAATTGGTGATAAGTGAAATGTGAATTGAGTGTTGATTTGAAGAAAATGAATTGGGAACTATGGTAAGGTTTTTGGGCAGCCATGACATATTAAGAGGAAAGTTTAACCTTAGTACATTGTGGCTAAATTTAGGTGTAAAACATATTAGGAGCATTAGAATTTTATATAGACATAAAAAGCTTTGAAAATGAATATTAGGATTGACATATGGTATGGTTGTGTAGGAAAATCAAATGAACAAATGAGAGGCCATCAAGAGATTGAAAAAGGCAAGGAGAAAGCTAACTAATATGGGGAGGAAAAGGAGGATTAAGGGAAGATCCAAGGGTGATTAGGTATGTGCTTCATTGATAAAAATCTTACATGTTGTTCATATGTATGTAATTATGTATTAAGGTTAGATATGATTGTGTTTTTGATATGTTATGTGATTAATTGTTGCCTTTGATATTTTATAAGGCAATGAGACCAAATGGTGTGAAATAATTGAGATTGTTGAACCTTGAGGGGTATTTTCATCATTTTGATGCTAACAAATAAAATAGCAATAATGCATTTAACATACTTGTTTTCTAAGCTTATTGAATAGGGTATGGAACAAGATAGAAATAATAGAGAATGAAAGACTAATCTTAAAAAGACAAAAAATGGAGAAATAGCATGTTCACGCCCATGACCTTATATGTCATGCCCGTGATGAAGCTTAGTGCCAACTATCCAACATTTAAAGTTCAAGGCCATGAAGAATGATAGCAACTGTGAATGATCATATCAGTCACGACCATGAAAGAAAGTCACGATCATGAGAAGACATGACAAATTCTTCCAAAGAGCTTCACAGCCAGAGTCACTACTTGGACTACGGCTAGGAAGGATGTTCATGCCTGTGAAGATATAATGTCATGCCCGTGATCAAATATTTCAAATCCTTCCACAATGCTTCACGGCCAAAGTCACCACTCAAGTCATGGTGTGGAAGAACAGTCACGACCGTGACACTCATACTCACAACCGTGAAAGAGGAAAGAGAAACATGTCAAACCCGAAAATAAGAGTTGGTGTAACGGCTAGTTCTGCATTAAATGCAATCAAACGATTATAATTCTCCATGGAAGTATATATGTAAGTCATTTATGAATCCAGAACAAGATAATAGCTAATACTTCGAATCAAAATCTTGTTGAAAGCCATTTGTGCATTTGATATTTTCAAAACAAACATTTATTCTCAGTGAAAATCTTTTTGCTCATCATTCTCTGAGCATTATAAATTTGTAAGTGTTTCTTTTTGTAATCTTCTACTCAAGTGAGTTTGGGTATTTTGGGTTAAGAGTAGAACACTTGTAAGGGTTATTTGTGTGAGCCTTTAAAACACAAGGAATTGGTTTATTGTGTGAGCCATTAAAACATAAGGGATTTCTGGGTTAGGTGTGATCCATTGTTAGAAACACCATAGTTGGGAGTGAGCTTGTAAAACTCCATTGTAATACTTAGTGTGTTAGTGAAACTCCCAATTGAGATTGGGGAGAGTAGTAGTGTTTGTTAACACCCGAACCTCTATAAAAATTCTTGTGTCATATCTTCCTATCTCTACTCAACTTAACTTTTCTTTCTGCACTTAAAATTTAAAATTTTTAATATCAAATTAAATCCCTCTTTCTTGGTTAAATATCTGGGAACAGAGACATATGAATGTATTTGTGATATGAAAATTTTAGTAACAAAATGAATGCAAATGATGAATGTTGTTGAAAAGTAGATTGATGCCCATTTGATGATTTATTACAGAATTCCAGGAACAGTTTTGACTATTTTAATTATAACTTATATTCTGGAATTCTGTTTTATATGTTCTTTATTGGAAATGAAAGCTAAGCCATAGGGCTATAATTTGTATTTAGACCATAAAATCTAAATAGGTCTGAATTTGCCCAGAATAATACATAAAGTTCAGACCTAAAATCTGTTAAGAAAATTCTGGGCAGAAATTGTAGTGATGATTCAGTATTAATTTGGCTATAACTTTTGATAGAAAACTGAGATTTGAGTGATTTCTGATACATCTGAAAGCTAAGACAATATGAAAAAAAAAATTTCCAAGACAAAACTCCAAATTCAAATTATAAATGGGCTAAAAATGAAGCCCAAAATTAGAGCCAAAATCTGCCATAGGTAAACACTTGAAATATTGGGTTTGTGCACGTGGTAAGATAAGTATATGTATTAATTAGTGTTAATTTTTACTTTAATGATAATTATAGATGTTCAGTAAATTATTTATGTGTGAGATTTTAGTGCAATAATAATGGCAATAAAGAACAATATATATATATATATATATATATATATATAAAAGCATAATTGTGATAATTTAATAATATTGTCATTTTTGGAAATAATGTGAATTAAAATAAAAATAGTTAAGACTTATGACACCTAATATAAAACTAGAATAGAGAATAATTCGACATGCCAATCAGAGAATTTAAGGCACTCGGTACCAAATATAAATCAGGAAATGGCAAATTTATAAATGCGCTCTGCGTAAAATTATTAAACCGGTAATGACAATATTATGAAAGTTGGTAATGACATTATCATGAAGAGCTCGGCGCAATATTATGAAAGCCGGTAATGATAACCCCGTTATTCCTATTAGTTAGTTCGGTTGAATTAAAATTGTTAAATGTTGAATATTTGATGAAATTTATTTGATTTTATATAATTCTTTAGTTTATGCCTTATTTATGAAATAATTAATTAATTTGGGAAAATATATATATGTATGTAAAATTTTTATCATGGAAGCACCACTAAGCTTGTAGCTGAGCGCAGGTGGTTTCGTTTCGTGTAGATTTAGAAAGGTAGCCGTAAATAGTATAATTGTCAGAAGAAGAGGGTACCCGGATGAAAGCAGCTAAAAGTTTTGGATTTATTTTGCTATATTGTTATCAAAAGTTTTGTAAATTAAATTATAGTTTTATTTCATCTAATGTGAATTAGAAATGTGAACTTCTAATGTATTAAACATAGTTTGAATGTAAATTAATATATTTTATAAATAAATAAAATTTTGAATATTGGTGCTTGTAAAAAAGTTTTATTTTAGTGTCTGTAATATTTTTACAAAAAAAAAAATTTATACTTCATTTCATTAATTTTATAAAATAGTTAGACTGGTAATATTCACTTACCTTGTTGAACAGAAGTGGGGTAAGGGGTGCTATATATAATTTAAAAAGTCCTACTTAAAATCTGAATCTAAAGATATAGTACTTTCTAAATATAAGATAATCTCCTGCAAAGTCATTCTATAAATTGACATTGATCTCTAAAGTATGGGTCCCAATTGATCATAATAAGAGTTTGAACACGACTGGAATTCACACACACAATAAGTGACAGTACACTAGAATAATCATCACGTTCATGCTAATATGTCACGGCTGCAGTGGAAGGACCTTTTCACACATGTGCAAGCTTTTCATTCTTCGACATGGCTAGTCTCACACCTGTAATATAGGGTATGAATGTTAATGGGATTGTGAGGTTGTTGATTATCAAGTGTGAGGGTTTAAGGGTTAATTCTTTGCGGAGAAAGATCAATATGAAAGAGAAAATGAATCTGTAGGTGATTCACACTCGTCAAGATATGGTCACAACCATGAATCGTGTGTTTCACGCTTGTCAAATTAGAGTCATGACTTACCTTATATCATGAATGGTGATTCATGTCCGTGAATGTTCACTAACAACTGTGAATCACAGTATATAAAATTGTATAACTCTTCTTTATTTCCCTTTTTTAAGAGAACAAACCCCACTTTCCTTCACCCCTCAAGAGGCTTAAAACTTTTTTACTTATATCCCTTCACTCAAAACCCACCAAATCATGTGGAAAACAATTGATCTTAAGATAAATCAAGGAAAATAGAAGATTACCTAAGAGAATGGCTTAAGGAGAAAGAGGAGTGGAACTAAGAGCTAGAATTTTGAGACCCCAACCACTATAACTCCTAAATTCGAAAACCAAGGTTAGTGGGAAAACTCCCTCTCAAGAGAGAGAGAAAGAGCTTGAAAGAGGTTTGAGAAGTATGCTTAGAGCTCTCTTTTTGTTAAGGTTTGTACATAACCACATTCAAATTATATTTATTGCATTGGTATGCATTAATTGTTTAATGCGTGAATGTTAAGATGAAAAGATATGAGTGTGCATGAAATGGGTTATGTTTAGCAATAAAAGACGAGCTTAGTTATACCATAAATGTATAAATGTGAATTAATTATTAATTTTGTATGTTCTAAATGGATATTAATGAGTGGATATGTACAATTGATAAGATTGTTAGACATAACTATAAATATGTTTTGAATGTAAGAAACTAGAAAATTGGTACGTTAAGATATTGAAATTTTAGTACATGACATGTCTAGGTTAGCAAAGAGGTATTAATGGATAATGATACATCTATATGTGAACTGGTTAGATGCATTTATAGGCTATGAAAACTATGAAGGATCATATATGCATGCAAGAATGAAGTAAGAAATGGTTATGGCATGTTTAAGAGGTTGGATTTACTCTTAATGCATGTAAATGGATAAAAGAAAATGTTTAAGAGATGATTTTTGGGTAATTGGTAAGTTAAAGGATGAGCCTCATGCTCATATGATTGTTGGTAGAGTGGCTTACACTGGTAAACCTTAGAATTTTCTTGTCATGGTAATGTAGTGTTTCAAGCATGATTTGTATACAATTTCAAGGGTTCACGGGTGTTAACGAAAGTTCACGACATGAATCGTAAGGTGATTTTGGATGGAATAATTAACCGATTGTGTCACCACATGGTTCACAACCAGGTAAGCCATGAAAGAGGTGTTTATGGGATGAATAGGTATTCATGTCCATGAATAACATGTATGTTAATTTTCTTGAAATTTTATATTAAATGAATCTGGGAATATTTTTATGAGAATAATGTGCATTTGAGCTGCTGTTGCAAGAGAATACATATTGAGATTCTAAACATGTATAATTCATATAAGAGAATGAGAAATTGATGTTAAAATGAGAATAATTAGACCTGAAACTCTGACTAGAACTAGAGCTAGGAGAGATGACATGCCATTAAGGGTTTTATGGTACCAAACATCCTAGGATGGGCCAATATAAGAATTGTTGGGTTTTGAAGAACGAATCACATTCATAAACGCAGCGAAAAAATAAAATTTTTCAAAACCCAAAACAAAAGATCATACTTCTGCCATTAAAACTAATTTATATAAACATAAAGGTTAGAAATTATACCTTGTAATTTCTTATTTCTTATTCCAATCTTCACCTTGTTGGGATGTAGCAAATCATAACAATCCACATTAGGCCATTTCTAATGATAATACACACAAAGAATGAAGAATGAACTATCAAAAGAAATGGTTTGAACAAATTCATAGTGCTAGCTTTGAAAGTGTTCTTGAGAGAATTTATTGTATCTTAAAAATATTTGTTTTACAAAAAAAAAATTTCATGTCTATTTTTTGCCATTTGAAGTCTTTTCTATTTGAATCAAATTCAAAGAAAAAATCAAAAGTAAAAAATGGAGAAAAGGAACCTTGAATGAATAGTAAATTTGCTTATTGGCCTAATTAAGGCCAAATTTACCTGTTGGCCAATGGGAGGCAGTAGTGCGCATGCTGGGCCTGCTACTGGCTGCCGCTGGGCAACCCAGCTGGCCTGCTAGGCCGGTCAATAGCCCACATGGGCCCACAACCCTCCTAAACAATGTTTTTCATGTGATCTCATCGTGATCTATCCCTAAATAATTCTCTCATATTTTGAATCTCATCCAAGACGATTTTACACATTCTCCATATTTTCAATGCGTGTAGCCCATTAGGTTTTTGGTTATGTTGACCACTTAAATTAAAAATTAATTTAAGCAAGTCATGAGCTGTATCTAGCAACACACCATGACCCCCAATTGACCGAAAAGTCAGTGGTTTGACCAAAAACCTTTCCATAGACAATTTCTATGCAATTATTCCTTTCACCATTCTATATCCCATTTGGTTCAAAGTATGGACATGTGTCAACTCCCACTAGACTGATTACATCATGTCTAGTCCAAGTAATGTTAGTTTTTGTCCTGAGGCTCATTACACTATTAGATATGTCATTGAAGACTATCTTTATGATATTTCCACTTTGGCTAGAGATTTTTGAGTAATGACCATGACAAGAGGCCATAGGTATATACTCCTTCTATCAGGAGTGGTGAATCCTTTGTTGGTTACCCAATTACCTTCGAATACCTCAAGTTGTATCCAATTACGACCCTACAAGCAACCTCCCTAAGGCAACAAGGAATAGTATCAAAATACAGAATCAAAATCCAAGATATCCTTTAGTGCCTCAAGTCGAAGGATACTTGCACCATTGCTATGATGAGACTATCATTGACATTTGAATAGATTATCCATATGATTGTCTCCTAGCTGGTCATCCAATGTACTTAGCAACACTTAGAAAGCATCCACATGTTAACTCTAAACATCTCATGTTTATAGATTTTGAGATCTACTACTCGATCCAATCAAGGAGTGTAACATGTGCTAGTGTGTCCGGATTAACAATGTCCCATCTCATTAATCCTATGAGTAGGGATAATTTTGATACTAACATAATTACATATGATAAGAATCACAGTATCATGATCTCATCGTGATTTCCTTTATGCTATGTTATGTATCCATGACTTCATTAATTGATTTAAGATCACTATGAATTCATTTATCAAATGAACATCAAATTAAGGAAAAATCCTTTTATTAATCAAATAAATTTGTACAATAAGTGCTAAAGGTGATTGCCTTTAGATCACTCCTCTAACAAGCTCCCACTTGCACAAAAGCCAATCGCCTTTGTATGTAATTCCATAGGCGAATACATGGGAATCATATTTCTTTTGGGGAAGTGGCTTAGTTAAAGGATCAACAATATTATGATTAGTAGGCACTCTTTCTATCTTTACATCATTCCTACCAATGATTTCTCTAATCAAATGGTATCTTCTGAGTACATGTTTGGATCTCTGATGAGATTGTGGCTCTTTTACTTGCGCAATGGCTCAATTATTATCACAATACAATTGTATTGGATCAATAATGTTGGGATCCACTCCAATTTCTATGATGAATTTCTTTATCCAAAATGCTTTTTTTATTGCTTAAGAAGCTGCAATGTACTCTGGCTCAGTTGTGGAATCAACAGTTGTTTCTTGTTTAGAGCTCTTCCAGATAACTGCTCTACCATTTAGTGTGAATATATAACCTGACAGAGATTTTGAGTCATCCTTGTCAGATTGGAAGCTGGCATCGGTATACCTACTCATAATAAGATCTCCATCTCCATATACTAAGAAGACATCCTTAGTCCTTCTTAAGTACTTAAGGATATTCTTGACAGCCACCCAATGACCTTCACCAGGGTCTGATTGGTATTTTCTTATGACACTCAGAGCATATGATACAACGGATCTTGTACATATCATAGCGTACATGATTAATCCTATAGCTGAAGCATATGGAATCAAACTCATGTGTGTCCTCTCATCTTGTGTCTTTGGACACAAAGACTTTGAGAGAGTAATCCCATGGGTCATGGGAACATATCCCCTCTTGGACTACTCCATGCTAAACCTATTTAATCATGAAATCATATTTCGATGGTTTGAATATATTCATGTAGAGCGGGCTTGGGTTTGCCCAATAACCCAGACTCCAAAAGAACTATGGTTCTTGCCATATTAATGGAAGACATTGGCTTTAATATTACTAATTAGGGATTTTGTTTAATTTTAGGTCTCATCATGGTAATTTGGCATACATTATATATCCATTCATTACTTATAGATATATAAGATAATTACACTAATTATATGGTTATGATTATGAACATAATCTAACATCAATCATTTGAGCCATGAAAGGATTGACTAGTTCTCACCTAGTCAATTCAAGAAATTACAACACCAAAATAGAAAACAATTTCCTATTCTAATGCTTCTTTGCTTTTAGCAACATGTCCTTGGCTTCTTGCTCCTTTGTACTTCAATTCTATTATAATCCTATGTAATTTGGTTACAAAAATTCTTCTTAAGAAAACCTCAAGTTTCATTTGAGGGGAGTAAGATGAGAAGAAAAATACAATAGAGAGAATAGAGAAGGTAGAGACTCGCAGACCCTATTTACCAAAAAACAAAATTCCATGAATGATCAATCACATTGGTCAAGTCTATAATTATACCATTATGCCATTCCATATACCCAAGCATGCATTTTGTAATGCATAAATAAAAGTAATATATTAAAATAACAATTTGGATCCCATTTGTTTCAACTCTTGAAATATTGTTTTGATTGTTTGGCCTTAATGAAATTCATCATAAATCATTATTTAATCTTATTAAATAATCATATAAACATTTAGAAACACTTTCTAAAAGGAAATAATGCATTTTAGGCGTACATTTGATCATATCAAAAAGTTTCCTAAAATTGCGAACTTTACCAACTAGGTTACTTCCCATTTAATGCATGCAATATTAAATCCAAATTTAATAATTAAATCACGTTAAATATTAACTTAAACATGACCAGTAATTAATTAATAATTAAATTACCTTAATTAGTTATTAGTTTGATGCCAAATAGGATTAAACAATTCTAGTTACAATTGCATACTAGAATCCTAGTCAAACTAGGACATTAAAAACCCTTTTCAAATTCAAATAAAATTCCATTTAAAAATTCCCAAAATTTTTAGAATTCATTCTCATCATTATAAGCAAGTTATAATCAATTTAAACTAATTAAATTCATTCATTAGATAATCTAAATCATTCATCATTCAATTAGCAAACCAATTACATAAAAATTGCTTAAATTGAATCATACATGAAGTAGGATTCTTTAGGAATTTAACCACAAATTTAATTTAACTCCTGTTAGAGGAGTGCTCTAAAGGCAATCGCCTTTAGTACTTATTGTACAAATTTATTTGATTAATAAAAGGTTTTTTTCATTAATTTGATGTTCATTTGATATATGAATTGATAAGTGATATTAAATCAATTAATGAAGTCCTTGATACATAACATAGCATGAACGAAATCATGATGAGATCATGATATTGAGATTCTTATCATGTGCAAATATGTTAGTATCAAAATTATCCCTAGTCATAGGATTAATGAGACGTGACATTATTACTTCAGACAGACTATCATATGTTACACTCCTTGATTGGATCAAGTAGTAGATCTCATAATCTATAAACATGAGATATTCAGAGTTAACATGTGGATGCTTGCTAAGTGTAGCTAAGTAAATTGGATGACCAACTATGAGACAATCATATGGATAATCAATTCAAATGTCAATGATAGTCCCATCATAGCAATGGTGCAAGTATCCTTAGACTTGAGGTACTCAAGGATATCTTGAATATTGATTCTGTATTTTGACACTATTCCTTGTTGCCTCAGGGAGGTTGCTCATAGGGTGGTGATTGGATATAACTTGAGGTATTCAAAGGTAATTGGGTAACCAATAAAGAATTCACCACTCCTAATAGAAGGAGTTTATACCCATGGCCTCTTGTCGTGGTCATTACATGGGAATCTCTGGCCAGAGTGGAAATGTCATAAAGATAATCTTCAATAACATATCTAATAGAGTAATAAGCCTCAAGGACAAGAACTAACATTACTTGGACTAGACGTGACGTAGTTAGTCTAGTGGGAGTTGACACATGTCCATAATTTGAACCAAGTGGGGTATAGAATGGTGAAATGAATAATTGCACGAAAATTGTCTATGGAAATGTTCATAGTCAAAGCACTGACTTTTTGTTCAATTGGGGGTCATGATGTGTTGCTAGATACCGCTCATGACTTGCTTAAATTAATTGTTGATTTATGTGGCCAACATAACTGGGAACCTAATGGGTCACAAACATTGAAGATATGGAAAATGAGTAAAATGGTCTTGGATAGGATCCAAAATATAAGAGAACTATTTCAGGATGGATCATGATGAGATCGCACGAAAAAAATTGTTTGGGAGGGTCATGGGCCCATGCAGGCCTGCGGGTGCCCATGGGGGCTAGGCAGATTGCTGGCCTGCCTAGCAGTACCCGCAGTAGGCCCAGCGCACTGCTACCTCCCTTTCATTGGCCAACGACAGTGTTAAAACTTGAGGGGTATTTCCATCATTTTGATGATAACAAATAATATAGCAATATTGTATTTAACATACTTGTTTTTGTAAGTATACAGGACATGAATTAAAATAGCAAGAATGGAGAATTGGAAGTATAATCTTTGAGAAACAAAATTCAAGTAGTAGCATGTTCACTGCCGTGACTCTAGGAGTCACTCCCGTTAAGGAAGCTAACCGTTACCAAAACCAACATTTGAAGTTCACGGCCATGAAGGAAAAACAAACCGTGAAGTAAGCATTTCAGTCACCCCCGTGAATAAAGGTGTCACCCCCATGAAGATTCATGCAATTTCATCCAGAGAGCTTCACGACTAGAGTCACCACTTGGATCACGGGTGGGAAGATTGTCACGCCCATGAATGAGTATGTCACGCCCGTGACTATATATGTCAAAACATTCCAGAGAGCTTCACGACCAAGGTCACCACTTCAGTCACGGCTTGGGAAGAACTGTCACCCCCGTGACAAGCATAGTCAAGCCCGTGAACAATGAAAGAGAAAAATGTCAGGCGCGATTTTTGGTTGGTTCAATGGCTAGTTTCTTATTTAATGCACCCTAACGGCTATATTCAGCCATGAGAGTATAAATGGAAGTCATTTATGCATTAAGAATAAGAGAGAATGATAAGAAAAACAAAAGATTAGCATATACTTCAAATCACAAGCTATCTTGTACTTTCATACTTTGAGAACAAATCTATTCCTTGTAAAAATCTTTTTGCTCCTCATATTTGAGCAATAAAGATTTATAAGTGGTTCTCTCTGTAATCTTTACTCAAGTGAGCTTTGGGTAGTTCTGGGTTAAGATTAGAACACTTGTAAGGGTTAATTATGTGAACCTCCAAAACACAAGTTAAAAGGTTGTTTGTGTGAGCCTGTAAAACACAAAGTGTAGGTTGTTTGTGTGAGCCTGTAAAATACAAAGTGTAGGTTGTTGTGTGAGCCTGTAAAAACACAAGGAATTGGTTATTGTGCGAGGCATTAAAACACAAGGGATTTCTGGGTTAGGTGTGAGCCATTATGAGAAACACCATAGTTGGGAGTGAGCTTATAAAACTCCATTGTAACACTTAGCGTGTTAGTGAAACTCCCAATTGCGATTGGGGAGAGGAGTAGGGTTTGTTAACACCCGAACCTCTATAAATTTGTGTGTCAAATTTTCTCTATCCCTTTTAAAATTAATCTTTTATTTCCGCACCTTATAATTTAATTTTTGAAACTCCAATTCAACCCCCCTTCTTGGTTTAATATCTGGGCAACAATTAGTATCAGAGCTTTGTCTAGCATCGAAGCCTAAAAAGTGCTAGTAAAGAGTAGGATATGGCCAGTGAAGGGTTCCAGAGTCTCAAACCTTACTTCGATGTTGCAAATTATGCCTATTGGAAGTTTAGGATGGAGACATACTTGGATAGTGAAGGAATTGAAGTCTGGGATAGTGTACGAAAAGAATGGACACCACCAACCAGAAGAGGAGCTGATGGTGAAGAGGAAATCCTATCAAGAGATGATTGGACAGAGCCTCAAAGAAGAGCAAATTTCAAAAACAAGAAGGCAATGACAATCCTATCAAGCTCATTATCTATTGAAGAATGTGGGAGAATACAACACTGCTCAACAACATATAGCATGTGGAAGACATTGGAGAACTATCATGAGGGAACTAAGCAAGTCAAATCCAAGAAGATTCAACTTCTAACCTCAGAATATGAGCTCTTCAAGATGAAATCCAATGAGTTAATCACTGACATGACCAACCGTCTTCTATCCATTATAAATGGAATGAGGAAACTTGGGAAGCATATGAGTTTGGAAGATGTAAACAATAAAATCCTGAGAAGTCTTCCTCTTAAAGACTATGGTTCAAGAGTTGCTGGCATAGAAGAAGCAAATGAAGATATGAGCATCATGAATACTGATGTGCTGATTAGTAAGCTTCTCACACATGAGATGGCAGTAAAGAGAGATAGAGAGCTTGAAGCAGAGCCAGAGAAAAGAAAACCCTTAGCACTCAAAGCCTCTACTTCAAAATCTCAAGAAGAAAGTGAAGATGATGAAGAAATGAGTGATGATGAAAATGAGGACATCACTATGCTTTCAAGGAGATTAAAAAGAATCATTGAGAAGAAAATGAGCAATTCTAGAAAATTCAGGCAAAGAAACCTCAAACAAACTTCTAATGATACACATAGAAGTAAGGAAGAGGTAAAATGCTATGAATGTGGAAAGAAAGGACATATCAAACCAGAATGTCCAAGGATCAAGAAGCATAAGAGCAAATACCAAAGAGACAATGGGGAGAAAGGTCATAAAGCCACATGGGATGACGAAAGCTCTTCAAGTGAAAAATATGATAATGAAAGTGAAGAGGTCAACCTATGCTTCATGGCTATTGAGGATCACATCTCGGACCAAGTAAGATCACTACACTCATATTCTTTCAATAATGATAGTAGTGATAATGATAGTAATAGTGATAGTGATGATGATGATGATGAGCAAAGCCTAATAGAAGAATTAAATATAGAATTATAGAAATATATAACTAAATTTAGTACCTATAGAAATAATATCTCTAATTTGAAAAATAAGATAGATGGTTTAGAAAAAGAGAACATAAAGCTTAAATCATCTAATGAATCTCTTCAAAAGTCATTAGATGAATACTCATCAAGACCCTCAATAGATTCATTGTTAAAAGAAAATAATACTTTGAAAAATGAAGTTGAGGAACTTAGAAATTCCATTTCTAAATTTCACAAAGGTAAAGAGAGCTTAGATACTCTCATTGTGTCTCAAAGACCACCTTTAGTTAGACATGGTCTAGGATTTAAGGACACATCATCATCTTCTAACAAAATTGTATTTGTTAAGTCTAGAGAACCTAACATCTCCACAACTGTAAAGAAAGCACCAAGAAATAAGAATGTTAAACCTTCTATACAGAAAAAGAATAATCATGCCTTTATGTATAGGAACCATGCATCTAGAAAAACGCAAATTAATCATGAATGTGCATGCCATTGTTCTCAAAATCATTCAAATAGAATTATGACATTTAAACACAGTGTAAAACCAAAAAGCAAGTTTAGACCAAAACAATGTAATTATTGTATGAAAATTGGTCACATAAATAAACATTGCTGGATAAGGAAGGCTCATTAGGAACCTTCATGTGCTAACCCCCAAGGACCGAAGCTCATTTGGGTACCTAAATATCATACTTGATTTGTGATTCTATAGGTATGCCTCAAGTCCACAATAAACAAAAATGCGTGGCTAGTAGACAGTGGATGCTCAAGGCATATGACAGGAGACAAAGAACTCTTCAATGAAATCAAAAGTGTTGATGGAGGTAAAGTTACCTTTGGAAACAATGCAAAGGGTAAGGTAATTGGCATTGGTTCTATTGGTGTTAATGGTACTACTTTTATTAAGGATGTCTTACTTGTTGATGGCTTGAAACATAACTTGTTAAGTGTAAGTCAATTATGTGATAAAGGAAACAAAGTAATCTTCAATTCAGATGAATGTCTTGTAATCTCTATTGATGGTCAAGAAATATTTAAAGAAAATAGAGATATCAATACATACATAATAAACTTACATGAACTATCTAACCATTCCTCTAAGTGTCTTGTGACTACTAGTGATGAATCTTGGCTGTGGCATAGAAGACTTGGTCATGCTAACATGGACTTAATACAAAGTCTCAGCACGAGAGAGCTAGTAAAAGGATTACCAAAAGTTAAATATGAAAAAGGCAAGACATGTGATCCTTTTCAAAGAGGAAAACAACACAAGTCATCTTTCAAAGCCAAAAACATAGTAAGTACTTCAAAACCTCTTCAACTCTTACATTTAGACTTGTTTGGACCTACTAGAATTGCTAGCCTAGGAGGAAAACATTATGTATTTGTCATCATAGATGATTACTCTAGATTTACTTGGGTAATTTTTTTAGCTCAAAAGAGTGATGCTTTTGAAAATTTCAAAAACTTAGCTAAAAGAGTTCAAAATAAAAAAGGGTACTGCATTTCAAAAATAAGAAGTGATCATGGGAAAGAATTTGAAAATGAAAACTTTGAAAGTTTTTGTCTTGAACATGGCATTTCACATAATTTCTCATCTCCTAGGACACCTCAACAAAATGGGGTAGTTGAAAGGAAAATTCGAATTTTAATTGAAATGGCTAGAACAATGCTTAATGAATATGATTTACCAACTTATTTTTGGGCAGAAGCCACAAACACTGCATGTTATATTTCAAATCGAGTTTTCAAAAGACCTCTTTTAAACAAAACCTCATTTGAGCTATGGAATGGATGAAAGCCTTTGATATCATACTTTAGAGTATTTGGATGCAAGTGTTTTATATTGAATACCAAGGACAATCTTGGAAAATTTGCCTCTAAGTCTGATGAAGGTATCTTCTTAGGATACTCTACAACCAGCAAAGCATACAGAGTATTTAATAAAAGATCATTAACGGTTGAAGAATCCATGCATGTTGTTTTTAATGAATCTAGTAGACTTGATCTTGTGAAAGGTAGTGCTCTTGATGATGTTGTAGGTAATATGGAAAAACTTGTCATTGAAAATGGAAAAGAAGAAAACAATCAAGAAAATTTACTACCTCAAAATCAAGAACAAATGGAGCAAAAACTTCCAAAAGAATGGAGAATGACGAAAGATCATCCAAAAGAGCAAATAATTGGTGATCTATCAAGGGAAGTAAGTACTAGATCTCACTTCAAGCATTTAGTCACTGACATTGCTTTTATTTCACAAATTGAGCCTAAAAACATTGATGAGACTCTTAATGATGAAAGTTGGGTAATTTCCATGCAAGAGGAACTCAACCAATTTGAGAGAAATAAGGTATGGAACCTAGTACCTAGACCCAAGAATCATCAAGTCATAGGTAGCAAATGGGTATTTAGAAATAAATTAGATGAACAAGGGTTAATAACCAGGAATAAAGCAAGACTAGTTGCAAAAGGATATAATCAGGAAGAAGGTATAGATTATGATGAAACATATGCACCTGTAGCTAGATTAGAAGCTATAAGAATACTCTTAGCATATGCATGTCACATGAATTTCAAACTCTTTCAAATGGATGTGAAAAGTGCATTTCTAAATGGTTATATAGATGAAGAAGTGTATGTAGAACAACCACTAGGTTTTGAAAGTTATGATTTGCCAAATCATGTTTTTAAACTTTCAAAAGCTTTGTATGGTTTAAAACAAGCTCCAAGAGCTTGGTATGAGAGACTAAGTTGCTTTTTATTAGAAAATAGCTTCAGAAAGGGAAATGTTGACACTACACTTTTCATCAAAAAGCATAAGCATGACATACTTATTGTTCAAATTTATGTTGATGATATAATATTTGGTTCTACTGATGAGTTGTTTTGTCAAGAATTTGCTAAGTGCATGACTAGGGAATTTGAAATGAGCATGATGGGAGAACTTAAGTATTTCCTTGGTCTACAAATAAAGCAAAGCAATGAGGGCATATTCATCAACCAATCCAAATATGCCAAAGATTTAATCAAGAAATTTGGTATGGAAGGATGCAAAAATGCCAAGACTCCTATAAGCACATCAACAAAATTGGACAAAGATGAAAAGGGTAAGAGCATTAATGAAAAGCTTTATAGAGGTATGATCGGATCACTTTTATATCTCACTGCTTATAGACCCGATATTATGTATAATGTTTGCTTATGTGCACGATTTCAATCATGTCCTAAAGAATCTCATCTAAATGCTGTAAAAAGGATTTTAAGATATTTACGTGGATCATTGCATCTAGGTTTATGGTATCCTAGGAATTCATCTTTTTATATTATAGGATATTCAGATGCAGACTATGCTGGTAGTCTTTTGGATAGGAAAAGTACTTCAGGTACTTGTCACTTCATTGGAGAATGTTTGGTTTCTTGGTTTAGCAAGAAACAAGTTTCAGTTGCTCTCTCAACTGCTGAAGCTGAATATGTAGTAGTTGGATGCTGTTGTACACAAATTCTTTGGATGAAACAACAACTTAAAGACTATGGTCATGAGATGAACCATATACCTATAAAATGTGACAACACTAGTGCTATAAATCTTTCAAAGAATCCTATTCAACACTCTAGAAACAAATATATTGACATTAGACACCACTTTATTAGAGATCATGTTCAATATGGTGATGTTGAATTATAATTTATAAGCACAGAAAATCAATTAGCAGATATTTTCACTAAGTCTCTAAATGAGGAAAGATTTAATTTCATTAGAAGAGAACTAGGTATGATTGATGGATTAACCTTGTGATTGCAAGAATATGAAATTTTAATTGTTGATCTTAAATCATATCACAAGTTATAAGATAGAAATTTTGATGAGAATTCATGTTTTAAGAAGTAGAATCTTTGTTGAAATGATTTAGTCTAGTTGTAGAACTTAATTTGATGAAAATTCTAGGGGTGTCACGCCCGTGACAACTAAAGTGGCCCAAAGAGGCAGTGTCGTTCACGACTTTGGTTCACGATATGTTTCACGGCTTCAAGTAGTGAAACTTAGTTTCACGGCTTGAGTCACGCCCGTGACGAATTTTCACTCCCGTGAACAATTACAACCCAAAAACTCACAAAAGCTTTCAGGACTTTGGTTCACGACATGATTCATGGCTTCAAGTGGTGAAACTTAGTTTCACGGCTTGAGTCATGCCCGTGAAAATGGACCTTCATGCCAGTGACAATTTTTCACTCCCATGAACAATTACACCCCAAAACTCACAGAAGCTTTCACGCCTTGTGTCACGGCTTGCTTCACGGGCATAAGTAGTGAAATTCAACAGTTCACGCCCGTGACGATTTATTCACCCCCGTGACCTATGATCATTCACACCCGTGATATTCATCGATCACGCCCGTGAAATTATTCACGCCTTCATTCACGTGTGGAACACTGCTTCAGCAAACCGTGAACACGACCATTCACGCCCGTGACACCATAAGTCACGCCCTTGAATGTATTGAATATATAAGAAAACAGCCGGTTACAACCTTCATTTCAACTTCTCATCTCCCAAAACCGCTCTCATTTATTCTCATTCATTAAGACATTGAAGATTCCGACCCTAAAGACTTGAAATTTCACTATAAATACCACCAAAAGTTCGAATCTTCAGCAGAAATCATACATTTCTAGGGTTTTTACATCAAATCTTCTGTCAAAATTATTTTCAACTCCATCAACAAATTTCTTCTAATATGGAGTCTGCTTCATCTAAGGGAAAGAGAAAGAAGTCCCATGGACCTAAGAGGTATTCAAATTACATCATGAACATCATTCCGGAAAGTTGCCATCCTCTGTATGCAACTTTGAAGAAGAGACCTCTTTTATCATCAAGGTCCTTCGATTGGCAGGCAATCCGTAGTCTCGGGCTTGAGATGGCTATGACAGAGCAACTATAAGCCTGTCATCTCAAAGAGTTTTTTGAAATTCATCAGCCGACTCTGAGGGAGCCGACTCTGAACCTTGCAGGTTTCACCTACTCGAGTGGTGAAGTTCCAACTCTACAATAATCCTAACACCATCAGCGCCATTGCATTTGGAGAATTGTTCAACCTACCATCTGATGGCATTCTAAATGAAACTAAGGTAGAATTCTTTGCTCCTCCAGCCTGGACACATTTTGGCACCGGTTGCAGCTAGGATGTAAAGAAAACTAAGAGCACTCATCTCGTGGCCCCAGTACACAGGTATTTGCATAGGTTCCTAACCTATAGCATTTTTGCCAGGGGAGAAAGTAATGGAACTATTAGGAAGTCAGAACTCTTCCTATTTGAGATGGCTCGTAGGGGAGTCACAATGGCTCTTTCCAGATGGTTTGCAAACCATCTTCTCTCCATTGCCACAAAGCCCACATGAGATATTTTGCTTGAGGCATATGTCACCCATATTGCAGTGAAGCTCAATTATTTGAAGCTAGATGACCATCACTTCAACATCATTCCTGCACATCCTCGAGATAGGCTGGATGTCGAGTCATTCATAAAGATGGGAGCGGTTGTCTTTCAGAACGATATCTTCTACCGCTTCACTGACACTACTGGAGAGATTATTTGGGAAGATAATGACACAGAGGATTTTAAAGCAGGCCTCCAGGGAGTCCAGCAAAAAAAGAGGGCTCGGATTGAGGAAGCACCTCCAGCAGTCAAGCAGGACATTGGACAGTCCTCAGTTTCCACACCATCCTTAGCGCAGCAGGTGGTCTACCTTTTGGCACCACGTTTTGAGCAGTTGCAGACTTCCATGGATGAGAGGTTGGAGAGCCTCAAGGACTTCATGGAGTCTCGGATGGACAGCCTTGAGGCTGAAGTAGCTAGGCTTCGTGATAGGATGTCTGGCTAAGAGATAGGCTAGAGTGTAGCCTAAATTTGATCATTTTTAGCTTGTTTGTCATTTTTATGTTTTTGATTGTGTAGGAAATTTTTAAATTTCCTTTCTGAATATTTTAACTTAGTTTGTATCCTTTTCCTTTATGCGATATATATTTGCTTTTGTTTCCTTCAATCTCCATATCCTTTTTGATTGATGACAAAAGGGGGAGAAAACTAGCAATAGATGATAGGCAACATAAGATCAAACTTGATATGTTAAGGTAAATGAATTTTGAATCAAATAATTAAAATTGAATTGACTTTGAAATGGTTTAAAAAATCTTGATTCAAAATTTTATATACAAAGGGAGAGAAAACTAGCAATATATGATAGGCAATATATGATAAGGGATTGGTATCAAACCAGCAATATAAGAACTTTGAATCAAAAAGTAAATGGACTTTAAAATGGTTTAAAAATCTTGATTCAACATTTCATATGCAAAGTATATAATTGGAAAATTGAGTTTTTATATACCTTAGATATACCCTAAGTATACTTTGCATATACCTTAAAGCAAGTTACAAATAAAAATATGCCATGATATACCTTAAATATACCTTACATATACTTTATGCCTTGAAAAGGAATTATGGTATAATTTGGATATACTTCTCATATAACTTGCATATACTTAAAGTTTATTTAAATGCTACATCATTATCTACTACTCTTGCACATGATAAATTTTTTATCCTAAGTATATTTTGAGGGGGAGACTTCTCAAAAATCACATATTGCTAAATTATTTGTCACCATCAAAAAGGGGGAGATTGTTAAACCTTGAGGGGTATTTCCGTCATTTTGATGATAACAAATAATATAGCAATATTGTATTTAACATACTTGTTTTTGTAAGTATACAGGACATGAATTAAAATAGCAAGAATGGAGAATTGGAAGTATAATATTTGAGAAACAAAATTCAAGTAGTAGCATGTTCACTACCGTGACTCTAGGAGTCACTCTCGTGAAGGAAGCTAACCGTTACCAAAACAAACATTTGAAGTTCACGGCCATGAAGGGAAAACAAACCGTGAAGTAAGCATTTCAGTCACCCCCGTGAATAAAGGTGTCACCCCCGTGAAGATTCATGCAATTTCATTCAGAGAGCTTCACGACCAGAGTCACCACTTGGATCACGGCTGGGAAGATTGTCACGCCCGTGAATGAGTATGTCACGCCTATGACAATATATGTCAAAACATTCCAGAGAGCTTCACAACCAAGGTCACCACTTCAGTCACGGCTTGGGAAGAATTGTCACCCCCCGTGACAAGCATAGTCACGCCCGTGAACAATGAAAAAGAAAAATGTCAGGCGCTATTTTTGGTTGGTACAACGGCTAGTTTCTTATTTAATGCACCCCAACGACTATATTCAGCCATGGGAGTTTAAATGGAAGTCATTTATGCATTAAGAATAAGAGAGAATGATAAGAAAAACAAAAGATTAGCATATATTTCAAATCACAAGCTATCTTGTACTTTCATACTTTGAGAACAAATCTATTCTCTGTAAAAATCTTTTTGCTCCTCATATTTGAGCAATAAAGATTTATAAGTGGTTCTCTCTATAATCTTTACTCAAGTGAGCTTTGGGTAGTTCAGGGTTAAGAGTAGAACACTTGTAAGGGTTAATTGTGTGAACCTCCAAAACACAAATTAAAAGGTTGTTTGTGTGAGCTTGTAAAACACAAAGTGTAGGTTGTTTGTGTGAGCCTGTAAAACACAAAGTGTAGGTTGTTGTGTGAGCCTGTAAAAACACAAGGAATTGGTTATTGTGTGAGCCACTAAAACACAAGGGATTTCTGGGTTAGGTGTGAGCCATTGTGAGAAACACCATAGTTGGGAGTGAGCTTGTAAAACTCCATTGTAACACTTAGTGTGTTAGTGAAACTCCCAATTGCGATTGGGGAGAGCAGTAGGGTTTGTTAACACCCGAACCTCTATAAATCTGTGTGTCAAATTTTCTCTATCCCTTTTAAAATTAAGCTTTTATTTTCGCACCTTATAATTTAATTTTTGAAACTCCAATTCAACCCTCATTCTTGGTTTAATATCTGGGCAACAGACAGATTTTGGCCTTATTTAGGTCAATTATGAACAATTACTATTCATTCATTTCTCTTTTCTCCATTTTTGACTTTTCATCTTTTCTTTGAATTTGATTTAAGTAGAAAAGACATCAAATGGTAGAAAATAGACATAAAAATATTTTTAAGACATAAAAAATTCTCTCAAGAAAACTTTCAAAGCTAGCACTTTGAATTTGTTCAATCCATTTCTTTTGATAGTTTCATCTTCATTCTTCGCGTGGATTATCTTTAGAGACATCCTAATGTGGATTTTTGTGGTTTGCTACAACCCAACAAAGGGAAGATTTGAAGAAAAAATAAGAAATTACAAGGTATAATTTCTAATCTCTATATTTATATAAATTAGTTCTAATGGCACAAGTATGATCTTTTGTTTCGTATTTTGAAAATTTTATTTTTCCGCTACATTTATGAATATGATTCATTATTCAAAACCCAAAATTGGTATCAGATCCCCTTGTGTTCATTAAAATTAATTTTAATTGAAAGTGCAATATTGTTTTGATGATTTTGGATCAATAAGTTTTAAAAAATTGAAATTAATTTGTAAAATATGTTTTACTCATTTTTCTTTTTCTAATCTGATCATGGAATTATTAAGGATGATTATTTTGATTTAAAAATGATTTGAATGTGATTCAAATAATTAATTTCGGAT
This sequence comes from Triadica sebifera, assembly GCA_023653625.1. Taxonomy (NCBI): domain Eukaryota; kingdom Viridiplantae; phylum Streptophyta; class Magnoliopsida; order Malpighiales; family Euphorbiaceae; genus Triadica; species Triadica sebifera. The sequence goes on from CM042900.1 coordinate 12,077,729, forward strand.
TTATTTCAAAATGCCTAAAATTGCCTTGTTTATGAACATGTGTTGTTGTTTGACTTAACTGATGTCTAAAAATTATTTAGATATATTAAGAATATTTTTATGCCTCTGGAAGTGTCCAATAATTAATTAAAAATTATTTTAATTAATTTTTTAAACAAACAAAAAAAGAGGATTGTTTTAGCATACTTAGTGGAGCTGTTTTGTTTGATTTTGTTTATTTTATTTCCAGCACCTTGAAATATTTTTTATGTGATTAAAAATATGTTATTTTGATATTAGATGTATGCCAAAATTATTTTGTAATTATTTAAAATTTTTTAAAAAATTCTAAATGTCGAATTAGTCGTTTTGAGCATCTAAGTGTGTTGGTTCATTTGTCTTAGTAATTTTGGCTTGTGGCAAATATATTTTAATGAACTTGAGCTGATGTAAAGATGATTAGAATGATGATTTGAAGTTCTGGAAATTTTAAAACTTTTTGAAATTAAATGTGAATTAATTTAAGTTGTGCAATTGTAATTCTAGTATGACTAGAAATTGGTATATATATTAAAATTAAATTGTTTAATTTTAACATCATAATATTCTGATTTTAAGAAGAATTAATTTTGAATTAATTCCGGAAATATGGAATTTAATTTAATTGTAATGCCCGATAATTTAGGTCACGGTCGCGGTTGAGCGAAATCTGGCACGCCGAACCGGTCGGGTGTAAATTCGGACATGAAAGAAATAAATTAAAATAATAATAATATGGGAGAAAATATTTTGGATATTATTAATTGAGAATTTTGAAGTTCGGAATTAAAATTGAGAAAAAATTAATTTTTCGCTGAACGAAATTTGAAATTGCAGTGTTTTTAGCACAAAAATTATAAGAAGGCATAAAAATGGAATATTCTTTATCTAAGGAAAGGAATATTCTTTTAATTAAGATAAATTAAGAGTGATTAAAATTAATGGACCAATGGGAAGCAAGATTAACCATTAATCCTAACCACCCACCTAATCCAACTATAAAAAGTCAAATTTCCATTTTTTTTATCATTCTTCTTTTTCATCTTGACCAAACCCATTTTCTCTCCCTTTTCTTCTTCTTTGGCCGTGACCCTCCTCCCCCAATTAGTCTTCTTTTTCTTTCTTCAATTCAAGCTAAGATTAGATGAAAAAAAAAAGGGATTAAGGCAAAATCATCAAAGAGAAGTAAAATTTTGAGGTATGTATATTTGGCAAAAATTCAATATATAAAAATATTGATTTTAATTTTGTGATGTGTATGAAATTCTGAGTAATTGATTGAGAAATTAAGTGGTGATTAAATGATGCAATGAATATGAAAATAAAAACTAGAATATGAGGTTGATGCAAAAATGGAAATTGTATGATTTAATTGATGTGCTGAAAAATTCGTCTTATGAACAGTGTATAGTATTTTGATCATAACTTGAGTTCTGGAAATCATTTCTGAGTGATTCTTGTCGGGTTGGAAAGTTAGGACATAGGTCTTGAACATTTATTCAGACCATTAGACATGCATATGCCTGAAATTAGGTGAAAACGTGACTCAAAGTTGACCTAGAAATCTGTTCAAAAAACAAAACTGGGCAGATTTGAAATGAACGTAGCTTAGGGGAAAAATCATAACTTTTACTACACAGTTATTTTTAATGTAATTCTAGTTGTAAATGAAAGATAAGACATGTACCTATATTTGGTTAGTTTATCACTTGTCCAATTTCCATTGAAACAGACCAAAATAAGGCATAATTATGTCCAGTAAAATACTGGGCAGATTGTAGTGAACGTAGTTTTGTAGAAAATTGGTAACTTTTGCTAAAAAATTTATTTTAATATAATTCCAGTTGTATATTAAATTTAAGACAAGTATCTAAATATTTCTAGTTGATCACTTGTTCCAATTCCATATAAAAATGGATTAAAATGACAGAGTAAAATAAGGCATAATTCTGTCCAGTAAAATACTAGGCAGATTACAGTGAACGTAGATTAGGAGAAAATTTATACCTTTTGCTACAAAATACCTTTTACTATGATTCTAGTTGGAAATTAAAGATAAGACATGTACCTATATTTTATTAGTTGATCATATGTTCAGAATCTATCTAACAATAGACAAAAAATACAGAGCATCATACGAAAGAAATACTGTCTAGAATAGGACAGCTGGAAGAAATATGTTGATTGTGAATTTATGTGACATAAAATGTATTAATTGAATTTTTCTTATAATTATAATGATTGAATGAGCTAGTATGAGGTTGTAAAATATTGAATGTGAATTATTGCATTTATATGGAGTTTACATTAATGTTATCTACATAATTTATGTAAATATTAATAAAGGTAACAAATGTAATTTAAGTCATATAACATCTAGTCGAGAACTATAAATTAGGATAAGTTGGCATGCCAATAAAAGGGTAGAAATCTAGGCACTAAAAATAATAGTGCTGAGATTTAATTACGTAGGCACTAAAAAATAGTGTTGAGTTGAAATTACGTAGGCACTAAGAAATAGTGCTGAGTTCAAAAATTACGTAGGCACCAAAAATGTGCTGAGTTGTTATTAAAAATGTAGGCGGTAAACGCCGAGTTATAAAATAATTATGTAGGCGCTGAGTATACTTCCGGATAGTAGAAACCCTGTATCCAGTGTTTAGTTCCGGTCTAAGATGTCGTGGGCTATTAAATGAATAAAATAAAATGTGAATTATGAAATTGATATTGTGAATTTTATATCTTGAATTGTTAAAAAATTTCAAGCATGCTTAATGAATGAAATGTCATAATTGATGGATTAAATATTTTTGCATGAAGAAAATGGTTTTATTGTTAATTGAATATTTGGCATGCTTAATAAATTAATTATAGTTTCAAAAATTTTATTTTAGAATTATTTATGTAATTATTGGATAGTTGTCAAACGTACCACTAAGCTAGAAGCTTAGCGCGTGTGTTTCACGCGCAGATAAATAGAAGTAGTTGTTCCGACAGGGCGACCGAAGAAGAGGGAACCTCCAAGATCAGATTGTAGCAGTCTAGTTCTTTTTGTATGTTTTGAAAATTATGTTGTAAAAATTAAATTCTAAGAAATTGTTTTTTTATATGAGTTTGTGGCATGTAGGATTTATAAGGAATGAATTTTGTAATTTTATAAATCTAGTATTGTTTCTAAATATTATGGTTTAATTGCATGAATTCAATTAAATCAAACTATTTCCATCACTAGTTATATATTTAAATGAAAAAAAATAGTAATAAATATTTCGCTAATAATAAACTCGAAAAAAAAATTATTACAATGATTTGTACATTGATTGTAAAAAAAAAAGCTTATTAGAACTTCCATATCCTATTAACATTTAGTAGGGTAAGGTAGCGCTACATTTAGTGGTATCAGAGCCCTGGCTAATTGATTCTTAATCAGTGGGTATAAAATAGAATATGTGTCTCATGCATATGTATAAAATGCTGCAATTATCTGACTTGAGTCCCTTTTTCTAGTTTATAGGTAGATATGGATTCGGGATCGGAACAAGATTTCTCAGAAGACGAACTGAGTAATAGCCTTTCAGACTCAGCCAATCTCAGACAACCTCAATCAGTAAGAGATTCCGGACCGAGTGTAGTAGCTCCTACGAGAGCAGAGGGACAGGCTAATTTGGGACATGAGCCTCTTATGGAACAGATAACAAACTTGTTGCAACGGATAGTACAAGCAGTTCCACAACCAGCTCCACCTCCTCCTGCACCTCAGCCAAAACCCCGGATTGATAAGCTGAGAAAATATGGGGCTACAGATTTTATGGGAAGAAGGGAGGATGACCCAGCAGCTTCAGATTTGTAATTTTATAAATCTAGTATTGTTTCTAAATATTATGGTTTAATTGCATGGGTTCAATTAAATCAAACTATTTCCATCACTAGTTATGTATTTAAATGAAAAAAAATAGTAATAAATATTTCTCTAATAATAAACTCGAAAAAAAAATTATTACAATGATTTGTACATTGATTGTAAAAAAAAAAAAAGCTTATTAGCACTTTTATATCCTATTAATATTTAGTAGGGTAAGGGAGCACTACATTAATTTTATTAAATATTGAATTCCACTTTAAAATGATATACAAAATTAAATTAGTCGAAAGAACACATATAGGCAATTTCGGTTCAAGCATTGAATCGATTTACAAATTGAAATCCAAAATTGTCATTTTCATTTTGTGCATTAGAGAATGCATGTTAGGAGTATATGAAAAGGTATGATGGATGATTATGGACTTAGGCTCAATGTGATTGAGCATGAATGGAATTATTTTGTTTTATGCTAAATAGGGCCTGTGTGTCCCTACCTCTTTTTCTTTCTTATGTATTTCTCTTCTCATCTTACTCCCCTCAAATGTAAATTGAGAAAAATATTTTGGGTATTATTAATTGATAATTTTGAAGTTTGAAATTAAAATTTGGAAAAAAATAATTTTTCACTGAACGAAATTGGAAATTGCAGTGTTTTTGGCACATATATTTTAAGAAGGCATAAAAATATAATATTCTTTATCTAAGAAAAGGAATATTCTTTTGATTAAAATAAAGTAAGAGTGATTTAAATTAATGGACCAATGGAAAGCAAGATTAGTAATTAATCCTAACCACCCACCTAATGCAACTATAAGAAGTCAAACTTTCACTTTTTGGCCATTCTTCTTCTTCCTCACCTTAATCACACCCATTTCTCTCCCTTCTATCTATTTTTCTTTGAGATCCTCCTCCCCCACTAATTCTTCTTTTTCTTTCTTCAAATCAAGCTAAGATTAGATGAAAAAAAATGGGATTAAGGCAAGATCATCAAAGAAGAGAAGAAAAGTAAGCTAAACTAAGGAAGAGGAAGGAAGAAAAGAAGAGAAAAAGAGAAAGAAGTCTTTGATCATTTTGAAGATTATTAAAGGTGAGTTTGGATTTTCCATCTTCTCACTTTTCTTCTTCTATTTTCTTTAATTTTGGGGTTAGTTGCTGTAACGTCTCACCTTATGCATTTGAGTATAACCTATCCAAATATCAAGTAATCATACATGGCATACTGGAAAGGTAAAATACCCTGTTAACAATAGTAGTAAAATTTTTTTTCATATCCTGTAACATAATTCAATGACTTTGCAAGTCTCATATCCTATAAGTTCATTCAATGACTTGCAAGTCTCATATCCTGTAATATTATTCACTGACTTTGCAAAGTTAACACTGAGGTTTTCAACACAATATAATATATCACATATATCAAAACATAAACTTTACACAAGTATTTTCGAGTTGATTTCAGTTATACATTTTTAGACTCGTTCCAAAATGACTATACATATTCAAGCACATAAATACAAAACACATATGACATATTTTCATGCTTGTGTGGAATGCAAGGAGAGAGAGTGATGAGGCTCGGCCAGTGACCTGTGCTCCATGTCTTTTATATGCTACTCAAAATGAGCTATCACTTGTCTTTTATATGTTTCATGGTACTCATTTGGGTTCGTCATAACTTATAATATATAAGTCCTATTTTAATGAAATGTTACAGACACTTATATGGGTTAATAGGGAACATGTTTTATGTTTACAACTTTTACCAATTATGTCTCTATAGTCTCCTAATTATACCAAACATTTTAATGGTCCAGAATAGAATTGACTTCGGACCAGTATAGATTCCAAAGGCCATAACTTAGTCTATACATAACCAATGAAGTTACAATTAGTACCAAACTTTAGCTAAGACATATAAATATAACTATCATGTTTTGAGAATTTACATAATCTAGCTTTAACAAGCTCAAATTAGCCAAAACAATTACTGTATCTTCCCAGGGCACTCAGTAGGCAGTTCAAAACATGGAACAGTCATGGTTCCATTCACCATAACTCACAATTTACAAGGCCTATGAATCTGAATTTTGGTAGCAAGATACAAAACACATATATCTACAACTTTTATGTTTTTAGAGACTTCCAATAAGGGATTTAACATATTCTAAATCAAACCACACAGTAGCTAATTTGGTTAGGGTTTACACCCTGACCAGTTTCAGTATGAAGAGCATATCTCTCCCTATACATAACATCTTGCAAAAATGTTTACATATCCACAAATCTAAGACATAAAGGAACAACTTTTGTGTTTTACACATTTCTAGAAGAAATTGCTATTAATATCAAAATCGGGGTGCAATTCAGTGCCTAATATTGAACCTAAGCAACTCAAATCAACCCTATAGCAATAAGAATTGATTACTTACCAAGAACAACCTTGAAAGGGATCAATTAGCTTCAAAAACTAGGTGAAAAAAGGAAGAATTGAAGTCTGAAATGGAGGAAATTGAAGAAGAAGTCGGGCTAGAGAAGAAGGCAGAAATGGGAAGATAAAGCTAACTTTTGGTTTTTGTCCTTTTTATCTTTTCCTCATCTCTTTTCTCATCTCTTTTCTCCTTTCTCTTCTCTTCTCTTCTATTTCTCTTTTATGTCATTTTCATTTTATTTTGTCTATATTATTATTATTATTTACATAGATTTATAATTCCACTAATTCACACAATGATACAGCTTAATCATTTGACCCGATTTAACTAAATTAGCAATGTAAATGTTCACTAATCTTAATCTAATCATTTTTCTTACTTAAATTTAGTCACCTTATTCAATTCATTTCTAATACTTTTTTATCCTTATTTAGGTTATAAGGATACACGTGTGACTCGATATAATTGCCAAATACTAGGACACATAGCTAGTGCGTGCCATGAACTTGTTCCTACGAAAATACGTATGAAATGCACGTGTTCAATTGAATTGTATGGAAGATGCTTATGTTTGATGAAATGCATATGGGGAAGGTCAAGGATATTACAATTCTCCCATCCTTTTAAAAATTTCGTCCTCAAAATTAATACCTGAAAACAGGTGTGGATATTGCTTTTTCGTATTTTCTTATATTTCCCATGTTGCATCTTCTTGTAAATGGTTACGCCATAATACCTTAACCAAAGGTATTTCTCAATTTCTTAGCTGTTTAGTCTTGGATCCAATGATTTGCACTGGTTCCTCAACATAACTCATGTCCTCTGCAATTTCAATGGCTTGATCTTTAAGTACATGTGTAGGATCTGACCTGTATCTTCTAAGCATGCTCACATGAAACACATTATGTATCTGAGCCATCTCTAGTGGTAATGCCAATCTATATGCCAGTGGACCAATCTTCTCAAGAATTTCATAAGGCCCTATATACCTTGGGCTCAATTTACCCTTTTTGCCAAATCGAATTATACCTTTCCATGGAGTCACTCAAAGAAATACCTTTTCACCCAACTTGTATTCCATTTCCCTTCTATGCTGATCAACATAACTTATCTGCCTATCCTGTGCTGCCTTTAGCTTGTTCTTGACAACCTTGATCTTATCCACTGTGTCTTGCACTATCTCTGGCCCTTCTAATGCATGTGCTCCTTCTTCATCCCAAATGATAGGGCTTCGACACTTTCTGCCATACAATGCCTCATATGGTGCCATGTGGATACTGTTATGATACTGGTTATTGTAAGCAAATTCAATCAATGCTATATATTCATCCCAAGCTCATCTGAATTCCATAGAACATGCCTTAAGCATTTCTTCCAATGTCTGTATAGTCCTTTCTGATTGTCCATCAGTCTGTGGGTGGAATGCAGTGCTAAAGTTCAATTTTGTTCCCAATGCATTCTGTAAACTCACCCAAAAACCTGTAGTAAACTGTGGATCTCTATCAGACACAATGGACACTGGAATGCCATGCAATCTGATTATCTCATTCACATATAATTTGACCAAACTCTCAAGTGTACAGCCCTATCTCATAGGTAGAAAATGTGCTGACTTGGTTAATCTGTCAATAATTACCCATACTGCATTATTTTTCTATGGAGTTCTTGGCAATCCATAGACAAAATCCATCGTTATTCTTTCCCATTTCCATTCTGGCACTGGTAATGGATGTAGTTTACCAACTGGGCTTGATGTTCAATTTTAATCTGCTGACATGTCAAGCATTTAGAAACATATTCTGCTATATCTTTCTTCATTCTTGGCCACCAGTAATGAGGCCTTAAACTGTGATACATCTTTGTCATCCCTGGGTGCATTGCATATGGTGCATTGTGTGCCTCTTCAATTATTTCCTGACGCAAGTTCTCAGTGTCTGGAACACATATGCGTGATTTTAACATCAGTACATCATCCTGCAATTGAAAATCTTTACTGTTTCCCTGCCTTACTGATTCAATTTTCTCACACAATTTAGGATCTTTGCTTTGTGCTTCTTTGATCCTCTCCTTTAGTATAGGTCTGACTTGAAGAGTAGCAATCAATGATCCTTCATCATGTATATTTAATTCAACATTCATCGACCGTAATTGAATCAGATATGGAAAAGATGATGCTTGCAAGTGAGCTACACTACTACTGGCCTTCCTACTCAATGCATCTGCTACCATATTGGCTTTCCCTAGATGGTATTCAATTGTACAATCATAATCTTTCAACAGTTCTAACCATCTTCTTTGTCTCATGTTTAACTCTTTCTGTGTCATCAAGTAACCTAAGATTTTATGGTATGTGAAGATCTGGAATGTGTCACCATACAAATAATGCCTCCAAATCTTCAATGCAAATACAACTGCAGCCAATTCTAAATCATGCACTGGATATGAGATCTCATGTGGTCTCAGTTGTCTGGATGCATAAGCTATCACCTTACCATGTTGCATCAATACACATCCTAAGCCTTCATGAGAAGCATCACTATATATTGTAAACCCACCTTTACCTGTAGGGATGGTTAACACTGGTGCTGAGGTTAGCCTGTGTTTTAGTTCATCGAAACTCCTTTGACATTCAGGAGTCCACTTGAATGACACATTTTTTCTCAACAATTTGGTCAAAAGGCTAGCAATCAATGAGAACCTATCAACAAATCTACGGTAGTATCCGGCTAAACCCAAAAAACTACGCAATTCTGACACATTCTTGGGTGCTTGCCAACTCACTATGGCCATAACTTTATTTGGGTCAACCTCTATGCCTTTTCCCGATACTATATGTCCAAGAAACATAACATGATCATGCTAGAATTCACACTTACTAAACTTTGCATACAATTGTTTCTCCTGCAGAGTCTGTAACACTGTTCTTAAATGCATCTCATGTTCCTCTTTACTTTTAGAGTACACCAGAATGTCATCTATGAAGACAATAACAAAATTATCCAGATAAGGCTGAAATACCTTATTCATCAAAGCCATGAAAGCAACTGGTGCATTGGTTAATCCAAATGGCATGACTAGAAATTCATAATGGCCATATCTAGTACGAAATGCAGTTTTAGGAATATCTACCTCAGCTATCTTAAGCTTATAATAGCCCGATTTCAGATCAATCTTAGAAAATACTTGAGCTCCATGTAACTGATCAAAATAAGTCATCAATTCTAGGTAAAGGGTACTTATTCTTCACTATCACTCTATTAAGTTGTTTATAGTCTATACACAATCTCATCGTTCCATTTTTTTTTTACAAACAACACTGGGGCTCCCCAATATGATATGCTAGGTCGAATGTATCCTTTATCAAGTAACTCTTGCAATTGACTTTTAAGTTCCTTTAACTCAATCGGTGCCATCCTGTAAGGAGATATAGAAATAGGTGCGGCCCCAGACACCAAATCTATAGTAAATTCTATCTCTCTATCTGGTGGCAATCCAGGCAAATCCTCTGGAAATACATCTGGGAACTCACACACTACTGGAATATTCTCTAACATAATATCCTGAGTTCTTGTGTCTGTCACATAGGCTAAGAAAGCCTCACACCCTCCTTTCACCATCTTAAAAGCTTTAACTGCTGAAATCAAACATGCAGGTACCAACTTCCTTTCTCCTTTAAACACAATCCTTTGTTTATCAGAGGACTTTAAAATTACCTCCTTAGAAAAACAATTCACTATGGCATGATGTTTAGTTAACCAGTCCATTCCCAATATTACATCAAATTCATGCAATGATAATAAGATCAAATCAGCTTTCAATTCAACTTTATTAATGAATATCGAACAGTCACGACATATCTCATTCACAACTACTACTGCTCCCAGTGGAGTACTCATATTTATATCAAATCCCAATGACTCATGTTTTTGATGCAGTTTGGATGCCATATGTGATGATATAAATGAATGTGTGGATCCTGGGTCAATCAATGCAAATTCCAGTATATCATAAATGTAAATATTAACAGTAACCACTTCAGGAGCATCAACTGCCTCTTGCCTAGTCATAGCAAATACCCTGGCCTGTGGAAGGGGTCTAGAACTCTGACCTTCAGATCTGGTCACTCCTCTGCCCAGTGTACCAGTCCTGCCCCTGCCTCTTCCTCTGCCTTGTGTCCCACTAGTAGGGTAGACCCTCGGTGCCACAACAGTAGTCTCAGATACTCCTCTACCTCTGCTAGCCTCTGCTAGTTTGGCTCTATTTGGACAGTCTCTATACATTTGCTTCATCGATCCACATAAATAACATGCTCCTGTGAGCCTTCTACATTCGCCCATATGCTGTCTGCCACAATGACTACATGTGGGCCTCTGTTCAACATATTGGCTCTGCCCTCTGCATGGGTAAGAGAAAGTCATTCCTCGACCTCTAAAACTGGAGTACCCACTTCTATTACCAGATTGTGCAGGCATATATCTACCTCTTTTCCCCAACCTTCTGCTAGACTCACCAAAGAATTCACGTGATGGCCTTTTTATTTGTTACCGTTCAGCTTTGATTGCAGCAGCTCTGAGCCTAGCATAACTATCAAGATCAGTAGTTGTGATTCTGTTTCTGATCTCATATTTGAGGCCCTCTTCAAACTTCCTGCATTTGTCTCTTTCAGTAGAGACCATGAAGGTGGCATAATGGGAAAGTTTGTTAAATTGTACTTCATACTCCGCAATAGACATATTCCCCTATTTCAGATTCAGGAATTCCTTCCTCTTCTCAGCTTTATATGCTTCAGGCATGTAATTGTTCTGAAATTCCAGGAGAAAATCATTCCATGTCAACACCGGTGGTTGTGCATCACTGTTAGGGACTGTCTCCCACCATTCATAAGCATTTCCTTGCAGTAAGGATACTGCATAATCGAATTTCTCATCCGGGGTACATCACATCATATTCAGCACCCTCTGTGTCCTTTTCCGCCATGTCTCAGCTTCTGCTGGGTCTGTTGTGCCATTGAAATCAGTTGCACCATATTTCCTCAGCTTGTCATAACGTATTTTCTTGTACATTTCAGGACCATTTTCCTCTTGTTCTAGGTTTTCATGGGGTACTTCTGCATGAGATGACTGTGATCCATGTAGTGGAGCTCTAGCTCCTATTGCTGGTTGCTCTCTATGTAAATGAGGTGATGCGTCATCAGAATGCATTTTGGCCGGCCTCTCCCTCCTTGGTGTATCATGTCTTATGATGTCCCTAAAATAAATGAAAGTATGTCACTACATAATGTTCAACACATAGGATGCATATGTTATCATGCTCTTATGCATATGCATGTTCCCATGGAACCTATCCCTGCTCTGATACCAAAAATGTAACGTCACACCTTATGCATTTGAGTATAACCTATCCAAATATCAAGTAATCATACACGACATACTGGAAAGGTAAAACACCCTGTTAACAATAGTAGTAAAATTTTTTTCATATCCTGTAATATAATTCAATGACTTTGCAAGTCTCATATCCTATAAGTTCATTCAATGACTTGCAAGTCTCATATCCTGTAATATTATTCACTGACTTTACAAAGTTAACACTGAGGTTTTCACCACAATATAATATATCACATATATCAAAACATAAACTTTACACATAAGTATTTTCGAGTTGATTTCATTTATACATTTTTAGACTCGTTGCAAAATGACTATACATATTCAAGCATGTAAATACAAAACACATATGACATATTTTCATGCTTGTGTCGAATGCAAGGAGAGAGAGTGATGAGGCTCGGCCAGTGACCTGTGCTCCATGTCTTTTATATGCTACTCAAAATGAGCTATCAATTTTCTTTACCTGAAAAATGATGCAAATTGATGAGTTGCGACTGAGTGAGAATAACCATCCAATGAGCTCTAAAGTACCAAACAACTCATAGTAATAAATCACAAATCCAATATATACCATGTATTCCATTCCATTCATCAGTATCATATAAGTATCAATAAATTTGAAACATATAATCATTACTCTTTATGTATGCAAATGCTTTGCTTATTTCATTTTGTTGTGATCAAGTTAAACAGACATTGCCCCGGGTTTCCATGTGAATATTTTCCATGTGAACATTTGCATTTGCATTTGCTAGCTAGCTTGATCATTTGTTTCATTTGCACATTTGTTGGGCCATAGGCCTCTTCTTTTGTTTTACAATATCGATTAACTAGTCACAACGCCTTTTTAGCCCATATGCATATGCACTTGTATTTAAGCATTCATCAACCATTGCATCTTTATAATATTCAACATACATATATTCCATATATACCTCATATGTCAAGCATATACCTTGCATATACTATACATATACCATGTATATATATCACATTTGCCAAAAATATACCTCAAATATACCACAAGTATACCATTTATATGTACCACAATGTCACAAATTATCCATCATTACATTATCAAGGACCAATCATGACAATCACATGAATCACATAGCAAGCAACATTCATTTGCACTAAAGAATTCAATCGATAATTAGACTCACCGTTCTCCTTTGATTCTGACCCCTAACTTATTGTCTATCTGCTCCTTGTGGGTCTCCAATATGTTGCGAGCCTAATATGAAAACATAATTGATTAACTCATGATTAGAGAGACTTAATGTGGCTTAAACAAATTAATATGCATTGTTCATGTCAATAGTTAAAGATTTTTCCTATGAGGCAGTGTGACCTTATGGGACTGTTTAGCCTATAAATTTTTCTATAATTGACCAATTAATCTGATTCTTGTTTATAATTAAAAATAACATATAATTATAGAACATATTCAAATTTCAGACCAATTGGATCATTGTACAATATTTGGTGGAATTTCTAAGAGTGTTCTGTTTTCTGCCTTATTTTCTACCTTTAGGTAGTTTCAGGGTACTCATTTGGGTTCATCATAACTTATAATATATAAGTCCTATTTTAATGAAACATTACAGAAACTGATATGGGTTAATATAGAACACGTTTCATGTTTACATCTTTTACCAATTATGTCTCTAAGGTCTCCTAATTATACCAAACATTTTACTGGTCCAGAATAGAATTGACTTCCGGACCAGTATAGCTTCCAAAGGCCATAACTTAGTCTATATATAACCAATGAAGTTAACATTAGTACAAAAATTTATCTAAGACATATACCTATAAATCTCATGTTTTGAGAATTTACATAATCTAGCTCTAACAAGCTCAAATTAGCCAAACAAGTTCTGTATCTTCGCAAGGCACTCAGTAGGGAGTTCAAACCATGGAACAGTCATGGTTCCATTCACAATAACTCACAATTTACAAGGCCTATGAATCTGAATTTTGGTAGAAAGATAGAAAACACATATATCTACAACTTTTATTTTCTTAGAGACTTCAAATAAGGGCTTTAACATATTCGAAATCAAACCACACAGTAGCTAATTTGGTTAGGGTTTACACCCTGACCAGTTTTAGTATGAAGAGCATATCTCTCCCTATACATAATATCTTGCACAAATGTTTACATATCCACAAATATAAGACATAAAGGAACAACTTTTGTGTTTTACACATTTCCAGAACCAATTGCTATTAATATCAAAATTAGGGTGCAATTCAGTGCCTAATATTGAACCTAAGCAACTAAAATCAACCCTATAGTAATAAGAATTGATTACTTACCAAGAAAAACCTTGAAAGGGATAAATTAGCTTCAAAAACTAGGTGAAAAAAGGAAGAATTGAAGTCTGAAATGGAGGAAATTGAAGAAGAAGTCGGGCTGGAGAAGAAGGCAGAAATGGGAAGATAAAGCTAACTTTTGGTTTTTGTCCTTTTTATCTTTTCCTCATCTCTTTTCTCATCTCTTTTCTCCTTTCTCTTCTCCTTTCTCTTCTCTTCTCTTCTATTTCTCTTTTATGTCATTTTCATTTTATTTTGTCTATATTATTATTATTATTTACGTAGATTTATAATTCCACTAATTCACACAATGATACAGCTTAATCATTTGACCCGATTTAACTAAATTAGCAATGTAAATGTTCACTAATCTTAATCTAATCATTTTTCTTACTTAAATTTAGTCACCTTATTCAATTCATTTCTAATACTTTGTTATCCTTATTTAGGTTATAAGGATACACGTGTGACTCGATATAATTGCCAAATACTAGGACACATAGCTAGTGTGTGCCATGAACTTGTTTCTACGAAAATACCTATGAAATGCACGTGTTCAATTGAATTGTATGCAAGATTCTTATGTTCGATGAAATGCATATGGGGAAGGTCAAGATTGTTACAGTTGCCATTAAAGTTAGTAATTTAGGGTTATTAATATGTTAATAGTGATTAAGGGTGGATTAGTGTGATTAGTGCTTGATTAGTGTAAAACAATTGTTGTTAGGCCAAGGAGGTGAACAATCCTTGAACCAAAATAAAAAATGAGGCAAGGGCAAGGAGAAAGCAAGCTAGGAGAAAGAGAGAAGTGAAGAGAAGTAGAATTGTGAGGTATGTACATTTGACAAAAATTCAATATAGAAAAATGTTGATTTTGATTTTGTGATGTGTATGAAATTCTGGATATTTGATTGAATAATTAATTAGTGATTAAATGATGCTATGAATGTGAGAATAAAAACTAGAATATGAGGTTGATGCATGAAAATGGAAATTGTATGAATTGATTGATATGCTGGAAATTCGTCTTATAAATAGTGTCTAGTTTTATGCTCATAACTTGAGTTACAGAAATGATTTTTGAGTGATTCTTGTTAGGTTCGAAATTTAAGACATATGGCTTCAACTTTTATTCAGACCATTAGACCTGAATAGGCCTGGAATTAGGTGCAAAATGTACTCAAATTTTGAACTATAAATATGTCCAGAAAAAAATAATAGGCAGATTGCATTGAACATAGGTTAAAAGAAAATTCATAACGTTTGCTAAAAAAATTCATTTTAATATGATTCTAATTGGAAATTAAAGATAAAACATGTACCTATATTTTTTTAGTTGATCACTTGTCCAAATTCCATCTAAAAATGGATGAAAAAGATAGAGAAAAATTAGATAGAAATATGTCCAGTATAAGGCTGGGCAGATTGCAGTGAACGTAACTTAGAAGAAAATTCATAACTTTTTGTACAAAATTCGTTTTAATATGATTTAGTTGGAAATTGAAGATAAGACATGTTCCTACATTTTCTTAGTTGAACACTTGTCCAATTTCCATCTAAAAATGGACGAAAAATTCAGGGAAATATAAGGCAGAAATGCTGTCCAGGATCTTGTAAATATGTGTTGATTGTGAAATTTTAAGATAGAAAAGATATTAATTGATTTTCTTATAGTTATAATGATTAAATGAGCAAGTATGAGGTTGTAAAATATTTAATGGGAATTATTGTATTTATATGGAATTTATATTAATGTTACCTACATAAATTAAGTAAATAATAATAAAGGTAACAAATATAATTAAGCCTTATAACATCTAGTTGAGAACTAGAAATTAGGATAAGTTGGCATGCCAATAAAAGGGTAGAAAAGTAGGTACTAAGAATAATAGTGCTGAGATTTAATTTATGTAGGCACTAAGAAATAATGCTGAGTTAAAATTACGTAGGCACTAAGAAATAGTGTTGAGTTCGAATTTACCTAGGCACCAAAAAGGTACTGAGTTGTTATTAAAAATGTAGGCGTTAAACGCCGAGTTATAAAATAATTATGTAGGCATCGAGTATACTGCCGGAGAGCAAAAATCCTGTATCTAGTGTTTAGTTCCGGTCTAAAATGTTGTGGGCTACTAAATAAATAATAGGAAAAAAAATATGAATTATGAAATTGATATTGTAAATTTTGTATCTTGAATTGTTAAGCAATTTCAAGCATGCTTAACTAATGGAATGTCATAATTGATGAATTAAATATTTTTGCATGAAGAAAATGGTTTTATTATTAATTTTATTTTAGAATTATTTATTTGGATAGTTGCCAAACATACCACTAAGCTAGAAGCTTAGCGCATGTATTTCATGCATAGATAAATAGAAGTAGATGTTCCGATAGGACGATCGAAGAAAAGGGAACCCCAAGATCAGATTGCAGCAGTCTAATTCTTTTTGTATGTTTTGGAAATTATGTTGTAAAAATTAAATTTTAAGAACTTCTTTTGATGTAAATTTGTGGCATGTAGGATTAATAAGGAATGCATTTTGTAATTTTATATATCTAGTATTATTTGTAAATAAATTTCTATATATTATGGTTTAATTGAATGAGTTCTTTTAAATCAACATATTTCCATCACTAGTTATATATTTAAATGGGAAGAAAAAAAATATAGCAATAAATATTTCGCTAATTATAAACTCGAAAAAAAAATTCAATAATTTGAACATTGGTTTTAAGACAGATGAGTTTAGTAGCACTTCCATATCCTATTAACGACTAGTAGGGTAAGGTAACGCTACATGTATGATATATAAAAGCATGAAATCATAACTTGATGAGACATAACAAAGAAATCCCTCGCTAAAGAAACAATTATGTCTTATGCCTTCCATTAATGTGGGGAGAACCAAAGTTCTTCTAGAGTTAGGCTTGTTGAGTTGCATCAAGCTCACTCTATAAGAATATGTTCAATCCATTGAAATTAGATTTCACGATTAATGGGTTAGACTTAACTGATATTATTAACTTGTTGGATTTGCGCCAAGATTAATGTGTATTGGAGGAAAAGTTAGGTTTGTATACATGAGATGTACACATATCAAGAGTTGATAGCCCAATGTATATGCACACATCAATAAGTTGATAGCACAAGATTCGATAGTTGCATGAATAATGCAATTGGTGTGGATTAGATACCTACCAACCAAACTAAGGATAGCTTGTTGAGTTGCCTTAAGGTTATTCTTAGCTAGTTGGATATTGACCCACTAGGAGAACTTCCATATAAGTTCTCTTGGGTTCATTGTGAGGGCTATGGATTCACAATAAAATAGTGGGAGTCATAATGCGATTTATTAAAGACCTAATAAACATGCATTTTATGTAAATTCTAACATGTTCTATTATACATCTAGCCTGCTAAAATCATCATCATGACAAGTGTGAATTTCCGATCATTAATGGAATGAAATAAGTTGACTGGGCCTAATTTTTTGGATTGGCTAAGGAATCTGAGAATAGTTCTCAAATTTGAAAAGATTGGCTATGTCCTAGATGAGGGACTCCCTAATCCCCCTGCTGCTAATGCTTCTAAAGATGTTCAAAAGGCATATCAAAAGCATCTCGATGATAGTGAGATGGCAAGCTGCATTATGCTTGCTACTATGATAGCTAAGTTGCAAAAGCAACATGGGGCTATGGATGTTAATTCCATAGTATACCATCTAGGAGAGCTTTTTGATGAGAAAGCACGTTCTGAAAGGTTTGAAACTTCGAGGTTGCTCTTCCCACTAAGATGGTTGAGGGGACATCTCTAGTGCAATATACATTGAAGATGAATGGCTATATTGAGAGGTTGGCCACCTTGGGATTTCTGATGGACCTTAAATTAAGTATTGACTTAATTCTAACCGGTTTGTCTGATAGTTATTCACATTTTGTGCTTAACTATAGGATGAACCAAATCTCTACCACTATTCCTAAGCTGATTTACTTGCTCAAAACAGCTGAGTTATCTGTCAAGAAGGACAGTAAGGCTGTGATGCTGGTGGATTCTTCAAGTTCTAAAAATAAGAACCTTAAGAAGAAGTCCATGAAGCCTAAGGGAGGCATGGTCAAGAAGAAGGCAAAGGAGATTGCTCCAAAGGTGACATGCTTCCATTATGGTAAGGATGGCCATTGGAAGAGAAACTGCAAGGCTTACTTGTAGTCCTTGAAGAATAAGGCATCTGATGCCCCATCTACTTCGGGTATTTTTGTCATTGAAATTAATACTATTTTCGATAATAATATATGGGTATTAGATACCGGTTGTGGCTCACACATATGCACTTATATGTAGGGCCTAAGGAACAGTAGACAGCTCAACAAGGAAGAGTCAGACCTACGCGTTGGAAATGGAGCAAGGGTTGCTGCATTAGCTATAGGAACATATGTATTGAACCTCCCTAGTGGGCTTATGTTAAATTTGGATAATTGCTATTATATACCTCCTTTGACTAAAAACATTATTTCTATTTCAAGTCTGAATAATGATGGTTTCCTTTAAGCTTTTAGTAACAATTGTTGTTCTATTATATTGAATGGAATTCTTTATGCTAGTGGTACATTATGCAATGGAATATACATATTAGATATGTCAAATCCAATTTTAAACATAAATGATAATAAAAGGCCCAATTTTAAACAAGCAATGAAAAGTTCAAAGACTTCAGAAATGAAGTAGAGAAACAACTTGGCAAAAGTATTAAAACACTTCGATCAGATCGATGAGGTGAATACTTGAGCTAATAGTTTCTATATTATCTTAGGGATAATGGGATTTTATCTCAATGGACTCCACCTTACATGCCACAACACAATGGTGTGGCTGAAAGAAGAAACCGAACCTTGTTAGACATGGTAAGGTCTATGATGAGTTTTGCGGAATTGCCTAAATCCTTTTGGGGTTATTCGCTAGAGACAACCATTTATATATTAAATTGAGTTCCTTTGAAGTCAGTTGATGTTACTCCATATGAGATATGGTATAACAAAAGGCCCACATTTTCTTACATGAGAATTTGGGGTTGTCCTTCTTATGTGAATTGGACAATGTCAGATAAGCTAGGAGCTAAGTCTGACCAATGTCTGTTTGTGGGATATCCAAAAGCATCATATGGATATCAATTTTACCACCCCTTGGAACAAAAGGTTTTGGTTTCAAGACATGCTATCGTTTTAGAGAGAGAATTCATTCTAAAAGAAGATAGTGGGAGCAAAATTGAACTTGAGGAAGTTCAAGATGCTTAAACAGATGCTGATCAACTGCCTAAACCCGAGCTTGTTACTCATACAAATGATATAACAACTCAACCTTTTGAAGCACAAGAGCTTCGTAGGTCAAGTAGGATACGTACTATTCCAGAGATAGATGAATTTCTCATTAGTGAGCAGAACGATGTATTGCTCATAGAAAATGATGAGCCTACAACCTATGAAGAAGTTCTGAATAATTCAAAATCTGACAAATGGCTTCAAGCCATGAAGTCAAAAATGAATTCCATATATAAAAACCAAGTATGGACTTTGGTTGACCCACTCAAAAAAATATAGCCAACATGGCGCAAGTGGGTTTTCAAAAAGAAAACTGACATGGATGGTAATGTGATTACCTATAAAGATAGACTTGTTGCTAAAGGTTATCGTCAAAGACAAGGAATTGACTATAATGAAACTTTTAGCCGAGTAGATATGCTTAAATCCATAAGGATACTCTTAGCTATTGCTACTCATTATGATTATGAGATATGGCAAATGGATGTGAAGACAACTTTCCTTAATAGAAATCTGACTTAGGATTTGTACATGACACAACCAGAAGGCTTCATATCGAAAGACGGCAAAAAGGTATGTAAGCTTCAAAGATCCATTTATGGATTAAAGCAAGCATCCAGGAGTTAGAATACTCAGTTTGATGAGACAATCAAACAGTTTGGTTTCTACCAAAATCCAGATGAACCATGTTTTTATAAGAAGGTTAGTGGGAATGGAATCATATTTCTTATGTTATATGTAGATGACATATTGTTAATGGGAAATGATATCTCAACCTTACAAGGAGTCAAAATTTGGTTATCCAAGAATTTCTCTATGAAAGACCTTGGAGAAGCAGCCTATATGTAATGTCACACCTTATGCATTTGAGTATAACCTATCCCTGTATCAAGTAATCATACATAGCATACTGGAAAGGTAAATACCCTGTTAACAATAGTAGTAAATTTTTTTTTCATATCCTGTAATATAATTCAATGACTTTGCAAGTCTCATATCCTATAATTTCATTCAATGACTTGTAAGTCTCATATCCTGTAATATTATTCACTGACTTTGCAAAGTTAACACTGAGGTTTTCACCACAATATAATATATCACATATATTAAAACATAAACTTTACACATAAGTATTTTCGAGTTGCTTTCACTTATACATTATTAGACTCATTCCAAAATGACTATACATATTCAAGCACGTAAATACAAAACACATATAACATATTTTCATGCTTGTGTCGAATGCAAGGAGAGAGAGTGATGAGGCTCGGCCAGTGACCTGTGCTGCATGTCTTTTATATGCTATTCAAAATGAACTATCACTTTTCTTTACCTGAAAAACGATGCAAATTGATGAGTTGCAGCTCAGTGAGAATAACCATCCAATGAGCTCTAAAGTACCAAACAACTCATAGTAATAAATCACAAATCCAATATATACCATGTATTCCATTCCATTCATCAGTATCATATAGGTATCAATAAAGTTGAAACATATAATCATTACTCTTTATGTATGCAAATGCTTTGCTTATTTCATTTTGTTGTGACCAAGTTAAACAGACATTGCCCCGGGTTTCCATGTGAATATTTGCCATGTGAACATTTGCATTTGCATTTGCTAGCTAGCTTGATCATTTGTTTCATTTGCACATTTGTGGGGCCATAGGCCTCTTATTTTGCTTTACAATATCGATTAACTAGTCACAATGCCTTTTAAGTCCATATGCATATACACTTGTATTTAAGCATCCATCAACCATTGTATCTTATAACATATAATATACATATACCACATATATACCACATATGCCACACATATACCTTGCATATACCATACATATACCATGTATATATATCACATATGTCAAACATATACTTCAAATATACCACAAGTATACCATTTATATGTACCATAATGTCACAAATTATCTATCATTACATTATCAAGGACCAATCATGACAATCATATAAATCAAATAGCAAGCAACATTCATTTGCACTAAAGAATTCAATCGATAATTAGACTCACTGTTCTCCTTTGATTCCGACCCCTAATTTATTGTCTATCTGCTCCTTGTGGGTCTCCAATATGTTGCGAGCCTAATATGAAAACATAATCAATTAACTCATGATTAGGGAGACTTAATGTAGCTTAAACAAATTAATATGCATTGTTCATGTCAATAGTTAAGATTTTTCCTATGAGGCAGTGTGACCTTATGGGCCTGTTTAGCCTATAACTTTTTCTACACTTGACCAAATAATATGATTTTTAATACTAATTAACACTAACATATAATTATAGAACATATTAAAATATCAGACCAATTGGATCATTGTACAATATTTGGTGAAATATCTAAATGTGTTCTGTTTTCTGCCTTGTTTTTTGCCTTTAGGCAGTTTCAGGGTACTCATTTGGGTTCATCTTAACTTATAATATATAATTCCTATTTTAATGAAAATTTAGAGAAACTTATATGGGTTCATATGGAACATTTTTCATGTTTACAACTTTTATCAATTATGTCTCTAAGGTCTTCAAATTATAACAAACATTTTACTGGTCCAGAATAGAATTGGCTTCCAGACCAGTATGACTTCCAAAGGACAGTCTATACATAACCAATTAAGCTGAAACTAGTACCAAAATTTATCTAAGACATATACCTATAACTTACTTGTTTTGACAATTTACAGAATCTAGCTCTAACGAGCTCCAATGGGCCAAACAAGTTGCTGGATCTGCCCAGGGCATTCAGTAGGCAGTTCAAACCATGGAACAATCATAGTTCCATTTACCATAACTCAAAATTTACAAGACCTATGAACCTAACATTTGGTATAACAATAACACACACATATATCTACAGCTTTTATGTTTTGAGATACTTCAAATAAGGGCTTCAACATATTCGAAATCAAACCACACAGTAGCTAATTTAAGTTTCAGTACGAAGAGCATATCTCTCCCTATACATAACATCTTGCAAAAATGTTTACATATACACAAATCTAAGACATAAAGGAACAAATTTTTTGTTTTACACATTTCCAGAAGCAATTTCTATTAATATCAAAATTGGGGTGCAATTCAGTGCCTAATATTGAACCTAATCAACTCAAATCAACCCTATAGCAATAAGAATTGATTACTTACCAAGAACAACCTTGAAAGGGATCAATTAGCTTTAAAAAATAGGTGAAAAAAGGAAGAATTGAAGTCTAAAATGGAGGAAATTGAATAAGAAGTCAGGCTGGAGAAGAAGGCAGAAATGGGAAGATAAAGCTAACTTTTGGTTTTTGTCCTTTTTATCTTTTCCTCATCTCTTTCCTCATCTCTTTTCTCCTTTCTCTTCTCTTTTCTTCTATTTCTCTTTTATGTCATTTTCATTTTATTTTGTCTATATTATTATTATTATTTACATAGATTTATAATTCCACTAATTCACACAATGATACAGCTTAATCATTTGACCCGATTTAACTAAATTAGCAATGTAAATGTTCACTAATCTTAATCTAATCATTTTTCTTACTTAAATTTAGTCACCTTATTCAATTCATTTCTAATACTTTGTTATCCTTATTTAGGTTATAAGGATACACGTGTGACTCGATAAAATTGTCAAATACTAGGACACATAGCTAGTGCGTGCCATGAACTTGTTTCTACGAAAATACGTATGAAATGCACGTGTTCAATTGAATTGTATGCAAGATGCTTATGTTTGATGAAATGCATAGGGAGAAGGTCAAGGATGTTACACTATATTATGGGGATAAAGATCTATAGAGATAGATCTAAAAGATTGCTTAGTCTTTCACACTATATATATATAGATTAGATGCTAAAGAGGTTTAGCATGGAGCAGTCCAAAAGGGGATATATTTCCATGACCCATTGGATTACTCTCTCAAAGTCTTTGTGTCCAAAGACACAAGATGAGAGGACACACATGAGTTTGATTCCATATGCTTCAGCTATAGGATCAATCATGTATGTTATGATATGTACAAGACCCGATGTATCATATGCCCTGAGTGTCACGAGAAGATGCCAATCGGACCCTGGTGAAGGTCATTGGGTGGCTGTCAAGAATATCCTTAGGTACTTAAGAAGAACTAAGGATGTATTCTTGGTATATGGAGATGGAGATCATATTGTGAGCGGGTATATCGATGCCAGCTTCCAATCTGACAACGATGACTCATAATCTCAGTGATGTTATATATTCACACTAAATGGTGGAGCAGTTAGTTGGAAGAGTTCCAAACAGAAAATCACTATTGATTCCACAACCAAAGTAGAGTACATTGTAGCTTTTGAAAATAAAGGAAGCAGTTTGGATAAAGAAATTCATCACAGAACTTGTAGTGGTTCCCAGCATTATTCATCCAATACAATTGTATTGTGATAATAATGGAGCCATTGGAGAAACAAAGGAGCCACAGTCTCATTAGAGATCCAAACATGTACTTAGAAGATACCATTTGATTAGAGAAATCATTGGTAGGAATGATGTAAAGATAGAAAGAGTGCCCACTGATCAGAATATTATTGATCCTTTAACTAAGCCACTTCCCCAAAAGAAATATGATTTTCATGTACTCGCCTATGGAATTAAATACAAAGGCGATTGGCTTTAGTGAAAGTGGGAGTTTGTTAGAGGAGTGCTCTAAAGGCAATCACCTTTAACACTTATTGTACAAATTTATTTGATTAATAAAAGGCTTTTTCATTAATTTGATGTTCATTTGAAATATGAATTGATACATGAAGGAAATCAATTAATGAAGTCCTTGATACATAACATAGAATGAAGGACATCATGATGAGTTCATGATATTGAGATTCTTATTATGTGTAATTATGTTAATATCAAAATTAGTCATAGGATTAATGAGAGGGGACGTTATTAATCTAGACAGACTAGCACATGTTACACTCCTTGATTGGATCGAATAGTAGATCTCATAATCTATAAACATGAGATATTTAGAGTTAACATATGGATGCTTGCTAAGTGTAGCTAAGTACATTGGATGACCAACTATGAGATAATCATATGGATAATCTATTCAAATGTCAATGATAGTCTCATCATAGCAATGGTGCAAGTATCCTTAGACTTGAGGTACTCAAGGATATCTTGAATATTGATTCTGTATTCTGACACTATTCCTTGTTGCCTTAGGAAGATTGCTCATAGGGTGGTGATTGGATACAGCTTGAGGTATTTGATGGTAATTGGATAACCAACAAAGGATTCATAACTCCTAATAGAAGGAGTGTATACCCATGGCCTCTTGTCGTGGTCATGACTCGGGAATCTCTGGCCGGAGTGAAAATGTCATAAAAATAGTCTTCAATGACATATCTAATAGAGTAATGAGCCTCAAGGACAAGAACTAACATTACTTGGACTAGACGTGATGTAGTCAGTCTAGTGGAAGTTGACACATGTCCATAATTTGAACCAAGTGGGGTATAGAATGGTGAAAGGAATAATTGCACGGAAATTATCTATGGAAAGATTCATAGTAAGACCATTGACTTTCGGGTCAATTGGGGGTCATGATATGTTGCTAGATACCGCTCATGACTTGCTTAAATTAATTGTTAATTTAAGTGGCCAACATAACCAGAAACCTAATGGGTCACACGCATTAAAGATATGGAGAATGAGTAAAATGGTCTTGGATAGGATCAAAAATATGAGAGAATTATTTCGGGATGGATTGCGATGAGATCGCATGGGAAAAATCGTTTGGGAGGGTCACGGGCCTGTACGGGGACATGAGGGCTAGCAGGCCAGCTGGGTTGCCTAGCATCAGCCTACAGTAGGCCCAGTGCGCTGCTGCCCCCCTCCCGTTGGCCAATGATAGATTATGGCCTTAATTAGGCCAATTATGGCCAATTACTATTTATTCATTTCTCTTTTCTCCATTTTTTACTTTTCATCTTTTCTTTGAATTTGATTCAAATAGAAAAGACATCAAATGGCAGAAAATAGACATGAAAATATTTTTTTGTGAAAAAAATATTTTCATGTCTATTTTCTACCATTTGATAAGACAACAAAAATTCTCTCAAGAATACTTTGAAAGCTAGTACTTTGAATTTGTTCAAACCATTTCTTTTGATAGTTTCTTATAAATTCTTTGCATGGATTACAGTTAGAGACATCCTAATGTGGATTGTTGTGGTTTGCTATAACCCAAAAAAGTAAATATTTGAAGAAAAAATAAAAAATTACAAGGTATAATTTCTAACCTCTATATTTATATGAATTAGTTTTAATGGTACAAGTATGATCTTTGGTTTCGGGTTTTGAAATTTTTTTTTTCTGCTGCGTTTATGAATATGATTCATTCGTCAAAACCCAACAACTCCGACATGAAATTAACATCAAAATAATATCATGAATATCTTATAAACATGAATTAAGGTTCTGATCATCAAGTTACATGCCATTAAATTAAACAACACAAAAGTGTCCCATCACATGGTAAGGTTCTCAACCTAGTTACATGTTTTATTTGTTCAATGATCAAGAAACAATTTTTGTATCATTATAGGTGTTGTCTAGAAGTTAAAAAACATTCTAAATATGTCATAAACATGTTTTATTAATCAAATTAATAAACCAAATTCGAACAGCCCCTCAAACAACTCAATTGGCACAACTAGGTTTCATAAATGCTAGAAATTCAGCAACTATGCATAACTTCAAATTTCAGGATTAAATCAAATTCAAACCTTTTAATTATCATAAAAAAACATATAATATCATCATATTAACATTTCATTGAATTATAATTAAAATTCTGGGCCAAATAGAATCAAAATTGTTCTTAATAAAAATGGGGAATCCAAGTTGTTCTTTAACAATCAATCTCATTGATACTTCAATTAAATCTGAATTTAATTTACATAGGGTAGCTCTGATACCACTATTGGATTTTTAAAATTTTCACATACATGGCATAATGGAAAATTAAAATTAATTGAACCCAAAACCATGGAACGACCTATGAACATTAAAATCAGATCATACCATCAATATGGGAGAAGTTGATTACCTTTGTTCGTAACTTTTGATCTTCTAAGTTGTGAGCTTTTCCCTCTTTGTTGGGTTGTATAAAAAAAACAATCCAAAGATGGGATATCCTCTAAGAGTATCTATGTGAAGGAAGAAGAAGAAAACCTCCAAGGAGATGGGGTAACAAATGTCCAAAGTGCTAGCTATGGAAAATTGTCTTATGAAAGAGAAAAGGGAGAGAAGAAAAATAACTCTTATTTTTCTTAATGGGACAGCCACAAAATTGACTCCTTAAAAGGGGTATTTATACACTTTCTAATCCCTTTTAGGGTTGGAAAAGGAAAAGCCCTAATGGACCCATTTCCCTAAGATATAAGGCCTAAAGTTGACGAAGTCAACAATCCTAATCAAACATGGATTTGGCCCATTTTTATAACTCTTATAAAAGGCCCCAATTCTCTTTCTTTCTCATTTGGATCTTATCTAGAACCCATTTTACATTTTCTTCATTTCGTGTATGCGTGTGACCTAATAGGCTTTCTAGTCATGTTGGCAGTTCAAGTCTCTGGATGAATCCTAATCCAATTATAATTCTATGAGCCAAATACTTTTGACCTATAATGAATTTCTAATCAATTTTTCTTGACTTAGTAGATCATGAGTGGTATCTAGCAACACATTATGACCACCCAATTAACTAGAAAGTTAGTGATTTGACTTTTAACCCTTCCATAGACAATTACCATGCAATTCATCCTTTCACCTAATATACCTCATTTTGTTCAAAGCATGGACTGTGTGTAAACTCTCACGAAACTGACTATATCACATATAGTCCAAATGATATTAGTTCAAACGTATGTTGTTAATGTTGGGTTTTAAAGGTGAATCACATTCATAAAATACACCAAGAAAATAAAATTCTCAAAATCCAAAACAAAAGATCATACTTGTACCATTAAAACAAATTTATCAAATATTGAGATTAGAAATTATACCATGTAATTTTTTTATTTTTTATTCAAATCTTCACCTTGATGGGTTGTTGCAAATCACAACAATTCACACTTTGATGCCTCTAATGATAATCCATGCGAAGAATGAAGAAGAAACTTAGAAAAGAAAATGGATTGAACAATGTTCAAAGTGCTAGCTTTGAACATGCTGAGAGAATTATTGTGTCTCAAAAATTATTTTTCACCAAAAATAATTTTCATGTCTTTTTTCTGCCATTTGATGTCTTTTCAATTTGAATCATATTCAAAAAGAATATTAAAAGTCCAAAGAGGGAAAACAAAATGAATGAATAGTAATGGTCATAATTTGCCTAATTAAGGCCAATTAAGGCCTAATGCCAATAGTACATTGCAGCACACAGTGCCACATGTGCTGGCCAGGCCCAACTAGCTAGCCGACCTACGACTACTGCCGAGCCATTTTTTCTAGCGATTTTATTTCGATCTTACCCGAAATAATTCTCTCATATTTTTATATTCTATCCAAGATAATTTTACTCATTCTCCATATCTCCAATGCATGTGACCCATTAGGTTCTCAATTATGTTGGTCATTCAAATTAATAATTTATTTAAGCAAGTCATGAGTGGTATCTAGCAACACATAATAACCCACAATGGACTGGAAAGTGAATGATTTGACTATGAACCTTTCTACAGATAATTTTTGTGCAATTATTCCTTTCACCATTTTATACCCCACTTAGTTTAAAGTACGGACATGTGTCAACTCCCACTATGTTGACTACATCACATCTAGACCAAGTAATGTAAGTTATTGTTCCTGAAGCTCCTTACTTCATTAGACATGTCATTGCAGACTATCTTTATGATATTTCCACTCCAACCAGAGTTACCCAATTACCTTTGAATACCTCAAGCTGCACCTAATCACCACCCTATGAGTAACCTTCCTAAGGCAACAAGAAATCGTGTCTGTAACACCCCCTCACCCAAACCACACGTGCCCGGATGCAGGGGCGCTACTGCCTGTCTTCCTTACTTCTTTAAATCACTATATATATATATATATATATATATATATATATATATATATCTATTTAATAAATAATGTACATTTTTTTACATAACATAGTATTTATAAATACCAATTTCCTAATTAACAAACTTTGAAAACTAATTTACAACTTATAAGTATATATAATGCGGAAAAACAAATTACAAGAGTTCAAAAGTTTGTGACCCACTATTTCGAGATCAGCTGCTTTAATTTGAATAGGATCACCGCTTGCTTTATCTACCACCTTCAACTACCTTTCTATATCTGCACAGAAGGAAACTCCCACGCTAAGCTCTAAGCTTAGTGGTGCATATAAATAAGGCAATATACTATATCATGCAACAAGCATTAACATGTATCATTTTATGCATTAAAATGTTTGCATGCAATTTCTATCAACATGTTTCTATTTCAGACAAGTATAAATATCATGCTCACATATACAACGTTATTTTCATTTATCTTTGATGGTAAGTTACTCTATTAATCTCTTTATTATTATATCTCAATCTCATATCATCATCATTCTCTTTTTTCTTTTTTTTTTCTTATTTTCCGACATATCTTCATTATCTTGCCCACATCACTCTAAATTTGGACTGACAGGATATGGGTTATGGATTAGGAGCGCTCCCAGAGCTATAGCCACCCTGTCCACTATCTGGCTCAATAGAGCTTCTCAAATCAATGCCGCTCTTCTAGCTTAAGCCACATTGATTGAGTATAATTTCATCATAGATGAATAACCAGACCAAGGGCGCTCTCTGAGATTAAGCCACCTTTTCCTCAATTTATATGTGCTCATCAGAGCTTCTCTAGTCAATGGCGCTCTCAAAGCTTAAGCCACATTGACCGAACATCTCAGACCAGTGGCGCTCTCCAAGCTTAAGCCACATTGATCGAGGAATATCTCATATAGTACGGTACCGTTCGCCCTCTTAACCATCTATCTTTATTCTAGTCCCCAGGTAGAGTAATGGGCATCTTCATATTTTCACATCAATCATATATCTTTATTTAATTTTTATTTTACATCCATTTCATCATCCTTATAATATACATCACATCATCATAATTCTCAATTTCGACACATCAATATTCTCAATTCTCTTGTTTTGCAAACATCTTATCATGCTCATACATACTGGATAGCATCTTTTTCATTTGTATAACTAGATACATCAATAGATAATCATATTTATAATTTATTTGAAAATAGAGCATTCATGGTCGTGACTACTAATTCATGCCCGTGAATTAGTTTATGCCGGTAATCCCAAGCCGTGAACGCTACTGGAATGAATCGCCCAAAAGCATTCACGGTTGTGATACTCATTCGTGCCCGTGAATGAGTTCATGCCTGTGATTCCAAACCGTGAAGGCTTTTGGAATGAATAGTACCATTTCCACACAGAAGTCACAACCGTGATACAATCAGTCACAACAGTGAACCATCAAGTTCACGCCCATGACTTTCAGATGGAAATCTGCATATTCACTATTCATTCATTCTAATATCATCCAAATCATACCAAATTTCTATTTCATGCATTTCTAAGGTTCTTACTCAACTTATTACTTTGTAATGCATGTAAATCTCTTTATCATACAAGATTTTCTAACATGCATCATTAATTCAATGTCTCACAAGGATCTCATTCATACATGTCTAAACCTATGGTTTCATGCCATAATCATCATTTTTGAAATTCATTTATCTAAAATCATGTTCAACATGCATTATTTCAAACAAAGATAGGCTATTGCCTTAAATTATGCACAAACCTTAATCTTTCTCCTTCACTCTTCTAGGTAGCTTTCTCTTTTCCTTTGCTCTTTAGTGTTTGTTCCTTATCACTTGGAACTCATATAACATCATAAATCATTATTATTATCTGATTTTCTCAAGACCCTAAACTCTCTTATTCTCTCTCAAAACCCTAATTTCTCTCTCAAAACCCTAATTTCTCTCTCTTTCCACATGAGTCTTGGATGAGCTCAAAATTCAAACTTCTTTAAGAAAAGATGAAGAAGAAGAAGAGTCACTTCTTACCTTACTCTTTTCTTCACTAAATCACAACTTTGGAGATTTTCTTTCTCTACCAAACTTGATTTTTCTTCCTTTTTCTTGCTCTTTCCAGCTTCCTTAGGAGTTATGGACCATAAAGATCACTTGTTCTTGCTCCTTCCCCTCTTTTCTTTTCCTTTCTCTCTCTAAATTTCTGGTTTGGCTATGGAGGGAATGGGGATGGCGTGACTGGTAGAAAGGAGAGAAGAAAGCAGAAAATGAAGAGAAGAAGAAAAAGAAAAGAAAGAATTAAATAGGGTATCCAAAAGTCTTCATGTGGGACCCACCATCTTGACCATCTTCATCCCATTTTACTTAATCAACACTAATGTAACTCCTCCTCATTGAGTAGCCAGCCAACCTATTAAAATGTCCCCAAAATTAATATGTTGATTAGTAATCAATCTCATAAATTCTCAAATTTTTGGTAAATTGCAAATTGACCCCAAAACTTATCAAAATTTGTAATTTAGTCCTTTACTGTAAATCAACATCCTTAAACTTTATAATCACTTAATTAGGCATATATCATTTAATTTAGTCATTACTTGATTAATTCCTATCAAAAATCCAAATTTAAACTCTGTTTGGTCATACGTGTCAATTTCGCGACACGTGCGACTCGGTGTCTAAATTAGCGGATATTACATTCTCTCCCCCTTAAATAAATTTCGTTCTCGAAATTCACCTGTTCATTCTGGGTTAATAAACTGGAGATACTGCTTCTTCATCACTTCTTCACTTTCCCACGTGGCTTCTTCAATTGTATGATTCTGCCACTATACTTTAACTTGAGGGACTCTCTTGTTCTGAAGAACTTTCTCTTCATATGCTATTATAGCCACTGGTTCTTCCTCATAAGATATGTCTTTCTATACCTCTATTTCTTCAATTGGTATGATGTGGGTCAGGTCTGAACGGTATCTTCTTAACATTGAAACATGGAATACATTATGAATTCTGTCTAACTCCGGAGGAAGAGCTAATCGGTAAGCCACTAGTCCTATTCTTTCCAGAATCTCATAAGGACCAATAAACCTTGGACTTAACTTTCTTTTTCTACAGAACCTCAATATTTTTTTCCAAGGCAAAAATTTAAGGAATACTTTGTCTCCTACTGTATATTCTATGTTTCGTCTCTTTAAATCGGCATATGATTTCTGTCGATCTTGTGCTGCCTTTAGCCTTTCCTTGATCACTTTAACTTTTTCCTCGGTCTGTTGAATTATCTCTAGACCAATCAACTTTTTCTCATTTAACTTGGTCCAACATACTGGTATCCTACATTTTCTCCCGTATAAAGCCTTATAAAGATCCATACCAATGCTCATTTGATGACTGTTGTTGTAGGCAAACTTTATAAGAGGTAGATGTCGATCCCAACTTCCCTTAAATTCAAGCACATAGCTTCTCATCATATCCTCTAGCAACTGAATAACTCACTATTGTCCATCCGTTTGTGGATGAAATGTCGTACTGAATCTGAGTCGAGTTCCCAAAGCCTGTTGTAAACTTTCCCAGAACTGCGACGTAAACCTGGGATCTCTGTCGGAGATAATAGACACAGGTATTCCATGAAGTCTCACTATCTCATTCACATAAATCTCAGCCAGCTTGTTCAAAGTATAGTCCATTCACACTGGTAGGAAATGTGCTGACTTCGTCAATCGATCCGCTATCACCCACACTGCATCATGTTTTCTCTAAGTTACCGGTAAGCGGGACAAAAAATCCACCATGATTCTCTCCCAATTCCATTTTGGTATGGAAATCGGTTGTAGTAATCCTGTGGGTAATTGATGCTCAGCTTTCACTTATTGACAAATTAGACATTTAGCAACATATTCAGTGATATCCTTCTTCATCCCCGATCACCAGTATTGTGCTTTCAAATCATGGTACATCTTGTTCCCACCTGGGTGCATAGTATAAACCATTTCATGAGCTTTTTTTAAAATCTTTGATCTCAATTCATCTATACTTGGTACACAAATCTGGTTCTTGAAATACACTGTACCATCTGCTGTTAAAGAAAATTCTGATTTTTCTCCATTTTCAAGGCTTCGACCATCTTTACTAGCTTCTCATCTTGTTTCTAGACATCTTTAATTCTCTGCATCAATGTGGATTCCACTCGCATCTCAGCTAAAATTTTTCGGCTTAGTGCATCAGCTACCACATTAGCTTTGCCTGGCTGGCAGTCGATCACACAGTCATAATCTTTAATCAATTCCTACCATCTTCGCTGCCTCAGGTTCAACTCTTTTGGTGAAGGAAGATACTTAAGACTCTTGTGGTCTGTATAAATGTAGCATCTTTCTCCATACAAATAATGTCTCCAAATCTTAAGAGCAAAAACTATCGCTGCGAGCTCTAAATCATGCATCCGATAGTTAAGCTTGTGAGGCTTAAACTATCTGGAGGCATATGCAATCACTTTTCCCTCTTGCATAAGAACACAACCTAGCCCATTGTGACTTGCATCATTGTACACAACATAATCTTTTTCTAGAGTAGGCTGAGTCAAAACTGGTGCTTCAGTCAACATTGCCTTCAATCGATCAAAGCTTGCTTGACATCTATCTGTCCATTCAAAACGGACATCTTTTCGTAGCAATTGTGTCAAAGGATTCACTATAGATTAAAATCCTTTCACAAATCTCCTATAATATCCGGTTAATCCAAGGAAACTCCTCATCTCAGTCACGTTGCAAGGTGGTCTCCAATTAAGATTACCCTCGATTTTACTAGGATCAACTCGAATACCTTCTGCTGAAATTACATGACCCAGAAAACTAACTGCTTCCAACCAAAACTCACACTTAGACAGCTTTGCATACAATTGTTTCTCCCTTATGGTCTGCAATATTTTTCTGAGATGTTGGTCATGCTCTACTCGATCTCTAGAATAGACAAGAATGTCATCAATGAATACAATCACAAATTGATCAATATATGGACTGAACACTCGGTTCATTAGGTCCATAAAAACTGTCGGTGCATTCGTAAATCCAAATGGCATCACCAAGAACTCATAATGACCATAACAAGTCCTGAATGCCATCTTAGATACATCTGACCCTTTGATCTTCAGTTGATGATACCCCGATCGAAGATCTATCTTTAAAAATATACTTGCACCTTTCAACTGATCAAATAAATCATCAATCCTAGGCAGTGGGTATTTATTCTTAACAGTAACCCTATTAAGCTGCCTGTAGTCAATACAAAGACGTAAAGTACCGTCTTTCTTCTTCACAAATAGTATTAGTGATACACTAGGTCGTATAAATCCTTTCTCTAACATTTCTTGTAATTGTATCTTCAACTCTTTCAATCCTATATGGTGTAATAGATATAGGAGCGGTGCCAGGTACTAATTCAATAGCAAACTCTATCTCTCGGTCAGGTGGTAGTCCTGGCAACTCCTCAGGGAACACATCAGAAAACTCACTAACAGTTGGGATGTCAAGCAACTTCGGACTTTTCTTTCGGGTATCAATCACATATGTTAGATAAGTCTCACATCCCTTATTGATGAGTTTTCAAGCTTTCAACACTGATATCACAGTCTGAATATCCTCTATTCTCGCTCATCACTACTATCTCTTCTTTTTCTAAAACTTGATTCTTCATCTCTATTTTTCTTCAATCTACTATCACTTCGTGTCGAGCTAGCCAATTCATTCCTAAGATCACATCGAATTCATAGAATGGTAGCTCTATTAAATCCGATGGGAATTGTTTATCTTGAATTTCAACTGGGCAACCCCGAAAGATTTTACTAACCCTCACACAATGCCCTAACGGGTTAGTCACAAGAATCTCATATTCTAGAGTCTCGGGTTTGAAACCCTCTTGACCATTTAGTGGTGTGCATATGTATGAGTGTGTCGACCCAGGGTCTATCAATGCATGTATATAAGAGCCAAAGAGAAGGAATTTACCCACTATGACATCAGGTGCATCCTGCTCCTCTCGGCATCGCATGGCATAAGCTCTTGCTGGAGCAACTCTACTACCTTCTGGCCTCTCCAGTGTGTCTGACCTAAACTGACTTGGCCCTGCACGGCCTCCTCTTCCTTGTCCTCGGCCTTGACCTCTGCCTTGTCCTATAGTCTGTATAGGTACCGACTCAATAGTCCCTAAACCTCTGCTAAACTGTAGCAATGGACAATCTCTTCTTAAATGGTCCTTGGAGCAGCATCTTAAGCACACTCCTGTTATCCACCAACACTCTTCTGGGTGAGAACGTCCACAATGTTGACACATTGGTAGAGTTGTAGGTCTACGGGATGCTTATGTCAATGCACTGGCTATTGATGAAGTAGATCCTATGGTTTGTCCCCGCCTATAAGACTGAGGTCTGCTAGAACCTCCAACTTGGATTCGACCACTAAAAGATCTTGCTCTCTTGCCGCTCGACTGTACTCCACTTGGTTGTGGTGCAGGTCTACTAACCCCACTAACCTGCAAGGGCTGCTGTGCCGCCAAAACTCTTTCAACTGTTCTAGCATATTCTAGTAAATTGGGGAAGCTCATCAGGCGTAGGGCTGAAACTTGTAACTTGATCGTATCCCTCAACCCATCTTCAAAACGTCAACATTTATCAGTTTCTTTGGATACAATGCCCTCAGCATACTTACATAAATGTGTGAATTCCCTTTCATATTCTGTTATTGACATATTTCCTTGCTTCAGAGTCAGAAATTCTCTTTTCTTGTCATCTATGTATATAGGAGGGATATATTGTTCCTTAAATTTCTCCAAAAAGAATTCTCATGTCATAGGGTCGGGTGCCTCTGTGCTTTATGACTCAGATCGCCACCAGTCATATGCATGCTCTTGTAGTAGTGATATTGCATACTCATATTTCTGCTCATCTGTACAGTGTAGTTGATCAAAAACTTGCTCTATCCATTCCAGCTAGAATTCTGCTGCAGAAGGATCATCCTCCCTTTTTCCATAAAAATCGGGTGCCCCTAGTTTCCTCAATCTCTCAAATTGTAATCCAGATGAGGTTGGTTGTGATGCTATTTGTAGCAATTCTATCATATTTCTCATGAGCTCCATCTGACCCGTATTAGTGGCTGACTGCTCACGGGATGAATTAGCACCAGATCTTGGTGCTGCAGCTCGGCGACAAGTGGGTCGCGATGAAACTCTTGCTTCTGAGGGCTCATTACTCTCAACTTCTTCCACTATTATTCGTCTTGATCCAGAAGCCACACCTTACCTATAACATAAAGATAACGACCCTACTCATTAAAGCAGCGATTCCAAAAATTCAATTGTGGGTACTCTTCAAGAAATAAACATTTTCAAAATTCACTTTTTAAAAACCCAAAACCGCCAAAACTGGGCTCTGATACCAAAACTACTGTAACACCCCCTCACCCAAACCGCACTTGCCCGGATGTGGGGCGCTATTGCCTGTCTTCCTTACTTCTTTAAATCGCTATATATATATATATATATATATATATATATATATATTCTATTTAATAAGTAATGTACATTTTTTTTACATAACATAGTATTTATAAATACCAATTTACTATTTAACAAACTTTGAAAACTAATTTACAACTTATAAGTATATATAATGCGGAAAAATAAATTACAAGAGTTCAAAAGTTTGTGACCCACTATTTCGAGATCAGCTGCTTTAATTTGAATAGGATCACCGCTTGCTTTATCTACCACCTTCAACTACCTTTCTATATCTGCGCCGAAGGAAACTCCCACGCTAAGCTCTAAGCTTAGTGGTGCATATAAATAAGGCAATATACTATATCATGCAACAAGCATTAACATGTATCATTTTATGCATTAAAATGTTTGTATGCAATTTCTATCAACATGTTTCTATTTCATACAAGTATAAATATCATGCTCACATATACAACGTTATTTTCATTTATCTTTGATGGTAAGTTACTCTATTAATCTCTTTATTATTATATCTCAATCTCATATCATCATCATTCTCTTTTTTCTTTTTTTTTTCTTATTTTCCGACATATCTTCATTATCTTGCCCACATCACTCTAAATTTGGACTGACTTGAATGGGTTATGGATTAGGAGCGCTCCTAGAGCTATAGCCACCCTGTCCACTATCTGTCTCAATAGAGCTTCTCAAATCAATGCCGCTCTTCTTGCTTAAACCACATTGATTGAGTATAATTTCATCATAGATGAATAACCAGACCAAGGGCGCTCTCTGAGATTAA
Source organism: Triadica sebifera (assembly GCA_023653625.1). Lineage (NCBI taxonomy): Eukaryota > Viridiplantae > Streptophyta > Magnoliopsida > Malpighiales > Euphorbiaceae > Triadica > Triadica sebifera. The sequence goes on from CM042900.1 coordinate 12,114,447, forward strand.
GCCACCTTGTCCTCAATTTATATGTGCTCATCAAAGCTTCTCTAGTCAATGGCGCTCTCAGAGCTTAAGCCACATTGACCGAACATCTCAGACCAATGGCGCTCTCCGAGCTTAAGCCACATTGATCAAGGAATATCTCATATAGTATGGCACCGTTTGCCCCCTTAATGACATGTCATCTATCCTGATTCTAGTCCGTAGGTAGAATAACGGGCATCTTCATATTTTCACATCAATCGTTTATCTTTATTTAATTTTTATTTTACATCCATTTCATCATCCTCATAATATACATCACATCATCATAATTCTCAATTTTGACACATCAATATTCTCAATTCTCTTATTTTGCAAACATCTTATCATGCTCATACATACTGGATAACATCTTGGGATGTGTGTTGATGCAATATGGTAAGGTGATAGCTTATGCATCCAGACAACTGAGACCACATGAGATCTCATATCCAGTGCATGATTTAGAATTGGCTGCAGTTGTATTTGCATTGAAGATTTGGAGGCATTATTTGTATGGTGAGACATTCCAGATCTTCACATACCATAAAAGCTTGGGTTACTTGATGACACAGAAAGAGTTAAACATGAGACAAAGACAATGGTTAGAGCTGTTAAAAGATTATGATTGTACAATTGAATACCATCAAGGGAAAGCCAATATGGTAGCAGATGCATTGAGTAGGAAGGCCAGTAGCAGTGTAGCTCACTTGCAAGCATCATCTTTTCCATATTTGATTCAATTACGGTCCATGAATGTTCAATTGAATATGCATGATGGTGGATCATTGATTGCTGCTCTTCAGGTCAGACCTATATTGAAGGATAGGATCAAAGTTGCACAGAGTAAAGATCCTAAATTGTGTGAGAAAATTGAATTAGTAAGGCAGGGAAATAGTAAAGATTTTCAATTGCAAGACGATGTACTGATGTTAAAGTCACGCATATGTGTTCCAAACACTGAGAACTTGTGTCAGGAAATAATGGAAGAGGCACACAATGCACCTAGGGATGACAAAGATGTATCACAGCTTAAGGCCTCATTACTGGTGGCCAAGAATGAAGAAAGACATAGCAGAATATGTTTCCAAATGCTTGACATGTCAATAGATTAAAATAGAACACCAGACACCAGTTGGTAAACTACATCCTTTACCAGTGCCAGAATGGAAATGGGAAAAGATAACGATGGATTTTGTTTATGGATTGCCTAGAACTCCACTAAAAAATGATACAATATGGGTAATAATTGATAGGTTAACCAAGTCAACACATTTTCTACCTATCAGATGGGGGTATACACTTGAGAGTTTGGCCAAATTATATGTGAATGAGATAGTTAGATTGCATGGCATTCCAGTATCCATTATGTCTGATAAAGATCCATGGTTTACTTCACATTTTTGGGTGATTTTACATTATGCATTGGGAACAATATTGAATTTCAGTACTGCATTCCACCCACAGACTGATGGACAATCAGAAAGAACTATATAGACATTAGAAGAAATGCTTAGAGCATGTGCTATGGAATTCAAGGGAGCTTGGGATGAGTATATAGCATTGGTGGAGTTTCATACAATAACCAATATCATAGCAGTATTCAGATGGCTCCATATGAGGCATTGTATGGCAGAAAGTGCAGAAGCCCTATCATCTGGGATGAAGAAGGTGCACGTGCATTAGAATGGCAAGAAAGGTAAATTGAGCCCAAGATACATAGGACCTTACAAAATTCTTCAGAAAGTTGGTCCACTGGCATACAGATTAGCTTTACCACCAGAGATGACTCAGATTCATAATGTGTTTCCTGTGAGCATGCTTAGAAGATACAGGTCAGATCCTACACATGTACTTAAAGATCAAGCCATTGAGATTGCAAATGACATGAGTTATGTTGAAGAACCAATGAAAATCATCGGATACAAGACTAAACAGTGGAGAAACCGAGAAATACCTTTAGTTAAGGTATTATGGAGAAATCATTCACAATAAAAGACAACATGGGAAACAGAAGAAAATATGAAAAAACAATATCCACACCTATTTCCAGGTATTAAAGAATTGATATCCATATGATGGTTTAGGATATCCCACAAATAGACATTGGTCAGATTTAATATCCAGCTTATTTGACATTATCCACCTCACATAAGCAGGACAACCCCAAACTCTCAAGTAAGAAAGCGTGGGTATCTTGTTATTCCACATCTCATATGGAGTAACATTAATTGACTTCAAAGGGACTCCATTTAATATATAAATGGCAATCTCAAGCACATAACCACAAAATATTTAGGGAGTTCTACAAAGCTCATTATGGACCTTACCATGTCTAACAAAGTTCGGTTTCTCCTTTCAACCACACCATTGTGTTGTGGCATGTAAGGTGGAGTCCACTGAGATAATATCCCATTATCCCTAAGATAATCTAGAAACTTTTGGCTCAAGTATTCACCTTCTCATTCTGATCAAAGTCTTTTGACACTTTTGCCAAATTATTTCTCTACTTCATTTCAAAATTCTATGAACTTTTCAAAAACTTCAAATTTGTATCTCATAAGATATATGTACCCATATATTGAGTAGTCATTAATAAAAGTAATGAAGTAGATGAAACCACATTTGGTGTATGTGGACATTGGACCACATACATCCGAATGTGTTAAGTCTAAAAGCCCATTAGCAAGTTCACCCTTTCCTTTAAAGGGTAATTTAATCATCTTGCCTAATAAGAAAGATTCACATATGTCATATGATTCTTAATCAAATAACCCCAAACTACCACTCTTGTGTAGCTAGCCATGCATTTTTCACTTATATGACCAAAGCGACAATGCCATAACTAAGATGATTTCAATATATCTTGTTTTTTCCTTTTATTATCATTGGTGTTCAAATTTGGATTGCGCATATCTAATATGTATATTCCATTGCATAATGTACCACTAGCATAAAGAATACCATTTAACATAATATAACAAAAATTGTTACTAAAAGCTAAATTGAAACCATCTTATTCAAACTAGAAAGAGAAATAATATTTTTAGTTAAAGCATGTATATAATAACAATTATCCCAAATTAACATAATCCTACAAGAGAGGGTCAACAGCAGGGGGATTATGGAGTGCCTCATCTAGGACATAGCCAATCTTTTCGGATTTGAGAACTATTCTCAAATTCCTTAGCCAATCCAAAAAGTTAGGCCCAGTCAACTTATTTGTCTCTATTAATGATTGCAAATTTAGCTCACCGACATGATGATGGTTTTAGCAACCTATATGTAAATAGAGCATGTTAGAATATACATGAAAATGCATGTTTATTAGGTCTTTAATAAATCGCATTATGACTCCCACTATTTATTGCGAATCCATAGCCCTCATTATGAACCCAAGAGATCCTATAAGAAAGTTCTCCTAGTGGGTCAATATTCAACTCAATAAGTCATCCTTAGTTTAGTTGGTAGGTATCTAATCCATATCAATTGCATTATTCATGCAACTATCAAATCTTGTGCTATCAACTAATTGATGTGTGCACATACCTTGGGCTATCAACTCTTGATATGTGTACATGTTATGTACACTAACCCAACTTTGCCTCTAATGCACATTAGCCTTGGTGTAAATCCAACAAGCTAATGATATCGGTTAACCCCAACCCATTAATCATGAAATCTAATTTCAATGGTTTGAACATATTCTTATAGAGTGAGCTTAAGGCAACTCAACAACCCTAAATCTGGATGAACTATGGTTTTCCCCATATTAATGGAAGGCATAAGATTTAATTGTTTATTTAGCGAGGGATTTCTTTGTTAAGTCTCATCATGTTATTATTGCATGTTTGTATATATCATACATTCATCACATGCATATATAAAGATAGTTACATTAATTATATGACATGATTACGGATATACTAAAGTTAATCTCTTAAGCCAAAAATAGGTTGACTAGGTCTTACATAGGTATATGCATGAATTGACAACCAAAAATAGAAATCAATTCCTATTTCTAAGTCTTCTTGTTTATGGCACCACCTCATTTGCTTTTTGCTCCTTTGTATCTCCATTCTATCCTAATCATATGTAATCTAATTACATATTTCAATGTATAGAAAACCTTAATTTACATTTAAGGGGAGTAAGATGAGAAGAGAAATACACAAGAAAGAAAAAGAGGTAGGAACACACAAACCTTATATACCATAAAACAAAACAATTCCATGCATGCTCAATCACATTGGCCCTAAGTCCATAATCATCAACCATGTCATTCCCTACACCCCAAACATGCAATCTCTAATGCATAAAATAAAATTAAATAATGACAAATTTAGATTTTAATTTGAAAATCGATTCAATGTTTAAACCGAAATTGCTTACTTATATTATTTCGGTTAATTTAATTTTGTATGTCATTTCAATGTTGAATTTAATATTTCATAAAATTAAATTAAATTCCATATTCTCAAAATATTTCAACATTAATTCACCTTAAAATCAAATTATTATGACATCATAATTAAACAATTTAATTTTAATATACATATCAATTTCTAATCATACTAGAATTACTATTGCTCAACTTAAATTAATTCAAAATTAATTTCCAAAAAATTTTAGAACTTCAAACCATCATTCAAATCATCTTTATGTCAGCTTAAGTTCATAAAAGTATTTTTGGCACAAGCCAAAATTACTAAGAGAAATGAACCAACACACTTAGATGCTCAAAACAACTCATTTAACATCTATAATTTTTTAAAATTTTAAATTCTAGAAAAATATTTTTGGAATGAATCTAACATAAAAAATAACATATTTTTAATTACATAAAAATTATCTTCGGGTTCTTGAAACAAAATAAAAATATACAAAAAATAAACAAAATAGTCCCCTAGGTATGCCAAAACAGCCTCATTTTTATGTTTGTTTGAAATTTTAATTAAAATAATTTTTAATTATTTAATTGACACTTTTAGAAGTTTAAATATATTCTAAATATGTATAAATAATTTTTTAATAATAAAATTACATGAAAATATAAAAAACCCCATCAATTAACCTAAACAACAACACATGTTCATAAAAAAAGCAATTTTCAGTATTTTTGAAATAAATCCAAAATTAATTATTTAAACCACATTCAAAATATTTTTTAATCAAAATAGTCATTCTTCATCATCTCATGATTAGATGAAAGAAACAAAAATATAAAACAAATTTTACAAATTAATTTCAATTTTTCAAACCTATTGATCCAAAACCATCAAAACCGTACAATCCAATTGCACTTTCAATTAAAATTAATTTTAATAGATATAAGGGGGCTCTGATACCGCTGTAGGGTTTTGAAGGTGAATCGTGTTCATAAAACATAGTGGAAAAATAAAAATTTTAAAACCCAAAATAAAATGTCATACTTGTGCCATTAAATCTAATTTATCAAACATTGAGATTATAAATTATACCTTGTAATTTCTTGATTTGTTATTCAAATCTTCACCTTGTTGGGTTGTAGAAAACTACAAAAATCCACACTAAAATGTCTCTAATAATAATTCAAGAGAAAATGAAGAAGAAACTTAGAAAAGAAAATTTTTTGAACAATATTCAAAATGCTAGTTTTGAATATGTTCTTAAGAAAATTATTTTGTGTCAAAAATTATTTTTCACCAAAAATAATTTTCATATCTTTTTTATGTCATTTGTTGTCTTTTCAATTTGAATCATATTATAAAGAATATTAAAAGTCAAAACAGAAGAAAAACAACATGAATGAATAGTAATGGCCATAATTGGCCTAATTATGGCCAATTATGGCCTAATGGCAACAACACGGTGTAGCGTGCAGTGCCATGTGCTTTGGACCTGCTGATGGGAAGCCCAGCTGGCTGGTGACTACTCTGAAGCAATTTTTTCCTGCAATCTCATCGCTATCTAACCCTAAATAATTCTCTTATATTTTTGAATCATATCCAAGACCATTTTACTCCTTCTTCATATCTCCAATGCATATGATACATTACATTCTTGGTTATGTTGGTCATTTAAATTAACAATTAATTTAAGTAAGTCATCAGCAGTATCTAGCAACGCATCATAACCCCCAATTCACTAGAAACTCAATGGTTTAACTACAAACCTCTCTATAGACAATTTCTGTGCAATTATTCCTTTCACCATTTTATACCCCATCTAGTTCAGAGTATGGACATATGTCAACTCCCACCAGATTGCCAACATTACATCTAATATAAGTAATGTTAGTTATTGTTTCTAACACTCATTACCCTATTAGACATGTCATTGAATACTATCTTTATGACATTTCCACTTCGGCTAGAGATTCTTGAGTAATGTCCCCGACATGAGGCCATGGGTATACACTCCTTTTATTGGGAGTGGTGAATCCTTTATTGGTTACCTAATTACCTTTGGATACCTCAAGCTTCACCCAATCACCAACCTATGAGTAACCTTTCTGATGCAACAAGGAATAATATAAATGTGCATAATCAGTATCCAAGATATCCTTGAGTACCTCAAGTTTAAGGATACTTGCACCATTGCTATGAATAGACTATCATTGACATTTGAATAGATTATCCATATGATTGTCTCATAGCAGGTCATCCAATGTACTTAGCTACACTTAGCAAGCATCCACATGTTAACTCTAAACATCTTATATTTATAGATTATGAGATCTACTGCTTGATCTAATCAAGGAGTGTCATATGTGCTGGTCTGTCCGGATTAACAATGTCCCGTCTCATTAATCCTATGACTAGGGATAATATAGATACTAACATAATTACACATAATATCATGATCTCATCATGATTTCCTTCATGTTAAGTTATGTATCAAAGACTTCATTTAAGATCACTATCAATTCATATATCAAATGAACATCAAATTAATGAAAAAGCCTTTTATTAATCAAATCAATTTATACAATAAGTACTAAAGGTGATTGCCTTTAGAGCACTTCTCTAACAACCTCCCACTTGCACTAAAGTCAATCGTCTTTTTACTTAATTCCATAGGCAAATACATGAGAATCATATTTCTTATGGGGAAGTAGCTTAGTTAAAGGATCAATAATAGCCTAATCAGTGGGTACTTTTTCTATCTTTACATCATTTCTACAAAATGATTTCTCTAATAAAATGGTATCATCTGAGTGCATGTTTTGATCTCTGATGAGATCGTGGCTCATTTGCTTGTGCAATGACTCCATTATTGTCACAATACAGTTGTATTGGATAACAATACTAGGAACCACTCCAAGTTCCACGATGAATTTCTTTATCCAAACTTCTTCCTTTACTTTTTTGGAATTCGCAATGTACTCTGCTTCGGTTGTGGAATCAGCAGTCGTTTCCTATTTGGAACTTTTCCAACTGACTACTCCACCATTTAGTCTGAATATATAACCTAACTGGGATTTTGAGTCATCCTTGTCATATTAGAAGTTAGCATTGGTACCCACTCACAATAAGATCTCCATCTCCATATACCAATAATACGAATGTTCTTGATAGCCACCCAATGACCCTCACTAGGGTCCAATTGGTATCTACTCGTGACACTTAGTGCATATGATATATCAGGTCTTGTACATATCATAACATACATGATTGATCTTATAGCTGAATCATATGGAATCAAACTCATATGTGTCCTCTCATCTTGTGTCTTTGCACATATAGACTTTGAAAGAGTAATCACACGGGTCATGGAAATATATCCTTTCTTGGACTACTCTATGCTAAACCTCTTTAGCTTTTTTTCTATATATGTAGACTATGAAAGAAAGGCAATCTTTTAGATCTATCTCTATAAATCCTTATCTCCAAAATCCAAAATATAGACTGTTTCTCTAAGGTCATTCATAGAAAAATTCTTCAATAACCAAATTTTGACTGATTATATGGCTGAGACATCATTTCCCATTTGCAATATGTCATCTACATAAAACAAAAGGAATACGATTGCATTCCCACTAACCTTCTTGTAAACACAAGGTTCATCACGTATTCCATTTCATTAATTAGAATGATATGGTTACCAGTAAAATTAAAGCATATAATCATTACTTTTTACATATGCACATGCTTTGCTTATTTCATTTTGTTGTGACAAAGTTAAACAGATATTGTAACATCCTCGACCTTTCCCACATGCATATCCATATGCATTTCATTTGAACATATGCATCTTCCATATAATCCAATTGAACATGTGCATTTCATACATATTTTCTGAGAAACAAGTTTAAGGCACGCACTAGCTACGTGTCCTAGTATTTGGCAATTGTATCGAGTCACACATTTATACTTATAACCTAAATGAGGATAACAAAGAAATAGAAATAAATTGAATAAGGTGACTAAATAAAAGTAAGAAAAATGACTAGATTAAGATTAGTAAACATTTACATTGTTAATTTAGTTAAATCTGGCCAAATGATTAAGTTGTATTATTATGTGAATTAGTGGAATTATAAATATATGTAAATAATAATAATAATATAGATAAAATAAAATGAAAATGAAACAAAATAAAAATAAAAGAAAAGAGAAGAGAAAAGAGAAGAGAGAAGAGAAAAGAGAAGAGAAAAAGAGAAAAGGACAAAAAAAATTAGCTTTATCTTCCTCCCCCATTTCTACCTCCTCACTCCATCCCGTTTTCTTCTCCTTCTTCCTCCATTCCAGACCTCAATTCTTCCTTTTTCACTTAGTTTTTGAGGCAAATTGATCCCTTGCAAGTTCATTCTTAGTAAGTAATCAATTCTTATTGCTATAGGGTTGATTTGAGTTGCTAACGTTCATTAACAGACACTGACTTGAACCCCAATTTTGATACAAATAGAAATTGATTCTAGACAAGTTGAAAACATGAAATTTGTTCCTTTTTGTCTTATATTTATGTATATGTAAACCGTTTTGCAAGATTTTGTGTATAGATAGCCTAGTTAGCTAATGTATTATTTGGTTTTGAATATGTTAAATCCATTATTGGAAGTATCTCAAAACATAAAAGTTGTAGTATATGTGTTAGGTATCTTTATACCAAAGTTTAGGTTCATATGTCTTGTGGATGTTGAGTTATTGTGAATGGAATTGTGACTGTTCCACAGTTTGAGCTGACTGCTTAGTGCCCTGGGCAGTTCCAGAAAACTATGTAGCCATTTTGAGCTCATTAGAGATATATTATCTAAATTATCAAAATATTAAAGTTATAGGTATATGTCTTAGATAAATTTGGGTACTAATTTTAGCTTAATATGTTATGTATAAACTATGTTATGGCCTTTTGAAGTCATATTGTTCTGGAAGCCAATTCTATTCTGAACCAGTGAAATGTTTCTTATAATTTGAAGTCCTTAGAGACATAATGGATAAAAGTTTTAAGCATGAAACATGTTTCATTTGAATCCATATAAGTTTCTGTATATTTTTATTGAAATATGACTTATATGTTATAAGTTATGATGAACCAAAGTTGGTACCCTGAAACTGCCAAAGGGCAGAAAACAGAACATATTTAGAAATTCCACCAAATATTGTACAATGGTCCAATAGGTCTGGAATTTTAATATGTTACATAATTATATGTTAGTTGTACTTAGGAACAAGAATCTGATGAATTGGTCAAGTATAGAAAACTTTATAGGCTAAACAGTCCCATAAGGTCACACTACCTCATAGGAAAAATCTTAGCTATTGATATGAACAATGCATGTTAATTTTTTTAAGCCACATTAAGTCTCCCTAATCATGATTTAGTCGATTATATTTTCATATTAGGCTCACAACATATTGGAGACCCACAAGGAGCAGATAGACAATAAGTTAGGGGTCAGAAACAAAGAAGAAAGGCGAGTCTAATTATCAATTGAATTCTTTAGCACAAATGAATGTTGCTTGATATGTGATTCATATGATTGTCATGATTAGTCCTTGATAATATGATGATGGATAATTTGTGGCATTGTGGTACATATAAATGGTATACTTGTGGTATATTTGAGGTATATGTTTGACATATGTGATATACATACAAGGTATATGCGTGGCATATGAGGCATATATGCAGTATATGTATGTTATATGTGATAAGATACAATGGTTGATGAATGCTTAAGTACAAGTGCATATGCATATGGACTTAAAAGGCATTGTAACTAGTTAATCGATATTGTAAAGCAAAAGAAGAGGCCTATGGCCCAACAAATGTGCAAATGAAACAAATGATCAAGCTAGCTAGCAAATGCAAATGTTCACATGGCAAATGTTCACATGGAAACCCAGAGCAATGTCTGTTTAACTTGGTCACAACAAAATGAAATAAGCAAAGCATTTGCATACGTAAAGAGTAGTGATTATATGTTTCAACTTTATTGATATTTATATGATACTGATGAATGGAATGGAATACATGGTATGTATTGGATTTGTGATTTATTACTATGAGTTGTTTGGTACTTTAGAGCTCATTTGATGGTTATTCTCAGTTAGCCGCAACTCATCAATTTGCATCATTTTTCAGGTAAAGAAAAGTGATAGATCATTTTGAGTAGTGTATAGAAGACATGGAGCACAGGTCACTGGCCGAGCCTCATCACTCTCTCTCCTTGTATTCCACAGAAGCATGAAAATATGTCATCTGCATTTTGTATTTACGTGTTTGAATATGTATAGTCATTTTGGAATGGGTTTTAAAAATGTATAAATGAAAGCAACTTGTAAATACTTACGTACAAAGTTTATATTTTAATATATGTGATATATCGTATTGTGGCGAATGCCTCTAAGTTGACTTGCAAAGTTATTGAATGATATTATAGGATATGGAAAAAGTTACTACCAATGTTAACAGGGTATTTTGCCTTTCCAATCTACTATGTGTGATTACTTGATATAGGGATAGGTTATACTTAATTGCATAAGATGTGGTCTTACACATATTGCCCCGGGTTTCCATGTGAACATTTAGTTTTGCTAGCTAGTTTAATCATTTATTTCATTTGCACATTTGTTAGGCCATAAGCCTCTTCTTTTACCTTACAACGTCGGTTAACTAGTCACAACGCCTTTTTAAGTCCTTATGCATATGCATTTCTAATTAAGAATTCATCGACTATTGTATCATTGTTACATATACCACACATATACCGCATATATACGTCATATGCCCCGCATATAGCTCACATATACTATACAAATACCATACATACATCACATATGCCACATATATACCTCAAATATACCATACGTATGCTACATATGTGACAAATTATCCACCATCCCATTATCAAGGTGAAATCAGGTCAATCATATGAATTACATAATCACAAGTCAATTCACATTTCACATAGCAAGCAATTTCCATATGCACTAAAGAAATCATTTGATAATTAAACTCACATTTCTCCTTTGATTCTGACCCTTAACTAATAGTATATCTCCCCTTTATGGCTCTACAATTTGTTATATGCCTAATATAGAAATGTAATTGATTAATTTATGACTAAAAAAACTTAATGTCACTTAAACAAATTAATGAGCATAGTTCATATAAATAGTTAGGGTTTTTCCTATAGGGCAGTGTAATCTTAAGAGACTAATTAGCCAATAAGTTTTTCTAGAAATGTCCAATTTTTATGATTCTTGTTCCTCATTAAAATTAAAATATAATTATATAACGTAGTCAAATTTCAAAGAAATTGGAGCATTGTACAATATTTGGGGAAATTTCCAATTGTATTATATTTTCTACCCTGTTTTTATCCTTTGGCAGTTTTAGGGTACCAACTTTGGTCCTCAATATCTTACAATATGTAACTAATATTATGATGAAACTTGGTATAAATTTAGATAGGTTAAAATGGAATATTTTTCATGTTTATAACTTTTATCATTTGTCTCTAAGGTCCTCAAATTATAAAAAAATATTTCACTGGTCCAGAACAGAGTTGGTTTCGGACCAGTATAGCTTTTGAAGGCCCTACCTCACTCTATTCATAATATTTTAAGGTGATATTTATACCAAAATTTAGATAAGACATAAACATATAATGTAATGATTTGATAATGTATAGAATCCTTCTCTAAGAGCTCAAAATGGCCAAACAATTTTCTGAGTCTGCCCAATGCACTAAATAGGCAGTTCAATTATGGAATAGTCATGGTTGCATTTACCATAACTCAACCTCACAAGACATATGAACCTAAACTTTGGTATAAATATAAATAACACATATATCTACAACTTTCATGTTTTACGCTTCCTACAATATGACCTCTATCATATTCAAAACTAACGAATACAGTAGCTAATGCAGCTAGGGTTCACACTTGAACCAGTTCCCATAAGATGCCAATATATTTTCATATACACAAAATATTTAAAACATGTTTATATTACATAAACCTAAGACATAAAGTAACAAATTTTATGTTTTAAACTTTTATAGAATCAGTTTCTATTAGTATCAAAATTAGGGTGCAATACATTGCTTCAACTTAACCCAATAGCTCAAACATCACTAGAACAATGGAGAGAATATTACTTACCAAGAACGAACTTGAAAGGGATCAATTTGTTGCAAAAATTAAGTGAAATAAGGAAACAATAAGGCTGAAATGGTGGAAAAAGGAGAAAAAATGAATCTAAAGTGAGGGAGGTAGAATGGTGAGGAGGAAGATAAAGTCCACCTCCCACCTCCTCACTTTTGTCATCTTCTCTCTTTTGTTTTTTTTCCTTCCTTTTTTTTCCTTTTTTTTTACCTTGTTTCTTTTCATTTTTCCTCATTAATTTGATGTAATAATTTTATTCACATAAATTCCAATTTTATGTCATTCCCAACTAAATTATAAAATGGACACGTGCAATTCAGCATAATTATCAAATACTAAGACACGTAGCTAGTGCGTGTCATGAACTTCTTCCTACAACAATACACATAGAGTGCACATGATCAAGTGAAATAAATGCTTAATGCATATGTTCAAATGATAAGCCTGTAGAAATGCATAAGTGAGAAGTTGAGGATGTTACAATTCTCCCCTCCTTTTTAAAAATTTCATCTTCAAAATTTAATACCTAGGAACAAGTGTGGATATTGCCTCTTCATATTTTCTTTTATTTCCCATGTTGCCTCTTCTAGTAAATGGTTATGCCATAATACCTGAACTAAAGGTATTTCTCGGTTTCTTAATTGTTTAGTCTTATATTCAATGATTTCCTCTAGTTCTTCGACATAACTCATGTATATGCAATTTCAATGGCTTGATCCTTAAGCATATGTATGAGGTCTGATTTGAATCTTTTAAGCATGCTCACATGAAACATGTTATGAATAAGAGCCATCTTTGGTGGTAAAGCCAATTTGTATGCCAATGGACCAACCTTCTTAAGAATTTTATAAGGCCCTATGTACCTTGGTCTCAATTCACCCATCTTACCGATTCAAATTACCCCTTTCCATGGAGATACTTATAGAAATACCTTTTCACCTAACTCGTATTCCATCTCCCTTCTATGCTGATCAATGTAACTTTTTTGTTTGTCTTATGCTGCCTTTAGCTTTTCCTTGTACTATTTCTGGCCCTTTTAATGCATATGCTCCTTCTTCATCCCAAATGATGTGTCTTCGGCACTTTCTGCCAAACAGTGCCTTGTATGGTTCCATCTGGATACTGCTATAATATTGGTTGTTGTATGCAAATGCTATCAATGCTATATATTCATCCCAAGCTCTACTGAATTCCATAGGACATGCTTTGAACATTTCTTTTAATGTCTGTATAGTTCTCTCTGATTGTCCATCAATTTGTAGGTGGAATGCAATGCTAAAGTTCAATTTCATTCCCAATGCATACCCAAAAACATGAAGTAAACTGTGGATCTCTATCAGACACAAAGGACAATAGAATACCATGTAATCTAACTATCTCATTCACATATGGTTTTGCCAAATTCTCAACTGTACACCCCTATCTGATAGGCAGAAAATTTGCTGACTTAGTTAATCTATTAATAATTACCCATATTGAATCATTTTTTCGTAGAGTTATTGGCAATCCATAAACAAAATCCATCGTTATTTTCTCCCATTTCCATTATGGTACTGGCAATGGATGTAGTTTACCAACTAGTGCCTGATGTTCAATCTTAATCTACTGTCATGTTAAGCATTTTGAAACATATTCTTCTATGTCTTTTTTCATTCTTGGCCACCAGTAGCGAGGCCTTAAGCTGTGATACATCTTGGTCATTCCTGGGTGCATTGCATAAAGTGCATTGTGTGTCTCTTCCATTATTTTCTAACGCAAATTATTAGTGTCTGGAACACGTATGCACGACTTCAACATTAGAATATCCTACAAATAAAACTCCAAGGTCTGTAACAATTGCATTTGTCATTAGTACAAAAATTACTTATACACGTATGTTATTTTGAACTTTATGTGTCTGTTAAATGATAGACGCCTATGATGGAGACGTATATGAGTTGTATTTTAGGCGTCTGTCAAAATGACAGATGCATGTTATTATTTTATGCGTCTGTTAAAATATAATGACAGACGCATAAAGTATATTTTAAAAAAAATGACTATAGGCGTCTGTTGTTACAAAACAACAGACACCTAAAGTCAATTTTTTTTTCAAAAAATTGATTATAGGTGTCTGTTGTTTTATAACAGACACCTATAGTTATTTTTTAAAAAACAAATTCACTATAGGTGTCTATTATTACAAAATAGCACACACCTATAGTTAATTTTTTTAAAATATTATAAATTGATAAATATACGGCAAATCGTAAAAATTACTTAAACCCATAAAAAAACTAATTGTATAACAAAAAAACAAATACTAAGTGAAAAAAACTACAACATATAATTAACAAAAATAAAACACATAAAAAATAAAAAAGAAAAATAAATTTTTTTGCATAAAAAAATTAGAAAATCAAGTACCAATAGTAATAAGGTGGAAAACATACAACTTCTTGGCTAATTGATGGTGAAAATTAGCTTTAACATGTACAGAACCAACTTGTTTTTTCCGTATTAAATGCCTTAGACAACCTCCCAATACATGAAACCCACTTTCATTTTATAAATCAACAAAAAAATATTTTCTTGTCATCGTCGTGGCTACGACATAGAGGTTCAAATTTGAACATGGTAGCCAAAAAATGTAGAAAAAAAGCTAAAGAGAAAAAAAAAAGAGAATACCTTTTCCATGCGTATCTTTGGCCACCAACAAACAACGTAGCACTTGTCATTATTGTCGCCACTAAGACAGGTCCAAAATCGATGTGATGAAGGTAGTACAAGTCAACTTTATGTTGAGAGCTGAAGATGGAGATGGTTGGCGCATACAACTAGGTTTCAAGCTCTAAAGTAAAAGAAATAGATATATACAGTTGAGTTTCAAATAAAAGAGCATAGAGATAAACCGTATTTTTTGATTTTAAAAAATGAACTATAGGTGTCTGTCTTTATTCATGATATACACCTATTGTACACTAATATGTGTCTGCTTTTATTAAAGCCAGACGCATATGAGTGCAGAGATATTACACTTCTGTCCTTTTTAACGTCAAATACCTAAAGTAAAAGGTATATGTGTCTATTTTTTATTAAGACAGACACCTAAAGTACAAGTTGAATTTTACATGTTTGTCATTTATATTAATAGACGTATATACCAATAAAAAAAATTTCAATAAATAATTCAAAAAAATTATTATTTATTAATAAACAATAGGTGTCTGTTGTTTGTTAAGACAGACACTAAAAGTATATCATATGTGTCTGTTTTTTATTAAGACAGACGCCTAAAATACAAGTTGAATTTTATATGTCTGTCGTTTATATTAACAGACACATATGCTTTGTCATTTTATCATATATTTACAAAAATCTCACCGCTTCTATTTTATGTGTCTGGTATTTTTACAACAGACATGTATAATATTCGCTTAAAGGTATTTTTGTACTAGTGTGTGTCTTATGATGCGTTTGCAATCCAAAGTTTAAATTAGCGGATGTTACAATTTTGACCATTTATAATTTACCTGTGAAAATATAACAATGGTCATCACTGAAAACCCTACTAGCGATGAATTTTAGTAGTCATCACTTAAATTTTGTCGTAAATGAGACTTTTTAGTTACCATGGTCTTTTGGTTCAAATTTTTTACATAGAGTATTCTGAAAATGAACTAAATGCAAGAAATTCTAATATATTAGTCATGGTTTTGTTATCATCAAAATTTGAAATATATAGATTGTAGCCTTTAAGCGAACAAACTTTATTCATAATTCTGTCTTCTTTGTTCCAAAATCTGTCGAATAATCAATGGACTTAAGTTGGGCTGAGCCTTGAGGCTTCTATTTCAAACTCCTTGTTATCAAAATGTTTTAAATATCTGCATTGCTATTCATAGGATAGATACCATATTGATTATTACTCAGGTATATATAAAGAATAACTTTTCATCTCATTTTCTGTATTGAACATCTACCAGTGATAAACTATATATAAGACATCAATTATCACTAACAATAAGTTATTGATCATCAACTATATATCACCAATAAATATTAAATATCAAATAGGGAACGAAAAACTATGATAAGAATAATCCATTTGCAAGGGAAGTAAGAAACTGATTCACATATAGAATGATAATTTGCTTCAACAAGGCTATCCATTCGCATTGAACATTCTAATTAAATAGGAGCTGAAAAAATATTTTAAAGAACTACTAAGGACTAGTTTGAAGAAGTCATCAAGTAGTTAAACATTTGAGCATAAATTAAAGATATATACTTTACCAAAGTAAAGATATATAATATATAACCACATACAATTTCTTGAAGGAATTTCGATGTTTAAAATATCTGATTAGCTACACAATTTGAACAATGATTAAAACCATTATTAATTGTTCTTGTGGCATAGACATAACACTAAAGTCACAGTTGAAGAAAAACAGAAAACAATAAGATGTTAGTTTCAACTTCACACTTTCACCAAATGGAGTCCAAATTGTATGGTTGCTCCGGCTGTGATTGAGGCGGCACTGTCTCTAAGAACTTGGAAGGAGAAGAAGTTTGGAAATCACTGGTAGTAAAATGATCAGTCCCGAACTGAGGAGAAACTCCTTGAGCAAGAAATGAGTAATCCGCACTAGTTGCTGCAGCAGCAGCTTCTCTTTGTTGAAATTTTTTGAGTTGTATTGCCTTAAGCAGCAAGGAATTCATTGTAAGGTTTGAGCTTAGCAAGCTGGAAGGCCATGAGACTGAAGGAAGAGTTGCTGCTGCTTCTCTTGTTGCTGTCCAATTCATGTTTATGTTTGTATTCATGTTCATATTTACATTACTTTCATTGTTGTAAGTCTGTGTTGATGAGATGTTATTATACCCACTAGAAGAATTCACTATACTATTTAGGTTTGGTAATTCAATATCTCCAAATTCATTCACAATTGTGTTAGTATCACATGGAGACCCTAAAGATTGATGCGAGGATTGTGCTTGCTGTGGCTTTTTAGCTGCCGATGAGCTCTTCTGAAACACCCTACAAACCACCCATTCCTCCTGCAACAAAACACAAATACATAATCCGTAATCAACCCATCAATTATTATTACATTTGCTCAATGTATTATATATGTACCTTGATCTGCTTGAAAGGATGTTTATTTTCATGCCTGTATTCATGCATAACCCAGTTACTCTTCTCACCCCTTGGAGCTCTACCCTTGTAGAAGACTAGGGTTTTTTTCATTCCCACCAGTACTCCACCGCGAAAGATTTCCTTGTCCTTACCTGTGGTTTTCCAGTATCCAGCTTCAGTTGCTCGATTCGTTCGGAGACCTGTTGGGTATTTTCGATCTCTCATGCTAAAGAAGTACCATTCTTTCTCCCCCATGGAAGCCTTACCTGTACCATTTCAATTTTACCTTTTAATTTTTCAGCACATTCTTGTTTTGTTAATAACAAACGAAAACAATAATAAATTTAGTAAATTTAAATTTATGGCTTAAAATTGATTGGAATTGGCTCAGTTGTTAAATTAAACTTGAATCTTGAACTGTTAGAAAATATCAAAAATAAATCCTAAAAGAAAACAGAAAGAAATAAAATAATTCCTGGTTTCATATATAATTTTGATTATGGAATCCTATTATGGTAGTAGATATTATATATTGATCCATTCAAGGGAAGAATGCTGAATATCAATAACTCCAATATATATATATATATATATAGATTGCATGTGTACTCATTGAAATAATCAATTTAGGGTTCATTAATAGAATTCATAAAATAATAAATTGGGCATAGTACACTGTTGGTGAAGGGTGGAGTACCAAAAAGAAATGGAGAAACTTAATTCGAATTATAGTTTTTCTATCTGATAAATATAAAATCTGCTTAATTACATAAAATGAGAACCATTTTATACTGTTAATATTTTTAGTTTTATGTGTTTAAAATAAAACTATTATTAAGTTAATTGAAAGTTCGAGTTCAATTATATATATATATATATATAAGAGAAATTTTTATAGAGATGAACAACTGATAAGAACATAAATCATAGACAACATATTCAAATACAGAAATGCAAAAATAACATAGAAAAGTTAATTATATATACCTGGGAGATCCCAAGGTTCAGACTTATTGAGATCAACATCAACAATAGCTTTTGAAGTGAAACTCACATCAGAAACCTTTCTTGTTAAATAAAACGTAATGAGCTCTTCATCTGTAGGGTGAAATCTGAATCCCGGAGGAAGATTTTCCTCCATTTTGAGTCACTCAAGAACTTGGTTGGCTATTTATATTTATCTATAAAAGCAGAATTAAGAATAGTAAGAGATGATTCTTGAATGAATGCCCGAGAAAGAGTTATATCATTGTTCTTATCTATCAATAAATCATCCTTCAAGAAGAAGCAGCCACGGCTAAGTCCTTATTTAATTTATCTTGATAATTACAGCTAACTCTTGACAAAGATGGATGATTGGACTAATTTACCAAAATATCATCACACTATTCATGAGTTCCTCACTTGGTTTTTAAAAATAATTGATTATCATTATATTCATTAATATGATCTTCTCATACTCATTAACATGTAAAAAGTAAAAAATTAATTCAATCTTTTTTCATCTACCATTATAGGTTGTAATAATTTTTTCATTACATAGAAATTATCAAAATTTAAAAACTTAATATATTATACTATAAAGTAGATTCTCGAGTACCATATAATTTATCCAATTACTACAATGTTATCTTTAAATATAAACCTTATTTACCTTATTACTATTATTATTAGTATTATTATTATAAAAGGAGCAAATAGAAACCCAACTTCAGATTTACCTTATTACTATTATTATTAGTATTATTATTATTATTATTACTATTATTATTATTATTCGGACATTTAGTCTCGGCACAAATAAATAAGCAGTAAATATAAATTTTTGGTGAATTTAGTGGTAAAAATTTTCTGCATGAGTTGAGTCTTGTTTACACTATATTTTCAAGTAAAATAAGTTTTCTTCTATGATCCTGTCCAACCACCTTCACCCATTTTTACCCACCGAACTCTAACTAGTCCAATGAGAACACATGTTGTCCTCACCAATATTTTATTGACAATTATTTGCTGCTTACATATCACCTACCTTTTTCTCATTATAATTCTACGTATATATCTCTGTCTATATATTATATATAATCTACGAGTCCTGTTCAACATATAAACAATAATTAAACATCTTCAATTGTTAATATTAACCAAACTTATAGCAAGATATTTTATATATAACAGCAGATTATTTAAATTTATAATGTGCAACAATGATTCTTATTAAATAAATAATTTAACTTATTAAAAGTTTAGGGTAATAACCAATATGAAAGTTTCTTTTGTTTTATTATTATTTTTTTTACAAAAACTATGCACTCAAGTTTGAGATTGTGACAAATAATATAAGGGTATGGAGCTTTATATATATTATGTATAATTAGAATGAACAAACTGGTATTATTTATCATTTTTACGATTATCGATATTCCTTATAAACATACATATGATTATAAAAAAAATTAGTGAAAATGTCGTCATGCACGGAGCTGGCTCCCTATTTGTGCTCTTACTCTTGAACATACCCTTGGCTTTTGTATAATTATTATGTATAAAAAAAATGAATTTGTATTATAAGTTCTAAAATATTATAGATAATTGTACCAATAAAGTTAGTAAATGCTTGTGAATAACTTCTTCAAGAAATACATATATCGTATATGGATATCTTGTAAGAAATAATTTAGATACAAACGAAAATTTGAGAATTACATTATCCTAAAAGGAAAATGTAAATGATAGGCTTAGAATATTTGATAAATGACAGTGGAAGATCTTTCATGGGTGCTTCCAGTATACTGTTCAATATAATAATTATAAATAGACAAAGATTACTAGGAGTGGTTAAAATGGTCACCAACCTACACGACTGTATCTTTAGAAACCATTCCCCTTTGATCTTTTCTTCCTCCTTCTCATTTGTCTTCAAAGCCCACCCATTAAATTCAATCCTAACTAGAACTTCAACTTTGTAGCTTCTTTTTATTGCATTCTCGCTTCTAGAATCTCATAAACAACATTCATGCCCAAGTGTGTTCATATGTATGAAATTTCCAATGCTAAATATTGAAATTATTTCATTGGGCAAGTAAATTTCCCATTTTCAAAGTAGCGTTGTATTGTAACTTGTGATTAAGCAAGACGGTGCCTTATGGAAAAAATGGCATATATGCGCCTGTATTAATTGCTATAAGGCTTGCTTTAGAGCGATGAATAATTTAGCCATTTCAATTAATAATTAATGGTTTAGCCATTTCAGTTTTTTTTTTTCTGAAAGAAAAAACAATTTTACTCCCTCATTTTTTCATGATTGTAATAAATAAATACTTTTCAATAAGCTGGCAAAATATGCGAATTGTACATCTTATGTCACGTGTAGACAAAATAATACTTAAAAGAAGAGATAATTTAACATTTTACCCTTTTTAATTGGACAACGAATATTTTTTATTTAATTGGACACAATATGTTCATTTTTTAATTGAACACCTTCGCCTAACATCTAATTTATAAACATTAAAAACTTTTGAATAAAACACCTCGAAAAAATTATAAATCATGAACCTTTTCCTATATGATAAATTTTAACTAATTAGACAACATTATATGTGTTCTAATATTTACCATAACTCCAATTAATTGAAAAAATATATATTGATGCTTATTTTTTTATTATTTTTATATCAAATTTAAAAAAAATTACGATAATTTAAAAAAAAAAGAGTGTCACACATTATCTAATTATTTTTATTTTAAAAGATTTAAAATGAAAAATAATAATAAAAAATTATCACTATATTATTTTTTTCAATTAGAATTAGAATTACAAAAAAATGTTATAATAACATATTAAATTATCTTATTAATTAAAATATGTCATGATTTCAATGAAAAATAAAATAAAATAAAATATACTATATCGAAAAAGTTCAAAAAGACCCCTATATAAATTTATCAATGTGAACCCTCATTCAGATCATGCCATATCAACTTGTGTTAGTTCTTAACGGAAAAGTTGACGGAAGTGTCCAATTGAAATATATATATATATATATATATATATATATATATATATATATATATATATATGTCCAATTGAAAAAAAAAATGTCAAGCATCTACTGGAAAAAACAGTGAAGTATTTGGTGTTTTTTTTTAATTATCACAAAAAATTTATTATTTTTCACATATCATCTCTAATACATCTCCAGTTTCTTTCCCATCTCTCGGAGTCCATTTCTCAGCTCCACTATAATTGCCGACAAAGACTAGCTCTACCTTTGGTAAGTGACAAGTTCGACCATCAACAATTGCATGCTCATGGCTCAGTAGCTTATCCCTCGGTCCCATGATATTAGTATTTAGAAAAATACATAATCCATTGTGGGATGTAATATACAGTCTTCTTCTTAATGGAACTATTTGATTTCCACTAATTTTCTCTTTATTCATTGTTTCCTTTTGTTTTCTTTTCCTCTTTCTTCTTTTCAAATAACTAGCAACAACTGTAAAATTGGTGTAAACATTTGTTTGTATTCATTGATAAATCACATATTTTTACATAACTATAGGGCTAACAGAAGAGTACAAGTAATTAAAAAACACAACATTCGTAATATAGTACAAATTTAGAATTTCTATTCTAATACAAGCATAACTTCATATTACTTCCCAGAAAGTTGAATTGGGTTGGCATAGATAGTCAACTTGTCCCAAAAATGAAGAAATGAAGCTTGAACCATGGGCTTGGTAAGGATATAATCTCCCACTTGGAGGCCGAGCTAATTATCATGCATAAAAGTTGCTTCTTACACCCTATGATGCACAAAGCGAAAATCAATCTCCAAATGCTTAGTGTGTTGAGGGAAAATTGAATTGGCATGTAGATATCATTCAAATTGTCACACCAAAGTAGTAGTGGATGGAAAAAGGGAAAACCAAATTCTTGCAGAAGTGATTGTAACTGCATAGTTTATGATGTGGTTGTAACCATAACGCGATATTCAACCTTTGTTGAAGATTGTAACGCGCAACACTGCTTTTTAGAGGCCCATGAAATTATGTTAGAGCCAACAAAATATACCATAGATGGTGGTGGATTTTTGATCATGAGCTAAACCAACCCAATCCGCATCAAAATAGCTATATATATTAAACATACTTGCCTTGCATGTAAATAAACCACCACAATTGTACTCATGAGATAACAAAGAACTTATTTGACCACTGTCTAAAACATGCATATACTGAGACATACAATTAACCAAAAAGGTTATATTCAACAATATTGTGATAAAGAGTGCCATCTAAAAGTCGGTTACTAGTTTTAGTAACAAGTTTATTCTACGATCTAAGAGGACACAGTCAAACAAGTGGTCATTTGTGCATGAGTGAGTACTCTTTGACGTACTTGGTTCGGGATAGAAAGAGCCTATTTTCGCGCCCACTGGAGGAGGTGCCTCAGAAATAACTAACTGAGCCAAGTTGCATAGAGCAAATCGATTTTTAAGATGTCGAATTAAATAATTAATATGATCACTAAAATCGCCAAGAATTATTAAGTCATCAACATAGACCAAGCAATATAATCGAATAGAGTCACACAGCAATAAAATAAAGAGGAATAAAGAGGAGTAGGTTTTGGATTGGTTAAAACCACAGGCTAATAAAGCATTAGAGAGACATTTGTTCCACATTTTAGGTCTCTGTTTCAATGCATAAATGAATTTGTGGAGCTTTACAAACAATTCTTATGGGATCAGTGTAACCCAACAACTATTGCATACTTGCATCCTTTTCTAGTTTACCGTGAAGAAAGGTATTAGAGATGTGTCATTAATTGACACGCCAATTATGAGATACAAAATATAATAGAAAGAGGCAAATTCTAGAAGGTTGGATCACCGAATTAAAAGTATTAGAATAATCAATGTTAGTGTTAAAAGAGGCATCCTAAGGGCAATCTATTTTGATGTTAAAAATCAAATTTAAAGTTTTTAATATGTTTATTAAATGTTGTTTTATAGATCATAATGTTTCATAGCATTTGAAGACTTTTTTTGGTGAAATTTCAAAGGTCTTAAAGGTCTTCAAAATCACAACCAGGATGGTAGATGTTGCTCGTTAATAGAATTTGGCAACCGCCTTGGACTTAATTAGGTGACCACAAATTATATGTTGCCAAATTGGCATGAAGAAACAATGTAGTTCAGGACTGACAATGCAACTATGAGGTTTGCCTACAATGGAAGATTTGTGATTGTGACACAAAATGGTGACTTTGATTTTTGAAGAGCCAAGATTGCTAGAAGATTATCAACCTGGAAATGCCATATATCCAAGGGTTGTAAAGAATATAAATTTCATGATCGCAACATGGAAAATCATGACTGCGACTACATCTAAGGTAGAAACTCATATTGTATAGAATAGTTCATGATGGGAAGCATGATTGCAAAAATAGCTCACAACAACAAAAGAATGACCATGGCAACATTTTGGTGACCACAAAAATTCACGCAGAGTCAACCATTATGGAACAGAGCAACCAAAACAAGCCATATGTCAGTGACTATTAGACCTTGAAAAAATCGCTATCTTGAAGGACAAAGGGAGACTATGATTCTATGTATGGAAGAGCATTAAATTTTGTAAAAAACTAGCAGTTGGAATAGCAGTTAATAGATTTATTTGTAACATCTATTTGGAGGCCCCATATTATAAATACCTTTCCAAAAGCCATTGAATGAAAAAAAGACAACAACCTCTCACATGCCAAAGCTTTGTCAGTTTATTTCTCAAACTTTTTTGTTTGCTATAGACATTTGGGAAAAGGGTTGAGAGTTAGCCTGGGAAAACTCTTATTTCCCAACTCTTATTGTAAGGATTGAGTGTTAGCCTAAAGGAAAATACTCATAAGGTGTTTTAAAGTTACCTAAGTGAAAACTCTAGTTGTGATTTTAGAGTAGGCTTTTAGGAAAACTCTTGTATAGGTTTGGTATTAGCCTTAAAAAATACTAAGTTGGGATTTAGCTTAAAAAACTCTACCTTGTAGCTATTTAAAGAATAGTGCAAATACAAATTATAGTTAAGGAGTAGATGTACGGTTAGTTAACACCTGAGCCATTATAAAAATCTTGTATCTCTTGCTTTTGCATATTTTTCTCCTTATCTTTCATTGTATATTTTCCTTCTCCTATCGAACATTGCCTTAGAAATTGTTCTTGTTCATAAAGCTTTAATTTTATATTGACATTAATTCAAAACGTCCCCCCTTCTTGTTGTATCTTAGGACAACAAAAGGCATTTATTATTCAATGTTCATTTAATAATAAATTTGATTGATTATCTTAAATTATATAATAAAGTTCAAGATGTATAACACAACATGAGAAAAATCATGATGACATCAAGATAATCGGATTCTCATAATGTGCAACTATGTTATATCTAAACTATTCACAGTCAAAGCATTAACAAAATAGGACATTGTTAATATGGATAGACTAGCACAAGTTATACTCTTTGATTGGGTCAAATAGTGGATCTCATAAGTTGTAGAGTTGAGAAGTTTATAGCTAAAATGTGGATGCTTGCTAGAGTAGTCAAGTACATTAGATGACCTAGAAATGAGACAATCATATGGATTTCTATTCAATGTCATTGATTGTCTCAACATAGCAATTGTGCAAGTATCCTTGACTTATGATACCCAAGATTATTTTAGACTCTAAATGTTATACTAGGACTCCAGTCATTGTTATCTTTTAGAGAATGCTAATAGGGTGGAGATTGGATATGGCATGAGGTATTTGAAGGTAGTTGAGATATAAATAGAGGATTTACCACTCTTAAAAGAAGGAAGTATATCTATGGCCTCTTATGGGAGATCATTGCTTAGAAAACCTTGCCCAAGTTAGACATATCATGAAAAGAATCTTTTAAGGACATATCTAATAGATTAATGGATTTTAAAGACAAGATCTAACAATATTTGGAGGATATATGACATATTTACTCCAGTGGGAGTTGATAAAAAGTTCATGCTTTGAACCAAATGAGGTATAGTACGGTGAAAAGATGAATTGCATGATAATTGTCTATGAAAAGATTAAAATTAGTACATTAGTTGCTTAGAAATGATTTTTGTGGTAATAATTGGCTTATTAATAATAATGACATTAATGAATATGTTAATCGAATATATGTAACAAAGAATGTATGAGTTATGTGAAATAAATGATGGAATGGTGAAGGGATTACTTAATAATATGTATTGGTGGTGTAATTGTGATTTTTGTGATGAAATGAGATTGGTTAGGGCTATGAGTACCAATTTGCATGTTTTGGGATGTTGGAAATGTTGAAAATAGGTTAATATGTGAATAAATTCTAAAAGGGTTCTTTTTACATGTTGCCAATAAATCACAACCGCACCTCATCTATCACGATTGCAAATAAGCCTAGATAAAAAAATAGGTTGGTTCATAGGAAGAGGCATGACCGTGATTTACCTCATGACATGCATTCTGCCACTGCATTTACCTTTTAGTGATTGCACCTATGGTGCAACTAAATTCTAGAATTGTTCATAAGGAGAGTCGCGATTGCAAAATGACTCACGAAAGGAAATGTGCCACCATGGTTTAGGGTTAGCAACCCGGATTTCCTCCAAAATACAACTTGTGAAATGGTATTCGAAATGGTCACATAAATGTACAAAATGAATTAAAATAACATTGTATAAATGTGAATCGATGACGAATGAGATCTATAAGCCCTTAAAACATGCCTAACCTAAATTAGAGTGTGGTGGACCGGTTGACATACCAATTATAAATGATAAGGCTATTAAGCTTGTTGATTATTACAACCCATAAGAATTTATCACCGATAGCCAATAAACTACCCACTTATTTTAGGATGTTCAATGTCCTATTTCACAGTGCTGATTTTTATAAGTCGTATGGCCCATTACATCGGCTGATAGGCCCATTATACCCCTTGTGTATTCCTAAGTTTGGTTTGGGCATTTTGGGTACCTAAATAAAGGAAAAAGGTGAGTAAAATGGTGAAATAAAAAATAAAGCAAAAGAGGAATGTGTAACATCCAGTGATTTAGGCCCTGATTGCGCGTGACCGAAGTGAGGTGTGCAGGTTCAATCGAAGTCTAAATTTGAACCCATAAAAAAATGACTAATAATAAGGGATAATAATTAAGGGTATTAGTATTTGGGAATTAAAAAGATTAGTGCTACAATTAGAAAAAAATAAAATTTCCTATAGACAAAATTGGTATTATGGCAATTGTTGGGGGAAAAAGTGTGAATATGGAGGGAGATGTGGTAAATATGGAATTTCTCAAAGTTTAAATGTTAATCAAGATTAATTAACTTAATGAACCAATAAGAATTAGAATTAATTTTAATTAGTGGGACCCACACTTTAATCAAGGTATAAAAAGCCAAAAAAAAAGAAAGAATTTCTACATTCTTCCATAAGTTCAATTATTTTTCCTTTTCCCATCCTTGTTGCCGTCCATCTCCACTCCCATAAATCTCCATTTTCTTCCTTTTTCCAGCATGCTAATAGTGAGAAAAAAATAGTTTTGGGAGAGGAAAATTCTGAATTAAAAAGTTCTTACCATAAAAGGTACCAAAGGAGCAAGAAGGAAGGAAGAAAGAAGAAGAGAAAGGGAGAAGAATTGGGGCAGATTCGACCATCCCTATAACTCTATTAAGGTGAGTTTATTATTCTTAAATGCAATCTTTTTCATTCTATTTGAGACCCATAATAATGATAGATGTGATTAGGTTTGATAGATTTAAGTTATGTTGCAAGATTGAACTTATAAAATTAAGTTTGTGATTAGTTGATGAAAGTTGTAGTTAGACTTTGAATTGATCATATTTGATGTTAATTAATTATTTTATGACTTAAAAACTAGAGAAAAATGATGTTAAGGGATGAATGAGAGGTTGTCATAGTTAAAGGAATTTAGGGGAAATTGAAATTAATATAGAAACACCACAATTGGTAATAGATTAAGTGTGAATTGAGTGTTGAATTGAAGAAAATGAATTGGGAACTAGGATGTGGTTTTTGGGCAGCCATGACATATTAAGAGGGAAGTTTAACCTTAGTAAATTTTGGCTAAATTAAGGTGTAAAACATATTAGGAGCATTAGAATATTATGTAGACATGAAAAGCATTGAAAATGGATATTGGAATTGAGATGTGGTATGGTTGTGTAGGAAAAATAAGTGAACAAGTGAGAGACCCTCAAGAGGGTGACAAAGGTAAGGAGAAAGCTAGCTAATAAGGGAAGAAAAAAAAGGATTAAGGGAAGAACCAAAACTGATTAGGTATGTGCTTCATTGATAAAAATCTTACATTTTGTTATTATGTATTGAATTATATATTAAGGTTTGATATGTTTGTGTTTGTGATATGTTATGTGATTTATTTGGCTTTTGATATTTTATATGGTAGTGGAATCAAATGGTGTGAAATAATTAAGGAATATGAATGTAGTTGTAATTTTGGAAATTTTAGTATCAAAATGAATGCAAATGATGAATGTGGTTGAAATGTGGATTGATGCCAATTGATGACTTGGGTACAGAATTTCAGGAACAATCCTAATTATTTTGATGATAACTTGAGTTCTAGAACTTATTTTTGTATGTTATTTATTGGAAATGAAAGCTAAGACACAGGGATTTAATTGTTATTTTCATAAAATCTAATTATGTCTATATTTACCCAGAAAAATGCATGAAGTTCAAACTTAGAATCTGTTTAGAAAATTCTGGGCAGAAATTTCTGTAATGATGCAGTATTCAAATGATCATAAATTTTGATAGAAAACTAGGATTTGATTGATTTTTGATGCGTTAGAAAGCTAAGCTAATAAGCTAAAAAATTTTAGAAGACCAGACTCCTAATTCGAATTATAAATAGGCTAGAAATGAAGCTCAAAAATAGGTCTGAAATCTGCCATAGGTAAAAACATAAAATATTGGGCTTTTGCATGTGTTGTGATAATTATATGTAATAATTCATGTGAATATTTACTTTGATGATAATTATAAATATTCAACAAATTATTTATGTGTGAGATTATAGTGCAGTAATAATGGGAATAAAGAACAAAAATAAATAAGCATAAGTATGGTAATTGAATAATATTGTCATTTTTGCAAATATTGTGAATTAATATAAAAATAGTTAAGCCCTATGACACCTAATCTAGACCTAGAATAGAGAAGAGTTTGGCATGCCAATAAGGGGATTTAAGGCACTCGGTGCCAAATATGAAAGCAGTAATAACAATTTATAAATACGCTCAGCGCAA
This sequence comes from Triadica sebifera, assembly GCA_023653625.1. Lineage (NCBI taxonomy): Eukaryota > Viridiplantae > Streptophyta > Magnoliopsida > Malpighiales > Euphorbiaceae > Triadica > Triadica sebifera. The sequence goes on from CM042900.1 coordinate 12,143,528, forward strand.
AATTATTATGCCGGTAATGACAAAATTATTAAACTGGTAATAACATTATTATAAAGGCGCTCAGCGCAATATTATAAAAGCCAAAAATGACAATGTCGTTATTCCTATTAGTTAGTTTGGTTATAGGTGTTATGGGCACAAGAAAAATGAAAAATAATAATAATGTTAAAATATGTCATTTTACTAATGTAGATGAATTAAAATTTTTAAATGTTGAATAGTTGCTGAAATTTATTGATTTTATATAATGCCTTGTTTCATGCCTTCTTTTTCTGACAATTCTAATTTCTACGGCTACTCTTCTAACCTGCACGAGAGAAAACTACCCAGGTTAAGCTACTAGCTTAGTGGTGCTTCAATATATATATATATATATATATATATATATATATATATATATATATATATATATTATTGAAGCACCACTAAGCTAGTAGCTTAACCTGGGTAGTTTTCTCTCGTGCAGGTTAGAAGAGTAGCCGTAGAAATTAGAATTGTCAGAAAAAGAAGGATACCTGGAGGAAAGCAGACATCTTTGGTATATTTTGTTAAAACTTTGTAAATTAAATTATCATTTTTATTTCATATAATGTGTAATAAAGATGTGAATTACAATGTTAAAGAACATAGTTTAGATGTAAATTAATATATTATATAAATAAATAAAATTTTGAGTATTTATGCTTGTAATGATTTTTATTTCATTGTCTACAATATTTTCGTAAAAAAAAAATTACTTCACTTCATTAATTTTATAAAACAGTAAGATGGGTAAAGCTCACTTGCCTTACTGAACTATAGTGGGGGTAAGGTGGTGTTACTGAAAGTGTGACAAGAGATATGAAAAACATGAAAGTAATAATTGTGTATTGATGTATAATAATGTTTTGGATGCAATAATTGTTATTAGGAACTAGTTATTTTTATAAACATGTGTTTGAAAGTTTTTCTTCATTAGTAATAAAAAATGAAAATATTTGCTCTATGATTTAGTGTTTATTTCCCTTATACATATGCCACTGAGTATATTGCTTACCGTGGAAGATTCTTTATTTTCTCTCGTGTAGGTATTAGTAGTTGTTGTTCATAGAAGTGTGATTGTAGATAAAGTGGTAGAAGCTAGTGGAATTCTCAGGTAGTGAAGCAGCTAAGAGCCCAAGTTGTGTTTTTTTCATATCTTTTTATTTTCATTTTGCAGTTTTGCATGTACATATCAAAGAAGATCGTGTAAATAGTTTTTAATAAAGTATGTTGTAAATCAAATCTTTTGTCTAATTAAAAATGTAAATGGTTTTCATGGAAACAAGTTCTAGTTTTGTATCATAGCATTATTTATATGAAAAAAATTTTATGGTTCCCTATTCATTTTAAATAGGCATAGAGAGGTGATTTTGGTAGCATCATCTTGTCCATATGGATTATTCATTAAGGAAAGGGGGTGTTACACTATTTGGTATAAAAAGCATTTTGGATGAAATGAGTATCGCATAACATATTTGTGTGTCTTCATGTTTGTGCATATGTATATATTAAATTTCACACTATTTTGCTATGATTATATGTGCATCTTGTCCATATGAGTATTCATTAAGGTAAGGGGGTGTCACACTATTTTGGCATCAGAGCTTGCTTTGGGTAGTCTTGGTATAAAAAGGATTTTTTATGAAATGAGTATCGCACTATGTATGGATTTTGGATCTTGGTAGATTATTGTTGAACAAATTGAGAGTAACGAACCTGCAGATACCGAGATGTCATCCTACCCTCGACACCGAGGTGCCACTTCATCACGCAGGTAATCTAGTGCAGGCATTGGATAGACAAAAATACAAGAAAATATGGTGGAATTATTATAGAGAGTAACACAATTGATTCCACCTAAGTTGCAATTTGAGAAGCTATGGAAGTATGGAACTATTGAATTATATGATTGAAAAAATGATGATCCTTTAGTGACATAGCATTGATTAGAGATGAACGATAAAGTTTTCCATTAGCTACATTGTACACCTAAAAAAATATGAAGATGATGTGTGCTTACTACAAGAAAATGCTTATGATTGGTGGAAGATGGTGTTGCAGAACCCCCAAACCCCTAATCCACCAATATGGTATTTCTTCCTAGCATAGTTTAAAATGAAGTATGTCTTGCCTATATATATGGATGACAAGAAGTGGGAATTCTATAACCTTAAATAGGAGAACATGATAGTTACTGAGTATAAAAGGGAGTTTGTTTGTCTCAGCAAATATACCAAAGGTATTTTGTTATGTGAAGCATATCACTATTAGAAATTTGAAGATGGAGTGAGGGATCCCATTAGATTACAGGTTGCTGCCTTAAGGATACTGGACTTTCCTAGTATTGTAGCATTGACCTTTAGTAAAGAAAGGGTGATCTATGCTCAATAGGTAATGCAAGATAAAGGTGTAAGGAGACTTTTGCCACAATCCAGTATTGGTCCATATGGTAGTAAGAGAGCCAGATCAACTAGAGGCCAATTTCATACAGGAAGTGTTAGTAGAGTTTTCACATTTAGGCAGGGACAACCTATAAAACCAGTATCTTCATCAGCTAGTGCATTGGCATTAGTTTTTACGAGACCACCTCCATTGCCCCTTTGTCAGCATTGTAGTTGGACCTATATTAGGAGTGTTGGTGTTTATTGGGAGCATGTATGAGATGAGAAGCCAAGAACCACTAGAGGGATTTTCCTATACTGTGATTTGAGAGAGGCTCAGTAGGTGGATAGCTAGTGAAAACTCAAGGATTGGTGTAGGCTAGAGGCTGAGGCAGGGAAGAGAGTAGAGGAGGTCATACAAGGTCCAACCATATGAGATCAGAATCTGTAAAGAGACCAGAGAATAGCCAAGCTACACTAGTCAGTACATATTGATGGGTTCTAAACATACATCACTTACATGGCACAATAGAAAATTAAAATTAATTGAACCCAAAACCATGGAACACCCTATGAACATTAAAATCAGATCATACCATGAATAAGAGAGAAGTATATTACCTTTGTTTGCAACTCTTGATCTTCCAAGTTGTGAGCTTTTCCTACTTTGTTGGGTTGTAGCAAACCACAAAAATCCAAAACTAGGATTGCCTCTAAGAGTATCCACACTAAGGAAGAAGAAGAAAACCTCTAAGGAGATGGGGTGACAAAAGTCCAAAGTACTAGCTATGGAAAATTGTCTTATGAAAGAGAAAAGGGAGAGAAGAAAAATAACTCTTATTTTTCTTAATGGGGTAGCCATGAAATTTACTCCATAAAAAGAGTATCTATACTCTTTCTGATCCATTTTAGGGTTAGAAAAGGAAGAGCCTTAATGGGCCCATTTTCCTAAGGTATAAGGCCCAATATTGACCAAATCAACAATCCTAATCCAATTTTGATTTGGCTCATTACTATAAATCTTATAAAAGGCTCAATTCTCTTTCTTTCTCATTTGGATCTTATCCAAAACCCATTTTTCATTTTCTTCATTCCCTTTATACGTGTGACCTAATAGGTTTTCTAGTCATGTTTGTGTTGGGTTTTGAAGAATGAATCATATTTATAAACGCAACAGAAAAATAAAATGTTCAAAACCCGAAACAAAAGAACATACTTGTGCCATTAAAACTGATTTATATAAATATAGAGGTTAGAAATTATACCTTGCAATTTCTTATTTGTTATTCAAATCTTCATTTTGTTGGGTTGTAGTAAACACAACAATCCATATTAGGATGTCTTTAATAATAATCCACGTAAAGAATGAAAAAGAAACTATCAAAAGAAATGGTTTGAACAAATTCAAAGTGCTAGCTTTGAAAGTTTTCTTGAGAGAATTTTATTCTTTTAAAAATATCTTTTTAAAAAATATTTTCATATCTATTTTACGCCATTTGATGTCTTTTCTATTTAATCAAATTCAAAAAAAAGATCAAAAGTCAAAAATGGAGAAAAGGGAATTGAATGAATAATGAATGTGCTTAATGGCCATAATTGGCCTAATTAAGGCCAAATTCATCCGTTGGCCAACAGGAGGCACCACCAGGCATTTTGTAAGATTGTTCGGGATGGATCGCGATGAGATCGTACGAAAAAAAATTATTTGGGAGGGTCATGGGCCCGTATTGGAAGTTCAAAATGCTCAAAGAGATGTTGATCAACTGCTTGAACCCGAGCTTGTTACTCATACAAATGAAATAACAGCTTAACCTTCTAAAGCACAAGAGCTTCGTAGATCAAGTAGGACACGTACTATTCTAGAGAGATTTGGATTTCTCAATAGTGAATAGAACGATGTGTTACTTATAGAAAACGATGAGCCTACAACCTATGAAAAAGTTCTAAATAGTTCACAATCTGATGATCAACCATCTTAGTGCAAAAGAGCAACCTCGAAGTTTCGAACCTTTTGGAATGCGCTTTGTAACATCCGGTGATTTAGACCCCGATTGTGCATGTCCGTAGTGGGGTGCGCTGGTTCAATCGAAGTCTAAATTTGAACGCATAACAAAAAATGATGGCTAATAGTAAGGAAAAATAATGAAGGGTATTATTATTTGGGAATTAAAAAGATTAGTGCTAGAATTAGAAAAATATAAAATTTTATATGGACAAAATCGGTATTATGACAATTGTTAGTGGAGAAAGTGTGACGATGGAGGAAGATGTGACAAATAAGGAATTTCTTAAAGTTTAAGATTTAATCAATATTAATTAACTTAATGAATCAATGAGAATTAGGATTAATTTTAATTAGTAGGACCCACTCCTTAATTTGGGTATAAAATTCAAAAGATGACAAATTCTTCATTCTTCCACCAAAATATCTCACTTAGCTTCTTCTTCCTCCCTCCCATCCTTTAGTTGTCCACCTTAGTCCCTCCATAAGGCACCATTTTTCTTCAATCCAAGCTTGAGAAAAAGAGGAAAAAAATTAGTTTTGAGGGAGAAAAATTCAGAATTTAAGAGTTCTTACCGTAATAGGAGCAAATGAGCAATAAGGAAGGAAGAAAGAAGAAAAGGAAAGAGAGATATTTTAGGGAGAATTTCGGCCCACCTTGGAGAACCATTAAGGTGAGTTTATTCTTCTTAAATTCAACCTTTTTCCTTCCATGTGAGACCCATAAGGATGATAGATATGATTAGGTTTGATAGATTGAGGTTATATTGCAAGATTGATACTAGAAATTTAAAGAGTGCAACTAGTTGATGAAAGTGTAGTTAAACTTTGAATTAATGATAATTGATGTTAGTTGAGTTCAAGAAATTAAGTTATAATTGTTTAAGTGCTCACTGCTCATCCATTTCCAGTAAAGAACATACCAGCTAATCACATTAAATTTTTACCAAAATAAATCCTAAGTCTAGCAAACTTGCATCCTCAAGATTTTTCATCACAAATAATATTAATTCAGAATCATCAACATGCCAAATAATTAAATGATGCAAATAAAAAAAATTAAAATAGGCTATTGCCTTAGGTTATGCACAAACCTCTTTTTTTTTTCTCTTTTCTTTCTGTTTACTTCTCTTTCTCCTTCCCTTTGCTCCTTTGAGCCAAATCCTTGTCACTTTGAGTTTCTAAAGCTCATAAATAGATTATTAACACTTCATAAACTCTAATTTCTCTCTTTCTCCTTACTCTCTTAAGCTACCTTGAGCATGAAAATGGAATTTTCCATGCTTTTCTCTCTCTTTTTCTCACTTTCTCTTCTTAGAACAAGGTTTGGTTATGGCTGTCCAAGGGAAAAACGTGGCTGATGTGGAGAACATAATTTTCCTCAATGAAAAATGGATAAGGAAGAAGAAGAAACAATCAAGAACAAAATGACAAAATTCATTAAAATGGGGCGACACATAAGCCACATTCTAGAAACCTTCATTAATGTTATATGCATGTATCTTCATTAGCTTATTAAACTTTGCCACTTGGTGTATTGGGCTTCAAGAAACATGGGAGGCAATTGAAAGATAGAAAATTCTAGATATGAAGAGATGAAGGAACAATTAAGAGAACAAAGACAAGCTACATAATTATGGGACACCTAAGCCAAATTATAGAAGTCTTCATTAATGCATTTATCTCCCTTGGTGTATGTTAATTGTCCACTTAATGTATTCCACTTGGTGTGGCCAGCCCCTTCTCATGTGTTTAATGTCCCAATCATGTATTTAATTTATGATTATCCCATTTAAATCCTCCAATTTTCGGTAAATTGCAAATTGACCCCTAAACTTTTCAAAATTTGCAATTTAGTCATTTACCGAAATTTAACATTTTAAAATATTGTGAACACTTTATTAGATATTTTCCATACTTAATTGTCATTATTTTCATTATTTTTTGATAAAAGTCCAAATTTAGACTTCGGTCAAACCGACGAGTCGATTTAACAACTCACGTGACTTAGGTCTAAATTAGCGGATATGACATTACTATTGTTGGGTTTTGAAGAATGAATCATATTCATAAACACAGCGGAAAAATAAAATTTTAAAACCCAAAACAAAAGATCATACTTGTGCCATTAAAACTAATTTATAGAAATATAGAGGTTAGAAATTATACCTTGTAATTTCTTATTTATTCTTCAAATATTCACTTTGTTGGGTTGTAGCAAACCATAACAAGCCACATTAGGATGTCTCTAATGATAATCCATGCGAATAATGAAGAAGAAAGTATCAAATGAGTTTTTGAGAGAATTTTTGTTATGTCTCAAAAATATTTTTTTCATAAAAAAAATGTATTCATGTCTATTTTTTGCCATTTTATGTCTTTTCTATTTGAATCAAATTCAAAGAAAAGATGAAAAATCAAAAATGGAGAAAAGGGAAATGAATAAATAGTAATTGGCCATAATTGGCCTAATTAAGGCCAAAATCTGCCGTTCGTACTGGGCCTACTACGGGCTGCTGTTGGGCAGCCCAGCTAGCCCGCTAGGCAAGCCAGCAGCCTGCCGCGCTGGCTCTTACGGGCCCGTGACCCTCCCAAATCATTTTTTTCATACGATCTCATCACGATTCATCCCGAAATAATTCCCTCATATTTTGGATCATATCCAAGACCAATTTACTCATTCTCCATATCTTTAATGTGTGTGACCCATTAGGTTCCCCGTTATATTGGCCACTTAAATTAACAATTAATTTAAGCAAGTCATGCGCGGTGTCTAGCAATACATCCTGACCCCCAATTGATTGGAAAGTCAGTGGTTTGACTACGAACCTTGCCATAGACAATTTTCGTGCAATTATTCCTTTCACATTTCTATATCCCACTTGGTTCAGAGTATGGACATGTGTCAACTCCCACTAAACTGACTACGTGACGTCTAGTCCAAGTAATGTTAGTTCTTGTCCCTAAGGCTCATTACTCTATTAGATATGTCATTAAAGACTATCTTTATGACGTTTTCACTCTGGCCAAAGATTCCTAAGTAATGACCACAACAAAAGGCCATGGGTATACACTCATTCTATTCGGAGTGGTGAATCTTTTGTTGGTTATCCAATTACCATCGAATACTTTAAGCTGTATCCAATCACCCCTCTTTGAGCAACCTCCTTGAGGCAACAAGGAATTGTTTCAAAATACATAATCAATATTCAAGATATCCTTTAGTATGTCAAATCTAAAGATACTTGCACCATTCCTATAATGAGACTATCATTGACATTTGAATAGATTATCCATATGATTGTCTCATAGTTTGTCATTCAATGTACTTAGCTACATTTAGCAAGCATCCACATGTTAACTCTAAACATCTCATGTTTATAGATTATGAGATCCACTACTCGATCAAATCAAGGAGTGTAACATGTACTAGTTTATGAAAAAAATATTTTTGAGACATAACAAAAATTCTCTCAAGAACTCATTTGATAGTTTCTTCTTCATTCTTTGCGTGGATTATCATTAGAGACATCCTAGTGTAGATTATTGTGGTTTGATACAACTCAACAAAGTGAAGATTTGAAGAACAAATAAAAATTACAAGGTATAATTTTTAACATTTACATTTATATAAATTAGTTTTAATGGTACAAGTATGATCTTTTGTTTTGGGTTTTTAAAATTTTATTTTTCGCTGTGTTTATGAATATGATTCATTCTTCAAAACCCAACATTGGTATCAGAGCCTCCTTGTACCCATTAAAATTAATTTTAATTGAAAGTGCAATGGGATTGCATGTTTTTGATGATTTTGGATCAATAGGTTTTGAAAAATTGAAATTAGTTTGTAAATTATAATTTACACGTTTTTCTTTCTTTAATCTGATCATGGGATGATTAAGAATGATTATTTTGATTGAAAAATGATTTGAATGTGATTCAAATAATTAATGTTGGATTTATTTCAAAAATGCCTAAAATTACCTTATTTATGAACATGTGTTATTGTTTGGCTTAATTGATGGGGCTAGTTGTATTTTTTTTGTAATTTAATTATAAAAAAATTATTCAGACATATTGAGACTATGTTTATGCCTCTGGAAGTATCCAATAATTAATTAAAATTATTTTAATTAATTTTTCAAACAAACACAAAAACAGGACTGTTTTAGCTTACCCAGTGGGGCTGTTTTGTTTGATTTTTTTGTATGTGTTTATTTTATTTTCAGCACCTTGAAATAATTTTTATGTGATTAAAAATATGTTATTTTTATGTTAGATATATGCCAAAATTATTTTTCAAGCATTTGAAATTTTAAAAATTCTAGATATCGAATTAGTTATTTTGAGCGTCTAAGAGTGTTGGTTCGTTTTTCTTAGTTATTTTGGCTAGTGCCAAAATTATTTTGATGAACATGAGCTGACCTAAAGATAATTAGAATGGTGATTTGATGTTCTGAAAATTTTTAGAATTTTTGGAAATTAAGTTTGAATTAATTTAAGTTGTGCAATTGTTATTCTAGTATGACTAGAAATTGGTATGTATATTAAAATTAAATTGTTTAATTTTAACATCATAATATTCTAATTTTAAGGAGAATTAATTTTGAATTATTTCTAGAAATATGGAATTTAATTTAATTTGATTAAATATTAAATTCCACTTTAAAATGACATACAAAATTAAATTAACCGAAAGAACACATATAGGCAATTTCGATTCAAGTGTTGAATCGATTTACAAATTGAAATCCAAAATTGTCATTTTTATTTTGTGCATTAGAGAATACATGTTAGGGGTGTATGAAAAGGCATGATGGATGATTATGGACTTAGGCCCAATGTCATTGAGCATGCATGAAATTATTTTGTTTTATGGTAAATAGGGCTTGCGTGTCCCTACCTCTTTTTCTTTCTTATGTATTTCTCTTCTCATCTTACTCCCTTCAAATGTAAATTGAGGTTTTCTATAATTTGAAATATGTAATTAGATTACATATGATTAGGATAGAATGAAGATACAAAGGAGCAAGAAGCAAAGGAGATGGTGCCATAAACAAGAAGACTTAGAAATAGGAATTTGATTTCTATTTTGGGTTGTAAATTCATGCATATACCTAGGTAAGACCTAGTCAATCTCTCTTTGACTCAAGAGATTGACTTTAGTATGTCCATAATCATGTCATATAGTTAATATAACTATCTTTATATATCAACGTAATGAATGTATGATATATAAAAGCATGAAATAATAACTTGATGAGACTTAACAAAGAAATCCCTCACTAAATAAACAATTAAGTCTTACTCCTTCCATTAATATGGGGAGAACCAAAGTTCTTCTAAAGTTAGGGTTGTTGAGTTGCCTCAAGCTCACTCTATAAGAATATGTTCAATCCATTGAAATTAGATTTCACGATTAATGGATTAGACTTAACCGATATTATTAACTTGTTGGATTTGCGCCAAGATTATTGTGTATTGGAGGTGAAGTTGGGTTTGTATACATTAGATGTACACATATCAAGAGTCGATAGCCCAATGTATGTGCACACATCAATAAGTTGATAGCACAAGATTCGATAGTTGCATGAATAATGCAATTGGTATGAATTAGATTTTTTTTATTAGATTATTGGATTTGGATCAGTCGGGACTGACGGGGCTCGAACCTACCAACCAAACTAAGGATAGCTTGTTGAGTTGCCTCAAGGTTATTCTTAGCTAGTTGGATATCGACCCACTAGGAGAACTTTCATATAAGTTCTCTCGGGTTCATAGTGAGGGCTATGGATTCGCTATAAAATAGTGGGAGCCATAATGCGATTTATTAAAGACCTAATAAACATGAATTTCATGTAAATTCTAACATGTTTTATTTTACATCTAGGCTTCTAGAATCATCATCATGACAAGTATGAATTTGCGATCGCTTATGGAATCAAATAAGTTGACTGTGCCCAATTTTTTAGATTAGCTAAGGAATCTGAGAATAGTTCTCAAATCCGAAAAGTTTGGCTATGTCCTAGATGAGGCACTCTTTAATTCCCTACTGCTAATGCTTCTGAAGATGTTTAGAAGGCATATCAAAAGCATCTGAATGATAGTGAGATGGCAAGCTGCATTATGCTTGCTACTATGTCAGTTGAGTTGCAAAAGCAGCATGAGGTTATGGATGCTAATTCCATAGTATACCATCTAAGAGAGATTTTTGATGAGCAAGCACGTTCCAAAAGGTTCAAAACATCAAGGTTGCTCTTCCGCACTAAGATGGTTAAGAGGACATATCCAGTGCAATATGCATTGATGATGAATGGCTATATTGAGAGGTTGGCCATCATGGGATTTGTGATGGACCATGAATTAAGTATTGACTTAATTCTAACCGGTTTGTCTGATAGTTATTCACATTTTGTGCTTAACTATAGGATGAACCAATCTCTACCACTATTGCTGATTAACTTGCTTAAAACAGCTGAGCCATCTGTCAAGGACAGTAAGGCTATGATGCTGGTGGACTCTTCAAGTTCTAAAAGGAAGAACCTTAAGAAGAAGAAGAAGTCCATAAAGCCTAAGGGAGGAATGGCCAAGAAAAAGGCCAAGGAGATTGCTCCAAATGGGACATGCTTCCATTGTGGCAAGGATGGCCATTGGAAGAGAAACTGCAAGGCTTACTTGGAGTCCTAGAAGAAGAATGCATCTGATGCCCCATCTACTTCAGGTATTTTTGTCATTGAAATTAATACTTTTTCCAATAATAATATATGGGTATTAGATATCGGTTTTGGCTCACACATATGCACTGATATGCATGGCCTAAGGAACAGTAGACAGCTCAATAAGGGAGAGTTAGACCTACGCGTTGGAAATGGAGCAAAGGTTGCTGCATTAGCTATAGGAACATATGTATTGACCCTCCCTAGTGGGCTTATATGAAATTTGGAGAATTGCTATTATGTGCCTGCTTTGACTAAAAACATTATTTCTATTTCAAGTCTAAATAAAGATGGTTTCCTTTTAGCTTTTAGTAACAATTGTTGTTCTATTATGTTGAATGAAATTCTTTATGCTAATGGTACATTATGCAATGGAATATACATATTAGATATGTCAAATCGAATTTTAAACATCAATGATAATAAAAGGCAAAAACAAGATATGTTGAAATCATCTTATTTATGGCATTGTCGTCTTGGTCATATAAGTGAGAAACACATGGCTAAGCTACACAAAAGTGGTAGTCTAGGGTCATTTGATTATGAATCATATGACACATGTGAATCTTGTTTACTAGGCAAGATGACTAAATTACCCTTTAAGGGAAAGGGTAAATGTGCTAATAGACTTTTAGACTTAATACATTCAGATGTATGTGCTCCAATGTCTACACACACTAGAGGTGGTTTCATCTACTTCGTTACTTTTATCGATGACTACTCACGATATTGATACATGTATCTTATGAGATACAAATTTAAAGCTTTTGAAAAGTTTAAAGAATTCAGAAATGAAGTAGAGAAACAACTTGGCAAAAGTATTAAAACACTTCGATCAGATTGAGGAGGTGAATACTTGAGCCAAGAGTTTCTAGATTATCTTAGGGATAATGGGATCTTATCTCAATGGACTCCACCTTACACTCCACAACACAATGGTGTGGCTGAAAGAAGAAACCAAACCATGTTAGACATGGTAAGGTCTATGATGAGTTTTGCGAAATTGCCTAAATCCTTTTGGGGTTATGCACTAGAGACCGCCATTTATATATTAAATGGAGTTCCTTCAAAGTCAGTTGATGTTACTCCATATGAGATATGGTATAACAAGAGGCCCACATTTTCTTACATGAGAATTTGGGGTTGTCCTACTTATGTGAAGCGGACAATGTCAGATAAGCTAGAAGCTAAGTCTGACCGATGTCTGTTTGTGGGATATCCAAAAGCATCATATGAATATCAATTTTACCACCCCTTGGAACATAAGGTTTTTGTTTCAAGACATGCTATCTTTTTAGAAAGAGAATTCCTTCTAAAAGGAGATAGTGGGAGCAAAATTGAACTTGAGGAAGTTCAAGATGCTCAAACAAATACTGATCAACTGCCTGAACCCAAGCTTGTTACTCATATAGATGATATAACAGCTTAACCTTCTGAAGCACAAGAGCTTCATAGGTCAAGTAGGATACGTACTGTTCCAGAGAGATATGGATTTCTCATTACTGAACAGAACGACGTATTGCTCATATAAAATGATGAGCCTACAACGTATGAAGAGGTTCTGAATAGTTCAGAATCTGACAAATGGCTTCAAGCCATGAAGTTAGAAATGGATTCCATGTATTAAAACCAAGTATGGACTTTGGTTGACCCACCCGAAGGAATAAAGCCTATAGGGTGCAAGTGGGTTTTCAAAAAGAAAATTGACATGGATGGTAATGTGATTACCTATAAAGCTAGACTTGTTGCTAAAGGTTATCATCAAAGACAAGGAATTGACTACGGTGAAACTTTTAGCCTAGTAGCTATGCTTAAATCCATAAGGATACTCCTATCCCTTGCTACTCATTATGATTATGAGATATGGCAAATGGATGTGAAAACAACTTTCCTTAATGGAAATCTGACTGAGGATGTGTACATGACACAACCAAAAGGTTTCATATCCAAAGATGGCAAAAAGGTTTGTAAGCTTCAAAGATCCATTTATGGATTAAAGCAAGCATCCAGAAGTTGGAATATTCGGTTTGATGAGATAATCAAACAGTTTGGTTTCTTACAAAATCCGGATGAACCTTGTGTCTACAAGAAGGTTAGTGGGAGTGCAATCGTATTTCTTGTGTTATATGTAGATGACATATTGTTAATGGGAAATGATGTCTTCGCCTTACAATCAGTCAAAATTTGGTTATCCAAGAATTTCTCTATGAAAGACCTTGGAGAAGCAGTTTATATTTTAGGGATAAAGATCTATAGAGATAGATCTAGAAGGTTGCTTGGTCTTTCACAGTCTACATACATAGATAAAGTGCTAAAGAGGTTTAGCATGGAGTAGTCCAACAGAGGATATATTCCCATGACCCATGGGATTACTCTCTCAAAGTCTTTGTGTCCAAAGACACAAGATGAAAGGACACACATGAGTTTGATTCCATATGCTTCAGCTATAGGATCAATCATGTATGCTATGATATGTACAAGACTCTATGTATTATATGCTCTGAGTGTCACAAGTAGATACCAATCAGACCCTGGTGAGGGTCATTGGGTGGCTGTCAAGAATTTCCTTAAGTACTTAAGAAGAACTAAGGATGTATTCTTGGTATATGGAAATGGAGATATTACTGTGAGTGGGTATACCGATGCCAGCTTCCAATCTGATAAGGATGACTCAAAATCTTAGTCAGGTTATATATTAACACTAAATGGTGGAGCAGTTAGTTGGAATAGTTCCAAACAGGAAACGACTGCTGATTCCACAACTGAAGCAGAGTACATTGCAGCTTCTGAAGCAGCAAATGAAGCAGTTTAGATAAAGAAATTCATCACAGAACTTAGAGTGGTTCCTAGCATTATTGATCCAATACAATTGTATTGTGATAATAATGGAGTCATTGCGCAAACAAAGGATCCACGGTCTCATCAGAGATCCAAACATGTACTTAGAAGATACCATTTGATTAGAGACCCTAGTCATAGGATTAATGAGACTGGACATTATTAATCCAGATAGACTAGCACATGTTACACTCCTTGAATCGATCGAGTAGTAGATCTCATAATCTATAAACATGAGATGTTTAGTGTTAACATGTGGATGCTTGCTAAGTGTAGCTAAGTACATTGGATGACCAACTATGAGATAATCATATGGATAATCTATTCAAACGTCAATGATAGTCGCATCATAGGAATGGTGCAAGTATCCTTAGACTTGAGGTACTCAAGGATATCTTGAATATTGATTATGTATTTTGACACTATTCCTTGTTCCCTCAGAGAGGTAGCTCATAGGGTGGTGATTGGATACAGCTTGAGGTATTCGAAGGTAATTGTGTAACCAACAAAGGATTCACCACTCTTGATAGAAGGAGTGTATACCCATGGCCTCTTGTAGTGGTCATTACTCAGGAATCTCTGGCCGGAGTGGAAATGTCATAAAGATAGTCTTCAATGACATATCTAATAGAGTAATGAGCCTCAAGGATAGGAACTAACATTACTTGGACTAGACATGACGTAGTCAGTCTAGTGGGAGTTGACACATGTCCATACTCTGAACCAAGTGGGGTATAGATTTGTGAAAGGAATAATTTCACAAAAATTGTCTATGGAAAGGTTCGTAGTCAAACCACTGACTTTCCGGTCAATTTGGGGTCATGATATGTTGCTAGATACCGCTCATGACCGGCTTAAATTAATTGTTAATTTAAGTGGCCAACATAACCGGGAACCTAATAGGTCACATGCATTGAAGATATAGAGAATGAGTAAAATGATCTTGGATAGGTTCCAAAATATGAGAGAATTATTTTAGGATGGATCGCGATGAGATCGCACGAAAAAATCGTTCGGGAGTGTCACGGGCCCATACGGGCCCGCGCGGGCTAGACCAGCTGCTAGCCAGCCTTGCGGGCCAGTTGGGCTGCCCAGCAGCAGGCCCAGCACACCTGAATTTGATTAGTTATGGCCAATTACTATTCATTAGTTACCATTTTCTCCATTTTTGACTTTTCATCTTATTTTTGAATTTGATTCAAATAGAAAAGACATCAAATGGTAGAAAATAGACATGAAAATATTTTTTGTAAAAAAAAAGTATTTTTAAGACAACAAAAATTCTTTTAAGAACACTTTCAAAGCTAGCACTTTGAATTTGTTCAAACCATTTTCTCTTGATTGTTTGTTCTTCATTATTCGCGTGTATTATCATTAGAGACATCCTAGTGTGGATTGTGTTGGTTTGCTATAACCCAACAAAGTGAAGATTTGAAGAACAAATAAAAATTACAAGGTATAATTTTTAACATTTATATGTATATAAATTAGTTTTAATGGTACAAGTATGACTAGTGAATCCTTTGACACGACTGCTGCGAAAAAAGGTCCGTTTTGAATGGACAGCTAGATGTCAAGCAAGCTTTGATTGATTGAAGGCAATGTTGTCTGAAGCACTAGTTTTGACTCAGCCTACTTCAGGAAAAGATTATGTTGTGTACAGTGATGCAAGTCACAATAGGCTAGGTTGTGTTCTTATGCAAGAGGGAAAAGTGATTGCATATGCCTCCAGACTGCTTAAGCCTCACGAGCTTAACTATCCGACACATGATTTAGAGCTTGCATCGATAGTTTTTGCTCTTAAGATATGGAGACATTATCTCTATGGAGATGTGACATCCCGCCTATATAATAGGAATAATCCCATTACATAAGCAGAATGACACAGACAATCTGAATGAAACTAGTCTGAATTTAAAATTCTTATTTAATAACTAAATTGATTTTTTTTATATTCAAATATACATATGGATTCAATTATCAAATACATTATCATGTTACATAAATATTATACTTCATTATAACTATCAAAATTAATGGTTTTTACCTTACATCTAACTATATATATATAATACTAAAATACAAAATATGTTCTTAACTATATATAAGACATGTCTAACAAACCCATATGCATGATAATGAAGAAAATGCAAAAATAATATGGATCTGACCCTCAACCAGTTTTGATGTATCTCCTCTAGTATGGGCTTGTACTTTCTCTATCAACTTCACAGTTTACTACTTGCAAACTCCAGTTCCTGCGGGGAAAAACCCACGCTAAGCCATTTCTAGTTAAGTGGTACATATAAGCATTTATGTTTTCCCATGCAGTCACACAAACGTGGGTCATAATAATCATGATATAATTTAAATAAATTATTGCATAAAATCTAGAAAATATTATAATAAAATAAAATTTATGTCCCATTATATTATCATTACATTTGTATCAGGACATGAACTGTATATATTCAACCATATGTAATATATAAAATATTAAGCATTCTACCTCCTCTCATGTTTCCATAACTCATTTTAATTTAATTGATTTCTCTAAAATTATGATTGTTTAGTTAACTCAAATCTCAATATATATAAGTATAAATATTTTAACATACAATTACCAAAATGCATGGTAGATAATTCATAATACAGTACACAATATTCTAACATACATTATACAGGGACAACCACATGATTATACAATAGTACCAAATTCATTGATAATATATATATATATATATATATATATATATATATATATATATATATATATATATATATATATATATATATATATATATAACTCAATTATAAATTTAGCTTACTTTAATAAATATTTATAATTCATGCTATTTCAAACATTTTATCTTTCAACAAGTACATGTATGTCTTTTAATTATTTTATATATAATATTTTAATATAAATAACCCAAATCTCATTCTCGGACTGTCCGGATATATGGCGTGTAGTAAGGCCGCTTGCGGAGCTTAAGCACCCTACTCACTATAGTCCCAAGTCAAGAGCGCTCGCGGAGATTAAGCCTCATGACCGAGTATAATCACATCATCTGTGTACAATTAGGACAGAGGTACTCTAGAAGCTAATACCATTCTGTTCCTAAACCATATCATTATCAGTACCGTAATGCCCTCGCAATGGTACATCATATATCCCTAATTAGTCTGCAGGTTGAGAACTGGACAATTAATGTTATTACTTATTTATTTTCATTATATATTAATTTGCTGGAATCAATATTCCCATTATATTTATAATGAAAATATGATTATAAAATTTTAAACTCATATAATCATATGATATTCCATTATATATAACTATTTAAGTAATATTGGCATACTTTAATTAGTTCTCTATACAATCAAAACCAACAAATCTTTTAATACAAAACCAAAATTTTTAATAACTTTATGAGTCCAAGTATGCCATATAACCTCTCTTTTCATATCAAATACATATGTCATACATGACTTTCTAACTTCACTCTTTATTGTCCTAATTATTCAATAATTACCATTAATAATTATCCCATTTTTAATCAATCATATACTAATCTATATTGAAAAATATATTATGTTACATATTGTAAACCAAAATTTCCTATATTTTATCAATCAATTATTCATCCATATGTCTATACATGCATTAACATGAAATTTCATTGATTAAGCACTCAATTCATTTCATATTTACACATTTTAATACATTATTCAAATATACTACTTATTCAATTAACACACAAGCATGCAACAAGGCAAACTAAAATGAATATATGTACAAACCTCAATGGAGCTTTTTCCAAAATCTAAAATTTGGAGCTTGTCTACTTTTATTTCTTTTCTTCTTGTTGAGACCCTAATTTGAAAATATAAATAATTAATACATTGATAAAATATTTAATCTTAATATAGTTTAAATAAATAACTACCATTTCTTTTAAGATGGAATAGGACCTTTTAGGACTATTGGATCAATAACTTTTTCTAAACTTATCCAATTTATATAATTCTTGATCCTGATTAAATATAACATCTATAACTAAAACATACTAAAATTTCAGAAGTTTTGAACTATTACACAATTTTTGGTATATTTCTAAATATTACTCTGTTCTTTGCCTTTATGCAGTTTCGAGGCACTACATTTAAAAATTTATATCTTTCAATGTGTAGCTTCAATTATTATAAAACGTTTTATACAGTTATATAAGTTAATTTGGAACATGTTTCATGTTTACCTTATTTTCATATTCGGTCTCTATGGCTCTCAAATACTAGAGGACATATAACTGGTTTAACATGAAGTATCAATCCGATCAGTTCAATTGTTCAGCTCATAACTCACAAAATACATGACATTTTAAGGTGATACTTTACAAAAATTTAGATAAGCCATAGGAGTAAAACTTTCATGTTTTGAACTTTGGCTAATTATATCGAAAAATAAGTGAAATATAAGGACGAAATTACTGGAGCTGTACAGGTATATGAACCAGCTCAATCAAGGAACAGTCATAGTTCATTTCAGAATAACTCAACCTACACAGAAGAAATTTATACACAATTTGGCAGAGACATAAATAACACATATACCTACAACTTTCATGTTTTACAAAATCTCAGATTAAGCAACTAAGATGATCAACTTTTACAAAAACCGTAGGTTATTTAGTTGATATGTCTCCCTGAACCAGTTTCACCCCAAATAACCATATCGCTTTATATACTCAAACTCATTCAATAAAATTTGGCAGAGAGATACACAAGACATAGATGAACAACTTTTATGTTTAAGACTTCCCAAATTTTGATTCACAAGATAATCAAAAATAGAGTGCAAAATCCTGTAAAAATATAACCTAAAGAGTTATAATAACACAATAATCATGGTAAAACTATTTCTTACCAAGATCAGATTTATTTGGACTGATTTTTGATGCAAATCTAGAAAAAGATGATGAATAATTTGAGCTGTGATATGGAGGAAGGAAAAGGGATGATGAAGAAGAAAAAGGAGAAGAGAGAAAGAGTTGGAAGAATGACCAAAAGAAGACTTCAGCCCCACTTCCTCCTAATTCACGCTTTTTGTCTCCTCTTTTTTTCCTTCTCTACTGACCCATTTTTTTTACTGTTCAATTTTTTTTTTAGTTCTATTATTATTATTATTATTATTATTATTATTATTATTATTATTATTATTATTATTATTATTATTATCTTCACATATTTCCTTATATCTAATATCTTTAATTTTTTTATACCAAAAATACAATTTAATTATGTGGTATAATTTAATCAAATTTATCATATCAATAAATTTAATTTAGTCATTTATTCAATTTATTTAAATTTTTATATCTATCATGTGTTTTCTATGTATACCACATACTTATTTTAATTTAGACTAATTTGTAGGCGTTACAGGAGAAAGATGCTACATTTATACGGACCACAAAAGTCCTAAGTATCTTCCTTCACAGAAAGAGTTGAACCTAAGGCAGCGAAGATGGTTGGAATTGATTAAAGATTATGATTGTGTGATCGACTACCAGCCAAAAAGCATGATGCAGTGTGGGTAATAGTGGATCGATTGACGAAGTCAGCACATTTCCTACCAGTACAGATGGACTATACTTTGAACAAGCTGGCTGAGATTTATGTGAATGAGATAGTGAGATTTCATGGAATACCTGTGTCTATTATCTCTGACAGAGATCCCAGGTTTACGTCGCAATTCTGGAAAATTTTACAACAAGCTTTGGGAACTCGACTTAGATTCTGTACAGCATTTCATCCACAAACGGATGGACAATCGGAGCGAGTTATTCAGTTGCTAGTGGATATGATGAGATGTTGTGTACTTGAATTTGAAGGAAGTTGGGATCGAGATCTACCTCCTATGGAGTTTGCCTATAACAACAGTCATCAAATGAGCATTGGTATGGCTTCTTATGAGGCTTTGTATAGAAGAAAATGTAGGACACCAGTATAGTGGACCGAGTTAAATAAGAAAAAGTTGATTGGGCCAGAGATAATTCAACAGATCGAGGAAAAAGTTAAAGTGATCAAGAAAAGGCTAAAGGTAGCACAAGATCGACAGAAATCATATGCTGATTTAAAGAGACGAAACGTAGAATATGCAATAGGAGACAAAGTATTCCTTAATTTTCGCCTTGGAAAAAGGTATTGAGCTTCGGTAGAAAAAGAAAGCTAAGTCCAAGGTTTATTGGTCCTTATGAAATTCTGGAAAGAATAGGACCAGTGGCTTACCGATTAGCTCTTCCTCCGGAGCTAGACAGAATTCATAACGTGTTCCACATTTCAATGTTAAGAAGATGCCGTTCAAACCCGACTCACGTCATACCAATTGAAAAAATAGAGGTACAAACAAACATGTCTTATGTTGAAGAACCAGTGGCTATAATAGCATATGAAGAGAAAGTTCTCCGGAACAAGAGAGTCCCTCTAGTTAAAGTTTGGTGGCAGAATCATACAATTGAAGAAGCCACGTGGGAAAGTGAAGAAGTGATGAAGAAGCAGTATCCCCAGTTGTTTAACCCAGAATGAACAGGTGAATTTTGAGGATGAAATTTATTTAAGGGGGAGAGAATGTAATATCCGCTAATTTTCACACCAAGTCGCACGTGTCGCGAAATTGACGCGTATGACCGATCGGAGTTTAAATTCGGATTTTTGATCGGAATTAATCAAGTAATGACTAAATTAAATGATATATGCCTAATTAGGTGATTATAAAGTTTAAAGAAGTTGATTTACGGTAAAGGACTAAATTGTAAATTTTGATAAGTTTGGGGTCAAATTGCAATTTACCAAAAATTTGAGGATTTATGAGATTAATTACTAATCAACATATTAATTTTGGGGAAATTTTAATAGGTTGGCCGGCTACTCAATGAAGAGGAGTAAGATTAAAGTTTATTAAGTAAAATGGGAAGAAGATGCTCAAGATGGTGGGTCCCACATGAAGACTTTTGGGTACCCTATTTAATTATTTCTTTTCTTCTTCTTCTTCTTCTCTTTATTTTCTGCTTTCTTCTCTCTCTTTTCTACCAGTCACGCCAGCCCCATTCCTCCATAGCCAAACTAGAAATTTAGAAAGAGAAAGGAAGAGAAGAAAGGGGAAAAAGCAAGAACAACTGATCTTCATGGTCCATAACTCCTAAGGAAGCTGGAAAGAGCGAGAAAGAGGAAGAAAAATTAAGTTTGGTAGAGAGAGAAAATCTCTAAAGTTGTGATTTAGTGAAGAAAAGAATAAGGTAAGAAGTGATTCTTTTTCTTCTTCCTCTTTTCTTAAAGATGTTTGAATTTCAAGCTCATCCAAGACTCATGTGGAAAGAGAAAGAAATTAGGGTTTTGAAAGAGAATAAGAAAGTTTAGGGTCTTGAGAAAATCAGATGATAATAATGATTTATGATGTCGTAGGAGTTCCAAGTGACAAGGAACAAACACTAAAGAGCAAAGGAAAAGAGAAAGCTACCTAGAAGAGTGAAGGAGAAAGATTAAGGTTTATGCATAATATATGGCAATAGCCTATCTTTGTTTGAAATAATGCATGCTGAACATGATTTTAGATGAATGAATTTCAAGAATGATGATTATGGCATGAAACCATAGGTTTAGACATGTATGAATGAGATCCTTGTGAGACATTAAATTAATGATGCATGTTAGAAAATCTTGTACGATAACAACATTTACATGTATTAGAAAGTAATAAGTTGAGTAAGAACCTTAGAAATGCAAGAAATAGAAATTTGGTATGATTTGGATGATATTAGAATGAATGAAAAGTGAATATGCAGATTTCCTGCTGAAAGTCATGGGCATGACTATCGAGTCACGGGCATGAACTTGATGGTTCACGGTTGTGATTAATTGTATCACAGTTGTGACTTCTGTGTGGAAATGGTACTATTCATTCCAGAAGCATTCACGGTTGGAAATCACGGGCGTTAACTCATTCACGGGCACGAATGAGTATTCACGACTGTGAGTACTTTTGGGCGATTCATTCCAGTAGCGTTCACGGCTTGGGATTACGGGCGTGAACTAATTCACAGGCATGAATTAGTAGTCACGGCTGTGAATGCTCTGTTTTCAAATAAATTATGAATATGATTATCTATTGATGTATCTAGTTATACAAATGAAAAAGATGCTATCCAGTATGTATCAGCATGATAAAATGTTTGCAAAACAAGAGAATTGAGAATATTGATGTGTCAAAATTGAGAATTATGATGATGTGATGTATATTATGAGGATAATGAAATGGATGTAAAATAAAAATTAAATAAAGATATATGATTGATGTGAAAATATTAAGATGCCCATTACTCTACATGCGGACTATAATCAAGATAGAAGACATGTCATTAAGGGGGCGAACGGTACTGTACTATATGAGATATTCCTCGATCAATGTGGCTTAAGCTCGGAGAGCACCATTGGTCTGAGATGTGCAGTCAATGTGGCTTAAGCTCAAAGAGCGTCATTGACTAGAGAAGCTCTGATGAGCACATATAAATTGACGACAAGGTGGCTTAAGCTCAGAGAGCGCCTTTGGTCCGGTTATTCATCTATGATGAAATTATACTCAATCAATGTGGTTTAAGCTCGGAGCGCACATTGATTTGAGAAGCTCTGTTGAGCCAGATAGTGGACAGGGTGGCTATAGCTTTGGGAGCATTTTTGATCCATAACCATATCCAGTCAGTCCAAATTTAGAGTGATGTGGGCAAGATAATGAAGATATGTAGGAAAATAAGAAAAGAAAAGAAAAAGAAAAAGAAAATAATGATGATATGAGATTGAGATATAATAATAAAGAGATTAACAAAGTAACTTACCATTAAAGATAAATGAAAATAACATTTATATATATGAGCATGATATTTATACTTGTATGAAATAGGAACATATTGATAGAAATAGCATGCAAAATTTTAAATCATAAAATGATACATGTTAATGCTTGTTGCATGATATAACATATTGCCTTATTTATATGCACCACTAAGCCTAGAGCTTAGTGTGGGAGTTTCCTTCCTCACAGATATAGAAAGGTAGATGAAGGTGGTAGATAAAATAAGCGGTGATCCTATTCAAATTAAAGCAGCTGAACTCGAAATAGTGGTCACAAACTTTTGACAAAAAAATATGTTCATGTCTATTTTCTGTTGTGTCTTAAAAACATTTGCTTTCACAAAAAAATATGTTCATGTCTATTTTCTACCATTTGATGTCTTTTCTATTTGAATGAAATTCAAAGAAAAGATGAAGAGTCAAAAATGGAGAAAAGGGAAATGAATGAATAGTAATTGGCCATAATTGGCCTAATTAAGGCCAAATTCTGCCGTTCGCCAACGGGAGGGAGGTAGTAGCGCGCTAGGCCCCAACTGGGCTACTAGGCAGGTAGCCCGCATGGGCCCGTGACCCTCCGGAACGATTTTTTCCAGGCAATCTCATCGCGATCCATCCCGAAATGATTCTCTTATATTTTGGATCTTATCCAAGACCATTTTACTCATTCTCCATATCTTAAATGCGTGTGACCCATTAGGTTCCCATTACGTTGGCCACTTAAATTAATAATTAATTTAAGCAAGTCATGAGCGGTATCTAGCAACACATCATGAGCCCTAATTGACCGAAAAGTCAGTGGTTTGACTTCGAACCTTTCCATAGACAATTTCCGTGCAATTATTCTTTTCACCATTCTATACCCCACTTGGTTCAGAGTATGGATATGTGTAAACTCCTACTAGACTGATTATGTTGTGTCTAGTCCAAGTACTGTTAGTTCTGGTCCCTGAGGCTCATTACTCTATTAGATATGTCATTGAAGATTATCTTTATGACATTTCCACTCCGGCCAGAGATTCCTGGGTAATGACATCGATAAGGGGCCATGGGTATACACTACTTCCATTAGGAGTGGAGAATCCTTTGTTGGTTATCCAATTACCTTCGAATACTTCAAGCTGTATCCAATCACCTATAACATTCAGTAATTTAGGCCCCAATTGCACGTGACCGTAGTGAGGCACGCAAGTTCAATCGGAGTCTAAATTTGAACCCATAAAAAAATTACTAATAATAAGGAAAAATAATTAAGGATATTATTATTTTGGAATTAAAAAGATTAGGGGTAGAATTAGAAGAAAATAAAATTTCCTATGGATAAAATCGGTATTATGGAGATTATTTGGGGAAAAAGTGTAAATATGGAGGAAGATGTGGCAAATATGGAATTTCTCAAAGTTTAATTGTTAATCAAGATTAATTAACTTAATGAACCAATAAGAATTAGGATAATTTTAATTAGTGGGACCCACACCGTAATCAAGGTATATAAAGTCAAAAAAGAAGAACAAATTTCACATTCTTCCATAAGCCATCTTCATCTTCTCTTTTTCTCCTCTCTTTGCTGTCCACCATAGGCTCCCTAAAGCTCCATTTTTCTTTGCAAATCTAGCTTAAAAAAGTGAGAAAATAAATTAGTTTTGAGAGAGGAAAAATTAGAATTAAAGAGTTCTTACTACAAAGGTACCAAAGGAGCAAGAAGGAAGGAAGAAAGAAGAAGAAAAAAGGGAGAAGAGTGGGACAGATTTTGGCCCATGTTGGAGAACACTTAAGGTTACTTTATTCTTCTTAAATTCAACATTTTTCCTTCCATTTGAGATCCATATTGATGATAGATGTGATTAGGGTTGATAGATATAGGTTATGTTGCAAGATTGAACATAGAAATTTAAGTTTGTGATTAGTTGATGGAAGTGTAATTAAACTTTGAATTAATGATAATTGAAGTTATTTAATTGTTTTATGGCTTAAAAACTAAAGCAAATATGATGTTAATGGATGAATGAGGGGCTGCCATAGTTAAAGAAATTTGGAAAAAATTGAAATTAGCATAGAAGTACAACAATTGGTGATAAGTGAAGCATGATTTGAGTGTTGAATTGAAGAAAATGAATTGAGAACTAGGATATAGTTTTTGGGCAGCCATGACATAGTAAGAGGAAAGTTTAACCTTAGTAAATTTTAGCTCAATTAAGGTGTAAAACATATTAGGAACACTAGAATACTATGTAGACATGAAAAGTATTGAAAATGGATATTGGAATTGAGATGTGGTATGGTTGTGTAGGAAAAATAAATGAACAAGTGAGAGGCCCTCAAGAGGGTGACAAAGGCAAGGAGAAAGCTAGCCAATAAGGGAAGAAAAAAAAGGATTAAGGGAAGAGCCAAGGCTGATTAGGTTTGTGCTTCATTGACAAATATTTTACATGATGTTCATATGTGTGTAATTAGTTGTTAAAGTGTAATATGATTGTGTGTTTGATGTGTGATGTAATTAGTTGTTGTTTTTGATATTTTATATGGCAATGGGACCAAATGATGTGAAATAATTGAGACACATGAATGTAGTTGTAATTCTAGAAATTTTATTATTAAAATGAATGCAAATGATAAATGTGGTTGAAATATGGACTGATGCCAATTGATGGCTCGGGTACAGAATTCCAGGAACAGTCCTGACTCTTTTGATCATTACTTGAGTTTTGGAACTTTTTTTTGTATGTTCTTTGTTGGAAATGAAAGCTAAGACATAAGACTTTAATTTTTCTAATTATGTCTAGATTTACCCAGAAAATTGCATGAAGTTCAAACCTAGAATCTGTCCAGAAAATTATGGGAAGAAATGTTTATGATGATTTAGTATTAAATTAACCATAACGTTTGATAGAAAAATGGTATTTACGTGATTTTTCATGCATCTGAAAGCTAAGAAAATAAGCTAAAAATTGTTACTAAAAATTGTTTGAAGGCCATAATTTTAAATTCGAATTATAAATGGGCTAAAAATGAAGCCCAAAAATAGGTTCGAAATCTGTCATAGGTAAAAACATGAAATATTGGAGTTGTGCATGTGTTGTGATAATTATATATAATAATTAATGTGAATAATTATTTTAATGGTAGTTATGAATGTCTAACAAATTATTTATGTGTGAGATTTTAGTGCAATAATAATGAAAATAAAGAACAAAAATAAATAAGCATGATTATGATAGTTGAATAATATTGACATTTTTGAAATATTGGGAATTAAAATAAAAAATTATTAAGTCGGTGCTGACAATATAACAAAAGCTGGTAATGACATTATTATAAAAGCGCTTGACGCTATATTATGAAAGCCAGGAATGACAACCCCGTTATTCCTATTGTTAGTTCAGTTATAGGTGTTATGGGCATAAGAAAATAATAATAATAATAATAATAATAATAATAATAATAATAATAATAATAGTAATAATAATAATAATAATAATAATATTGAAGTATGTGATTTTTATAAATGTTATATGAATTGTTAAATATTGAGTATTTGCTGAAATTTATTGATTTTATATAATTCTTTATTTTCTGCCTTATTTATTAAATGATTAATTAATATGTGAGAAAATATATATGTATGTAAAATTGTTATCATTGAAGCACCACTAAGCTAGTAGCTTAGCCCGGATGGTTTCCTATTACGCAGGTTAGAAGGGTAGTCATAGAAATTAGCATTGTCAGAAGAAAAAGGGTACTCGGAGGAAAGCAGCTAGCAGCTTTGGTTTTATTTTTGGTATATTTTGTTAAGAACTTTGTAAATTAAAGTATCATTTTTATTTAATATCATGTGTATTAAATATGTGAATCACTATGTAAAATAACATAGTTTGAATGTAAATTAATGTACTTTATAAATAAATAAAATTTTTAGTATTTATGCTTATAATAATTTTTATTTCAATGTTTGCAATATTTTCGTAAAAAAAAAAATTTACTTCACTTCATTAATTTTATAAAACAGTAAGACGAATAATGCTCACTTACCTTGCTGAACTACAGTGAGGTAAGTGGGTTTTAACGATTCTTATTTAGTGGGTATGGGAAGATAAGTGCATGTTTTGAGTATTTGCATTGTTTTAAGCTGCGATATTCTAATAAGGGATCATTCTTCTGACAATATAGGTTTTAATGGACACGGAATCAAGAGAAAGTCAAGAAGAACAAGAGGGTGATAATATAGCTAAGTCGGCTATTCATAGGTAGTCACCATCAATTAGAGCCTCGGAGCCTAGTGTTATAGCTCCACAACATCCTGAAGAACAAGTTAACCTAGGTCAGGTACCCCTTATGCAATAGATGGCTACGTTGTTACAGCAAATAGTACAAGTTGTGCCGCCACCAGCTCTACCAGCTCCCCCACCTCAACCGAAACCCCAGATTGATAATAAAGAAAATATGGGTCTACAGATTTTATGGGCAAGAAAGAGGATGACCCAGCAGCAGCCGAATTTTGGTTGGAAAAGACAGATTTGGTTTTTGAGGAGCTGCAGTGTCTTGAGGAGTACAAGGTTAGATATGTAGTATCCCTCATTCAGGAGCATGCCTATGACTGGTGGAAGTTGGTGTTAGTGAAACCTCAGACTCCGACCCCTCAGACATGGGATTTCTTTGTGGCAGAGTTTAAAAAGAAATATGTGCCAATAATTTATATTAATGAGAAAAAGTGAGAATTTTTGAATTTGAAGCAGAGTGGTATGACAGTAGCTGAGTACGAGATGGAGTTCACCAGGTTGAGCAAATATGCTACTGGAATTATTGGAGATGAAGCTGATAAATTTCATAGATTTAAAAACGGTCTCAATGAGGAGATTGGGTATTTAGTTGCTTCACACCAGCATACAGATTTTGCTACACTAGTGTCCTCTGCCATTAGTAGAGAAAGAAGGAAGAAGTTGAAGAAAGAAGAGTTCTCCAAGAAATCAACAGCTAGTGGCCCAGACATTAGGTAGGAAAGGACAAATAGTACCCAGACCATTTCAATCAAGGGTGGCTGGGCAGACATTTTCTGGTAGGCGGGGTCAGCATTTTAGACCTGTAGCATCATCTGCTAGTTCACCAGCATAATTTTCCAAGAGACCAGCTCTGACTTTGTGTCAGCATTGTGGTAGAGCTCATACAGGAGAGTGTTGGTGGTTGACTGAGGCATGTTTGAGATGTGGAGCTACTGGCCATATGAAGAGAGATTGTCCTAGACTTAGTACAGGTAGTATGGTACCAGCACAGACTATGACACCGGTATAGAGCCATGGTAGAGGTCGAGGCCAATTTAGAGGTGGTCGTACCAGACAGAGTCAGGGGGTATCAGAGACGGTTGATAGACCCGGAGGTAGTAGAGCTCCAACTCGGGCATATGTGATGAGAGCCCGTGAGGACCAGGATGCACCAGACGTCATAGCTGGTAAATTATCTTTATTTGATTTTGATTTACATGCTTTGATAGATCCTGGTTCCACGCATTCATACATAAGCACAGCTGCACTTAGACAAGAGAACATGATACCTGAGAGCTTAGAATATGAGATAGTGGTGACCAATCCGCTATGACATAGTGTGAAAATGAATCAGATTTATAGAAACAATTCAATAATAATTCAGGGTAGAGAATTTCCAGCTGACTTAATAGAATTACCTTTTCATGAATTCGATGTTATTCTGGGTATGGATTGGTTGACAAAGCATAAAGCTATAGTCGACTGCCGGTCTAGAAAAGTCGTACTTAAACTTCCCGGGCAAGATGACACTATCATTCAAGGTGAAGGTCAAACATATTTGACCAGTGTTATTTCTGCATTAAAAGCTCAGAAACACATTAGAAAAGGATGTGAGGCATACTTGGCCCATGTGATAGATACCAGGAAGGGGAGCCCAGAACTCAAGGACATGCCCACAGTGTGTGAGTTTCCAGATGTATTTCTTGAAAATTTGTCAGGGTTACCACCAGATAGGGAGATAGAATTTGCTATTGATGTGATTCCTGGTACAACCCCGATATCAATTACTCCTTATAGAATGACACCTGCAGAATTGAGAGAGTTAAAGGTTCAATTGCAGGAATTGCTAGACAAGAGGTTCATAAGACCAGTGTGTCACCATAGGGTGCTCCAGTGTTGTTTGTGAAAGAGAAGGATGACACCCTACGATTATGTATTGATTACCGACAATTGAACAAGGTAACGATTAAAAACAAATACCCATTATCTAGAATTCATGACTTGTTTGATCAATTGAAGGGAGCAGGAGTTTTCTCCAAGATTGATCTCAGATCCGGGTATCACCAACTGAAAATCAAAGAATCAGATGTATCCAAAACAGCCTTCAGGACTCGCTATGGCCACTATGAATTCCTGGTTATGCCGTTTGGCTTAACGAATGCACCAACTGCTTTTATGGATATGATGAACAGGATTTTTATGCCTTACCTTGATCAGTTTGTGGTAGTTTTTATAGATGATATCGTGGTGTATTCGAGGGACAAGGGAGAACATGACAGACATCTCAGAGTAGTACTGCAGACTTTGAGGGAAAATCAATTGTATGCAAAGTTGTCAAAATGTGAGTTCTGGTTCGAAGAAGTGGGATTCTTAGGGCATGTTATTTCAGCTGAAGGAATTTTGGTTGATCCTAAGAAAATAAAAGCCATTCTAAGTTGGAAGTCGCCTCGCAATGTAATAGAAGTCCGGAGTTTCCTTGGATATACTATAGAAGGTTTGTGAAGGGATTTTCAAGCATAGCTACACCACTTACCAAGTTGCTCAGAAAAGAAACTAAGTTTGAGTGGACAGATCGGTGTTAGGTAAGCTTTGAGAACCTAAAAGCCATGTTAACCGAGGCACCTGTTTTGACCCAACCTATGTCACAGAAAGATTTTGTGATATACAAAGATGCCTCTCATAATGGGCTAGGTTGTGTATTAATGCAAGAGGGTAAAGTAGTTGCTTATGCATCTAGGCAATTGAAGCCTCATGAGCTAAATTACCCTACTCATGATTTAGAGTTGGCAGTAATAGTGTTTGCTTTAAAAATATGCCAACATTATTTGTATGGTAAGCGATGCTACATATATATAGATCATAAGAGCCTCAAATATCTGCCCACATAAAGGAGTTGAACTTAAGGAAAAGACACTGGTTGGAGTTAATCAAGGATTATAATTGTATTATTATCAGCCAGGCAAAGCCAATATAGTAGCGGATGCCTTAAGTAGAAAAACACTAGCAGGTATAGTTTGAAAATTTCCTCAATTATAATAAAATATATATAAATTAATATTAAATTAAAAATTAGACTCACAATTTATTTTGACAAAACGAGTCCAACCTACTTTAAGGCAACAAGTGAGATAAGCTCAGAAGCAAGATCCGAAATTCATGATAGTTGCTGAGGCAGTGAAAAATGGGGAGAGACCTGAATTTAAGGTTGAAGATGATGGAAGCATAAGTTACAGAGGAAGATTGTGCGTGCGATATGATAGCGGATTAAAGCAAGTAATTTTAAAAGAGGCACATAATACAACTTATTCTATGCATCCAGGGAGCAATAAAATGTATCAGAACCTGAAGACTCATTATTGGTGGCCAGGAATGGAGAAGGATATAGTGGAATATACTACAGGATGCTTGACATGCCAACAAGTGAAAGCAGAGCACCAGGTACCATCTGGATTGTTGCAGCCTATTGCAATTCCAGAATGGAAGTGGGAAAGAATTACAATGAATTTTGTATCTAGGTTGCCCTTGACACAAAAGAAGCATGATGCAGTATGGATAATTGTTGATAGGTTTACCAAGTCGGCTCACTTTCTACCAGTTCAGATGGATTATTCATTGAGCCGGTTAGCATAATTATATGTTAATGAGATAATTTGACTATATGGGGTGCCAATATCTATTATTTTTTATCGAGATCCATGGTTCAAATCAAAATTTTGGAAAAGTCTACAGCAAGCATTGGGGACCCAACTTACTTTTAGTACAACATTTCACCCACAAACAGATGGGCAATCCGAACGAGTTATTCAATTGCTGGAAGATATGCTTAGAAGTTGTGTAATTGATTTTGAGGGTAACTGGGATAAACATTTACCACTGATGGAATTTTCATTCAACGATAGCTATCAAGCTAGTCTCTGTATGGCACCATACGAAGCTTTGTATGGAAAAAGATGTAGGACACCATTATGCTGGATAGAACTTATTGAAAAGAAATTAATGGGGCTAGAATTAGTGCAATAGATAGAGGAGAAGGTGAAATTAATCCAAGATCGATTAAAAGTTGCAACGGATCGACAAAAGTCCTACGCTAATTTCAAGAGAAAAGACATTGAATATGTTGTCGGAGACAAGGTATTTTTGAAAGTTTCACCTTACAAGAAAGTACTTCATTTTGGTAAAAAGGAGAAACTGAGTCCTAGATTTATTGGACCATACGAAATACTTGAACGTGTGGGTCCAGTGGCTTACAGGTTGGCCTTACAACCAGAATTAGATAAGATCCACAATGTATTTCATGTCTCAATGTTAAGGAGATATAGATTAGATCCGACACATGTAATACCTGTGGAATCAATAGAGGTACAACCAGACTTGACATATGCAGAAGAGCCAGTGAAAATCATAGCTCGAGAAGTCAAGGAACTACGGAACAAGTAAGTACCACTAGTAAAGGTCCTATGGCGCAATCATGCAGTAGAAGAAGGTACCTGGGAGAGTGAAGAAATGATGAGAACTCAGTATCCTCAGCTTTTCGGCTCCACCTAATTAAGTAAATTTTGAGGAAGAAATTTTCTTAAGGGGGAGAGAATTGTAACATTCAGTAATTTAGGCCCCGATTGCGCATGACCATAGTGAGGCGCGCAGGTTCAATCGGAGTCTAAATTTGAACCCATAAAAAAATTACTAATAATAAGGAAAAATAATTAAGGGCATTATTATTTGGGGATAAAAAAAGATTAGGGGTAGAATTAGAAGAAAAAAAAAATTTATATGGATAAAATCGGTATTATGGAGATTGATTGGGGAAAAAGTGTAAATATGGAGGAAGATGTGGAAAATAAGGAATTTCTCAAAGTTTAATTGTTAATCAAGATTAATTAACTTAATGAACCAATAAGAATTAGGATTAATTTTAATTAGTGGGACCCACACCTTAATCAAGGTATATAAAGTCAAAAAAAGAAGAACAAATTTCACATTCTTCCATAAGCCATCTTCATCTTCTCTTTTTCTCCTCTCTTTGCCGTCCACCATAGGCTCCCTAAAGCTCCATTTTTATCTGCAAATCCAGGTAAAAATGTGTGGAAATAAATTAGTTTTGAGAGAGGAAAAATCAGAATTAAAGAGTTCTTACTACAAAGGTACAAAAGGAGCAAGAAGGAAGGAAGGAAGAATAAGAAAAAAGGGAGGAGAGTGGGAAAGATTTCGGCCCACCTTGAAGAACACTTAAGGTTAGTTTATTCTACTTAAATTTAACCTTTTTCCTTCCATTTGAGATCCATATTGATGATAGATGTGATTAGGGTTGATAGATATAGGTTATGTTACAAGATTGAACATAGAAATTTAAGTTTGTGATTAGTTGATGGAAGTGTAATTAAACTTTGAATTAATGATAATTGAAGTTAGTTAATTGTTTTATGGTTTAAAAACTAAAGAAAATATGATGTTAATAGATGAATGAGGGGCTGCTATAGTTAAAGAAATTTGGGAAAAATTGAAATTAGCATAGATGCACAACAATTGGTGATAAGTGAAGCATGATTTGAGTGTTGAATTGAAGAAAATGAATTTGGAACTAGGATATAGTTTTTGGGCAGCCATGACATAGTAAGAGGAAAGTTTAACCTTAGAACATTTTAGCTCAATTAAGGTGTAAAACATATTAGGAACATTAGAATACTATGTAGACATGAAAAGTATGGAAAATGGATATTGGAATTGAAATGTGGTATGGTTGTATAGGAAAAATAAATGAACAAGTGAGAGGCCCTCAAGAGGGTGACAAAGGCAAGGAGAAAGCTAGCCAATAAGGGAAGAGAAAGAAGGATTAAGGGAATAGCCAAGGATGATTAAGTATGTGCTTCATTGATAAAAATTTTACATGATGTTCATATGTGTGTAATTAGGTGTTAAAGTGTAATATGTTTGTGTGTTTGATGTGTGATGTAATTAGTTGTTGTTTTTGATATTTTATATGACAATGGGATGAAATGGTATGAAATAATTGAGACATATGAATGTAGTTGTAATTCTGGAAATTTTATTATATAAATGAATGCAAATCATAAATGTGGTTGAAATATGGATTGATGCCAATTGATGGCTAGGGTACAGAATTCCAGGAACAGTCCTGACTCTTTTGATGATAACTTGAGTTTTGGAACTTTTTTTTGTATATTCTTTGTTGGAAATGAAAGCTAAGACATAGAGCTTTAATTTTGCTAATTATGTCTAGATTTACCCTGAAAAATGCATGAAGTTCAAACCTAGAATCTGTCCAGAAAATTATGGGCAGAAATATTTATGATGATTTAGTATTAAATTAACCATAACTTTTGATAGAAAACTTGGAGTTACGTGCGTTTTCATGCATCTGAAACCTAAGACAATAAGCTAAAACTTGTTAGAAGGCCATAATTTTAAATTTGAATTATAAATGGGCTAAAAATGAAGCTCAAAAATATGTCTGAAATCTGTCATAGGTAAAAACATGAAATATTGAAGTTGTGCATGTATTGTGATAATTATATATAAGAATTAATGTTAATAATTATTTTATTGGTAGTTATGAATGTCTAACAAATTATTTATGTATGAGATTTTAGTGCAATAATAATGAAAATAAAGAACAAAAATAAATAAGCATGATTATGATAGTTGAATAATATTGGCATTTTTGAAATATTGGGAATTAAAGTAAAACATTATTAAGTCAGTAATGACAATATAACAAAAGCCGGTAATGACATTATTATAAAAACGCTCAGTGCTATATTATGAAAGCCGGGAATGACAATCCCGTTATTCCTATTAGTTAGTTCAGTTATAGGTGTTATGAGCACAAAAAAAAAAAAAATAATATCGAAGTATGTGATTCTTATAAATGTTATATGAATTAAAGTTGTTAAATATTGAGTATTTGCTGAAATTTATTGATTTTATATAATTGTTTATTTTATGCCTTATTTATTAAATGGTTAATTAATATGTGAGAAAATATATATGTATGTAAAATTTTTATCATTGAAGTACCACAAAGCTAGTAGCTTAGCGCGGGTGGTTTCCTCTCATGCAGGTTAGAAGGGTAGCCGTAGAAATTAGCATTGTCAAAAGAAAAAGGGTACCCGGAGGAAAGTAGCTAGCAGCTTTGATTTTATTTTTGGTATATTTTGTTAAAAACTTATTAAATTAAAGTATCGTTTTTATTTAATATCATGTGTATTAAATATGTGAGTCACTATCTAAAAGAACATAGTTTGAATGTAAATTAATGTACTTTATAAACAATAAAATTTTGAGTATTATGCTTATAATAATTTTTATTTCAATGTCTGCAATATTTTCGTAAAAAAAAAATTACTTCACTTTATTAATTTCATAAAACAGTAAGACGAGTAATGCTCACTTACCTTGCTGAACTACAGTGAGGTAAGTGGGTGTTACATTACCACCCTATGAGCAACCTCCCTGAGGCAATAAGGAATAGTGTCAAAATACAAAATGAGTATCCAAGATATCCTTGAGTACCTAAGTCTAAGGATACTTGCACCATTGCTATAATGAGACTATCATTGACATTTGAATAGATTATCCATATGATTGTCTCATATCTGGTCATCCAAACATTTCATGTTTATAGATTATGAGATCTACTACTCTATCCAATCAAGGAGTGTAACATGTGCTAGTCTATCCGGATTAATATTGTCCCGTCTCATTAATCCTATGACTAGGGATAATTTTGATACTAACATAATTACACATTATAAAAATCTCAATATCATGATCTCATCATGATTTTCTTCATGCTATGTTATGTCTCAAGGACATCATTAATTGATTTAAGATCACTTATCAATTCATATATCAAATGAACATCAAATTAATGAAAAAGCCTTTTATTAATCAAATAAATTTGTACAATAAGTGCTAAAGGTGATTGCCTTTAGAGCACTCCTCTAACAACTACTGCACTCGACCCCGAATCTCTCATTGATGGGGGTTGTCCATGATTAGTTGAGTCTGAAAGACTATTACGAACTTCATCTTATGAGAAATCTTGTTCTACTCTAGAATCCATATCTACCTATAAACCAGAAGAACGGACCCAAATCATATCATTGCTGCGTTTTATGTATACGCATAAGACACTTTCTATTTGACACCCACTGTTTAAGATATTATAGGGCTTAATCATATTTGTTATATTTGTTATCATTTACATCAATTATATATGTAATGCTAATATAATTTTACATAAATAAAATAATCTTCATTAAATATATTACAACATCATACTCACTTATTAAATCATTATAAATATAAGAAAATTCAAATAAAACATTTTTCTATCATAAAACTCAACAATATACTCATACACAAGTTGCCTTGTTCTAGGCATAATTAATATCTCATATTGCCCTGGATTTCTTATCCTTTTTTAAATGGAATTTTGACAAGTGAACTAAAAAAATATAGATATATGTCTTATCTTTAATTAACAATTAAAATAACATCAAACTGAATTTTGTAGCAAAATTTATAGGTTTTACAAGTAGCTACGTTCACGTTCATTCTGCCCAGTATTTTACTGGACAAATTTCCAGTCGGAATTTTGAGTAAATTTTAAACCTAAATGTACAAATTTGAGGATTTGAATAAAAGTTAAAGCTATATATCTTAACTTTCCAACCCAATAAGAAACACTCAAAAATAATTTGTAGAACTCAAGCTATGCCATAAGACATAGACACTGTTCATAATATGAATTTCCAACAACTTCATTAAATCACACAATTTCCTATCTTCATGCATCATCAACATCATTTAAATTTTATTTTCACATTCATGCCATTACTTAATCACCATTTCATCACTTAATCAAAATCTCAATAATTACCTACACAATTATATATAATATCATACTCAATATAACAATACAATCAATAATTAACATTATTTTACCACATTGAATTTTTGCCAAAATTACATACCGCAAAAAGTCCACTTTTCTTTACTCTTCTGTACTTCCTAATTAACTTTCTCCTTGTCCTTATTTCCTTTTTGATCATGGCCCAAAGGTTGCTCACCTCTTTGGCTTAACAATAATTTCACACTTATACTTCAATTTATATCTTGTACTTTAATGTTACATATGCACATAAAGCTCACTTAAACCTCTAATCACCTTTACCCCATCTTAGGTCCATAAAATACTCCTCTAATCTATTATTAACCCTGAACTCATACTAATCAAGCACTAAATATACTAATGAACCCTTAATTGCCATTAACATACTAATAATCCCAAATTACCAATCTTAATGGTAACTAACCTCAAAATGGGAGTAAAAAGGAGGAGAAAATTAAAAAGATGAAGAATCTAATCTCACTTTTGTAGATCTTCAAGATGCCTAGAATCCTTCCTTCTCTTTCTCTTCTTTTCTTCCTTCCTCTTCCTTTGTTTGGGTCACTTTGCTTCACTTTCTTGTTGATCTTTCCTTAATCCATATTTTTCTATCTAAATCATAGATTTAATTGAAAAAAAAAAAGGAATGGGGAGATGATGGTCACGACAAAGGAGAAAAAATGAGACAGATTTTTTTTGCTTAAGATGATGAAGAAGAAGAATTTAAGACAAAAAGTGAAATTTTGACTTTTATAATTGGATGAGGTGGAAAATTAGATAATTAGAAAATGTTGACTTTTATAGTTAGGATTAATTAGATAATTTTGTCTCTCATTGCTCTATTAATTTAAATTAATCTTACTTGATTTTAATCCAAAGAATATTCCATTCTTTAGATAAAAAATATTCTATTTTTATTCCTTCTTAAAAATGTTTGTCAAAAACATCATAAATTTAAATTTCGTTCTTCGAAAATATATTATTTTCTAAATTTTAGCTCAGAACCTTAAAATTCTCTATTAATAATGTTTAACCTTAAGGGGTATTTCTGTCATTTTATGATAACAGATAAAATAGCAATAATGTATTTAACAATGTTTGTGTTCTAAGTGTGTTGAATAGGATATACTTTGATTAGAACATGAAGCAAGATTGAAGGACAACATTTGAAGATAATAATCAAAGAATTAGCTAAGTCACGCCTGTGACTCCTAATGTGGCACCCGTGAATATAGCTTAGCGACAATTTTCCACCATTCAAAGTTCACAGCCATGAAGCATCATACCAACCATGAATGATCAAACAAGTCCGCTCATGAAATAACAGTCATGCTCGTGAACAAACACTTCCAATTCTTCCAAAGAGCTTTACAGTTATAGTCACCACTTGGACCACGGATTGGAAGAATATTCTCACCCATGAAAGTATAAGTCATGCTCATGAATAAACACTTACAATTCTTCTAGAGAGCTTCACGGCCAGAGTGACCACTTGGACCATGGCTTGGAAGAGCATTCACGACCATGACACATATAGTCATGCTCGTGAATAAGGATAGAGACACATGTCAAACGCGAATTAAGAGTTGGTTCAATGGCTATTTTCGAATTAAATGCACCCAAACGGCTATAATTCACAGAGGGAGCATAAATGCAAGTCATTTATGAATCCAAACAAGTGGAACAACAATTACTTTACATCTTGAATCTTATTGTAGCCTTGTGCATTAATTATTTCTTAACAAACCTCTATTTCTTGTGAAAAACCTAATTGCTCATAACTTTTGAGAATTATAGGTTGGTGAGTGTTTCCATTGTAATCAATTACTCAAAAGTGAGTTTGGGTATATTGGGTTAAGAGTAAAACACTTGTAAGGGTTTATTCTGTGGGCCATAAAATACAAGGAATTGGTTTTTGTGTGAGCCATTGAAAAACACAAGGGAATTTTTGGGTTAAGTGTTAGCCATTGAGAGGAACACCATAGTTGGGAGTGAGCTCAAAAAACATCATTGTAACACTTAGTGTGTTAGTGAAACAGGCAATCGAGATTGGGAAGAGCAGTAGGGTTTGTTAATACCTGAACCTCTATAAATCTTATGTGTCATATCTTTCCTCCTTTACTCTATTTTATTTAATCCGCACTTTCAATTAAGCAATTTTTTAT
The DNA here is from genome assembly GCA_023653625.1 of Triadica sebifera. Classification (NCBI taxonomy): domain Eukaryota; kingdom Viridiplantae; phylum Streptophyta; class Magnoliopsida; order Malpighiales; family Euphorbiaceae; genus Triadica; species Triadica sebifera. The sequence continues at coordinate 12,181,722 of CM042900.1, forward strand.
TTGTTAAACAATTCAACCCCCTTTTTGTTTCATTGTTTGGGCAATAATTGGTATTGAAGCTTGTCTAGCAACAAAGCCTAATAAGCACTAACAAAGATCAAGAAATGGCCAGTGAAGGATTTCAAAGTCTCAAGCCTTACTTTGATGGAGCAAACTGCACTCATTGGAAATTCTGGATGGAGACATATCTCGATAGTGAAAGAATTGAAGTTTGGGATAGTGTTCGGAAAGAATGGACACCACCAACTAAGAGAGGAGTTGATGGTGAAGAAGTTCTTTCAATAGATGATTGGATAGAGCCTCAACGAAGAGTTAATTTCAAAAACAAAAAGGCAAGAAAATCCTTGCAAGCTCTTTATTTATTGAAGAATGTGGCAGAATCCAACATTGTCCTACGGAATATAGCAGGTGGAAAATATTGGAGCACTATCATGAACGAACCAAGCAAGTAAAATCCAAGAAGATTCAACTTCTTACTTCAAAATATGAACTCTTCAAAGTGAAATCCAATTAATCTATCATCAACATGACGAACCGTCTTCTAGCCATCATCAATGGCATGAGAAAGCTTAGAAAACATGTGAGCTTGGAAGATGTGAACAACAAAATTCTAAAAAGCCTTCCTCTCAAAGACTATGGTTCAAAAGTTACGGGTATATAAAAGGCCAATGAAGACATGAGCATCATGCCTACTAATTTATGTATTGGTAAACTACTAATGCACGAGATGGCTGTAAAAAGAGATAGAGAACTTGAAGCCAAACCAGAAAAAAAGAAAGCCTTTAGGACTCAAAGCCTTCAAAAGGTAATTGAAGATGATGAAGAGAAGAGTGATGATGTAAATGAGGACATTGCCATGCTCTCAAGAAAAAGAAAAAGAATAATTAAAAAGAGACTTGGCAATTCTTAAAACTCCAAACAAAGAACATTCAAACACTCCTCAAATGATTCTCAAAGAAATAAAGAGGAGGTAAAGTGTAACAAATGCATGAAGAAATGAGATATCAAGCCAGAATGTCCAAAGCTCAAGAAACACAAGAAAAGATTTCAAAAAGATAATGGGGAATTTGAATAAAGGCATACACCTAGAAAAGCACCTATTCATCATGCAAGTGCATGTCATTACACACAAACTCATTCTAAAAGGATGTTAAGACCTAAAAGCATGTCAAAACTGAAAAACACATATAGAGCTAAATAATGCAATTGTTGCATAAAATTTTGTAACACCACATCTTATACATATGAGTTCATCCTATCCCTATATCAAATAATCACACATAGCATACTGGAAAGGGAAAATACCCTGCTGGTAGTAATAATCACACATATGCCTCATATGCCACACATATACCTCGTATATACTATACATATACCATGTATATATATCACATATGTCAAACATATACCTCAAATATAGCACAAGTATACCACTTATGTGCACCAAAAATGTCACAAATTATCCATCATCATATTATCAGGGGCAAAATCATGACAATCATATGAATCACATAGCAAGGAACACTCATATGCACTAAAGAATTCAATCGATAATTAGACTCACCTTTCTCCTTTGATTCCAAAATTGATGAGTTGCGGCTCAATGAGAATAATCATCAAATGAGCTCTAAAGTACCAACCAACTCATAGAAATAAATAAAAATCCAATACATACCATGTATTCCATTCCATTAATCAGTATCATATAAGTATCATTAAAGTTGAAACATATAATCATTACTCTTTACGTATGCAAATGCTTTGTTTATTTTATTATGACCAAGTTAAACAGACATTGACTCAGGTTTCCATGTGAATATTTTCCATGTGAACATTTGCATTTGCTAGCTAGCTTGATCATTTGCACATTTGTTTGGCCATAGGCCTCTTCTTTTGCTTTACAATATCGAGTAACTAGTCATAATGCCTTTTAAGTCCATATGCATATGCACTTGTACTTAAGAATTCATCAACCATTGCATCTTCTCACATGTAACATACATATACCATATATATGCCTCATATGCCACGCATACACCTCGTATATACTATACATATACCATGTATATATATCACATATGTCAAACATATACCTCAAATATACCACAAGTATACTACTTATGTGTACCAAAAATGTCACAAATTATGCATCATCATATTATCAGGGGCAAATCATGACAATCACATGAATCATATAGCAAGCAACATTTATATGCACTAAAGAACTCAATCGATAATTAGACTCACCTTTCTCCTTTGATTTCGACCCCTAACTTATTGTCTATTCCCTCATTGTGGATCTCCAATATGTTATGAGCCTAATATGAAAACATAATTGATTAACTCATGATTAGGGAGACTTAATGTGGCTTAAACAAATTAAGATGCATTATTCATATTAATAGCTAATAATTTTCCTATGAGGCAGTGTGACCTTCTGGGATTGTTTAGCCTATATATTTCTCTATACTTGAAAAAGTAATCTGATTCTTATTCCTAATTCAAATTCATATATAATTATGTAACATATTAAAATTTCAGACTAATTGAATCTTTGTACAATATTTGGTGGAATTTCTAAGTGAGTTATGTTTTATGCCTTTAAGCAGTTTCAGGTTACCAACTTTGGTTCATCATAACTTGTATTATATAAGTCATATTTCAATGAAGCTTTACAAAAACTTATATGGATACAAATGGAACATTTTTCATGTTTACAAATGTTATCAATTATGTCTCTAAGGTTTTCAAATTATAAAAAACATTTCGCTGGTCTAGAGCAGAGTTGGCTTTCTGGACCAGTATGAGTTCCAAAGGCCATAACTTAGAATATACATAGCATAATAAGCTACAATTAGTCCCATATTTAGATAGGATATATACCTATAATTTTCATGTTTGCTAATTTACATAATTGATCTCTACAGGGCTCATATTAGCATAACAAGTTTCTGGATCTTCCCAGGGCACTAAGCAGGCAGTTCAAACCATGAAACAGTCATGGTTTTATTCACCATAACTCAATATTTACAAGACATATGAACCTGAAATTTGGTATACATATACATAACACACATATATCTAAATTTTATGTTCTTAGATACTTTAAATAATGGCTTTAACATATTCAAAACCAAAGAGCATAGTAGCTAACTTGGCTAGGGTTCACACCCTAACCAGTTTTAGTAGAGAAAATATATCTTTTCCTATACACAAAATCTTGCAAAAATGTTTATATATCCATCAATATAAGACATAAAGGAACAACCTTTGTGTTTTAATCTTTTCTAGAATCTATTTCTATGGGTCTCAAAATCAGGGTGCAAGTTAGTGCCTATTAATGAACCTTACCAACTCAAATCAATCTTATAGCAATAAGAATTCATTACTTACCAAGAACAAACTTGCAAGGGGTTAATTTGCTGTAAAAAATAAGTGAAACAAGGAATAATTAAAGTCTAGAATGGGGCAAAATGAAGAAGAAAATGGGGCTGGAGTAAAGAGGTAGAAATGGGAGGAAGAAGATAAATCCAACCTATTTGTTTTTGTCTTTTTATCTTTTCGTCTTCTTCTTTTCTCTTTTCTTTTCTCTTATCTTTTCTTTTATTTTCCTTTTATTTCATTTTCATTTTATTTTATCTATATTATTATTATTATTATTTACATATATATATAATTCCACTAATCCACACAATAATACAACTTAATCATCTGGCCGAATTTAACTAAATTAACATTATAAATGTTTACTAATCTTAATCTAGTCATTTTGCTTACTTTAATTTAGTCACCTTATTCAATTTATTTTTAATACTTTGTTATCCTCATTTAGGTTATAAGTACACACATGTGACTCGATACAATTGTCAAATACTAGGACACGTAGCTAGTGTGTGTCATAAAATTGTTTTTAAGAAAATATGTATGAAATGCACATGTTCAATTGAATTATATGGAAGATGCATATGTTCAAATGAAATGCACGTGGATATGCATGTGGGGAAGGTCGAGGATGTTACAATTCTCCCATCTTTTTAAAAAAATTTTCCTCAAAATTGAATACTTGGGAATAGGTGTGGATATTGCCTTTTCATATTTTATTCTGTTTCCCATGTTGCCTCTTCTAGTAAATGGTTACGCCATAATACCTTAACTCAGGGTATTTCTCGGTTTCTTTGTTGTTTAATCTTGTATCCAATGACTTCCACTGATTCCTCAACATAACTCATCTTCTGCAATCTCAATGGCTTGATCTTTAAGTACATATATAGGTTCTGACCTGTATCATCTAAGCAAACACACATGAAATACATTATGAATCTGAGCCATCTATGGTGGTAAAGCCAACCTATAAGCCAATGGACCAACCTTCTCAAGAATTTCATAAGGCCCTATGTATCTTGGGCTCAATTTACCCTTCTTGCACAATTAGATTATCCCTTTCCATGGAGATACATGAAGAAATACCTTTTCACCTAACTCGTATTCCATCTCCCTTATATGTTGATTAGCGTAACTTTTCTGTCCATCTTGTACTGCCTATAGCTTGTTCTTGACAACTTTGATTTTATCCACTGTGTCTTGTAGTATCTCTGGCCCTTCTAATGCATGTTCTCCTTTTTCATCCCAAATGATAGGGCTTCATCACTTTCTTCCATACAATGCCTCATATGGTTCCATCTGGATACTGCTATGATACTGGTTGTTGTATGCAAACTCAATCAATGCTATATATTCATCCCAAACACCTTTGAATTCCATAGAACATGCCCTAAGCATTTCTTCCAATGTCTGTATAGTCCTTTCAAATTGTCCTTCAGTCTGTGGGTTGAATGCAGTGCTAAAGTTCAATTTTGTTCCCAATGCATTCTATAAACTCACCCAAAAATTTGAAGTAAACAGTGGATCTCTATCAAACACAATGGACACTAGAATACCATGCAATCTTACTATCTCATTCACATATAATTTGGCCAAACTCTCAAGTGTACACCCCCATCTGATAGGTAGAAAATGTGCTGACTTGGTTAATCTATCAATAATTACCCATATTGCATCGTTTTTTTGTGAAGTTCTTGACAATCCATAAACAAAATCCATCGTTATTTTCTCCTATTTCCATTCTGGCACTGACAATGGATGTAAATTACCAATTGGTGCTTGGTGTTCAATCTTAATATGTTGACATGTTAAGCATTTAGAAACATATTCTGTTATGTTTTTCTTCATTCTTGGCCACCAGTAATGAGGTCTTAAACTGAGATACATCTTTGTCATTCCTGGGTGCATTGCATAAGGTGCATTGTGTGCCTCTTCCATTATTTTCTGGCGCAAGTTTTTACTGTCTGGAACACATATGCTTGACCTTAACATTAGTACATCATCTTGCAATTGAAAATCTTTACTATTTCCCTGCCTTACTGAATCAATTTTATCGCACAATTTAGGATCTTTACTATGTGCAACTTTGATCCTATTCTTTAGTATAGGTCTGACTTAAAGAGTAGCAATCAGTGATCTTCCTCCATCATGCATATTTAATTCAACATTCATAGATCGTAATTGAATCAAATATGGAAAAGAGGATGCATGTAAGTGAGCTACACTGCCACTAGACTTCCTACTCAATGCATCTGCTACCACATTGGCTTTCCCTGGATGGTATTCAATTGTACAGTCATAATCTTTCAATAGCTCTAACCACTGTCTCTGCCTCATGTTTAATTCTTTTTGTGTTAGCAAATAACCCAAGCTTTTATGGTCTGTGAAGATTTGGAATGTCTCACCATACAGATAATGCCTCCAAATCTTTAATGCAAATACGTCTGTAGCCAGTTCTAAATCATGCACTAGATATGAGATCTCATGTGGTCTCAACTATCTAGATGCATAAGCTATCACCTTACCATGTTGCATCAATACACATCCCAAGCCTTGGTGAGAAGCATCACTATATACCGTAAATCCACCTGTACCCGTAGGAATAGCTAACACTAGTGTTGAGGTTAACCTCTGTTTTAGCTCCTCAAAACTCCTTTGGCATTCTGGAGACTATTCGAAAGGCACATTCTTTCTAAGTAATTTAGTAAAAAGGCTAGCAATTAAGGAGAATCCATTAACAAATCTACGATAGTATCCGGCTAAACCCAGAAAACTTCACATTTTTGAAACATTTTTAGGAGCTTCCTAATTTACCATAGCCTCTATTTTCTTTGGGTCTACCTCTATGCCCTTGCCCGATACCACATGTCCAAGAAAAACCAAATGATTTAACCAGAATTCGCATTTACTCAATTTAGCATACAGTTGTTTGTCCTTCAAATTTTGCAACACAATTTTTCAATGTTGTTCATGTTCTCCCCTATTCTTTGAGTACACCAATATGTCATCAACAAATACTATGACAAACCTATCCAGATATGGTTGAAACACCTTATTCATTAATACCATAAATGGAGCTAGAGCATTAGTCAATCCAAATGGAATTACTAAAAACTCATAATGTCCATACCTAGTTTGAAAGGCAGTCTTTGGAACATCCGCTTCTGCTACCTTCAGCTGGTAATAGCCTAATTTCAAATCAATCATGGAGAATATTTGGGCTCCTTGCAACTGGTCAAACAAATCATCTATTTTGGGCAACAGATATTTGTTCTTCACCGTCATTATGTTTAGTTGCCTATAATCAATGCAAAATCTCATTGTTCCATCTTTCTTTTTAACAAATAATACTGGAGCTCCCCAAGGTGATACACTAGGTCTGACATACCCTTTATCAAATAGCTCCAGCAATTGGGCCTTCAGCTCTTTCAACTCGACTGGGGCCATTCTGTAGGGTGACCTTGATATTGGTGTTGTTCCAAGTACTAGTCCAATATTGAATTCTATCTCTCTATCTGGTGGTAAACCAGATAGATCATCTAGGAATACATCAGAAAATTCCCTTACCACTGGTATATTTTCAAGCAAGTTATCAATGGTTCTAGTATCAGTCATATATGCCAAATATGCCTCACATCCCCCTTTGATCATTCGAAATTCCCTTACAGCTGAGACTAAACATGTAGGCACAAGTTTTCTTTCACCTAGAAGTACTACCCTTGGCTGGTTTGGTGATACTTCCTTAGTAAAGAAATTCGAAATGCCCTTACAGCTGAGACTAAACATGTAGGCACAAGTTTTCTTTGACCTAGAAGTACTACCCTTGGCTGGTTTGGTGATACTTCCTTAGTAAAGCAATTCACTATTGCATGATGTCTAGTTAACCAGTCCATTCCCAATATCACATCGAGTTCATATAGTGGTAATAAGATCAAATCAGCTATTAACTCAGCTTTATGAGTGCATATCAAGCAATCACAAAAGACCTTATTCACAACTACAACTATTCCTAGTGGAGTACTCACATTTATGTCAATCCCCAAAGGCTAATGTTTATGATGCAGTTTAGATGCCATATCAATGATATAAATGAATGAGTGGAGACTGGGTCAATCAATGCATATGGTAACATATCATAAATGTAAATATTACCAGTGACTACTTCGGGAGCATCAACTACCTCCTGTCTAGACATGGCAAACACCTTAGCCTGAGTAGGGAGCCTAGAACTCTGACCTTCAGATCTAGTCACTCCTTTGCCTGTCATACCAGTTCTACCTCTGCCTCTAGTAAGGTAGATCCTCAGTGCCTCAACTGTAGTCTCAGATACTTCTCTGCCTCTACTGGCGTCTGTTAGTTTAGCTCTTTTCAGACAATCTCTATACATGTGCTCCATCAACCCATAGAAATAACATGCTCTTGTGAACCTTCTACATTAACTCATATGTTGTCTACCACAATGAGTACATATAGGCCTCTGTTCAACATATTGCCTCTGCCTTTTGCCTGGGTAAAAGGAAGTCATAGCACGACCTCTAGAGCTCGAGTATCCACCTCTGTTACTAGACTGTGCTGGCATATATCTACCCCTCTTTCCCGACCTTCTGCTAGATTCACCAAAGAACTCACATGTTGCCCTTTTAATTTGTTGTTCCCCAGCTTCTTTCATTAATCATTCAGCTCTGAGTTTGGCATAACTATCAAGATCAGTAGTTTTGTTTCTATTTCTAATATCATATTTGAGGCCCTTCTCAAAATTCCTACATTTGTCTCTTTCAGTAGAGACCATGAAGGTGGCATAGTGGGAAAGTTTGTTGAACTGCACCTCATACTCAGCAACGGACAAGTTCCCTTGTTTCAAATTTAGGAATTCCTTTCTCTTTTCATCTTTATATGCCTTAGGCATGTCATTATTCTAGAATTCCCAAAGGAAAACATTCCATGTCAAGACTGTTGGTTGTGCATCACTATCTGGGATTGTCTCCCACCATTCATAGGCATTGCCTTGAAGTAAGGATACTGCATAATCAAATTTCTCATATGGGGTACATCTCATCATATTCAGTACCCACTGTGTCATTTTCAGTCATGTCTTAGCTTCTGCTGGGTCTGTTGTGCCATTAAAATCAGTTGCACCATGTTTTCTCAGCTTGTCATCATGTCTTTCCTTGTACATTTTAGGACCATATACTTCCTGTTCTAGGTTTTCATGGGGTACTTCTGCATGAGATGACTATGATGCATGTGCTGGAGCTCAAGCTCCTAGTGCTGGTTGATCTCTATGTAAATGAGGTGATGCCTCATGAGAATGCATTTCGGTTGGCCTCTCCCTCTTTGGTGAATCATGTCTTATGATGTCCCTAAAATATATAGAATTATGTCACTACATAATGTTCAACATATAGGATGCATATGATATCATGCTCTTATGCATATCCATGTTCCCACGGAATCTATTCCTACTCTGATACCAAAAAAATGTAACACCACAACTTATATATTTGAGTTCAACCTATCCCTGTATCAAATAATCACACAACATACTTGAAAGGCAAAACACCTTGTTAACAATGGTAGTAAATTTTGTTTTTATATCCTGTAATATCATTTAATGACTTTGCAAATCAACTTTAAGGCTTTTGCCGCAATATGATATATCACATATATTAAAACATATACTTTGCACATAAGTATTTACGAGTTGCATTCATTTATACATTTTTAAAACCCATTCCAAAATGACTCTACATATTCAAACACGTAAATACAAAATGCAGATGACATATTTTCATGCTCGTGTGGAATGCAAGGAGAGAGAGTGATTAGGCTCGGCCAGTGTAGTGACCTGTGATCTATGTCCTCTATACGCTACTCAAAATGAGTTATCACTTTTGTTTACCTGAAAAATGATTCAAATTGATGAGTTGCGGCTCAGTGAGAATAATCATCAAATGAGCTCTAAAGTACCAACCAACTCATAGTAATAAATCACAAATCCAATACATACCATGTATTCCATTTTATTCATCAGTATCATATAAGTATCATTAAAGTTGAAACATATAATCATTACTCTTTATGTATGCAAATGCTTTGCTTATTTTATTTTGTTGTGACCAAGTTAAATAGACATTGCCCCGGGTTTCCATGTGAATATTTTCCATGTGAACATTTGCATTTGCTAGCTAGCTTGATCATTTGTTTCATTTGCACATTTGTTGGGCCATAAGCCTCTTTTTTTGCTTTACAATATCGAGTAACTAGTCACAATGCCTTTTAAGTCCATAATCATATGCACTTGCACTTAAGCATTCATCAACCATTCCATCTTATCACATATAACATACATATACCACATATATGCCTTATATCAACCCATATACCTCGTATATACTATACATATACCATGTATATATCACATATGTCAAATATATACCTCAAACATACCATAAGTATACCACTTATGCGTACCACAAATGTTAGAAATTATCCATTATCATATTATCAGGGGCAAATCATGACAATCATATGAATCACATAGAAAGCAACATTTATATGCACTAAAGAATTCAATTGATAATTAGACTCACTTTTCTCCTTTGATTCTGACCCCTAACTTATTGTCTATTCGCTCCTTGTGGATCTCCAATATGCAGTGAGCCTAATATGAAAACATAATCGATTAACTCATGATTAGGGAGACTTAATGTGGCTTAAAGAAGTTAATATGCATTGTTTATATCAATAGCTAAGATTTTTCCTATGAGGCAGTGTGACCTTATGGGACTATTTAGCCTATATATTTCTCTACACTTGACCATTTAATCTTATTCTTATTCCTAATCAAAATTAACATATAATTATGTAACTTATAAAATTTCAGTCCAATTGGATCATTGCATAATATTTGGTGGAATTTCTAAATGTGTTCAGTTTTCTACCCTTTGTTCTACCCTTTGGCAGTTTCAATGTACCAACTTTGGTTCATCATAACTTAAAATATATATGTCATATTTCAATAAAACATTACAAAAACTTATACGAATTCAAATAGAATATTTTTCATGTTTAAAACTTTTATCAATTATGTCTCTAAGGTCTTCAAATTATACGAAACTTTTCGCTGGTCCAGAGCAGAGTTGGCTTCCGGACCAGTATGACTTCCAAAGGCCATAACTTAGTCTACACAAAATATATTAAGCTGAAATTATTACCCAAATTTATATAAGACATATACCTATAACTGGTAAGTTTTGATATTATACAAAATCGATCTTTAAGGAGCTCATATTAGCCAAACACATTTCTAGATCTGCCCAGGGCACTAAGCAGACAGTTCAAACCATGGAACAGTTATAGTTCTATTCACCATAACTCAAAATTTACAAGACATATGAACCTTAAATTTGGTATAAAGATACATAAAACACATATATCTAAAACTTTTATTTTGTGAGATACTTCAAATAATGGCTTTAACATATTCAAAATCGAAGAACACCGTAGCTAACTTGGCTAGGGTTTACACCCTGACCAGTTTCAGTAGAGAGAGGATATCTCTTCCTATACACAAAATCTTGCAAAAATATTTATATATACATAAATTTAAGACATAAAGACCAACCTTTGTGTTTTAAGCTTTTCCAGAATCAATTTCTATTGATATCAAAATCAGGGTGCAAGTCAGTGCCTATTAATGAACCTTAGCAACTCAAATCAACCTTATAGTAATAAGAATTGATCACTTACCAAGAACAAACTTGAAAGGGGTTAATTTGCTGCAAAAACTAAGTGAAACAAGGAAGAATTAAAGGCTGGAATGGGGGAAAATGAAGAAGAAAACGAGGTTGGAGTAAAGAGGCAGAAATGGGAGGAAGAAGATAAAGCCAACCTTTTTGTTTTTGTCTTTTTATCTTTTTATCTTTTTCTCTTCTCTTTTCTCTTTTCTTTTCTTTTCTCTTCTTCTCTTCTTCTCTTCTCTTATTTTCCTTTTTTTTTCATTTTCATTTTATTTTATCTATATTATTATTATTATTATTATTATTATTATTATTATTATTATTATTATTATTATTATTATTATTTACATATATATATAATTCCACCAATCCACACAATAATACAACTTAATAATCTAGCCCAATTTAACTAAATTAACATTGTAAATGTTTTCTAATCTTAATCTAGTAATCTTTCTTACTTTAATTTAGTCACCTTATTCAATTTATTTCTAATACTTTGTTATCCTCATTTAGGTTATAAGTACACATGTGCGACTCGATACAATTGCCAAATGCTAGGACACGTATCTAGTGGGTGTCATAAACTTGTTTCTAAGAAAATATGTATGGAATGCACATGTTCAATTGAATTATATGGAAGATGCATATGTTCAAATGAAATGCATGTGGATATACATGTGGGGAAGGTTGAGGATGTTACAAATTTGGTCATATCAATAAGCATAGTTGGATGAGGAAGGCTCATTGGGAACCATCTAGTGCTAACCCCCAAGGAACAAGTTTGTTGGGTATCTAAAAACCAAACATGAATTGTGGTTTTACAGGTATGCCTCAAGTCCACTATAAAGGAAAATGCTTGGCTTGTAGATAGTGAATGCTAAAGGCATATGACTGGAAACAAAGAACTCTTCAATCATATGAAAAAAATTGATGGTGGTGAGGTAACCTTTTGGAACAATGCTAAGGGTAAGGTAATTGGCATTGGTTCTATTGGTATTAATAATACAAATTTTATTGAAGATATTTTGCTTATTGATGGTTTGAAACATAATTTGTTAAATGTAAGTCAATTATGTGATAAGTTAAACCAAGTTATCTTTACCTTAAATGAATGTCTTATAACCTCTTTAAATGGCCAATAGATATTGAAATAAGATAGAGATGTCAATACTTACATAATAGACTTACACAAAATATCTAACCTTTCCTCTTAGTGTCTTATGACTATTAGTGATGAATCTTGGCTATGGCATAGAAGGCTTGGTCATGCAAGCATGGAATTAATTCAAAGCCTTAGCCAATGAGAGCTAGTTAGTGGACTTCCAAAAGTCAAATTTTAAAAAGATAAGACATGAGAACCTTGCCAAAGAGGAAAACAACATAAGTTATCATTCAAATCCAAAAATATTGTAAGTACCTTTAAACCTCTACAACTTTTGCATTTAGATCTTTTTAGACCTATTAGAGTCGCTAGTTCAGAAGGTAAACACTATGCTTTTGTAATTGTTGATGATTACTCTAAATTCACTTGGATAATTTTCTTAGCTGAAAAGAGTGATGCTTTTGAATCTTTCAAAAATTTTGCTAAAAGAGTTCAAAATGAAAAAGGCTATTTGTTGAACCTTGAGGGGTATTTCCATCATTTTGATGCTAACAAATAAAATAGCAATATAGAATTTAACAATGTTTGTGTTCTAAGTTTGTTAAACAGGGTATGAAATATGATCTTTGAAGGTCAAAATAAGAAAAATAGCATGTTCATGCCCGTGACTGATTATGTCATGCCCGTGATAGAGCTTAGCACCAACTCTTTAACATTTAAAGTTTACAACCATGAAGGAGCATACCAACCATGAAAGATCAAATCAGTCATGCCCGTGAAAGATAGTCACACCTGTGAGATAACATGTCAAATTCTTCTAGAGAGCTTCACGGCCAAAGTCACCACTTGGACCATGGCTTGGAAGGAAATTCACGCCCGTGAAACTATAAAGTCATGCCCGTGATCAAACACTTCAAATTCTTCCAGAATGCTTCACGGCCAAAGTCACCACCTGAGCCACAGCTTAGAAGAACATTCATGACCATGACACACATATTCATGACCGTGAATGAGGAAAGAGAAACATGTCAAACGCGAAATTAAAAGTTGGTTTAACGACTATTTTCGCATTAAAGGCATCCAAACGACTATAATTCGCTGAGGAAGTATAAATGCAAGTCATTTATGAATCCTGAACAGTAGAACAACAATTACTTTCGAATCAAAATCTTGTTGTAGCCATTGTGCATCAATTACTTTTAACAAAACTCTTATTCTCTGTAAAAATCAATTTGCTCATAAATTATGAGCATTATAGGTTGGTGAGTGTTTTCATTATAATCTATTACTGAAGTGAGTTTGGGTATATTGGGTTAAGAGTGAAACACTTGTAAGAGTTATTTGTGTGAGCCATAAAGCACAAGGAATTGGTTTATTACGTCAGCCATTAAAACACAAGGGAATTTCTGGGTTAGGTGTTAGCCATTCATAGAAACGCCTTAGTTAGGAGTGAGCTTGTAAAACTCCATTGTAACACTTAGTGTGTTAGTGAAACTCCCAATTGAGATTGGGGAGAAGAGTAAGGTCTGTTAATACCGGAACCTATATAAATCTCTTCTGTGATATCTCTTTATCCCTACTCTATTTAATTTTATTCCACACTTAAAAGTTATGATTTTTTTTATATATCCAATTCAATTATTATCTGGGTAACAATTGGTATCAGAGCTTAGTCAAGCATCAAAGCCTAAAAAATGCTAGCAAATATCAAGAAATGGCCAATGAAGGATTCCAAAGTCTCAAGCCTTACTTTTATGGACCAAACTACGCTCATTGGAAGTTTTGGATGGAAACATATCTCGATAGTGAGGGAATTAAAGTCTGGGATAGCGTTCCGAAAGAATGGACACCACCAACCAGAAGAGAAGTTGATGGTGAAGAAGAAACCCTTTCAAGAGATGATTGGACAGAGCGTTAACATAGAGAAAATTTCAAAAACAAAAAGGTAGTGACAATTCTTGCAAGCTCACTATCCATTAAAGAATGTGGCAGAATACAACACTGCCTAACCGCGTATAGTATGTAGAAAACATTGGAAAATTATCATGAAGGAACAAAGCAAGTTAAATCCAAGAGGATTCAACTTTTCACTTAAGAGTACGAACTTTTCAAGATGAAATCCAATGAGTCAATCACCGATATGACGAACTGTCTTCTAGCCATCATAAACGGCATGAGAAAGCTTGGGAAACACTTAAGTTTGGAAGATGTAAACAATAAAATTCTGAGAAGCCTTCCTCTCAAAGATTATGGTTTAAGAGTTGTGGGTATAAAAGAAGCCAATGAAGACATGAGTGTCATGAATACCAAGGTGCTTATTGGCAAACTTCTAACATATGAAATGGCAGTAAAGAGAGATAAAGAACTTGGAGCCGAGCTAAAAAAAAGAAAGGCTCTAGCACTAAGAGCCTCTACTTCAAAATCTCAAGATGAAGTTAAAGATGATGAAGAAAAGAATGATGATGCAAATGAGGACATTGCGATGCTCTCGAGAAGAATGAAAAGAATAATTGAAAAGTGAATGGGAAACTTTCAAAAGAATAAAGTAGAGGTAAAATGTTATGAGTGTGAGAAGAAGGGACATATCAAACCATAATGTCCAAGGCTCAAGAAACACAAGAACAAATACCAAAAAGACAATGGGGATAAAGGTCACAAAGCCAAATGGGATGATGAAAGCTCTTCAACTGAAAAAGATGACAATGAAAGTGAAAAGGTCAACCTATGCTTAATGGCTATAGAGGATCACGTCTCGGATAAGGTAAGATCACTCTACTCATACTCAATCAATAATGATAGTAGTGATAATAATAGTGATAGCGAAGATGATGATGAGCAAAGTCTAATAGAAGTATTGAACGTACAATTAAGAAAATATAGATGTAAATTCAATACTTATAAAAATAATGTCTCAAGTTTGAAAAAAAAAATGGAATTTTTAGAAAAGGAAAATCTTGAGCTAAATCTTCTAATGAATCTCTTCAAAAATCATCAGATGAGTACTCCTCAAGACCCTCAACTAAATACTTGCTTAAAGAGAACTATATTTTGAAAAATGAAGTTAAGGAACTTAGAAACTCCATTTCAAAATTTCATAAAGGCAATGAGAGTTTAGATAATCTCATTGTGTCTCAAAGACCACCTTTAATAAGACATGGTCTAGGATTTAAGGCAACATCATCTTCATCTCACAAGACCACTTTTGTTAAGTCAAGTGAACCCAACATCTCCACATTAGAGGTAGCAGCCCCAAGGGCTAAGTGCATAATATACACTAAATCCTCTATACATAAAAGGAATGATCAAAGGTCGGTAAGCCTAAGAAGGAAACCTCAAATGGCCAATCATGCTTTTATGTATAAGAAGCATGCTCCTAGAAAAGCACCAAGTCATCATGCATGTGTATGTCAGTGCTCAAAAACACTACCAAATAGGAAAATGGTAGTTAAAAGCATGGTAAGACCAAAAAGCATATTTAGAGCTAAACAATGTAATTATTGTATAAAATTTGGTCAGATCAATAAACATTGTTGGATAAGGAAGGCTCATTGGAAACCTTCATGTGCTAATCCCTAAGGACCCAAGCTCATTTGGGTACCTAAAAACAATACTTGAATTGTGATTTTATAGGTATGCCTCAAGTCCACATAAAAGAAAATGCTTGGCCAGTAGATAGTGGATGCTCAAGGTATATGACCGGAGACAAAGAACTATTTAAGGACATTAAAAAAATTGATGGAGGTAAAGTAACCTTTGGAAACAATACTAAGGGTAAGGTAATTGGCATTGGCTCTATTGGTATTGGCTCTATTGGTATTAATAATACTACTTTCATTGAAGATGTCTTGTTATGGTTTGAAACATAACTTGTTAAGTGTAAGTCAATTATGTGATAAGGGAAACCAGGTAATCTTTACTTCTAATGAATGCCTTGTAACCTCTTTTAATGGCCAAGAGATATTTAAAGGAAGTAGAGATGTCAATACCTACATAATAGACTTACACAAAATATCTAACCTTTCCTCTAAGTGTCTTATGACTACTAATGATGAATCTTGGTTGTGGCATAAAAGGCTTGGTCATTCAAGTATAGATTTAATTCAAAGCCTCAGCAAAGAAGAGCTGGTAAGGGGACTACCAAAACTCAAATTTGAAAAAGACAAGACATATGAACCTTGCTAAAGAGGAAAACAACACAAGTTCTGCTTCAAATCCAAAAACATTGTAAGTACCTCGAAACCTCTACAACTTTTGCATCTAGATCTTTTTGAACCTACTAGAGTTGCAAGCCTAGGAGGTAAACACTATGCTTTTATCATCATCGATGATTACTTTAGATTTGGGTAATTTTCTTACCTCAAAAGAGTGACACCTTTGAATCTTTTAAAAACTTTGCTAGGAGAGTTCAAAATGAAAAAGGATATCATATTTCAAAAATAAGAAGCGATCATGGCAAATAATTTGAAAATGAGAACTTTGAAAATGTTTGTCTAGAACATGGCATTTCACAAAATTTTTAATCTCCTAGAACACCTCAACAAAATGGGGTGGGCGAAAGGAAAAATCAAACTTTAATTGAAATGGCTCGAACAATGCTCAATGAGTATGGGTTACCAACTTACTTTTGGGCCGAAGCCATCAGTACTGCATGTTATATTTCAAATCGAGTTTTCAAAAGAGCACTCTTAAAAAAAACTTGTTTTGAGTTATGGAATGGAAGAAAGCCCATGATATCATACTTTAGAGTATTTGGATGCAAGCGTTTCATATTAAATACCAAGGACAACCTTGGAAAATTTGCCTCTAAATCTAATGAGGGTATCTCTTTAGGATACTCCACCGCTAGCAAAGCTTATAGAGTTTTTAATAAAAAGTTATTAGTTGTTGAAGAATCTATGCATGTTGTTTTTGATGAATCTAGTAAGCTTGATCTTGTGAAAGGTAGTGTTCTTGATGATGTTGTAGGTATAATGGAAAAACTTGATCTTGAAAATGAAAAAGGTGTTTTTTCTAATCTTTCTTTTGTCTTTACCTTAAGCTCAAAAGGAAAACAAGTAAGAGCTCCCAAAGGAATGGAAAATAACAAAAGATCACCCCTAAGGAGAAAATCATTGGTGATCCTACTAAGGGAGTAAGTACAACATCTCATCTCAAACCTTTAGATTCTAATCTTGCTTTTGTCTCTCAAATTCAGCCAAAAAATATTGATGAGGCTCTTAATGATGAAAGTTGGGTGATTGTTATGTAAGAGGAGCTCAATCAATTTGAGAGAAGTAAGGTATGGACCTTAGTTCCTAGACCCAAGGAGCATCAAATCATTGGAAGTAAATGGGTATTTAGAAATAAACTAGATGAACAAGGTTTAATAACTAGGAATAAGGCTAGGTTAGTTGCAAAGGGATATAATGAAGAAGATGGAATAGATTATGATGAGACCTATGCTCCAGTAGCTAGATTAGAAGTCATAATAATACTTTTAACATATGCATGCCATATGAATTTCAAACTCTTTAAAATGGATGTCAAAAGTGCTTTCTTAAATGGTTTTATAGAATAAGAAGTTTATGTAGAACAACCACCAGGTTTTGAAAGCCATAATTTGCCTGATCATGTATTTAAACTTTCAAAAGCTTTGTATGGTTTGAAACAAGCCACAAGAGCTTGGTATGAAAGACTAAGTTCTTTTCTTTTAAAAAATAAATTTTCAAAGGGAAATGTTGACACTACTTTGTTTATTAAAAAGCATAAGCATGATATTCTAATTGTTCAAATTTATGTTGATGACATCATATTTGGGTCTACTAATGATCATTGTTTTGCCAAGAACTTGCTAAGTGTATGACTAGGGAATTTGAAATGAGCATGATGGGAGAGCTAAAGTTCTTCCTTGGTCTACAAATAAAACAAAGCAATGAGGGCATATTCATCAACCAATCCAAATATG
The DNA here is from genome assembly GCA_023653625.1 of Triadica sebifera. NCBI lineage: Eukaryota > Viridiplantae > Streptophyta > Magnoliopsida > Malpighiales > Euphorbiaceae > Triadica > Triadica sebifera. The sequence goes on from CM042900.1 coordinate 12,199,891, forward strand.
CCAAAGACTTAATCAAGAAATTTTGAATGGAAGGATGCAAGAATGCCAAGACTCCAATGAGCACATCAACAAAATTGGAGAAAGACGAAAAGGATAAGAGCATTAATGAAAAGCTCTATAGAGGTATGTCCGGATCACTCTTATATCTTATTGCCTCTAGGCCTGATATAATGTATAGTGTATGCGTATGTGCTCTCTTTCAATTGTGTCCTAAAAAATCACATTTGAATGCTGTGAAAATAATTTTAAAATATTTACATAGCTCATTGCATCTAGGCTTATGGTATCCTAGAATTTCATTCTTTCATATCATAGGATACTCAAATGCTGATTATGTTGGAAGTCTCTTGGATAGAAAGAGTACTTCAGGCACATGTCACTTTATTGGTGAATGCTTAGTTTCTTGGTCCAGTAAGAGACAAGTTTCAGTTGCTATTTCTACTATTGAGGAGGAGTATGTGGCAGTAGGATGTTGTTGTACTCAAATCCTATGGATGAAACAACAACTTAAGGATTATGGTCAAAGTTTGGACCATATACCTATCAGATGTGACAATACAAGTGCCATAAACCTATCTAAGAATCCCATTCAACACTCTAAAAGTAAGCATATTGACATAAGACATCATTTTCTTATAGATCATTTTCAATATGGAGATGTTGTATTGGAATTTATCAATACAAACAATCAATTGGTAGATATATTCACTAAGTCTCTTAATGAAGAAAGATTTAACTTCATAAGAAGAGAGCTTGGTATGATTGATGGATTAACCTTATTAAGTATGATTGTCAAATTTGTCGAACTTTGGTCATGAAGCTCTCTAGAAGAATTTGTCATGGATTAACCCTATGTGTCACTCCCGTGAAGAAGCTAACCGTCAACAAAACCAAAATTTGAAGTTCACGGCCATGAAGGAAGACAACAAACCGTGAATGCACATTTAAGTCATGCCTGTGAATTAAATGTCACGCTCGTGATAATCCATGACAAATTCTTCTAGAGAGCTTCATGACCAAAGTCACCACTTGGATCACGGCTTGGAAGTTTGTCACGCCCATAAAGATATATGTCATGCCCGTGACCCAATATTTCAAAACCTTCTAGAATGCTTCACGACCAAGGTCACCACTTCAGTCACGACTTGGAAGAAGAGTCACGACCATGACAAACATAGTCAGCCCGTGAAAGATGAAAGAGAAAAATGTCAGGCGCGATTATTTGGGTTGGTGCAACAACTAGTTTTGTATTAAATGCATTCTAACGGCTATAATTCACCATGGGAGAATAAATGCAAGTCATTTATGCATTCAGTAGAAGAGGATAGCTAATACTTTGAATCAAAATTTTATTGTAAGCTATTTGTACATTTAATACTTTCAAAACAAATATCTATTCTCTGTGAAAATCTTTTTGCTCATCATTTATTGAGCAATAAATATTTGTAAGTGTTTCTCTCTGTAATCATTTATTATTCAAGTTAGTTTTGGGTATTTATGGGTTAATAGTAGAACACTTTTAAGGGTTAGTTGTGTGAGCTTTTAAAACACAAAGAAAGGTTGTTTGTGTGAGCCTGTAAAACACAAAGTAAAGGTTGTTTGTGTGAGCCTATAAAACACAAGGTAAAGGTTGTTTGTGTGAGCCTGTAAAACACAAGGTAAAGGATGTTTGTGTGAGCCTATAAAGCACAAGGAATTGGTTATTATGTGAGCCATTAAAACACAAGGAATTTTTGGGTTAGGTGTGAGCCATTGTGAGAAACATCATAGTTGGGAGTGAGCTTGTAAAACTCCATTGTAACACTTAGTGTGTTAGTGAATCTCCCAATTGTGATTGGGAAGAGGAGTAGGGTTTGTTAACACTTGAACCTCTATAAAAATCCTTGTGTCAAATTTCTCTATCCCTCCTAAACTTAACTTTTTATTTCCGCACTTTAAAGTTAAATTTTTAAAACTCCAATTCAGAGCTTTGTCTAGCATCTAAGCCTAAAAAGCACTAGTAAAGATTAAGATATGGCCAGTGAAGGATTCCAGAGTCTCAAACCTTACTTTCATGGAGCAAATTATGCCCATTGGAAGTTTCGGATGGAGACATACCTGGATAATGAAGGAATTGAAGTCTGGGATAGTGTATGAAAAGAATGGACACCACCAACCAGAAGTGGAGCTAATGGTGAAGAAGAAATCTTATCAAGAGATGATTGGACAGAGCCTCAAATAAGAACAAATTTCAAAAACAAGAACCCAATGACAATCCTCTCAAGCTCATTATCTATTGAAGAATGTGAAAGAATACAACACTGCATGTGGAAGACATTGGAAAATTATCAAATTGAGCCTAAAAATGTTGATGAGGCTCTTAATGATGAAAGTTGGGTGATTGCAATGCAAGAGGAACTCAACCAATTTGAGAGAAGTAAGGTATGGATCTTAGTACCTAGACCCAAGGATCATCAAATTATAGGTAGCAAATGGGTATTTAGAAATAAACTTGATGAACAAGGTTAAATAACTAAGAATAAGGTTAGATAAGTTGCAAAAGGATATAATCAGGAAGAAGGAATAGATTATGATGAGACCTATGCACCTGTAGCTAGATTAGAAGCCATAAGAATACTTTTAGCATATGCATGTCACATGAATTTCAAACTCTTTCAAACGGATGTGAAAAGTACCTTTCTAAATGGTTATATAGAAGAGAAAGTTTATGTAGAACAACCACCAGGCTTTCAAAGCTATGATCTGCCAAATCATGTTTTTAAACTTCCAAAAGCTTTATATGGTTTGAAACAAGCCCCAAGAGCTTGGTATGAAAGACTAAGTTCTTTTTCTCTTAGAAAATAACTTTACAAAGGGGAATGTTGACACCACATTATTCATTAAAAAGTATAAGCATGATATACTAATTGTTCAAATTTATGTTGACGATATCATAGTTGGTTCTACTAATGAATTGCTTTGTCAATAATTTACTAAGTGTATGACTAGGGAATTTGAAATGAGCATGATGGGAGAGCTTAAATATTTCCTTGGTCTACAAATAAAATAAGACAATGAGGGCATATTAATCAACCAATCTAAATATGCCAAAGATTTATTTAAGAAATTTGGAATGGAAGGATGCAAGAATGGCAAGACTCCAATGAGCACATCAACAAAATTGGACAAGGATGAAAAGGGTAAGAGCATTAATGAAAAGCTCTATAGAGGTATGATCGGATCAGTTTTATATCTTACTATTTTTAGACCCGACAAAATGTATAGTGTTTTCTTGTGTGCATGAGTTCAATCATGTCCAAAAGAATCTCATTTACATCCAGTAAAAAGAATTCTAAGATATTTACATGGATCATTGCATCTAGGTTTGTGGTATCCTAGATTTTCATCCTTTTTATGTTGTAGGATATTCAGATGCTGATTATGATGGTAGTCTTTTAGATAGAAAAAGCACTTCAGGTGCTTGTCACTTTATTGGAGAGTGCTTAGTTTCTTGGTTTAGCAAGAAACAAGTTTCAGTTGCTCTTTCAACTGCTGAAGTAGAGTATGTAGCAGCAGGATGTTGTTGTACTCAAATTCGTTGGATAAAATAACAACTTAAGGACTATGGTCATGATATGAACCATATACCTATTAAATGTGACAATAAAAGTGCTATAAATCTTTCAAAGAATCCCATTCAACATTCTAGAAGTAAGCATATTGACATTAGACACCACTTTATTAGAGATCATTTTCAATATGGAGATGTTGCATTGGAATTTATAAGAACAGAAAATCAATTGGCAGATATATTCACTAAATCTCTAAATGAGGAAAGATTTAATTTCATTAGAAGAGAACTTGGTATGATGGATGGATTAACCTTGTGATTGCCAAATTGTCAAATCTTAAGTGATAATCTTGTTTTTGTAACATCTCACTAGATATAAGGTAGTAAATTTGATGGAAATTTATGTTATAAGAGATAAAATCTTCATAGAAATGATTTAGTCTTGTTTTAGGACTTAATTTTATTTGATGAAAATATTAGGCAATTCACACCCATGACATATTTTCACGCCCGTGAAATAGATAGCCAAAAAAACCAGTAGCTTTCACGACTTGAAGGAGTGAAGCCTATATTCATGACTTCATTCACTCCCGTGAAAAGCCTTGTTCACGTCCGTGATGCATTTTCACAACCGTGAATATTTTCACCTAAAAATCACAGAGGCGTTCACGCCTTGAGTCACGCTTTGTTTCACCAGCATAAGTAGTGAAATTCAACACTTCACGCCCGTGACTCGTTTTTTAACCACCGTGATAGTTCATCATTCACGCCCGTGACATTCAAATGTAACAACTGTGAACCATTTCATGCCTTTATTCACTGGTAGAGCACCCTTTTAGCAAACCGTGAACACGACACTTCACGCCCGTGACTACATATTTCACGCCCGTGAAGGTATCGGCTATATAACATTTCTACAGGGTATTTTTCACATTTCAACCTTCCAACTTCTTCAAGCTGCTCTCATTTACACACATTGAATGGTACATTGAAGATTCTAGCCCCCTAGTCACAAATTTCTACTATAAATACCATCAAAAATCCCTTCCATCATCAAAAATCATCTTTCCTTAGGGTTTCCTCACAAATTCTTTCAAATTTTTCCAAACTCTTCAAAGTTAATTTCTTCAAATCAACATGGAAACCGGCTCATCAAAGGGTACTAGGAAGAAATCTCATGCTCCCAGGAGGTACTCAGACTACTAATGAATAGAATCCCGAAGCATTGCCATCCTAGGTACTCAACCCTGAAGAAAAGGCCTCTCATTTCATCAAGATCTTTTGAGTGGCAAATGGTACGCACTCTCGGGCTTGAGACAACGATGATAGAGCAACTCCAGGCATGTCATTTGAAGGAGTTTATGGACATTCATCAGCCCACCTTGAGGGAGCCAACCTTGGAATTCTTGAGCACTTTGCAAGTGTCTCCCACTGGAGTAGTGAAATTTCAACTGTGCAGCAATCTGAACACTCTCTCTGCCATAGAATTCAGGGATTTGTTCAATCTACCCTCGGAAGGCATCCTCAACGACAGTGAAGTGGAGTTCTTTGCAACTCGAGTATGGACTCACTTTGGTACAGATTGCAGCTGGGATGTAAAGAATACCAAAAACACTCTTCTCCGGTCCCCAGTGCACAAATATCTGCATAGGTTTCTAATCTATAGCATATTTTCTCGAGGAGACAGCAATGGCACCATTCGGAAGTCTAAGCTCTTTCTCTTGGAGATGGCCCAAAGAGGCCTCACAGTGGCACTTTCTCGATGGTTTGCGAACCATCTCCTGTCCATTGCCTCAAAGCCCTCTAGAGACATACTTATTAATGGGTATGTAACCCACATAACCTTGAAGCTTGGATATCTAAAGCTGGATGACCATCACTTTAATCTCATCCCAGGGCATTCTCGAGATCAATTGGATGTAGAGTCCTTCATCAAGATGGGAGCAGCTGTTCGAATTGTCCATGAGAACAACATTTACTATCGCTTCACAGACACTACTGGCGAAATCATATGGGAAGACAATGACTCAGAGGACTTCAAAGCGGACCTCCAAGGAATCCAGCAGAGGAAAAAGGCTCGAGTTTAGGAGGCACCTCCAGCGGCTGAGCAGGACATCGGACAATCCTCGGCTTCCACACCGAATTTGGCGTAGCAGGTGGTTGACCTCCTAGCACCACAATTTGAGCAGCTGCAAGCTTCCATGGGTGAGAGATTGGAAAACCTCAAGGACTTCATGGAGTCTAGGATGGATAGCCTTGAGGCTGAAGTTGCTCGTCTTAGGGACAAGATGTCTGGTTAGGTGTTAGGCTTGATGTTAGCCTTGCTATATTTGTTTCTTATTTGTTTGTTTTGTTTGTGTGTTTTTAGGAAATTTTAAATTTCCTTTCTGACTTTTATTTGCTTTGGTTTGTACTTCTCTTTCAATATTAATATAATTGCTTTGTTTTTCTATTATGATTAATCTTTATTCTTTTTGTTGATGACAAAAGGGGGAGAAAATAGCAATATATTAAGATAAGTGCAACAATACTTAATTTTGAATCAAAATGAAGAACCTACAAATATATTGAGTTAAGTAGGGAGAAAATAGCAATATATTAAGTTTAAGTGCAATACTTAAAATTTGATTCAAAATAAATATGCAAGTATGCAATTGAGCTTTATACACATTAAATATATCTTAAGTATACTTTGCATATACCTTGATGCAAGTTACATAAATGAATATGCACTTGATATACTCAAAATATACCTTACTTATACTTCATGACTTCAAGAGAATTTTGGTATATATTGGATATACTTTGCATATAACTTGCATATACTTAAAACTAGAAAGTTTATTTCAATGCTACACTTCATTTTTTACAATTCTTGCATTTCATCAATTTTTATCCTAAGCATCTTTTGAGGGGGAGACTTCTCAAAAGCACATATTGCTAGATTATTTGTCACCATCAAAAAAAGGGAGATGAGTTATGTACATTTGCCAAAAATTCAATATAGTAAAATGTTGATTTTGATTTTATGATGTTTGTGTAATTGTGTATGTAATTCTTGATATTTTGATTAAATGATGCCATGAATGTGGAAGTAAAAATTTGAATATGAGGTTGGTGAAAGAAGATGGAAATTGTAAGAATAAATTGAAGTGTTGGAAAATAGTCTGATGAACAATGTATACAATTCTAGTCATAACTTGAGTTTTGAAAATGTTTTTTGAGTGATTCTTCTTGGGTTGGAAATTTAAGATATATGGCTTAAACATTTATTTAGATCATTACGCTTGAATATGTCTAAAATTAGGTGAACAATAGACTCAAAGTTCAAACTAGAAATCTATCTAGTAAAATACTAGGCATATTGGAATGAATGTATCTTAGAGACAAATTCATAACTTTTGCTAAAAATTTTGATTTAATGTGATTCCAATTGGAAATTCAAGAGAAGACATGTACCTACATTTTGTTAGTTGACCTGTCCAAATTCCATCTAAAAGTGGATGAAAAATACAGGTCAATATAAGGCAGAAATGCTGTCCAGAATAGGGCAGCTTAAATACATGTATTGATTGTGGCAGTTTGTGATAGAAAAATATATTAGTTGACTTTTTCTTATAGCTATAATGAGTAAATGAGAAAGTATGAGGTGGTAAAATATTTAATGGGAATTATTGCACTTATATGGAATTTATATTAGTGTTACCTATATAATTTATATAAATAATAATAAAGGTAACAAATATAATTAAGCCCTATAAGATATAGTCGAGAACTATAAATTAGGATAAGTTGGCATGCCAATAAAAGGGTACAAATATAGGCACTAGAAAATAGTGTTGAGATTTAATTTACATAGGCACTAAGAAATATTGTTGAATTGAAATTATGAAGGCACTAAAAAATAGTGTTGAGTTTGAAATTACATAGGCACCAAAAAGGTGTTGAGTTGTTATTGAAAATGTAGACGTTAAATGCCAAGTTATAAAATAATTATGTAAGCACTGAGTATACTGGCAGGTAGCAAAAATCGTGTATCAAGTGTTTAGTTCTGGTCTAAGATATCGTGGCCGATCAAATAAATAAATAAATATAAATTATTAAATTGATATTTTAAATTGTATATCATTTATTGTTAAACAGTTTCAACTATGCTTAATGAATGAAATGCTGAAATTGATAAATTGTATATTTTTGCATGATGTAAATAGTTTTGATACTATTTTGCCATGCTTATTAAAATAATTGTAGTTTCTAAAGTTTTATTTTGAAAATATTTATATAATTATTGGATAGTTGCCAAATGTACCACTAAGCTAGTAGCTTAGCGCTTGTATTTCATGCACAGATAAATAGACGTAGTGTTAGAGGAGTGCTCTAAAGGCAATCACCTTTAGCACTTATTGTACAAATTTATTTGATTAATAAAAGGCTTTTTCATTAATTTGATGTTCATTTGATATATGAATTGATAAGTGATCTTAAATCAATTAATGAAGTCCTTGATACATAACATAGCGTGAAGGAAATCATGATGAGATCATGATATTGAGATTCTTATCATGTATAATTATGTTAGTATCAAAATTATCCCTAGTCATAGGATTAATGAGACGGGACATTATTAATCCAGATAGACTAGCACATGTTACACTCCTTGATTGGATCAAGTAGTAGATCTCATAATCTATAAACATGAGATGTTTAGAGTTAACATGTGGATGCTTGCTAAGTGTAGCTAAGTACATTCGATGACCAACTATGAGAAAATCATATGGATAATCTATTCAAATGTCAATGATAGTCTCATCATAGCAATGGTGCAAGTATCCTTAGACGTGAGGTGCTCAAGGATATCTTGAATATTGATTCTGTATTTTGACTTCATTCCTTGTTGCCTCGGAGAGGTAGCTCATAGGGTGGCAATTGGATACAGCTTGAGGTATTCGAAGGTAACTGGGTAACCAACAAAAGATTCACCATTTTTGATAGAAAGAGTGTATACCCATGGCCTCTTGTCGTGGTCATTACTCGGGAATCTCTAGCCAGAGTGGAAATGTCATAAAGATAGTCTTCAATGACATATCTAATAGAGTAATGAGCCACAAGGACAATAACTAACATTACTTGGACTAGACGTGACGTAGTCAGTCTAGTGGGAGTTGACACATGTCCATACTTTGAACCAAGTGGGGTATAGAATGGTGAAAGGAATAATTGAACGGAAATTTTCTATGGAAAGGTTCGTAGTCAAACCACTGGCTTCTCGGTCAATTGGGGGTCATGATGTGTTGCTAAATACTGCTCATGACCTGCTTAAATTAATTATTACTTTAAGTGGCCAACATAACCGGGAACCTAATGGGTCACACGCATTGAAGATATGGAGAATGAGTAAAATGGTCTTGGATAGGATCCAAAATATAACATAATTATTTTGGGATGGATCGCGATGAGATCGCACGAAAGAATCGTTCGGGAGGGTCATGGACCCGCACGGGCTAGGCAGGCTGCTGGTTGTATCATGTACACATCCTCAGTCAGATTTCAATTGAGGAAAGTTGTCTAGTCATCCATCTGCCAAATCTCACAATCATAATGAGTAGCAATGGCTAGGAGTCTCCTTATGGATTTAAGCATAGCTACTAGGCTAAAAGTTTCATCAAAGTGAATTCCTTGTCTTTGATGATAACCTTTAGCAACAAGTCTACCTTTCTAGGTAATCACATTACCATCCAAGTCAGTTCTCTTTTTGAAAAGCCAATTGCACCCTATAGGCTTTATCCCTTCGGGTGGGTCAACCAAAGTCTATACTTGGTTTTCATACGTGGAATCCAATTTTGACTTCACAGCTTGAAGCTATTTGTCAGATTCTGAACTATTCATAACTTCTTCATAGGTTGTAGGCTCATCATTTTCTATGAGCAATACGTCATTTTGTTCACTATTGAGAAATCCATATCTTTCTGGAATAGTACGTATCCTACTTGACCTACGAAGCTCTTGTGCTTCAGAAGGTTGAGCTGTTATATCATCTGTATGAGTAACAAGCTCGGGTTCAGGAGTTGATTAGAATTTGTTTTAGCATCTTGAACTTCCTCCAGTTCAATTTTGCTCCCACTATCTCCTTTTAGAAGGAATTCTCTCTCTAAAAAGATAGCATGTCTTGAAACAAAAACTGTGGTAAAATTGATATACATATGATTCTTTTGGATATCCCACAAACATAAATTGGTCAGACTTAGCTTCTAGCTTATCTGACATTGCCCACTTCACATAAGTAGGACAATCCCAAATTCTCATGTAAGAAAATGTGGGCTTTTTGTTATACCATATCTCATATGGAGTAACATCAACTGACTTCGAAGGAACTCCATTTAATATATAAATGATGGTCTCTAGTGCATAACCCCAAAAGGATTTAGGTAGTTCTCCAAAACTCATCCTAGAACTTACCATGTCTGATAAGGTTCGGTTTCTCCTTTCAGCCACACCATTGTGTTGTGGCCTATAAGGTGGAGTCGATTGAGATAAAACCCCATTATCCCTAAGATAATCTAGAAACTCTAGGCTCAAGTATTCACCTCCTCGGTCTGTTTGAAGTGTTTTAATACTTTTGCCAAGTTGTTTCTCTACTTCATTTATGAATTCTTTGAAGTTTTCAAAAGTTTTAGATTTGTATCTCATAAGATACACGTACCCATATCGTGAGTAGTCATCGATAAAAGTAATAAAGTAGATGAAATCACCTCTGGCGTGTGTAGACATTAGACCACATGCATCTAAATGTATTAAGTGTAAAAATCTATTAGCACGTTCACCCTTTCCCTTAAAGGGTAATTTAGTCATCTTGCCTAATAAGCAAGATTCACATGTGTCATATGATTCATAATCAAATGATCCCAAACTACCACTCTTGTGTAGCTTAGCCATGCGTTTCTCACTTATATGATCAAGGCGACAATGCCATAAGTAAGATGATTTCAACATATCTTGATTTTGCCTTTTATTATCATTGGTGTTTAAAATTGGATTCGACATATCTAATATGTATATTCCATTGCATAATGTTTAAAATTGGACTTAACATATCTAAAGAATTCCATTCAACATAATAGAACAACAATTGTTACTAAAAGCAAAATGGAAACGATCTTTATTTAGACTTGAAATAGAAATAATGTTTTTAGTGAAAGCAGGTACATAATAGCAATTATCAAAATTTAACATAAGCCCACTAAGGAGGGTCAATACTTAAGTTCCTATAGCTAATGCAACAACCCTTGCACCATTCCAACATGTAGGTCTGACTCTTCCTTATTGAGCTGCCTACTATTCCTTAACCATCTCAGTGCGGAAGAGGAACCTCGAAGTTTTGAACCTTTTGAAATTCACTTCCTCATCAAAAAGCTCTATTAGATGGTATACTATGGAATTAGCATCCATAGCATCATGCTACTATTGCAACTCAGCTAACATAGTAGCAAGCATAATGTAGCTTGCCCTCCCACTATCATCGAGATGCTTTTGATATGCCTTCTGAATATCTTCAAAAGCATTAGTAGTAGAGGGATTAGGGAGTGCCTCATCTAGGACATAGCCAATCTTTTCAAGTTTGAGAACTATTCTCAAATTCCTTAGCCAATCCAAAAAATTAGGCTCAGTCAACTATTTGATTCCATTAGTGATCGCAAATTCACATTTGTCATGATGATGATTCTAGTAACCTACATGTAAAATAGAACATGTTAGAATGTACGTAAAATGCATGTTTATTAGGTCCTTAATAAATCGCATTATGACTCCCACTATTTTGTTGCTAATCCATAGCCCTCACTATGAACCCAAGAGAACTTATATGGAAGTTCTCCTAGTGGGTCGATATCCAACTAGCTAAGCAAAACCTTAAGGCAACTCAACAAGCTATCCTTAGTTTGGTTGGTATGTATCTAATCCATACCAATTGCATTATTCATGCAACTATCAAATCTTATGTTATCAACTTATTGATGTGTGCACATACATTGGGCTATCAACTCTTGATATGTGTACATCGCATGTATACAAACCCAACTTCGCATCCAATACTTAACCTTGGCACAAATCCAACAAGTTAATAATATCAGTTAAGTCTAAACCATTAATCGTGAAATCTAATTTCATTGGTTTGAAGATATTCTTATAGAGTGAGCTTGAGGCAATTCAACAATCCTAACTCTAGAAGAACTCCAATTCTCCCCACAATAATGGAAGGCAGAAGACTTAATTGTTTATTTAGTGAGTGATTTCTTTGTTATGTCTCATCAAGTTATTATTTAATGCTTTTATATATCATACATTCATTACATGGATGTATAAAGATAGTTACATTAACTATATGGCATGATTATGGACATACTAAAGTAAATCTCTTGAGCCAAAGAGAAATTGACTAGGTCTTACCTAGGTATATGCATGAATTTACAACCCAAAATAGAAATCAAATTTCTATTTCTAAGTCTTTTTGTTTATGGTGCCACCGTATTTGCTTCTTGCTCTTTTGTATCTTCATTCTATCCTAATCCTATGTAATCTAATTACATATTTCAAAGTATAGAAAATTGCAATTTACATTTGAGGGGAGTAAGATGAGAAGAGAAATACATAAAAAAGAAAGAGAGGTAGGGACACGTATGTCCTATTTACCATAAACAAAACAATTTCATGCATGCTCAATCACATTGTGCCTAAGTCCATAATCATCCATTATTCCTTTTCATACACCCCTAACATGCATTCTCTAATGCATAAAATAAAAAATGACAATTTTGGATTTCAATTTGTAAATTGATTTAGTGCTTGAAATGAAATTGTCTACTTGTATTCTTGGTTAATTTAATTTTGTATGTCATTTTAAAGTAAAATTTAATATTTAATCAAATTAAATTAAATTATGTATTTCTAAAATTAATTCAAAATTAATTCTCTTTAAATTTAGAATTTTATGATGTTAAAATTAAATAATTTAATTTTTATATACATACCAATTTTTACTTATATTAGAATTATAATTGCTCAACTTAAATTAATTCAAAATTAATTTCCAAAAATTCTAAAAATTTCCAGAACTTCAAATCATCATTTTAATCATCTTTAGGTCAGCTCAAGTTCATCAAAATATTTTTGGCACAAGCCAAAATTACTAAGATAAACGAACCAACACACTTAGATGCTCAAAATAACTCAGTCGACATCTAGAAACTTTTTAAAATTTCGAATGCATGCAACATGGATCTAACATCAAACTAACATATATTTAATCACATAAAAAATATTTCAAGATACTGGAAACAAAATAAACACAGTCCGATTTTTGTGTTTGTAAGAAAAATTAATTAAAATAATTTTTAATTAATTATTGAGCACTTCTAAGGGCATAAACACATTCTCAATATGTCTAAATAATTTTTTCATAATCAAATTGCAAAAAAAATATAACCAATCACATCAATTAAGCCAAACAACAACACATGTTCATTAACAAGACACTTTTAGACATTTTTGAAATAAATCCAAAATTAATTATTTGAATCATATTCAAATCATTTTTCAATCAAACTAAGCATTTTAATCATCCCATGATCAGATTAGAAAAAGAAAATGTATAAAACATATTTTACAAATTAATTTCAATTTTTCAAATCCCGAAACAAAAGATCTTACTTGTTCCATTAAAACAAATTTATATAAATATAGAGGTTAGAAATAATACCTTGTAACTTGTTATTTGTTATTTAATTCTTCACTTTGCTAGGTTGTAACAAACCACAACAATTCATACTAGATTGTCTCAAATGATAATTTACGCGAAAAATGAAGAAGAAATTGTCAAAAGAAATGGTTTGAACAAATTCAAAGTGTTAACATTGAAAGTGTTCTTGAGATAATTTTATTATGCCTTCAAAATATTTTTTTCACAAAAAAATATTTTCATGTCTATTTTCTATCATTTGATGTATTTTTTATTCGAATCAAATTTAAAGAAAAGTTCAAAAGTCAAAAATGGAGAAAAGGGAATTGAATGAATAGTGAATGTGCTTAATGGCCATAATTGGCCTAATTAAGACCAAATTCACCCATTGGCCAATGGGAGGCACCAATCCATATGATGGGCCTACTGCGGGCTGCCCAGCTGCCTGCGCAGGCCTGTATGGGCCCGTGACCCTCCTGGACTATTTTTTCTGTGCAATATCATCGCAATCCATCCCGAAATAATTCTCTCATATTTTGAATCCCATCCAATACCATTTTACTCATTATCCATATCTTCAATGCGTGTGACCCATTAGGTTCCCGATTATGTTGGTCACTTAAATTAACAATTAATTTAAGCAGGTCATGAGCGGTATCTAGCAACACATCATGTCCCCCAATTGACCGAAAAAGTCAATTGTTTGACTACGAACCTTTCCATAGACAATTTATGTGCAATTATTCCTTTCACCATTCTATACCCCATTTGGTTCAGAGTATGGACATGTATCAACTCCCACTAGATTGACTATGTCACATCTATTCCAAGTAATGTTAGTTCTTATCCAAGAGGCTCATTACTCTTTTAGATATGTCACTGAAGACTATCTTTATGACATTTCCACTCCGGCCAGAGATTCCCGAGTAATGACCACGACAAGAGGCCATCAGTATACACTTCTTCTATTAGGAGTGGTGAATCTTTTGTTGGTTAACCAATTACCTTTTAATACCTCAAGCTGTATCCAATCACCACCCTATGAGTAACCTCCCTAAGGCAACAAGGAATAGTGTCAAAATACAGAATCAGTATCCAAGATATTCTTTAGTACCTCAAGTCTAAGGATAGTTGTACCATTGCTATGATGAGATTATCATTGACATTTGAATATATTATCCATAAGATTATCTCATAGTTGGTCATCCAATGTACTTAGCTACACTTAGCAAGCATTCGCATGTTAACTCTAAAAATTAAATAGTGAGGAAAAGTTAAATCCAATATTCATTAGACCTTGTGAAATTGTAAACATAGTTATGGCGGTCACTAATAGACTCACTCTATCATTGGAATTGAGTCAGACATACAATGTGTCCAATGTCTTGATGTTGGGATGATATAGATCAGATCCTTCTCACATTGTATTAGACGAAAGTATTCAAGTGAGATATGATTTTGCATCTAAAGAGGAAACCAGTACGCATCTTAACACGAAAGATTAAGGAATCCCGAAATAAGCATGTACCAATAGTGCATGTACTATGAACAAACCATGCAACAAAATGAGCTACTTCAAAAGTGGACAAGTGATTAGAACTCAATACTCTCCATTTGTGCAACTACTATGTATCAAGTATGTTTCGTGGACGAAACATCTTAATCTCTGGGAGAGCCCCTATTTCACACCCCGTATCTAGAGAGTCCACATCCACTAATTAGTCTAAGTTAGAATAAGTATGTGATATACATAGGAAACTCATGATAGACAATATAGATTAAAATAGATGGAATAAATTTCTAAATTAGAATTTAAAATAAATTAAATTAATTGATATGATAAATTTGATTAAATTAGGCATATCACATAATGAATTTATAGGTTAATAAAAGCTAGTGCAATTTGGTACTTGTAAAAAAAAGATAAGGGGGCCGAATGTGGTTATTATGGAAGGGGGGAATGCATTTGGATTAATTACATTTATTACAACTTCTACACAATTCTAGCAACCTTATCTCCATTCTTCTTTTTCCTCAAACCACCAGCTCCATTTCTTTATCCTCTCCTTCATGATTTGCAAGAAATTCACTCCAAATAGGTTTGTTGTTGGTAAGTAATCCTCTTTCAATTGTTCTTGTACTTTTTAGAGGTATTAGGATTGAGGGAGTTATCAACTGAATTTGAAGAAGTGTAAAACATAAAATTTATTCATATATGTGTTGTTTATATGTTTGTCGAATTTAATGAAATTATTTTAGGTATATAAAGAGATAAACTTGTTTGAGTGAGACTGCTTCTAGGAGACATGTCAACAGAATAACCTACGGTTTTTGCTTAATTTGATCATCTTAATGGTTGGATGTAAGGTATTTTAAAACATAAAACTTGTAGATATATGTGCTATTTAGGTGTGTATAAACTTTTGTATAAATATTTGTTGTTTAAGCTGACTTATAGAAAAATTAATTATCATTGTTCCTTGATTGAGCTATTTCTTTGTACTTGTGCAGTTCCGGTAAATTCGTATTCCTTTTTAAGCTTCTTAAAGGTCAAAATTTCCAAAGTTCAAAACATGAAAGTTTTATTTCTATATTTTATCTAAGTTTACGTGAAAGAATTACCCAAAACTTTGTTTATTTTGTGAGTTATGACCTTAACAAGTGAACGGGTCAGATTGTCATTCTATTTCGAACCAGTTATAGATCCTCTAGTATTTGAGAACTTTAGAGGCAATATCTGGACATATGGAAATCATAAAAAATGTTCAAATTAACTTACCTAACTGTATAATTTTTTTTATAATAATTAAACATACACGGTGAAAGATATAAAATTTTAAATATAGCACCCCAAAACTGCCTAAGGGCAGAAAATAGAGTAATATTTAAAATTATACTAAAAATGAGGTAATGGTTCAAAAAATTTAAAATTTTATATGTTTTAGTCTTACATGTTAAATTTAATTAGGAATAGTAATAATATAAATTGGATAAGTGTATAAAAAGTTATAGAGTTAATAGTCCTCAAAGGTCATATGACCATTTAGGAGAAATTTTAGTTATTTATTTACATTATAATAAAAAATAAGTATTTTAACCAGGTATTAATTAATTATATTTTTATATTAGGCCCTTAACAAGAGGAAGAGCAACAAAAGTAGACAAGCTCCAAATTTTAGATTTTGGAAATGCTCCATTGAGCTTTGTACATATATGCATTTTAGTTTGCCTTATTGCATGCTTGTCTGTTAATTGAATAAGTTGCATCTTTGAATAATGTATTAAAATGTGTAAATATGAAATGGTTGATAAGGGATAAGATGACCTCGAGGAGATATAAATGAGGGAAAAAATAATGTAGGTGACATATATAATATGAGAAATAAAATGTTAATGAATATATGTATATATATATATATATGTTGTGATAGAAGGTTTGTAAAACCTATATATGAACATTGAATTATTGATAAAAATGTTGTGTAATTATCAAAACATGCGACTTAGGTTGAGGATTAAATGAAATGAATTGAGTGCTTAATTAATGAAATTTTGTATTAATGCATGTATAGACATATGGATGAATAATTGATTGATAAAATGTAGGAAAATTTTGGTTTAAGATTGTAAATGTGTGTTAAGAGGTGTGAATGTAGAATATGTAAAATAATATATTTTTCAATATGGATTAGTATATGATTGATTAAGAATGTGATAATTATTAATGATAATTATTGAATAATTATGACAATAAAAAGTGAAGTTAGAAAGTCATGTATGACATGTGTATTTGATAAGAAAAGAGAGGTTATATGGCATACTTGGACTCATAAAGATATTATAAATTTTGGTTATGCATTAAAAGATTTGTTGGCTTTGATTGTATGAAAAACTGATTAAAGTATGGCAATATTACTTAAATTGTTATATATAATGGCAAATCATATGATTATATGATTTTAAAGTTTTATAATCATATTTTCATTATAATTGTAAAGGGAACATTGATTCCAGCAAATTAATATATAAAGAAAAAAATAAGTAATAACCTTAATTGCCCAGTTCTCAATCTGTGGACTAATTAGGGATAGATGGTGCACCATTGCGGGGGCATTACGGTACCGATATTAATATGGTTTAGGAACAGGGTGGTGATAGTATCAAGCGCACTCGTGTCCTAATTGTACACAAATGATGTGATTATACTCGGTCATGAGACTTAAGCTTCGCGAGCGCTCTTGACTTGAGACTATAGTGATTAGGGTGTTTAAGCTCCACGAACGTCTCTACTACAAGCCCTATATCTAGACAGTCCGGGAATGATATTTGGGCTATTTATATTAAAATATTATATATAAATTAATTAAAAGATGTACATGTACACGTTGAGGGATAAATGTTTAAGATAACATGAATTATCAATATTTATTAAGGTAAGTTAAATTTATAATTGAGTTATATATATATATATATATATATATATATATATATATATATTATTAATGAATTTGGTAATATTGTATAGTGATGTGTTTGTTCCTGTATAATGTATGTTGGATTATTGTGAACTGCATTATGATTTATCTACTATTCAGTTTTGGCAATTGTATGTTAAAACATCTAACCTTACTTGGATTGAGATTTGAGTTAACTAAACTAAAATAATTTTAGAGAAACCAATTAAATTAAAATGAGTTGTGGAAACTAATTAAATTAAAATAATATGAAAGAAATTTTATTTAAATTGAGTCTATATGTGGAAATTTAATAAATAATTTAAAGGACATTGTAAGAAAGGTAAAAAAATATGGAAACATGAGATGAGGTAGAATGTTTAATATTTTATAGATTACATATGGTTGAATATATGCAATTCATGTCTTCATGCAAATATAATGATAATTTAATGGGACACAAAATTTATTTTATGAAAATATTTTCTAAATTTTTATGCAATGATTTATTTAAATTATGTCATGATTTTTATGACCCTTGTTTGTCTGACTGCATGGAAAAACTTAAATGCTTATTTGTACCACTAAGCTAGAAATGGCTTAACGTGGGTTTTTCCCGTGCAGGAATTGGAGCTTGAAGTTGTAAGAAGAAGTACAAGCCTATACAAGAGGAGACGCATCAGGACTGGTTGAGGGTCAGATGTATGTTATTTTGCATTTTGTTCATTATCATGCATATGAGTTTGATAGACATGTCTGGTATATAGTTAAGAACATGTCTTGTATTTGTTTGGTTTTGAAGAATGAATCATATTCGAAACGCAGCGAAAAATAAAATTTTTTAAAATCCAAAACAAAAGATCATACATGTACTATTAAAACTAATTTATATAAATGTAAATATTAAAATTATACCTTGTAATTTTTATTTGTTCTTCAAATCTTCACTTCGTTGGGTTGAAGCAAACCAAAACAATCCACATTAGGATGTCTCTAATGATAATCCACGCGAACAATGAAGAAGAAACTATCAAGAGAAAATGGTTTGAACAAATTCAAAGTGCTAGCTTTGAAAGTATTCTTGAGAGAATTTTTTTTGTCTTAAAAATATTTTTTTTCACAAAAAATATTTTCATGTCTATTTTCTGTCATTTGATGTCTTTTCAATTTGAATCAAATTCAAAAATAAGATGAAAAGTCAAAAATAGAGAAAATGGCAACTTATGAATAGTAATTGGCCATAATTGGCCTAATTATGGCCAATTACAGCCGTTGGCCAACGGATGCAAGCTGCAGGTGCACTAGGCCTACTGCAGGCTACTGCTGGGCAAGCCAGCAGCCTGCCTAGCCCACGCAGGCCCATACGGGCCCGTGACACTCCCGAATGATTTTTTTGGTGCGATTTCATCGCGATCCATCCTAAAATAATTCTCTCATATTTTGGATCCTATCCAAGACCATTTTACTCATTCTCCATATCTTCAATGCGTGTGACCCATTAGGTTCCCGATTATGTTGGCCACTTAAATTAACAATTAATTTAAGCAGGTCATGAGCGGTATATAGCAACACATCATGACCTCCAATTGACCGGAAAGTCAGTGGTTTGACTACGAACCTTTCCATAGACAATTTTTATGCAATTATTCCTTTCACCAATCTATACCCCACTTGGTTCAGAGTATGGACATGTGTCAACTCCCACTAGATAGACTACATCACGTCTTGTCTAAGAAATGTTAGTTCTTGTCCTTGACGCTCATTACTCTATTAGATATGTCATTGAAGACTATCTTTATGACATTTCCACTCCGGCCAAAGATTCCTGAGTAATGACCACGACAAGAGGCCATGGGTATAAACTCCTTCTATCAAGAGTGGTGAATCCTTTATTGGTTACCCAATTACCTTCGAATACCTCAAGCTGTATTCAATCACCACCCTATGAGCTACCTCTCTAAGGCAACAAGGAATAGTGTCAAAATACAGAATCAATATTCAAGATATCCTTGAGTACCTCAAGTCTAAGGATACTTGCACCATTGCTATGATGCGACTATCATTGACATTTGAATAGATTATCCATATGATTGTCTCATAGTTGGTCATCCAATGTACTTAGCTACACTTAGCAAGCATCCACATGTCAACTCTAAACATCTCATGTTTATGGATTATGAGATCTGCTACTCGATCCAATCAAGGAGTGTAACATGTGCTAGTCTGTCTGGATTAATAATGTCTCATATCATTAATCCTATGACTAGGGATAATTTTGATACTAACATAATTACACATAATAAGAATCTCAATATCATGATCTCATCAGGATTTCCTTCATGCTATGTTATGTATCAAGGACTTCATTAATTGATTTAAGATCACTTGTCAATTCATATATCAAATGAACATCGAATTAATGAAAAAGCCTTTTATTAATCAAATAAATTTGTACAATAAGTGCTAAAGGTGATTGCCTTTAGAGCAATCTTCTAACAAGCTCCCACTTCCACTAAGGCCAATCTCCTTTGTATTTAATTCCATAGGCGAGTACATGAGAATCTTATTTCTTTTGGGGAAGTGGCTTAGTTAAAGGATCAGCAATATTCTGATCAGTGGACACACTTTCTATCTTTACATCATTCCTACCAATGATTTCTCTAATCAAATGGTATCTTCTGAGTACATTTTGGATCTCTGATGAGACCGTGGCTCATTTGCTTGCGCAATGGCTCCATTATTATCACAATACAATTGTATTGGATCAATAATGCTGGGAACCACTCCAAGTTCTGTGATGAATTTCTTTATCCAAACTGCTTCCTTTGCTACTTCAGAAGCTGCAATGTACTCTGCTTCAGTTGTGGAATCAGCAGTCGTTTCCTATTTGGAACTCTTCCAACTAGCTGCTCCACCATTTAGTGTAAATATATAACCTGACTGAGATTTTGAGTCATCCTTGTCAGATTGGAAGCTGGCATCGGTATACCCGCTCACAGTAATATCTCCATCTCCATATACCAAGAATACATCCTTAGTTCTTCTTAAGTACTTAAGGATATTCTTGACAGCCACCCAATGACTCTCACTAGAGTCCGATTGGTATCTATTCATGACACTCAGAGCATATGATACATCGGGTCTTGTACATATCATAGCATACATGATTGATCCTATAGCTGAAGCATATGGAATCAAACTCATGTGTGTCCTCTCATCTTGTGTCTTTCGACACAAAGACTTTGAGAGAGTAATCCCATGGGTCATGGGAATATATCCCCTCTTGGACTGCTCCATGCTAAACCTCTTTAGCTTTTTATCTATGTATGTAGACTGTGAAAGACCAAGCAACCTTTTAGATATATCTCTATAGATCTTTTTCCCTAAAATATAAACTGCTTCTCCAAGGTCTTTCATAGAGAAATTCTTGGATAACCAAATTTTGACTGATTGTAAGGCTGAGACATCATTTCCCATTAACAATATTTCATCTACATATAACACAAGAAATACGATTGCACTCCCACTAACCTTTTTGTAGACACAAGGTTCATCTGAATTATGTAAGAAACCAAACTGTTTGATTGTCTCATCAAACCGAATATTCCAACTCCTAGATGTTTGCTTTAATCCATAAATGGATCTTTGAAGCTTACATACTTTTTGCCATCTTTGGATATGAAACCTTCTAGTTGTGTCATGTACACATACTCAGTCAGATTTCCATTAAGGAAAGTTGTTTTCACATCCATTTGCCATATCTTATAATCATAATGAGTAGCAATGGCTAGGAGTATCCTTATGGATTTAAGCATAGCTACTGGGCTAAAAGTTTCACCGTAGTCAATTCCTTGTCTTTGACGATAACCTTTAGCAACAAGTCTAGCTTTATAGGTAATCACATTACCATCCATGTCAGTTTTCTTTTTGAAAACCCACTTGCACCCTATAGGCTTTATTCGTTTGGGTGGGTCAACCAAAGTCCATACTTGGTTTTCATACATAAAATCCATTTCTGACTTCATGGCTTGAAGCCATTTGTTAGATTCTGAACTATTCAGAACCTCTTCATAGGTTGTAGGCTCATCATTTTCTATGAGCAATACGTCGTTCTGTTCACTAATGAGAAATCTATATCTTTCTGGAATAGTACGTATCCTACTTGACCTACGAAGCTCTTGTGTTTCAGAAGGTTGAGCTGTTATATCATCTATATGAGTAACAAGCTCAGGTTCAGGCAATTGATCAGCATCTGTTTGAGCATCTTGAACTTCCTCAAGTTCAATTTTGCTCCCACTATCTCTTTTTAGAAGGAATTCTCTCTCTAAAAAGATAGCATGTCTTGAAATAAAAACCTTTTGTTCCAAGGGGTGGTAAAATTGATATCCATATGATGCTTTTGGATATCCCACAAACAGACATCGGTCAGACTTAGCTTCTAGCTTATTTGACATTGTTCGCTTCACATAAGCAGAACAACCCCAAATTCTCATGTAAGAAAATGTGGGACTCTTGTTATACCATATCTCATATGGAGTAACATAAACTGACTTTGAAGGAACTCCATTTAATATATAAATGGAGGTCTCTAGTTCATAACCCCAAAAGGATTTAGGCAATTCTGCAAAACTCATGATAGACCTTACCATGTCTAACAATGTTCGGTTTCTTCTTTTAGCCACACCATTGTATTATGGAGTGTAAGGTGGAGTCCATTGAGATAAAATCCCATTATCCCTAAGAAAATCTAGAAACTCATGGCTCAAGTATTCACCTCCTCGATCTGATCAAAGTCTTTTAATACCTTTGCTAAGTTGTTTCTCTACTTCATTTCTAAATTCTTTGAACTTTTCAAAATCTTCAGATTTGTATCTCATAAGATGCATGTATCCATATTGTGGGTAGTCATCGATAAAAGTAATGAAGTAGATGAAACCACCTCTAGCGTGTGTAGACATTGGACCACATACATTTAAATGTATTAAGTCTAAAAGTCCATTAGCACGTTCACCCTTTCTCTTAAAGGGTAATTTAGTCACAAGATTCACATGTGCCATATGATTCATAATCAAATGACCCTAAACTACCACTTTTGTGTAGCTTAGCCATGCGTTTCTCACTTATATGACCAAGACGACAATGCCATAAATAAGATGATTTCAACATATCTTGTTTTTGCCTTTTATTATCATTGATGTTTAAAATTCTATTTGACATATCTAATATGTATATTCCGTTGCATAATGTACCATTAGCATAAAGAATTCCATTCAACATAATAGAACAACAATTGTTACTAAAAGCTAAAAGGAAACCATCTTTATTTAGACTTGAAACAAAAATAATGTTTTTAGTCAAAGTAGGTACATGATAGCAATTCTCCAAATTTAATATAAGCCCACTACGGAGGGTCAATACATATGTTCCTATAGCTAATGCAGCAACCCTTGCTCCATTTCCAACGCGTAGGTGTGACTCTCCCTTATTGAGCTGTCTACTGTTCCTTAGGCCCTGCATATCAGTGCATATGTGTGAGCCACAACCAGTATCTAATGCCCATATATTATTATTGGAAACAGTATTAACTTCAATGGCAAAATACCTGAAGTAGATGGGGCATCAGATGCCTTCTTCTTTAAGGACTCTAAGTAAGCCTTGCAGTTTTTCTTCCAATGGCCATCCTTGCCACAATGGAAGCATGTCCGTTTTGGAGCAATCTCCTTGGCCTTTTTCATGGCCACGTCCCTTAGGCTTTATGGAGTTCTTCTTCTTTTTAAGGTTCTTCCTTTTAGAACTTGAAGAGTCCACCAGCATCACAGCCTTACTGTCCTTTTTGACAAATGGCTCAGCTGTTTTAAGCAAGTTAATCAGCTTAGGAATAACGTTAGAGATTTGGTTCATCCTATAGTTAAGCACAAAATGTGAATAACTATCAGACAAACCGGTTAGAATTAAGTCAATACTTAATTCATGGTCCATCACAAATCCCAAGGTTGCCAACCTCTCAATATAGCCATTCATCTTCAATGCATATTGCACTAGAGATGTCCCCTCAACCATCTTAGTGCGAAAGAGCAACCTTTAAGTTTCGAACTTTTTGGAACGTGCTTTCTCATCAAAAAGCTCTCTTAGATGGTATACTATGGAATTAGCATCCATAGCCTCATGCTGCTTTTGCAACTCAGCTGACATAGTAGGAAGCATAATGCAGCTTGCCATCTCACTATCATCGAGATGCTTTTGATATGCCTTCCAAACATCTTCAGAAGCATTAGCAGTATGGGGATTAGGGAGTGCCTCATCTAGGACATAGCCAATCTTTTCGAATTTGAGAACTATTCTGAAATTCCTTAGCCAATCCAAAAAATCGGGCCCAGTCAACTTATTTGATTCCATTAGTGATCGCAAATTTACATTTGTCATGATGATGATTCTAGCAACCTAGATGTAAAATAGAACATGTTAGAATGTACATAAAATGCATGTTTATTAGGTCTTTAATAAATTGCATTATAGCTCCCACTATTTTATAGCAAATCCATAGCCCTCACTATGAACCCGAGAGAACTTATATGGAAGTTCTCCTAGTGGGTCGATATCCAACTAGCTAAGAATAACCTTGAGGAAACTCAACAAGCTATCCTTAGTTTGGTTGGTAGGTATCTAATCCATACCAATTGCATTATTAATGCAACTATCGAATCTTGTGCTATCAACTTATTGATGTGTGCACATACATTGGGCTATCGACTCTTGATATGTGTACATCTCATGTATACAAACCCAACTTCACCTCAAATACACATTAACCTTGGCGCAAATCCAACAAGTTAATAATATCATTTAAGTCTAACCCATTAATTGTGAAATCTAATTTCAATGGATTAAACATATTCTTATAGAGTGAGCTTGAGGCAACTTAACAACCCTAACTCTAGAAGAACTCTGGTTCTCCCTATATTAATGGAAGGCGTAAGACTTAATTGTTTATTTAGTGAGGGATTTCTTTGTTAAGTCTCATCAAGTTTTTATTTCATGCTTTTATATATCATACATTCATCACATAGATATATAAAGATAGTTACATTAACTATATGGTATGATTATGAACATACTAAAGTTAATCTCTTGAGCCAAAGAGAGATTGACTAGGACTTACCTAGGTATATGCATGAATTTACAACCCAAAATAGAAATCAAATTCCTATTTCTAAGTCTTCTTGTTTATGATACCAACTCCTTTGCTTCTTGCTCCTTTGTATCTTCATTCTATCCTAATCCTATGTGATCTAATTACATATTTCAAATTATAGAAAACCTCAATTTATATTTGAGAGGAGTAGGATGAGAAGAGTAATACATAAGAAAGAAAAAAGAGGTAGGGACACGCAGACCCTATTTACCATAAAACAAAATAATTTCATGCATGCTCAATTACATTGGGCCTAAGTCCATAATCATCCATCATGCCTTTTCATACACCCCTAACATGCATTCTCTAATGCACAAAAAAAAAATGACAATTTTGGATTTCAATTTGTAAATCGATTCAACACTTGAATCGAAATTGCCTATATGTGTTCTTTCGGTTAATTTAATTTTGTATGTCATTTTAAAGTGGAATTTAATATTTAATCAAATTAAATTAAATTCCATATTTCCAGAAATAATTCAAAATTAATTCTCCTTTAAATCAGAATATTATGATGTTAAAATTAAACTATTTAATTTTATTATACATATCAATTTCTAGTCATACTATAATTACAATTGCACAACTTAAATTAATTCAAAATTAATTTCCAAAAATTATAAAATTTTTCAGAACATCAAATCACCATTCTAATTATCTTTATGTCAACACCTCTCTAAGTGGCCAATATAACATGCATTCTCTAAATCACCATCCAATCACCACCCTATGAGCTACCTCTCTAAGGCAATAAGGAATAGTGTCAAAATACAGAATCAATATTCAAGATATCCTTGAGTACCTAAAGTCTAAGGATACTTGCACCATTGCTATGATGCGACTATCATTGACATTTGAATAGATTATCCATATGATTGCCTCATAGTTGGTCATCGAATGTACTTAGCTACACTTAGCAAGCATCCACATGTTAACTCTAAACATCTCATGTTTATAGATTATGAGATCTACTACTCGATCCAATCAAGGAGTGTAACATGTGCTAGTCTGTCTGGATTAATAATGTCTCATCTCATTAATCCTATGACTAAGGATAATTTTGATACTAACATAATTACACATGATAAGAATCTCAATATCATGATCTCACCATGATTTCCTTCATTCTATGTTATGTATAAAGGACGTCATTAATTGATTTAAGATCACTTATCAATTCATATATCAAATGAACATCAAATTAATGAAAAAGACTTTTATTAATCAAATAAATTTGTACAATAAGTGCTAAAGGTGATTGCCTTTAGAGCACTCCTCTAACAGTATTTTGGTATTATATCTATTTAGTTAGATGTAAGGTAAAAGCCGTTAATTTTGATAGTTATAATGAAGTATAATTTATGTAACAGGATGGTGTATTTTGGATAATCGAATTTGTGTGTATATTTGAATATAAAAAAATATCAATTAAGTTATTAAATGAAAATTTTAAACTCAGGCTAGTTTTATTTAGCTTGTCATCGTCATTCCGCTTATGTAATGGGATTATTCCTATTATATAGGCGGGATGTTACGTAAAAAGTTATGCAAAGCTCATCATTGACCTCACCATGTCTAATAAGGTACGGTTTCTCCTTTCATGCACACCATTATGTTATGGCGTGTAAGGTGTGTTAGAAAAGTACTTGAAAGGCAATTACTTTTAACACTTATTGTACAAATTTATTTGATTAATAAAAAGAATTTTCATTAATTTGGTATTTATTTAATATATGAATTGATAGTGATCTTAAGTCAATTAATGAAGTCTTTGATACATAACATAGTATGACAGAAATCATGATGAGATCATGATATTGATATACTTATCATGTATAATTAAGTCAGTATCTATATTATCCCTAGTCATAGGATTAATGAGATGGTACATTGTTAATCTGAATTGACTAGTACATTTTATACTTCGTGATTGGATCAACCAGTAGATTTCATAAGAAGTAAACATGAGATGTTTAAAGTAAACATGTAGATGGTTGCGAAGTGTAGCTAAGTACATTGGATGACCTACTATGAGACAATCATATTGATAATCTATTCAAATGTCAATGATTGTGTAATGCCCACTAATTAGAATTTAATTAGAATAAGTATGTGGTATACATAGGAAACACATGTAGACAATAGAGATTAAAATAGATGGAATAAATGACTAAATTAAAATTAAAATAAAGTAAATTAAATTGATTAACATGATGAATTTGAGTCAATTAGACCACATAATTAAATTGTATTTTTGGTAAAAAAAATAACAAATAAATAATAATAATAATAATAATAATAATAATAACAACAGTAGAAAAATCGTGAAAAGGGAAGAGGGGAAAGTCAATTGACTTTGCCCCATTTTATCTTAACTTTTACACAATTCTATCAAACTTATCTCCATTCTTCTTCTTCCTCAAACCAATAGCCTCCATTTCTTATCCTTTCCTTCGATATTTGCATCAAAATCAGCCCAAATAAATATGTTCCTGGTAAGTAAACTATTTCCCATTGTTATTGTGTTATTAGAACTTTTTGGGTTATGTTATTGTAGTATAATTCACTCTATTTTTGATTATCTTGTGAATCAAATTTTGAGATGTGTTAAACATAAACGTTGTTCAATTATGTCTTGTGTATCTTTCTATGGAATTTGATTGAAGGATTTTGAGTATATGAAGAGAAATGGTCATTTGAGTGAGACTGGTCCTTGAAAGAGTATCAATAGGATACTCCATGGTCTTTGCCTAATTTGATCATCTCAATGGCTGAATCTAAGGTTTGTAACAGGTAGATATATGTGTTATTTAGGTCTCTGCAAAATTTCATATAAATATCTCTTGTGTAGGTTGAGTTATAGTGAAATGAACTATAGTTGTTCCTTGATTGAGTTGTGTTCTGGTACCTGTGCAGCTCTAATATATTCATGTTCCTTTTGAGCTTCTTAAAGGCTGAATTAGCCAAAGTTTAAAACATGAAAGTTTTCTTTCTATGTCTTATCTAAGTTTTTGGGAAAGGTTCACCTTAAAATGTCAATTATTTTGTGAGTTATGAGCTGAACAAGTGAACTAGTTAGGTTTTCATTCTATTTTGAACCAGTTATAGATCCTCTAGTATTTGAGAACCTTGAAGACCTAATCTGGAAATGAGTTAAACATGAAAAATGTTTCGAATTAACTTATATAACTTTATTAAAAGTGTCATAATAATTGAAGCTACACATTGAAAGATATGAATTTTTAAATATGGTACCCCAAAACAGCCTAAGAGCACAAAACAGAGCAACATTTAAAATTATACCAAAAATTGTGTAATGCTTCAAAAATTCTGAAATTTTAGTATGTTTTAGTCTTACATGTAAAATTTAATTAAGAATAAGAATCATATAAATTGGATAAGTGTAGAAAATTTTATTATTTCAATAGTCCTAAGAGGTCCTGTTCTAGCTTAAAAGAAATTGCAGTCATTTATTTAAACTATATTAAAAATAAATCCTTTATCAATGTATTAATTATTTATATTTTCGAATTTGGATCTCAACAAGAAGAAGAACAACAAAAGTGAATAAGCTCCGAGTTTATATTTTGGAAAAAAAAAACACTATCGAGGTTTGTACATATATGTATTTTGGTTTGCCTCTAGGAATGATTGTGTGCGCATGACATGAATTATTGTCATGATGATGAAATATTATATTATGGCATGTTTTAAAATTATAGAAATGTTATTAACTAGAAACTTAACATTATGCTAATATTTGATAAAATATCATGCTATTACATGGTATTGAATTAAATTATGAGTATATGATTATGTTAATATGAAATGAGTATTGGTTATAGAAACAAGTAATTAATGTTGTTAATTGCCCATTTCTCTACCTGAGGACTGACATAGGATTGTTGGTGCACCATTATGGAAGTTACAGTACCGATATAGATATGATTTAGAGACAGGGTGGCTTAAGCTCTAGGAGTGCCCCTGATCCTGATTACACACAGATGACATGATTATATTTGATCAAGGTGGCTTAAACTCTGGGATTACCCTTGACTTGAGATTATAGTGAGTAGGGTGGCTTAAGCTCCACAAGTGCCCCTATTTCACATCCCGTATCCGGACAGTCCGGGAAAGAGATTTTGGGCTACTAAATCATAGAATAAAATATGAGATTTTATTAATTGATGTAAGTCACAAAATGTAAAATGCTTACATAAGGTGCTGCAAATTTAATTATTGAATAAGGTTATTATGTTTATTGAATAAGGTTATTATGTTATGTATTTATTTATTTTATATGATAAAAATGTAATAAAATTTGATGTGCCATGATTTTATTTGAGACATGCATTTGTGTGACTGTCTGGGCAAAACTTTAATACTTATATGTATCCCTAAGCTATAGATAGCTTAGCATGGGTTCTGTAGCTAGTAAATAGTCAAGTTGATCAAAAAGAAATCCAAGCTCATATCAGCAAAGACACAAAAGACGTAGTTAGAGGGTTAGTCACCTATTATGTTTTTTTTAGTTTGACCATATATATGGTTTGTGGTAGACATGTCTCAAATGTTAATATTGTATATAAAAATAATTATGTAACATAATTGAGTGTCATATGTGTATACAACATAATGATAAATATATATTGTTAATTAGAATGACTTGCCTAAACCAATATAAATAAATAGATTAAGTTATTTAAAATTAAAAAGTTTTAATTCGAATAAATTTATCGAGTTAAGCTTGTGGCATCCTTCTTATATATGTGTGATTATCCCTAATATATAAGTGAGGCACCACATTTAGTGATATCAGAGCAGGTTTATGCATTTCTAGGCCTAGGTGGGAAATGGGATATTAGGCATAAATATACATGTGTCTCATATAGTTCTGATATGGGTTTTTTTCTTAGCAACTTGTAGGATTGTTGGAAGATGTCTTAGAATGAAAGGGACATGGCTGAGAGTACTGGCTCTCCTGATACTGAGACTCGTCATCAGCCTAGTGCAGTGAGCGTGCAAGGACAAGATGCTGCTCCAAATCCCCCGCAGTAGGCAGCAGAACAAATTGATCCTAGTCAAATTTAATTTATACAACAGATGACTGTATTATTCCAACAGATGGTGCAAGCCATTCCTCAGCCTACCCCTGTGTCACCACCTAAACCAAAAGTAACAATTGATAGGCTTCATAAGTATGGGGTTTCAGATTTCGATTGTAAGAAAGATGAGGATCCAGCTGTAGCTGAGTATTGGTTGGAAAAGACTAAAAGAATTTTTAAAGAGTTGCAAGTAGAAGTAGATGACAAAGCTAGATTTGTTACTTCTCTAATCCTATATAAGGCATATGATTGGTGGAAATCAGTTCTTACTAAGCCAAATATGGTGGAACCGGTCTCATGGGATTCCTTTCTCTCTGAATTCAAAGATCAATATATCTTGTTGATTTATATTGATGAGAAAAAGAAAGAATTCATGAATCTCAAACAAGGTAAAATGTCAGTGACTGAGTATGAGCGAGATTTTACCAGACTGAGCTAGTATGCTTCTTAATTAGTTGCAAAGGAAAGAGATAAATGCAGAAGATTTAAAGATGGCCTTGATGAAAAGGTTGGAGATATTGTGACTGCTCTCCAGCATACAATTTTTCTCAATTACTTTTTGTAGCACTCAGCCTTGAAAAAAGGAAAAAGAGAAAAATAAAAGAATCTTTTAAAATGTCAGCTACTCCTGAGGCTCAATTCACCAAGAAAAAGATTCATTTCTTTACTTGTCGTTCATAGAATAGAGGACAGGGAAAGGATCTTAGCTATTCACAAACAGGGTCTTTTAGGAGGGGACCGCCCTCTAAGGCTCCTTCTGTTATGGCCAGTTCACAACCTCAAGTTGGCAAGGAAGCTATACCAATATGTACCATTTGCAATAGAAGCCATCGGGGGGAATGTTGGCGTGTCATAAGTGTTTTCTTTAGATATGGGTCCAAGGAACACATACAGAAGGATTGCCCACTCTTGACAAGTGGTACTCCTACTCAGACTCCTAGGTCAGCTCTGACTTAGCCTGGAGTTCAGTTCAAAGGAGGACCAGGCCGACCAAGGAAGGCTGTTTCAGAGACAGTGAATAGACTTAGATCCAGTAGAGCTCCAGCTAGAGCCTATGGCTTTAAAGCTAAGGAAGATCAGGCGGCAACATATGTTATTGTTGGTATATTTTTATTATATGATTTTGACATTTGTGCACTCATAGATCCGGGTTCCACACATTCCTATATTTGCACTAGTACACCTAGCCAACATAACATGATTAGAGAGAAGCTAGAAAATTGAATTGAAGTTAAGAACCCCTTGGGTCATAGTGTAATAGTGAATAAAGTATTCAGAAATTGCCCTTTAGTTGTGCATAGGAAGGAGTTTTCTGTAGACTAGATTGAGTTGCCTTTCCATGAGTATGATGTCATATTACGCATGCATTGCTCTCACATCACAAAGCAGTGGTGGATTGCAAGTCTAAATTTGTGGTACTTAAGATAAAAATCAAGAGGAAATATTATGAAAGGTGAATTATTTTCACAACGTCCTCGAGTCATATCCATAATGAAAGCTCAGAGATTGATGAGAAAATGGTGTGAAGCTTATTTGGCCCATGTGATTGACACTAGAAAAGGAGGTTCAAATCTTCAAGATATTCTGGTGGTAAATGAGTTCCCAAATGTGTTTCCTAATGACTTACCTGGGCTGCCTCTGGAGAGAGAGGTAGAGTTTGCTATTGATCTTCTTCCAGGAACTATGCCTATATCAAACATGCCATACAGGATGGATTTTTGAGGCTATATATTGATTATCGACAGTTGAATAAGGTGACCATCAAGAACAAATACCCATTGCCACGGATTGATGATCTCTTTGACTAACTTAAAGGTGAATGAGTATTTTCCAAGATAGATTTGAGATCAAGTTATCACCAATTAAGAGTGAAGACGGAGGATATAGCTAAAATCATGTTCAGAACCAGATACGACCATTATGAGTTTTTGGTTATGCCATTTGGGCTGACCAATGCTCCAGCAGCATTTATAGATCTTATGAATAAAATCTTCTGGACACATCTTGATCAATTTGTGGTTGCTTTCATTGATGATATTTTGGTATATTTTAAAGATTTAGAAGAACATGAAAAACATTTGAGAATAGTGTTGCAGACTCTCAGAGAATATAAGCTCTATACCAAACTCTCAAAATTGTGAGTTTTGGCTAAATGAGGTGACATTTTTAGGACACATTATCTCTGCAAAGGGCATTAAATTGGATTCTAGAAAAGTTAAGGCAATTGTGAGTTGGAAACCCCTACGGAATGTGACCGAGGTCAGAAGTTTCTTGGGTTTAGCTGGATATTATCGAAGGTTTGTTAAAGGTTTTTCAATGATTGCTTCTCCTTTAACAAGACTATTGAGAAAGATTGTTAAATTTGAACGGACAGATAAGTGTCAAGCTAGTTTTGATAAGCTTAAAAGTATGCTCACTAAGGCCCTTTGACACAACCGATCCCTAATAAGGAGTATGTCATTTATAGTGATGCTTCTCGTAATGGATTGGGTTGTGCATTGATGTAAGATGGAAAGGTGTTTTCTTATGCTTATAGGCAGTTAAAGCCATATGAAAATAATTATCCTACCCATGGCCTAAAGTTGGTAGCTATAGTTTTTGCATTAAAGATTTGGCGCCATTATTTATATGGGGAGAAGTGTTTCATTTACATAGATCACAAAAGTTTGAAATATCTTCCCTCATAGAAAGAATTGAATTTGAGGTAGAAAATATGGCTAGAAATAATAAAGGATTATAATTGTGTGATTGACTACCATCTAGGCAAAGCTAATGTAGTAGCAGATGCTTTAAGCATAAAGATTGTGGCAGAGTCGCACATTCAACCCACTTTTACTAAGGAAATCAAAGGTGCACAAAGAAAGGATAGAAAGCTAGTTGAATTAGCTAAGTTCATCTCTAAGAAGGAGAGACATGGATTCACTATGGACATAGATGGTGGACTGTTCTATCAAGACATATTATGTATGGCCGATGTAGAAGATCTTAGACAGAGGATTCTTAGAGAGGCCCATGAAAGCAAATATGCTATGCACCCAGGGAGTAACAAGATGTATTAAGAGTTCAAGAGCAGATACTAGTGGGCAGGTATGAAAAAGTACATCACATAATACACTTCTAAATGTTTGACTTGTCAGTAGGTCAAGGCTGAGCATCAAGTACCTTCGGGGTTGCTACATCCAATTTCTTTTCCATAATGGAAGTGGGAACGGATCATTATAGATTTTGTGACTAGATTTCCTTTGACTTCAAGCAAACATGATACTGTATGGGTCATAGTGGACATATTTACAAAGTCAACACATTTCTTACCTATCAGAAAGGATTACCCACTGAATAAATTGGCATAAATTTATACGAATGAAGTAGTACGAATTTATGAAGTATATGTTTCTATTGTGTCTGACAGAGATCCCTGCTTCACATCTCAATTTTGGGGTAGTCTACAGTGAGCTCTAGGTACTAAGCTCAATTTTAGCATGGTTTTTCATCCGCAGATAGATGGACAATCAGAAAAAGTCATTCAAATTCTAAAAGATATGATGAGAAGTTTGTCATTGAATTTGAAGGTAGTTGGGACAAATATCTTCCTTTAATGGAATTCACCGATAATAACAGTTATCAGTCTAGTATCCAAATGGCTCCATATGAGGCACTTTATGGTAGAAAGTGTCGAACACATCTATGTTGGACAAAACTCAGCGAAAGGAAGCTTGTGGGACCGGACCTAGAGCAAGAGACAGAAGAAAAAGTGAGAGTCATTCACGAAAGACTTAAAGCAGCTATAGATAGACAGAAATCATACGCTGACCTCAAAAGACTGGATATTGAATATGCAGAGGGTGATAAATTTTTGTTTAAAGTATCTCCCTAGAAGAAAGTTTTACGATTTGGGAAGAAAGGCAAGTCCAAGGTTCATCAGACCTTATGAAATATTAGAAAGAGTTGGACCTATTGCTTATAGACTCGCTCTACCACCGGAGTTGAGTCAAATACATGATAAACTAAAATAGATAGAAGAAATGACTAAATTAAAATTAAAATAAAGTAAATTAAATTGATTAATATGATAAATTTGAGTAAATTAGATTACATAATTAAATTGTATTTTTGGTAAAATAATAATAATAATAATAATAATAATAATAATAATAATAATAATAATAATTCAAAAAAAGAAACAGCAGAAAAATCATGAGAAGGAAAGAGGGGAAAGTCAATTGACTTTGCCCCATTTTATCCTAACATCTACACAATTCTATCAAACTTATCTCCATTCTCCTTCTTTCTCAAACCACCAGCCTCTATTTCTTCATCCTTTTCTTCAAGATTCACATAAAAATCATTCCAAATAAATCTTTTCTTGGTAAAAAATATATTTCTCATTGTTATTGTGTTATTAGAACTTTTTGGGTTATATTACTACAGTATATTTCACTCTATTTTGATTATCTTGTGAATCAAATTTGAAGACGTATTAAACATAAAAGTTGTTCATTTATATCTTTTGTATCTGTCTATCAAAGTTTTATTGAATTATTTTGAGTATACAAAGAGAAATAGTCATTTGAGTGAGATCGGTCCCTTGAAGAGTGTTAACAGGATACTCCACAGTTTTTTTATCAATTTGGTAATCTTAATCGCTGAATCTAAGCTTTTGTAAAACATAAAAGTTGTAGATCTATGTTTTATTTAGGTCTCTCAAAACTTTTGTACAAATATCTCTTGTGTAGGTTGAGTTATAGTGAAATGAACTATAGCTATTCCTTGATTGAGTTGTGTCATGGTAACTGTCCAGCTCTAGTATATTCATGTTCCTTTTGAGCTTCTTAAAGGTTGAATTTGCCAAAGTTCAAAACATGAAAGTTTTATTCCTATGTCTTATCTAAGTTCCTGGGAAAGGCTCACCTTAAAATGTCAATTACTTTGTGAGTTATGAGTTGAAAAAGTGAACTAGTCAGGATTTCATTCTATTCTGAACCAGTTATAGATCCTCCAGTATTTGAGAACCTTAAAGACCTAATCTGGAAATGCAGTAAACATGAAAAATGTTCCAAATTAACTTATATAACTTTATTAAAATTTTCATAACAATTGAAGCTACACATTGAAAGATATGAAATTTTAAATATGGTACCCCGAAACTGCCTAACGGCAGAAAACAGAGCAACATTTAAAATTATACCAAAAATTGTGTAATGGTTCAAAAATTCTGAAATTTTAGTATGTTATAGTCTTACATGTTAAAATTAATTAGGAATAGGAATCATATAAATTGGATAAGTGTAGAAAAATTAATTATTTCAATAGTCCTAACAGATCCTGTTCCAGCTTAAAAGAAATTGTAGTTATTTATTTAAACTAGATTAAGAATAAATATTTTATCAATGTATTAATTATTTATATTTTCAAATTATGATTTCAACAAGAAGAAGAACCACAAAACTGAACAAGCTCTGAGTTTATATTTTGGAAAAGAAAAGCACAATCGAGGTCTATATATATATGTATTCTGGTTTGCCCCTGTGAATGATTGTGTGCGCATGACATGAATTATTTGTCACAGTGATGAAGTATTATATTATGGCATGTTTTAAAATTATAGAAATGTTATCAACTAGGAACTTAACATTATGCTAATATTTGATAAAATATCATGCTATTACATAGTATTGAAATAAATTATCAGTATATGATTATGTTAATATGAAATGAGTATTGGTTATAGAAACAAGTAATTATTGTTGTTAATTGCCCATTTCTCTACTTGAGGACTGACATAGGATAGATGGTGCACCATTATGGGGAAGTTACGATACCGATATAGATATGATTTTGGGACAGGATGGCTTAAGTTTTGGGAGCGCCCTTGATCCTGATTACACACGGATGACATGATTATATTCGGTTAAGGTGGCTTAAGCTCTGGAAACGTCCTTGACTTGATATTACAGTGAGTAAGGTGGCTTAAGCTCTATGAGCGTCCCTATTTCATACCCTATATCCGGACAATCCGGGAACGAGATTCTGGGCTAATAATTCATAGAATAAAGTATGAAATTTTATTAATTGATGTAAGTAACAAAGTGTAAAATGCTTACATGAGGTGGTGCAAATTTAATTATTGAATAAGGTTATTATGTTTATTCTTTTTATATTATGTATTTATTTATTTTATATGACAAAAATGTAATAAAATTTGATGTGCCATGATTTTATTTGAGACATGCATTTGTGTGATTGCCTGGAAAAAACTTTAATACCTATATGTCTGACTAAGCTAGAGATAGTTTAGCATGGATTCTTCTTAGGCAGGAATTGAAGCTGTAGGTAGTAGATAGTGAAGTTGATCAAGAAGAAATCCAAGCTCATATCAGCAGAGAAACAAAAGACGTAGTTAGAGGGATGTTTACCTATTATGTTTTTTTTTAGTTTAACCATGTATATGGCTTGTGATAGACATGTCTCATATGTTAATATTTTATACATAAATAATTATCTAACATAATCAAGTGCCATATATGCATACAACATAATGATAAATATATATATTGTTAATTAGAATGACTTGCTTAAACCAATATAAATAAATAGATCCAGTTATTTAAAATGAAAAAAAATTTAATTTGAACAAATTTATCGAGTTAACCTTGTGGTATCCTTTTTATATATGTGGGATTATCCCTAATATATAAGTGGAGCGCCATAGATAGTCTTGTCATATCAATAGTCCAAATATCTTTAGACTTGAGGTACTCATGGATATCTTGGATACTTATTTTGCATTTTGACATTATTCTTTGTTTTCTTGGGGAGGTTGATCATAGGGTGGTGATTGGGTGCAGCTTGAAGTATTTGAAAGTAATTGGAAAACCAATAAATGATTCACCACTCCTAATAGAAGGGGTGTATACCCATGGCCTCTTGTTGGGGTCATTACTTGGAAATTTCTGGTCGGAGTGGAAATGTCATGAAGATAGTATTTAATGACATAACTAAAAGAGTAATGAGCATCAGGGACAAGAACTAATATTATTTGGGCTAGATGTGATTGAGTTAGTCTAGTGGAAAACTCTGAATCAAATGGGGTATAGAATGGTGAAAGGAATAGTTATACAAAAATTGTCTATGGAAAGGTTCATAATCAAATAATTGTCTTTCTAATCAGTTGGGGGTCATGATGTATTGCTAGATACTACTCTTAACTTGCTTAAATTAATTGTTAAT
The DNA here is from genome assembly GCA_023653625.1 of Triadica sebifera. Classification (NCBI taxonomy): domain Eukaryota; kingdom Viridiplantae; phylum Streptophyta; class Magnoliopsida; order Malpighiales; family Euphorbiaceae; genus Triadica; species Triadica sebifera. The sequence goes on from CM042900.1 coordinate 12,237,149, forward strand.
TTAAGTGGTCAACATAATCGAGAATCAATTAGGTCACACGCATTGGAGATATGGAGAATGAGTAAAATGGTCTTAGGTAGGATCCAAAAATATAAGAGAATTATTTCAGGTTAAATCACGATGTGATCGCATAAAAAATCTCTTGGGAGGGGTCACAGGCCCACTCGGGCCCACTGCCCAGCACGTTAATGCACCTCGTTGGCCAATGGCCATCTTTGGCCTTAATTAGGTCAATCATGGCCAATTACTATTCATTAAGTTTTCTTTTCTCCATTTTTTGACTTTTAAGTTTTTTTTCAATATGATTCAAATTGAAAAGATATCAAATGGCAAAAAAGAGACATGAAAATTTTTTTACTAAAAATTTATTTTTGAGACACAAAAATTCTCTCAAGATCAAATTCAAAGCTAGCACTTTGAAATTTGTTCAAAACCATTCCTCTTGTTAATTTATTCTTCATTCTTTGCATAGAATATTATTAGAAACATCCTAGTGTGGATTGTTATGGTTTACTACAACCTAGCAAGGTGAAAATTTGAAGAATAAATAAAAAAATTACACGGTATAATTTATAATCTATATGATTTAACGAATTAGTTTTAATGGCACAAGCAAGATTCTTCTCTCGGATTTTAAAATTTTATTTTCTGCTGTACTTTATGAAAGAAATTTTCCTTTAAAACCCAATAAGGTGGAGTCCATTGAAATAAAATCCGATTATCTCTCAGATAACCTTAAAACTCTTAACTTAATAGTATTCGCCACCTCTATCTGATCTAAGTGTTTTAATACTTTTACCAAGTTGTTTCTCTGCTTCATTTTTGAATTATTTCAAATTTTCAAAAGCTTCAGATTTATATCTCATCATATATAAGTATCCAAATCGTGAATAGTCATCAATAAAGGTAATGAAGTAAATAAAACCACCTTTGGCATATACTGCATTGGTCCACATACATCTGTATGTACAAGATCCAATAGCCCATTGGCATGTTTACCCTTTCCACAAAAGGATGATTTTGTCATCTTTCCTAATAAACAAGATTCACATGTGTTATATGATTCATAATCAAATGACCTTAATTCACCATTCTCATATAACTTAGTCATGCGCATCTCATTTATATGGCCAAGATGACAATAACATAAATATGATGGTTTTAAGTTATCTAACTTTTGTCTTTTATTATTGATATTGAGGATTGAATTAGATATGTCAAGAACTTAAATCTCATTAAATAATATGCTAGTTCCATAACAAAATATTATGCAATCATATAGAGCAATCATTGTCATTAATAGTCAAATGAAATATTTTTCAATTTAAACAATAAGCATAAATAATATTTTTTGTTTAAACTGGAATATAATAACAATTACCTAATTCTTAAACAAGCCCACTAGGGAGTTTCAATACATAAGTTCCCACAGCTAATACAACAACTCTTACTCCATTGCCAACACGTAGGTCTAACACTCCTTTTCTGAGCTATCTACTTTTCCTTAGACCTTTCATATCATGCATATGTAAGACCTGTTGGGTTTTGAAGAATGAATCAGATTCATAAATGCAGCAAAAAAATAAAATTTCCAAAACCCAAAACAAAATATCATACTTGTGCCATTAAAACTAATTTACATAAACATAGAGGTTAGAAATTAGACCTTGTAATTTTTTATTTGTTATTCAAATCCTCACTTTGTTATACCAATCCATACTAGGATGTCTATAATGATAATCCATGCAAAGAATGAAGAAGAAACTATCAAAAGAAATGGTTTGAACAAATTTAAACTGCTAGCTTTGAAAGTGTTCTTGAGAGAATTTTGTTGTGTTTTAAAAATAATTTTTTCACAAAAAAATATTTTTATATCTATTTTCTGCCATTTGATGTCTTTTCTATTTCAATCAAATTCAAATAAAAGATGAAAAGTCAGAAATGGAGAAAAGAGAAATGAATGAATAGTAATTGGCCATAATTGGCCTAATTAAGGTCAAATTCACCCGGTTGGCCAACGAGAAGGAAGTAGCAGTGTGTTGGGCCTGCTATGAGCTGCTGCTGAGCAGCACAGCTGGCTCGCTAGGCACGCCAGTAGCCTGCCTAGCCAGCACAGGCCTGTGACCCTTCTGAATGATTTTTCCTGACCGATCTCATCGCGATCCATCCCAAAATAATTCTATCACATTTTGGATCATATCTAAGACCATTTTACTCATTCTCCATATCTTTAATGCGTGTAACCCATTAGGTTCCCGATTATGTTGGCCACTTAAATTGACATTTAAATTCAGCAAGTCATGAGTGATATCTAGCAACATACCATGGCCCCAAATTGAACGAAAATTCAGTGGTTTGACTACGAACCTTTCCATAGACAATCTCCGTGAAATTATTCATTTCACCATTCTATACCCCCACTTAGTTCGGACTATGGACATATCTCAACTTCCATGAGACTAACCACATCACGGCTAGCCCAAGTGTTAATTCTTGTCCCTCAGGCTCATTATTCTATTAGATATGTCATTGAAGACTATCTTTATGATATTTCCACTATGGCCAGAGATTCCAGAATCATGACCATGACAAGAGGCCATAGGTATACACTCCTTCTATCAGGAGTGGTGAATGTTTTGTTGGTTACCCAATTACCTTCGAATACCTCAATCTGTATCCAATCACCCCTACGAGCAACCTCCCTGAGGCAATAAGGAATAGTGTCAAAATACATAATCAATATTCAAGATATCCTTGAGTACCTCAAGTTTAAGGATACTTGCACAATTGCTATAATGTGACTATCATTGACATTTGAATAGATTATCCATATGATTGTCTCGTAGATGGTTCCAATGTACTTAGCTACACTTAGCAAGCATCCATATGCTAACTCTAAACATCTCATGTTTATAGATTATGAGATCTACTACTCATTCCAATCAAGGAGTGTAACATGTGCTACTCTATCTGGATTAATAATGTCTCGTCTTATTAATCCTATGACTAGGGATTATTTTGATACTAACATAACTACACATGATAAGAATCTCAATATCATGATCTCATCCTTCATGCTATGTTATGAATCAATGACTTCATCAATTGATTTAAGATCACTTATCAATTCATATACCAAATGAACATCAAATTAATGAAAAAGTCTTTTATTAATCAAATAAATTTATGCAATAAGTGCTAAAGGTGATTGCCTTTAAAGCACTCCTCTAACAAGCTCCCACTTGCACTAAAGCCAATCACTTTTGTATTTAATTTCATAGGCGAGTACATGAGAATCATATTTCTTTTGGCGAATTGGCTTCGTTAAAGAATCAACAATATTTTGATCAATGGGCACTCTTTCTATCTTTACATCATTCCTACCAATTATTTCTCTAATCAAATGGTATCTTCTGAGTACATGTTTGGATCTTTAATGAGACCGTGGCACCTTTGCTTGTGTAATGGCTCTATTATGATCACACTACAATTGTATTGGATCAATAATACTACGAACCACTCCAAGTTCTATGATGAATTTCTTTACCCAAACTGCTTCCTTTACTACTTTAGTAGCTACAATGTACTCTGTTTCGGTTGTGGAATCAGCAGTCATTTCCTGTTTGGAACTCTTCCAACTAACTGCTCCAACATTTATTGTGAATATATAACCTGATGAGATTTTGAGTCATCCTTGTCAGATTGGAAGCTAGCATCAGTATACCCGCTCACAATAAGATCTTCATCTCCATATACCAAGAATACATCCTTACTCCTTCTTAAATACTTAAGGATATTCTTGACAGGCACCTAATGACCCTCATCAGGGTTCAATTGGTATCTACTCATGACACTAAGAGCATATAAGACATCAGGTCTTGTACATATCATAAGCTACATGATTGATCCTATAGCTGAAGCATATGGAATCAAACTTATGTGTGTCCTCTTATCTTATGTCTTTGGACATAAAGACTTTGAGAGAATAATCCCATGGGTCATGGGAATATATTTGCTCTTGGACTGCTCCATGCTAAACCTTTTTAGCATCTTATCTATGTATGCAGACTGTGAAAGACAAAGCAATCTTTTAGATCTATCTCTATAGATCTTTATCCCCAAAATACAGACTGCTTTTCCAATGTCTTTCATAGAGAAATTCTCGGGCAACCAAATTTTGACTAATTGTAAGGATGAGACATCATTTCCCATTAACAATATGTCATCTACATATAACACAAGAAATACGATTGCACTCCCACTAACCTTCTTGTAAACACATGGTTCATTCGAATTTTGTAAGAAACCAAACTATTTGATTGTCTCATCAAACCGAATATTCAAACTCCTGGATGCTTGCTTTAATCCATAAATGGATTTTTAAAGCTTACATACCTTTTTGCCATCTTTAGATATGAAGCCTTCTGGTTGTGTCATGTACACATCCTCAGTCAAATTTCCGTTAAGGAAAGCTATCTTCACATCCATTTGCGATATCTCATAATCATAATGAGTAGCAATGGCTAGGAGTACCCTTATGGATTTAAGCATAGCTACTGGGCTAAAAGTTTCATCATAGTCAATTCCTTGTCTTTGATGATAACCTTTAGCAACTAGTCTAGCTTTATATGTAATCACATTACCATCCATGTCATTTTTCTTTTTGAAAACCCACTTGCACCCTATAGGCTTTATCCCTTCAAGTGGGTCAACTAAAGTCCATACTTGGTTTTCATACGTGGAATCCATTTATGACTTCATGGCTTGAAGCCATTTGTTAGATTTTGAACTATTCAAAACTTCTTCATAGGTTGTAGGCTCATTGTTTTCTATGAGCAAGACGTCGTTCTTTTCACTAATGAGAAATCCATATCTCTCTGGAAGAGAACATATCCTACTTGACCTACAAAGCTCTTGTGCTTTAGAAGGTTAAGCGGTTATATTATCTGCATGAGTAACAAGCTCGGGTTCAAGCAATTGATCACCATCTATTTGAGCATCTTTAACTTCTTTAAGTTCAATTTTGCTCCCACTATCTCCTTTTAGAAGGAATTCTCTATCTAAAAAGATAACATGTCTTGAAACAAAAACTTTTTGTTCCAAGGGGTGGTAAAATTGATATTCATATGATGCTTTTAGATATCCCACAAATAGACATCTGTAAGACTTAGCTTCTAGCTTATCTGACATTGTCCGCTTCACATAAGCAGGACAACCCCAAATTCTCAGGTAAGAAAATGTGGGCCTTTTGTTATACCATATCTCATATGGAGTAACATCAACTGACTTCAATAGAACTCCATTTAATATATAAATTGTGGTCTTTAGTAAATAACCCCAAAACGATTTAGACAATTCCACAAAACTCATCATATACCTTATTATGTCTAACAAGGTTGGGTTTCTTCTTTTAGCACACCATTGTGTTATGGCGTGTAAGGTGGAGTCCATTAAGATAAAATCCCATTATCCCTAAGATAATCTAGAAACTCTTGGTGAAAGTATTCACCTCCTCAATCTGATCGAAGAGTTTTAATACTTTTTCCAAGTTGTTTCTCTACTTCATTTCTAAATTCTTGGAACTTTTCAAAAGCTTTAGATTTGTATCACATAAGATACATGTAACCATATCGTGAGTAGTCATCGATAAAACTAATGAAGTAGATGAAACCACCTCTGGCATGTGTAAACATTGGACCACATACATCTGAATGTATTAAGTCTAAAAGTCCATTAGCACGTTCACCATCTCCCTTAAAGAGTAATTTAGTCATCCTGCCTAATAAGCAAGATTCACATGTGTCATATGATTCATAATCAAATGACCCAAAACTAGTACTTTTGTGTAGCTTAGCCATGCGTTTCTCACTTATATGACTAAGGCGACAATGCCATAAGTAAGATGATTTGAACATATCTTGTTTTTTCCTTTTATTATCATTGATGTTTAAAATTGGATTTGACATATCAAATATGTATATTCCATTGCATAATGTACCACTAGCATAAAGAATTCCTTTCAACATAATAGAACAACTATTGTTACTAAAAGCTAAAAGGAAACCATATTTATTTAGACTTGAAACTGAAACATTGTTTTTAGTCAAAGTAGGTACATAACAGTAATTATCCAAATTTAATATAAGCCCACTAGGGAGGGTCAATACATATGTTCCTACAGCTAATGCAACAACCCTTGCTGCATTTCCAATGCGTAGGTCTAACTCTCCCTTATTGAGCTGCCTACTGTTCCTTAGGCCCTACATATCAGTGCATTGTGTGAGCTATAACCGGTATCTAATACCCATATATTATTATTAAAAAAGTATTAATTTCAATGACAAAAATACATGAATTATATGGGGCATCAGATGCCTTCTACTTCAAGGACTCCAAGTAAGCCTTGCAGTTTCTCTTCCAATGGCCATCCTTGCCACAATGGAAGGATGTCCACTTTGGAGCAATCTCCTTAGCCTTCTTCTTGGCCATGCCTCCCTTAGGTTTTATGGACTTCTTCTTATTCTTAAGGTTCTTCCTTTTAGAACTTGAAGATCCACCAGCATCACGGCCTTACTGTCCTTTTTGATAGATGGCTCAGCTGTTTTGACCAAGTTAATCAACTTAGTAATAGTGGTAGAGATTTGGTTCATCCTATAGTTAAGCACAAAATGGTAATAATTATTAGACAAACCGGTTAGAATTAAGTCAATACTTAATTCATGGACCATCACAACTCCCAAGGTGGCCAACCTCTCATTATAGCCATTCATCTTCAATGCATATTGCACTGAAGATGTCCCCTCCACTAACTTAGTGCGGAAGAGGAAAATCGAAGTTTCGAACCTTTCAGAATGTGCTTGCTCATCAAAAAGCTCTCTTAGATGTTATACTATGGAATTAACATCCATAGCCTCATGCTGCTTTTGCAACTCAGCTAGCATAGTAGCAAGCATAATGCAGCTTGCCATTTCACTATCATTGAGATGCTTTTGATATGCCTTCTGAACATCTTCAGAAGCATTGGCAGTAGGGGGATTAGGGAGTGCCTCATCTAAGACATAGCCAATCTTTTCGGATTTGAGAACTATTCTCAGATTCCTTAGCCAATCCAAAAAATTAGTCTGAGTCAACTTATTTGATTCCATTAGTGATCGCAAATTTACACTTGTCATGATGATGATTCTAGTAACCTAGATGTAAAATAGAACATGTTAGAATGTACATAAAATGCATATTTATTAGGTCTTTAATAAATCGAATTATGACTCCCACTATTTTATTGTGAATCCATAGCCCTCACTATGAACCCAAGAGAACTTATATGGAAGTTCTCCTAGTGGGTCGATATCCAACTAGCTAAGAATAACCTTGAGGCAACTCAACAAGCTATCCTTAGTTTGGTTGGTAGGTATCTAATCCATATCAATTGCATTATTCATGCAACTATCGAATCTTGTGCTATTAAGTTATTAATGTGTGCACATACATTGGGCTATCAACTCTTGATATGTGTACATCTTATGTATACAAACCCAACTTCACCTCCAATACACATTAACCTTAGCGCAAATCCAACAAGTTAATTATATCGGTTAAGTCTAACCCATTAATTGTGAAATCTAATTTCAATGGAGTGAACATATTCTTATAGAGTGAGCTTAAGGCAACTCAACAACCCTAATTCTAGAAGAACTCTGGTTCTCCCTATATTAATGGAAGGCGTATGACTTAATTGTTTATTTAGCGAGGGATTTATTTGTTAAGTCTCATCAAGTTATTATTTCATCCTTTTATATATCATACATTCATCACATGGATATATAAAGATAGTTACATTAACTATATGGCATGATTTTGGACATACTAAATTAAATCTCTTGAGCCAAAAAGAAATTGACTAGGTCTTACCTAGGTATATGCATGAATTTACAATCTAAAATACAAATCAAATTCTTATTTCTAAGTCTTCTTATTTATGGTACCACCTCTTTTGCTTCTTGCTCCTTTGAATCTTCATTCTATCCTAATCCTATGTAATGTAATTACATATTTCAAATTATAGAAAACCTCAATTTACATTTGAGGAGAGTAAGATGAGAAGAGAAATACATAAGAAATAACCCTTTCATAGACAATTGTCATGCAATTCGTTCTTTCACCAAACTATACCTCATTTGGTTAGAGCTTGTACTGTGTGTCAACTCCCACTAGAATGACTACATCACATATAGTCCAAATGATATTAGTTCTTGTTTATGAGACTCGTTACTTTGTTGATATATGTCATTGAAAACCTTCTACAAGACATGTCCACTTTGGCCAAGAATTTTCGAGTAATGATATCTACAAGAGGCCATAAGTATACTATCCTTTTATTAGGAGTGGTAAATCCTTTGTTGACTACTCAACTACTTTTTAATACCTCATGCTATACCCAATCACCACCCTATAGTGACCATTTCGGAGGCAACAAGGAATGGAGTCAACGTATAGGAATTTAGTATCCAAGATTCTCAAGTCTAAGGATACTTGCACCATTACTATGAGTAGACTATCACTGACATTGAATAGATATCCATATGATTGTCTCACAGCAGGTCATCGAATGTACTTGCTATTCTTATCAAGCATCCACATTTTAACTCTAAACTTTTAATGCTTTTAGCTTATGAGATCAGTTGCTTGACCTAGTTAAGGAGTATAACATGTGCTAGTCTATCCGGATTAACAATGTCCCATCATGTTAATCCTATGATTAGGAATAATTTGGGTATAAACACAATTAAACATTATAGGAATCTCATCATCATGATCTCATCATGAATTCTTTCATATTGTGTTGCATACCAAGGACTTCATTAAATGTTTTAAGATCCATATCAATTCATATGCAATGAATACCATATAATGAAAATGTATTTTATTAATAAAAAATGAGTACATTATGTACTTTTTATGACCACTATACACGTTTTCATAATAAATTATTTTTTACCACATACTTTTTTTAATCGCAAAATACTTTTAACTTCAAAGCCTTTAGGGATGACATGTGATGATAATTTGTTGGTCACTAAAAAGTTTTAGTGACCAATTCCTTACTTTAAGGATGACTTTTTGGTTGTTATATTGCTTTTTTCTAGTACTATTGATATGATATATAGATTGAAAGTGTTCCCATAAATCATAATAATGTTGCTTTGCTTACTAAGCTAGTACCCAGAATAAGAATAACAGTCATATACTCATCTATAGTATTATATATAAGGCGATTAACATTAGTGCAAGTAACATATTGTCAGAGATGTGACCTAAAAGCAATCATCTTTGGACATTATTTGTACACATTTATTATTAATTAAACTTATTTTTATTCAGTGTTCATTTAATTATGAATATGATTGATTATATTAAATTGTATAATAAAGTCCTTAGTATATAACACAACATGAGAAAAATCATGATGTGATCATGATAATGAGACTCATCATGTGTAATTGTGTTTGTACCTAAATTATCCCTAATCATTGCATTAATAAGAAATGACATTGTTAATGTGGACAAACTAGTAGATTTTATACTCCTTGACTAGGTTAAGTAGTGGATCTCATACGTTGTAGCATGCAATGAATAGAGTAAACATATGGATGATTGCTAGAGTAATTAAGTACATTGAATGACCTAGCTATAAGACAATCACATAGATATCTATTTAATTTCAGCAATAGTCTCATCATTGCAATTATGCAAGTATCCTTAGACTTAAGAAGCTCAAGGTTATATTGGATATTGAATGTTATGGTTTGACTCCATTTCTTAGTATCTCTTAAAGATTGCTCATAGGGTGTGAATTGGTATAACACGATGTATTTGAAGGTAGTTGAGTTATCAACAAAGGATTCACCAATCTTCATAGAAGGAAAATATACCTATGGGCTCTTGTGGGAGATCATTACTTATAAATCTATGACAAAAGGTGGATATGTCATGAATTGTGTCTTCAATGACATATCTAATAGAGTATGGATCTCAAAGACAAGAAATAATATCATTTGGACTAAATATGACATAGTTTGTCTAATGGGAGTTGACACAAAGTCCATACTCTAACACAAATGAGGTATAGTATGATGAAAGGAAAAACTGCATGGTGATTGTCTATGAAAGGGTTAAAAGTCAAACCACTAACTTTTTTTATGGTCATGATGTGTGACTATATACCACTCATGATTTGCTGAGCTAAGAAAAATTGATCTGAAATCAATTATGGGCTAAATGAGTTTAACTCATAAAATCTTAATTGGATTAGAATTCCTCTTGTGAGTTGAGCCATCAATATGATTGGAAAACCTATTAGGCGACACAGATAATTGGTGGATTTTGTAATACCCGATAATTTAGGCTATGGTAACGGTTGATTGAAAGCTGGGACGCCGAACCGATCAAGGTCTAAATTCGGACATAAATAAAAATTAAAATGATAATAAAATATGAAAAAATTATTTTCGATATTATTAATTGAGAATTTTGAAGTTTGGAAATTGGAATTTATGATGTTTTTGTCATATATTTTAAGAAGGTATAAAAATGGAATATTCTTTATCTAAGAAAAGGAATATTCTTTGGATTAAAATAAAGTAAGAGTGATTTAAATTAATAGACTAATGAAGGAGAAGATTATCTATTAATCTTAACCACCCACCTAATCCAACTACAAAAAGTCAAATTCTACTTTTGATCATAAATTCTTCTTTTTCCTCATCATAACCAAAGAAAATTCTCTCTCCTTCTTCTCTTTGTTGTCGTGACCCATATAACCCTAATTCTTCTTCTTCTTCTTCAATTAAAGCTAAAGTTTCGATAGAAAAAGTTGGATTAAGGCAAGATCAACAACAAAGTCAAGCATAGTGAACCAAACAAAGGAAAAGGAAGGAAAAAAAGAAGAGAAAAAGAGAAGGGAAGAATTTTGGTCATTTTGAAGATCTACATAGGTGAGGTTAGATTTTTCATCTTCTCACTTTTCTTCTTCTTCTTTCTTTGATTTTGGGGTTAATTACCATTAAAGTTGGAATTTTAGAATTATTAGTATGTTAATGGTGATTAAGGGTTGATTAGTGTGTTTAGTGCTTCATTAGTATGAAATTTGTTGTTAGGCCAAGGAAGTGAACAATTTTTTGGCCAAAATCAAAGAGGAAGTAAAGTCAAGGTGAAAGCTAACTAGGAGGAAGAGAAAAGTAAAGTGAAATAGATTTTTTGAGGTATGTACATTTGACAAAAATTCAATATAGAAAATATTTATATTTTAATTTTCTGATATTATGTGTAATTGTGTATGTAATTCTTGATATTTTGATTGAGTGATAAAATGGTGATTTAATGATGCCATGAATGCGAAAATAAAAAAATTGAATTTGATGTTGATGCATGAATATGGAAATTGTATGGATTATTTGAAGTGCTGGAAAATTCATCTTATAAATAGTATATACTTTTCTTATCATAACTTGAGGTTTGGAAATGCTTTTCGAGTGTTTCTTCATGGATTGGAAATTTAAGACATAGGGCTTCAATTTTTTTTAGACCACTAGACTTGAATATGCCTGAAATTAGGTGTAAAATGGAATCAAAGTTTGAACTAGAAATTTATCCAGTAAAATACTGGGTAGAATTGAATGAATGTAGCTTAGAAACAAATTCATAACTTTTGCTAAAAAATTCAGTTTAATATTATTCCAGTTGAAAATTAAATATAAAACATGTACCTACATTTTGTTAGTTGATCCCTTATCGAAATTCCATCTATAAATTGATAAAAAATGTAAGGAAATATAAGGCATAAATGTTATCCAGAATAGGGTAGCTTGTATATATGTGTTGATTGTAGAAGTTTGTGATAGAAAAATATATTATTTGACTTTTCTTATAGTTATAATGATTAAATGAGCAAGTATGATGTTGTAAAATATTTAATGGAGATTAATGCATTTATGTAAAATTATATTAGTGTTACATACATAATTTAAGTATATAATAATAAATATAACAAATATAATTAAGTCCTATAACATCTAGTCGAGAACTAGAAATTAGGATAAATTGAGATGCAAATAAAAAGATAGAAATGTAGGCACTAGAAAATAGTACTAAAATTTAATTTACGTAGGCACTAATAAATAGTGTTGAGTTGAAATTACATGGACACTAAGAAATAGTGTTGAGTTGAAATTACGTGGACACTAAGAAATAGTGTTGAGTTCAAAATTATGTGAGCACCAAATAGATGCTGAGTTATTATGAAAAATGTGGGCATTAAACGTCAAGTTATAAAATTATTAAATAGGTACCGAGTAAACTGTCGGAGAGCAGAAATCGTGTATCCAATGTTTTGTTCCGGTCTAAGATGTCATGGACTATCAAATAAATGAAAAATTAAATTGTAAATTATTAAATTAATATTTTAAATAGTATGTCTTTTATTGTTAAAGAATTTCAAGCATACTAAATGAATGAAATGTTATAATTGATGAATTGTTTATTTTTGCTTGACATAAATGGTATTGATATTATTTGAATGTTTTGGCATGCTTAGTAAATTAATTGTAGTTTCTAAAATTTTATTTTAGAAATATTTATATAATTATTGGATAGTTGTCAAATGTCTTACTAAGTTAGTAGCTTAGTGCGTATGTTGCACGTGCAAATAAATAGATGTAGCTGTTATGTTAGAGCGATCGAAGAAAAGAGGAACTCCAAGATCAAATTGCAGCAGTTTATTTTCTTTTTATATGTTTTGAAAATTGTATTGTGAAAAATTATATTTTAAGAATTTTTTTGATGTAAATTTGTGGCATGTAGGATTTATAAGAAGTGAATTTTGTAATTTACATATTTGGTATTTTTTATAAATGTATTTCTAAATATTATGGTTTAATTAATGAGTTCTTTTGAATCAAAATATTTACATCATTAGTTACATATTTAAATGATATAAAAAAAATAACTATAGTAATAAATATTCTGCTTATAATAAACTCAAAAACTGAAAAGAAGAAAAATTTATACAATAATTTGAGCATTGATTTTTACAAAAATGAGCTTAGTAGTACTTCCATATATTATTAATGATTAGTATGGTAAGGGAGCGCAACAATTTTTGCCTTCTTACTTCCCAAGGATACTTTTAGAGGCAATCTTAAATTTGAATTGTTATGATTTGCAACAATCCAATAAGAAGAAAAGCTATCAAACAAAAGAGAGTTAAAACTGCACAATCAAGGTAATCATTCATTCTGCGGATAGGTAGAAAATTTTCAATTTTGAAATAAACTACACTTTTTGTGGGAAAATATTTTGCCACTAAATATATAAAATTTGCCATTAAAAATTTTTGTGATGAAAAAAAATTTCCCCACTAGTTCGTCACTAAAATTGTGTCACTAAAGCTTTTTATAGGAAAATCATAATTCACCACAAAATGTTAATTTTTTGTGGGAAACTGCATATTCACTAGCAAATCTTTGTAGCACCTATACTTTTAGTGGAAAAATTATTTTCCCACTAAAAATGTAAACTATTTGTGGGAAAATGCAATCATCACTAATTATATAAATTTAGTGATAAATTCTTTTCCACTGAAGATCTAAATAATTTGTGAACATAATATTTGCCATAAAATATAAAATTTTAGTGGCCAAATGATTTTCCCATTATATCTTAGAATTATTTGGAAGAAAATAATTTCACCGCTAATTTGTTATTTTTAGTAACATAATTACTTCTCTAGTTGAATTTAATTTAGTATCATCCAAACTGAAAAAAATATAAATAAAGTACAATGTAAATATGAAAGGTTTATAATCTTCATTTATATTATAAATTGTATAGTTTATACATTCAAAAAGATTGGCTTCACAAAATAGACAAATGTATTGTATATATACATTTACAACAATCAAAAATGTGTAGTAATAAATTATTTCATGTTGGATTTTGAAGAACGAATCACATTCATAAACGCAGCGAAAAAATAAAATTTTCAAAATCTAAAACAAAAGATCATACTTGTACCATTAAAGCTAATTTATGCAAACATAGAGTTTAGAAATTATACATTGTAATTTCTTATTTGTTATTCAAATCTTGACCTTATTAGGTTGTAGTAAACCACAACAATCCACACTAGGGTGTCTCTAATCATAATCCACACAAAAAATGAAGAAGAAACTATCAAAACAATGGTTTGAATAAATTCAAAGTGCTAGCTTTGAAAGATCTTTTTAGACAATTTTATTGTGTCTTCAAAACATATTTTTCATAAAAAATATTTTTATGTCAATTTTCTGCTATTTGATGTCTTTTATATTTGAATAAAATTCAAAGAAAATTTCAAAAGTAAAATATGGAGAAAAGGAAACTTGAATAAATTGTAAATTTCCTTAATGGCCATAATTGGCCTAATTAAGACCAAATTTTTCTGTTTGCGAACAGGAGGCAGCTCTAACACCACACCTTATGCATTTGCGTATAAGGCCTAATTAAGACCAAATTTCTTATTTGTTATCCAAACTGACTGTACATATTCAATCATATAAATACAAAATGTAGATGACATATTTTTTATGCTTGTGTGGAATGCAAGGAGAGAGAGTGATGGGGCTCGGCCAATGACCTGTGCTTCATGTCTTTTATACGCTACTCAAAATGAGCTATCACTTTTGTTTACCTGAAAAATGATGCAAATTAATGAGTTGTGGCTCAGTGAGAATAACCATCCAATGAGCTCTAAAGTACCAAACAACTCATAGTAATAAATCACAATTCCAATATATACCATGTATTCCATTCCATTCATCAGTATCATATATGTATCAATAAAGTTGAAACATATAATCATTACTCTTTATGTATGCAAATGCTTTGCTTATTTCATTTTGTTGTGACCAAGTTAAACAGACATTGCCCCGGGTTTCTATGTGAATATTTGCCATGTGAACATTTGCATTTGCATTTGCTAGCTAGCTTGATCATTTGTTTCATTTGCACATTTGTTGGGTCATAGGCCTCTTCTTTTGCTTTACAATATCGATTAACTAGTCACAACGCCTTTTTAGCCCATATGCATATGCACTTGTATTTAAGCATTCATCAACTATTGCATCTTTATCATATACAACATACATATATTCCATATATACTTCATATGTCACGCATATACCTTGCATATACTATACATATACCATGTATATATATCACATTTGTCAAACATATACATCAAATATACCACAAGTATACCATTTATATGTACCACAATGTCACAAATTATCCATCATTACATTATCAAGGACCAATCAAGACAATCACATGAATCACATAGCAAGCAACATTCATTTGCACTAAAAAAATCAATCGATAATTAGACTCACCGTTCTCATTTGATTTCGACTCCTAACTTATTGTCTATCTGCTCCTTGTGGGTCTTCAATATGTTGCGAGCCTAATATGAAAACATAATCGATTAACTCATGATTAGAGAGACTTAATGTAGCTTAAACAAATTAATATGCATTGTTCATGTCAATAGTTAAGATTTTTCCTATGAGGCAGTGTGACCTTATGGGACTGTTTAGCCTATAACTTTTTATATAATTGACCAATTAATCTGATTCTTGTTTCTAATTAACAATACCACATAATTATAGAACATATTCAAATTTCAGACCAATTGGATCATTGTACAATATTTGGTGGAATTTCTAAGAGTGTTATATTTTCTGGCTTGTTTTCTGCCTTTAGGCAGTTTTAGGGTACTCATTTGGGTTCATCATAACTTATAATATATAAGTACTATTTTAAGGAAACGTTACAGACACTTATATGGGTTCATGTGGAACATGTTTTATGTTTACAACTTTTACCAATTATGTCTCTAAGGTCTCATAATTATACCAAATATTTTACTGGTCCAGAATAGAATTGACTTTCAGACCAGTATGGCTTCCAAAGGCCATAACTTAGTCTATACATAACCAATTAAGTTGAAATTAGTACAAACTTTAGCTAAGAAATATAACTATAACTCTCATGTTTCTATCATTTACATAATCTAGCTCTAACAAGCTCCAATTAGCCAAACAAGGTACTGTATCTTCCCAGGGCACTCAGTAGGCAGTTCAAACCATGGAACAGTCATGGTTCCATTCACCATAACTCCCCATTTACAAGGCCTATGAATCTGAAAGTTGGTAGAAAGATACAAAACACATATATTGACAACTTTTATATTTTTAGAGACTTCAAATAAGGGCTTTAACATATTTGAAATCAAACCACACAGTAGCTAACTTGGTTAGGGTTTACACCCTGACCAGTTTCAGTACGAAGAGCATATCTCTCCCTATACATAAAATCTTGCAACAATATTTATATATCCACAAATATAAGACATAAAGTAACAACATTTTTGTTTTACACATTTCCAGAATCAATTTCGAGTAACATCAAAATCGGGGTGCAATTCAGTGCCTAATATTGAACCTAAGCAACTCAAATCAACCCTATAGCAATAAGAGTTGATTACTTACCCAGAACAACCTTGAAAGGGATCAATTAGCTTCAAAAACTAGGTGAAAAAAGGAAGAATTGAAGTCTGAAATGGAGGAAATTGAAGAAGAAGTCACTGGAGAAGAAGGCAGAAATGGGAAGATAAAGCTAACTTTTGGTTTTGTCCTTTTTATCTTTTTCTCATCTCTTTTCTCCTTTCTCTTCTTTTCTCTCTTATTTCTCTTTTATGTCATTTTCATTTTATTTTGTCTATATTATTATTATTATTTACATAGATTTATAATTCCACTAATTCACACAATGATACAACTTAATCATTTGACCTGATTTAACTAAATTAGCAATGTAAATGTTCACTAATCTTAATCTAATCATTTTTCTTACTTTAATTTAGTCACCTTATACAATTCATTTCTAATACTTTGTTATCCTTATTTAGGTTATAAGGATACACATGTGACTCAATATAATTTTCAAATACTAGGACGCATAGCTAGTGCGTGCCATGAACTTGTTCCTACGAAAATACATATGAAATGCACATGTTCAATTGAATTGTATGTAAGATGCTTATGTTCGATGAAATGCATATGGGGAAGGTCAAGGATGTTACAACAGCAGCACGCGCGTTGGGTCTGGTATGGGCTATCTAGCCACCTGCCTAGCTCGTGCGGACTTGTACAGGCCCGTGACCTTCCCAAATGATTTTTCCGTGCAATCTCATCGCGATCCATCCAGAAATAATTCTCTCATATTTTGGATCTCATCTAAAACTATTTTACTCATTCTCGATATCTTCAATGCATGTGACCCATTAGGTTTTCAGTTACATTGGCCGCCTAAATTAACAATTAATTTAAGCAAGTCATTAGCGGTATCTAGCAACACATCACGACCCCCAATTGACCAGAAAGTCATTGGTTTGACTACGAACCTTTCCATAGAGAATTTTCGTGTAATTATTTCTTTCACCATTCTATACCCCACTTAGTTTAGAGTATGGACATGAATCAACTCCCACAAGACTGACTACATCACGTCTAGTCCAAGTAATGTGAGTTTTTATCCCTAAGGCTCATTATTCTATTAGATATATCAATGAAGACCATCTTTGTGACATTTCCACTCCGGCCAAAGATTCTCGAGTAATGACCATAACAAGAGGTCATGGGTATACACTCATTCTATTAAGAGTGGTGAATCCTTTGTTGGTTATCCAGTTACCTTTGACTACCTTAAGCTGTATCTAATCACCACCTTATGAGCAACCTCTGAGGCAACAAGGAATAGTGTTAAAATATAAAATCAGTATCTAAGAAATCCTTGAGTACCTCAAGTCTAAGGATACTTACACCATTGCTATGATGAGACTATCATTGACATTTGAATAAAGTATCCATATGATTGTCTCATAGCTGGTCATCCAATGTACTTAGCTACACTTAGCAAGGATCTGTATGTTAACTCTAAATATCTCATGTTTACAGATTATGAGATTTACTACTTAATCCAATCAATGAGTGTAACATGTGCTAGTCTGTCCGGATTAATAATGTCTTGTCATATTAATCCTATGACTTGGGATAATTTTGATACTAACATAATTAAACTTGATAAGAATCTCAATATCATGATCTCATCAAGATTTCCTTCATGCTATGTTATGTATTAAGGACTTCATTAATTCATTTATGTGTTGGGCTTTGAAGAATGAATCATATTCATAAACGCAGTTGAAAAATAAAATTTTCAAAACCTGAAACAAAATATCATACTTGTGCCATTAAAACTAATTTATATAAATATAAAGATTAGAAATTATACCTTGTAATTTCTTATTTGTTCTTCAAATCTTCACTTTGTTGAGTTGTAGTAAACCACAACAATCCACACTAGGATGTCTCTAACGATAATCTACATGAAGAATGAAGAAAAAACTATCAAGAGAAATGGTTTGAACAAATTAAAAGTGTTCTTAAGAGAATTTTGTTGTCTTAAAAATATTTTTTTCAACAAAAAATATTTTTATGTCTATATTCTGCCATTTGATGTCTTTTCTATTTGAATCAAATTCAAAAAAAAGATGAAAAATCAAAAATGGAGAAAAGGGAAATGAATGAATAGTAATTGGCCATAATTGGCCTAATTAAGGCCAAAATCTGCCGTTGGCCAACGGGTGGGAGGCAGCAGCGCGCTGGCCAGGCTCCTGCGCAGGCCTGTGAACCTCTCGAATGATTTTTCCGTGCAATCTCATCGCGATCTATCCCGAAAGAATTATCTCATATTTTGGATCCTATCCAAGACTATTTTACTCATTTTCCATATCTTTAATGCGTGTGACCCATTAGGTTCCCGGTTATGTTGGCCACTTAAATTAACAATTAATTTAACCAAGTCATGAGCAGTATCTAGCAACACATCATGACCCCCAATTGACCGGAAAGTCAGTGGTTTGACTACGAACCTTTCCATAGACAATTTCCATGCAATTATTCCTTTCACCATTCAATACCCCACTTGGTTCAGAGTATGGACATGTGTCAACTTCCATTAGACTGACTACATCACATCTAGTTCAAGTAATGTTAGTTTTTATACTTGAGGCTCATTACTCTATTAGATATGTCATTGAATACTATCTTTATGACATTTCCACTCCGGCCAGAGATTCTCGAGCAATGACCACGATAAGAGGCCATAGGTATACACTTCTTTTGTCAAGAGTGGTGAATCCTTTGTTGGTTACCAATTACCTTTGAATACCTCAAGTTGTATCCAATCACCACCCTATGAGCAACCTCTCTGAGGCAACAAGGAATAGTGTCAAAATACAGAATCAATATTCAAGATATCCTTAAGTATCTCAAGTCTAAGGATACTTGAACCATTGCTATGATGAGACTATCATTGACATTTTAATAGATTATCCATATGATTGTCTCATAGTTGGTCATCTAATGTACTTAGCTACACTTAGCAAGCATCCACATGTTAACTCCAAACATCTCATGTTTATAAATTATGAGATCTACTACTCGATCCAATCAAGGAGTATAACATGTGCTAGTATGTCTGGATTAATATTGTCCCGTCTTATTAATCCTATAACTAGGGGTAGTTTTCGTACTAACATAATTACACATGATAAGAATCTCAATATCATGATCTCATCATGATTTCCTTCATGTTATGTTATGTATCAAGGACTTCATTAATTGATTTAAAATCACTTATCATTTCATATATCAAATGAACATCAAATTCATGAAAAAGCCTTTTATTAATCAAATAAATTTGTACAATAAGTGCTAAAGGTGATTGCCTTTAGAGAACTTCTCTAACATTAAGATCACTATCAATTCATATATCAAATGAATATCAAATTAATGAAAAAGCCTTTTATTAATCAAATAAATTTGCACAATAAGAGCTAAAGGTGATTGCCTTTAGAGCACTCCTCTAACAAGCTCCCAGTTGCACTAAAACCAATTTCCTTTGTATTTAATTCTATAGGCGAGTTCATAACAATCATATTTCTTTTGGGGAAGTGGCTTAGTTAAAGTATTAGCAATTTTCTTATCAATGGGCACTCTTTCTATCTTTACATCATTCCTACCAATGATTTTTCCAATCAAATGGTATCTTCTGAGCACATGTTTGGATCTCTGATGAGACCGTGACTCCTTTACTTGTGAAATGGCTCTATTATTATCACAATACAATTGTATTAGATAAATAATGCTGGGAACCACTCCAAGTTCTATGATAAATTTCTTTATCCAAACTACTTCCTTTGCTACTTCAGAAGCTGGAATGTACTCTGCTTCGGTTGTGGAGTCAGCAGTCATTTCTTGTTTGGAACTCTTCCAAATAACTGCTCCACCATTTAGTGTGAATATATACCCTGACTGAGATTTTGAGTCATCCTTGTCAAATTGGAAGCTGGCATTGACATAACCACTAACAATAAGATCTCCATCTCCATATACCAAGAATGCATCCTTCGTCCTTCTTAAGTACTTAAGGATATTCTTGACAACCACCCAATGACCATCACCAGGGTTCGATTGGTATCTGCTCGTCAGACTCAGAGCATATAATAAATCGAGTCTTGTACATATCATAGTGTATATGATTGATTCTATAGCTGAAGCATATGGAATCACACTCATATATGTCCTCCCATCTTGTGTCCTTAGACACAAAGACTTTGAGAGAGTAATCCCATGGGTCATGGGAATATATCCCTTTTTGGACTACTCCATGCTAAACCTCTTCAGCATCTTATCTATGTATATAGATTGTGAAAGACCAAGCAATCTTTCAGATCTATCTCTGTAGATCCTTATCCCCAAAATATAGACTGCTTCTCCAACTAAACTTTCTAGTTTTTAACTGATTGTAAGGCTGAGACATAATTTCCCATTAACATTATGTCATCTACATACAACACAAGAAATACGATTGCACTCCCACTAACCTTCTTGTAAACACAAGGTTCATTCGGATTTTGTAAGAAACCAAACTGTTTGATTGTCTCATCAAATCGAATATCCAACTCTTGGATACTTGCTTTAATCCATAAATGGATCTTTGAAGCTTACATACCTTTTTGCCATCTTTGGATATGAAGCCTTCTGGCTGTGTCATGTACACATCCTCAATTAGATATCTATTAAGGAAAGCTGACTTCACATCCATTTGCGATATTTCAAAATCATAATGAGTAATGACTAGGAGTATCCTTATGGATTTAAGCATAGCTACTGGGCTAAAAGTTCCATAATAGTCAATTCATTGTCTTTGATGGTAACCTTTAGCAACAAATCTAGCTTTATAGGTAATCACATTACCTTCCGTGTCAATTTTCTTTTGAAAACCCACTTGCACCCTATAGGCTTTATCCCTTTGGATGGGTCAACCAAATTCCATACTTGGTATTCATACATGGAATCCATTTCTAACTTCATGGCTTGAAGCCATTTGTCAGATTTTAAACTATTCAAAACTTCTTCATAGGTTGTAGGCTCATTGCTTTCTATGAGCAATACATCATTTTGTTCGCTAATGAGAAATTCATATCTCTTTTGAACAGTACATATCCTACTTAACCTACGAAGCTCTTGTGCTTTAGAAGGTTGAGCTATTATATCATCTTTATGAGTAACAAGTTCGGGTTCAAGCAATTGATCAGCATCTGTTTGAGCATTTTAAACTTCCTCAAGTTCAATTTTGCTCCCACTATCTCATTTTAGAAGGAATTCTCTCTCTAAAAAGATAGCATGTCTTGAAACAAAAACCTTTTGTTCCAAGGGTTGGTAAAATTGATATCCATATGATGCTTTTGGATATCCCACAAACAGACATTGGTCAAACTTAGCTTCTAGCTTATCTGACATTGTCCGCTTCACATAAGTAGGACAACCCCAAATTCTCATCTAAGAAAATGTGGGCTTTTTTTTATACCATATCTCATATGGATTAACATCAACTGACTTCGAAGGAACTCCATTTATTATAAAAGGCGGTCTCTAGTGCATAACCCAAAAGGATTTAGAAAGTTTCTCAAAACTCATCATAGACCTTACCATGTCTAACAAGGTTCGGTTTCTCCTTTCAGGCACACCATTGTGTTGTGGCGTGTAAGGTGGAGTCCATTGAGATAAAATCTCATTATCCCTAAGATAATCTAAAAACTCCTGGTTCAAGTATTCATCTCTTCGATCTGATCAAAGTGTTTTAATACTTTTTCCAAGTTGTTTCTCTACTTCATTTCTGAATTCTTTGAACTTTTCAAAAGCATCAGATTTGTATCTCATAAGATACACATACCCATATCATGAGTAGTCATCGATAAAATTAATGAAGTAGATGAAACCACCTATGGCATGTGTAGACATTGGACCACATACATCTGAATGTATTAAGTCTAAAAGTCCATTAGCACATTCACCCTTTCCCTTAATGGGTAATTTAGTCATCTTGCCTAATAAGCAAGATTCACATGTGTCAGATGATTCATAATCAAATGACCCCAAACTACCACTCTTGTGTAGCTTAGCCTTGCATTTCTCACTTATATGACCAAGGCGACAATGCCATAAATAAGATGATTTCAACATATCTTGTTTTTTAAAAATTGGATGAGAGGGTACAACTAGGGATCTTTATTTGTTATAACTCTACAGTTAAGGCTTATAAAGTCTATCAACCATAAAATTCAAAGGTTGTCATCAGTAGAGATGTGCCTTTTGTTAAGAATGAAGAATGGAATTAGAATGAAAAAAAAGAAGAGAAGCTAAAAGGTAAGGATCTAAAACCTACAAATTTCCTCATAGCAGACTAGAAGATTGAAGAATGGGAAGCTGAAATGATAGATGATAGGCCTATAAGACATACAAGATCACTGGTAGACATATATCAAAGGAGTAATTTGACTATTTGTTAACCTAGCAACTATGAAGAAGCAAAGCAAAGTTAGAATTGGAGAGTTACAATGGAGGAGGAGTTATATGATTAAAAAGAATAAAACTTGGGAACTAATGAACATGCCTCCAAATAAAAATGTAATTGGAGTAAAATGGTTTTTTAGAACAAAGTTGAATGTTGATGGATCTATAAACAAATACAAGGCTAAACTTGTGGTGAAGGGGTTTGCTCAAATCCTAGGAGTTGATTATTTTGATACTTTTGCTCTACTGGATAGAATTGAAGTAATTAGGCTTCTACTGGCTATAACAGCTCAATTAAGTTAGAAATTATATCAACTTGATGTCAAGTCTTCTTTTTTAAATGGCTACTTACAAGAGAAAATTTTTTGTAAGATAAAGTATATCTACTCAAAAAGGCATTCTTTGGTCTGAATAGACACCTAGAGCCTGGTATAGTAGGATTGATGAGTATATGCAAAAGTTGAGATTTTATAAAAGTCTTTCAGAGTTCACTTTATATGTTAAGCAAAGTGAACTTGATGTTCTCATCATTTCTTTGTATGTTGATGATTTATTGGTTACAGGAAGCAAAGTAAAATTGATTGAAGAATTCAAGCAGAAAATGATGAAGAATTTTGAAATGACTAACCTAGGATTGATAATATATTTTCTTGGTGTGGAAATCAGACAGAGAGAAAATGAAGTCTTTGTGTATCAAAAGAAGAATGGGAAGGAAATTTTGAAGAAATTTAAGCTTGATGAATGCGTAGGAATGAAAACTCCTATGAACACAAAGGAAAAGCTTAGTAAAAATATGGAGCAGAAAGGGTGGATCAGGGTCAATTTAGAAGCTTAGTTGGTTACCTAATGTATTTTACTGTAACCAAGCCTGATATCTTAAACTTAGTAAGTATTTTATCTTGGTTCTTGCATTGTGCGAGTGTTTTTCACTTCAAGGCAGCTAAGAGGGCTCTTAGATATGTCAAGGAGACTTGTGATTTTAGAATCAAGTTTGAAAGAAGCAATAAATTTGAGCTGATTGGTTTTTCAGACAGTGATTGGAGAAGCTTGATTGATGACTTGAGGAGCACTTTTGGTTATTCCTTTACTCTTGGTTCTAGTATATTCTCATGGAGTTCAAGAAAATAGGACATTGTAGCTCAACCACAGCAGAAGCAGAATTCATTTTTACAACATTTGCTACAAATAAAGCACTTTGGCTCAGAAAGGTTCTGAATGATCTTAAGGTGAAGCAATGGGAAAGTACTGAGATTTATGTTCATAATCAAGTAGTTATTTCTATATCTAAGAATCATGTGCTCTATGGCAAGGTAAAGCATTTCAATATCAAACTCTTCTTTCTAAGGGAAGTACAAAGAGATGGTGATATCATGCTCATTCACTGTAATTCAGATAAGTAGCTTGTTGACATATTTACTGACCAAACCACTTCCAACTAGCAAATTTGAAGATCTTAGGGACAAGCTAGGAGTATGCAGCTCCTAAACAAGTATTTAGGACTGCTGTCATTAAAGTTAGTATTTTCTATTTTTGTTAAGTTGCTGATTTTTGTCAATTAGTTCTAGATTTTGTGGGATTAGTTTTTGATTTTTTATTTCAATCATGGCTTGATTTAAGGAATATGATCTTAGTGATTTAGTATATATTTGTAATTCTCTAAAATGAATCAAATAATTCCATTTGCTCTTCACGTTTTATGTTCAAGCTTTATTCTTCTTCTTCTCTAAACAAGTAACTGTGTTAAAGTTTCTTCCATCGTAAATTGTTCATTAATATTAATTAGAAATTTAGTACCCAAAAAAATATTCTGATA
Organism: Triadica sebifera; assembly: GCA_023653625.1. Taxonomy (NCBI): domain Eukaryota; kingdom Viridiplantae; phylum Streptophyta; class Magnoliopsida; order Malpighiales; family Euphorbiaceae; genus Triadica; species Triadica sebifera. The sequence goes on from CM042900.1 coordinate 12,261,974, forward strand.
GTATTATAATTTTTTTTATTCCTATATGAATCTAGTTAATTCTTACGTGTAATATGCTTTTTAAAAATAATAATCATGTCGTTGTAAATTCTAATTAACCTGCAAGAGTTGTAATTTTTTATTTTTAACTCTCTCGTGTATATTTAATCATTTATGAATTATAATACAATGATTATTAATAATTCTATAGATATATATAGATATAAAACTTTTCTATATTTATAATATATATATATATATATATATATATATATATAACCAGGCCTTTTTTCAATTTTTTAATTTTTTAAAACCTTTTTACTAATTAATGAGTTATAAAATTGTATAGCATGATATCAGCAAATTTTTTTCTTAAAGAAAACTTTTCGAATTTTAATTTGTTAATATTTATTTACAGATAATTACATGGTCCATAATTTATTATTTTGCAATTTTTGCTATACTCCAGTCATTTTTATTACAATATAATATATTACAGTCTATAAACCATTAATTCTAACGACATTCAACAGTCCAAGTTGTTATTGAGAAAGATAATTGAGATTGAAGTACTTATAGCACAAGGGATGAAAAAGTCATCATATTCAAATTTTAGTAGGAAGATTAATTAGGATGAGAGTGTACATTTTGTTCAAAATTTAAAAACTAAAAATTGTTAGCTATGCTTTTTTTTTCTTCTTCTTATTTCTCTTTTATGTTATCCATTTTTTTTGTCATATAGCAATTTTGCATTTTATGAGATCTATATCAAAAATATATATATATATATATATATATACATTTCATTTAAAAAAATATACAAATAAAGAAGGTAACTATATATAGCTTCTCTTGAAAATTATTAAATAAACATTTTTATAAAAAAAAAAGCTTCAAGTACATTTAAAAAAAATTATGTAATGTATCCTTGAAAAATTCAAGGAAAACGAATAAAAGTTTGTTCTTTAATGTAGAAAAGCCTAAATTTAAAATGGAAGGGAAGAACTTAAGGATTTAAAAGGCTTCACTAATCTGTTATGAACTTGGGGTTTCATTTTAAGGAAGTAAGCAAAAGAAGATTATACATAAAAGAGAGTGGCTTAATAGTATTATTTAAGATTTTTTATGAGGTTAGTCATGAAGATTTGGAATCGTGATATGCATGAACATTAGGAGATTTTTGAGCCACTTTTGATATAGTAGTAATAATCCTTTTTTTTTTTAATTTAATGAAAATGATCCTTGACTGGCTAACAATCTTCCTCCACTTCCCCTAAATCTTTGATAAAATGAGCCCACTCAACCCTTTGGATCCTTGAACTTGCCCATATTAGTTACTAGTTCCCTCTCCAACTTCACCTAAAACATATGTATGTGTATATGAATATGACCCCCAAATCTAAATTGGGATATATTGATACTATCCAATTCGTTACTATAGGACCCATTTGAATCCTCTTTCTTTGCCCTTTGTTAATGCATGCTCCTCCAAGAAATAAGCGATATTTTTCTTTCTTTAAGGAAAAAAAACACTAAAAGGAAAAGCTATAATGAGAAAGAAACAAGCAATATACAAATGAGGTCAAAAGGGAGTGAAAGAAGAAAGAAAGATATTGAGTGGAGAAGAGAGGAAAAAAAACAGCGGCTTCAAAAAGTTCATAAGCTTATCATTTTTTTTTTTTTTTGAAGATCCCTAATTGGCCCATCCTCTTTTAGGCATCTTATGGTCCATTTAAGTTGTCCTCCCTTTGCCTCCCTTTTTTGTTGGATACAATGCATCTAAACAATTTTCCCTTTGTTCTTCCCTTTCTCTTATATGAAAATAAATAAATAGAAAGAAAAAAAGACATTAGAACCGAATAAACTAGAAACAAAAACAAAAATAAAATAAAATGTTCTCTTCAGTCATTCACTTAATGAATTGGCAACACCCATAAGATCTTAAGTATCCATCTAATTGTGGGTTCCAATAATTTTGTTTTCGATAGTCCTTGTGGATTCAATATTAGGGAAATGTCATTACAAAATTTGCTGGTATCTTATTTTATTTTTAATTCTCCGCATATTGTTAGGACCAAATTTAATGGACAAATAGGATTATATCTTTCTCCAACAAGTTGGCATCAATAATTTTATTTGCTATTGACCCTACAAAAGTTGGGCATTCAATTTGATATAAATTTGTTTATAACAAGCATCCTATTGTGCATTTTTGTTTTATTGTTGTACATTAGGTTATGTTCCAATAAAGTGAAGAAATTTTACTGCTCATTATTCATTGCATGTTCGAGGTACATGCATAAGTTGTCTGGATAAATTTGAATGTATATATCCACAAAAGTGGTATTTGATGAAAAACTTTTTTAAACTTCAATTTCCATTGTCTTACGTTAAAAAGTTGTTAAGATAATTTTTTTTTTTTTTTGTCAATAGATTGAAAGTAACATCAAAAGTGAGAAATGCAATTTATTAGAAGTCACGAAAAACTATCAAAGATGGTTCTAAGATATAGATGGTCAAACTATGATATAGTTGGGTAGCGGCATTTTATGGCTAAAATAAAGTTTATACTTTATTTACAAGAAAATTGATGAAAATTAAAAACCTTTAAATTATGCTCCAAAACATCTATGATATAACTAATTTATAAGTAACACTATAAGCAAATAATGAAATAGAAATGAAATTTAGTGACAGATAAATCACTAATTAGCGTTGAATCAATAACGGAAGGTTAATGAATTTAGTAAAAGAATATTTTTTTAAAAATAGTCACGGAAGGTTAAATTCAAGTTGCTAACTCTGGAGGCAAAGTTTAGTACTCAGTATGATGACGATATTGTGAGAGACAAAATGTATTTTATTGCTAACATTGGCAACAAATATTAGCAACTGAATTTGTGACGTTTTAGACACGATTTGGTGAGAGAAACTTTGCGACGGACTGGAATCTATCGCTATCCTAAAGATTTAGTGATGGATTATGTTTTTCGTTAAGTTTGTAGTGCTTTATTTAAAAATTAGTGAAAGACGGCAATTCATCGCTATTTTGAAGGTTTAGCGACAAATTGTTTTCGTCGTTAAGCCTGTAGCGGTTTTATTATTATTAAGGTTTAGCGATAGACTGTAATTCATTTATATTCTGAAGGTTTAATGATAGATTGTGTCCATCATAAATCTGGACAAACTATATTCCAATCACCATTATGAAGATTTAGCAACAGATTGTGCCTGTCGCTAAATCTGTAATGGTTTTATTGTTATTAAGGATTAGTGACAGGCTAGAATACATCGCTATTCTAAAGTTTTAGAGACAGATTGTGCTCATCGCTAAGCATATGATGGTTTAATTATTCTAAAGGTTTAGCGACGGCCTTGAATTTGTCACTATTCTAAAGAAGTGGATCATGTGAATCGTGTAGTGGTTTTGATGTTATTAAGCATTAACAACGGACATGAATCCGTAGTTAAGCGTGAAATTAAAACTACGACATTTTGATGATCAAGGTTCAAAAATTATTCTGAAACTAGCCAAGACAACACCATTTTCAATAGCGACGGAATAGAATCTGTTGCTATTCTTAGCAATGGAATGGAATCCATTGTTAAGCTTGAAGCCAAAATAATGTTTTGGTGCTCCATAAATGGTTCAAAAATGATATTAGAACTGCCAAAATGGTGCTGGTTTTCCTTCTCTAAGTATGAAGTCAGAACGATGTCGGTTTGGTGCTCCAAAAATGGAGCCATTTTAATTTATGGAATAAAACAAAAAACCTATTCTCCCTTTCTTCTCCTCCGCGTTGTGCAACTGCTATCATCTCTTTTGCCTGTCTCTGGCGACTCTGCCCCGCCAAATGCCATCCCACACCACTCCCAAAAGCAACGTCGCAGGTGTAACCACCTATGTCGTTATTGTCGCCTCCCAGCAGCCATCTCCTTCAGTTTAAACTCTGTCCACATGGAAGGTAAAATTTCATCAAGTGCATATATTAAATTTGATTTTCAGTTCTACCTGGTCTTTACCGAAATTTGTTCTTGATCGCTCATGTTAATTTTCCCTCTGCGGCTACTGCTGAGAGTTCAGAGATCCGACTCTAAAATGGCGTAGCTACTAGTCCCATCCCTCACAAAGTTTTTATTTTTTTAATTCTTGTTTTAAAATTTCTATTCGATTGTATCTTCTGGGTTTGTTTGTTTGATGGGAAAAGGTGTGATCTTTTGATGGATATTGATATTAAAATTGCAAAAAAGCGTTTAAATTAAGTCATTGTTTTGTTAGTTCAAGTTGAGATTTGGATTTCATTGATTCACTGAGAGGTAGAAGAAGCCCGACTTTGTTTCCCTAAGGAATTGATTGAGGTTCATTTCCTTTTTCTAGTGACCAAGTTGTTCTTTAGTGCACAAAAATATGAAAAGAAAATAAGGAGACTGACACTTATGAATTGATTTGTTATATCAAGGACAATGATAAGCAAATGAATATGACTTTAAGGGTGGAGCGGGTGCAACATCTATAAATAGGCAAGCTTTTGCCATAAGTGGCGTGGAATATGCGGAACAAGAGTCCCGTGAAATTGTGATTTTTCAGATGATAAAAACTATCATAGAGATTTTAAGAACATTGTGCAAATTCGACAATCTATGAGAATTTTTAGGAAAACACTCTAATACTTCCTTTACTTTCTTGATTTAGCCTATATAAAGATTTTAGTAGATCAGTGTTGAGATTAATTCCTTATGTTAAGAAATGCCATTCACTGAGCTTAGAAATTGTTCTTTCCGTGTAGAACAATTACATAGAAAAGCTTGATATGCTACATAACTCCTGGTGATATATCTTCAGGCCTAAAATTTTAAATAGCATTTTATGCTACATATACCTAAGCATGATGTGCTTTTCTTCTCATCATATTTTTATAGTTTTTATTATATATCGTTCTACCAATTTTACTTATTTATTTTTTTCAATTTACACATTATTCATGAGTTAAAAATGTAGTCAGCCTGCTAATGGCCTTTAGCAGAAAATGTGTATTTTTTAGTGTTTTCTGCATCAAGTTCGCGAAAGTTTATTTTGCAGATGATTCCGTTGCAAGTGTTGGAACTAACATATCCAAGGAAGGGGAAGAAGAAAAGAAGGTCAGGAAATTGTACTCTTCGGAATATCCCAACTTTATATCGTTTTAATAGGAAAGTAACCTAAATTATGTTTAAATTAGTATCTGAGAATCCTCTATTAATTTGCAGTTATTTTTTTATTTCTTTCCGATCACAGTGAATACTATGATTGAGAAATCAGTTAAATTCAAAGAGCATTTATGATAAGAGTTTACCAAATTTGCTTCATGGCTACTTCAATGAGCACAAGTATCCATGATATAAATAGTTAAAGAAACAACTGAATTGTTGTTTTTCCTCTTTCTTAATTTAATTTTATAGCTTTTGACTGCAATCATATTTTTAGATTCTATGTCCATTGGTCCAGTACACCTATTTAATTGTGTGTTTACACATCCTTTATAGTTTATAAATTGATCATTTTAGATTTGTTTTTTTTTTTGATTTGTGAAGTTTACTCTTTAATTCTGTATAAATGGGCAAACACACCTGTTCTTTGCTAAATTGCTGCTCCTCCATCCCCTTTTATTGTTTTTCTTTTGTGGTTTTCTTTTGTTGGCTGGAAGCTATCATCTTAATTACTTAAACGGTGAAATTACTAACCTTTTTGTTCTCCATGTAGACAATATATTCTATGGTGAATATTTTGAAATTCTAGGTTAAACACAGAATAATGCAAATTGGTTGCTTTTACAATTCAAAATAACATATGATGATGATGAGAATGTGATGGTTTCCCCCCATGGAATAGCATTAACCAAGCAACTTTGAAAACCATTTTCAATCACTTTGCAGCAAGTTGTACGAGGTAAGGTCAGTTTCTTGAAAACTATTTTTGGTTTCCCCCTCTTATATTTTCTATATTTGCATAGTGAGGGTTTAGTAGCTTGATATGATCTACATCCAATTATTAATTAACCTTTCTGTGAGATGAGAATGTTATAAGTTACCTTGCAATTTTCAGATTGTTTTAAGTTTTAAATGCTACATGGCTATCCCTTTTTGGATGTGAATTTTTGAGGACCTTTCCATTTGGGGTTATGTTTGTTTGGTATTAAAATCATTGACTCACTTTACATTCTATTTGTTTGGTATGGAATTTTTTTTTTTACTAGATATGAGGAAGGTTAAGGATCCCAGAAAGAATGATAATGTAGCTGAAGGGTTTGTGTATGAAGAGTATACATTGGTCTAAAGGACAATGTGGTTGTAGACACTTAAATGGTGAGGGGAATTTATCACTTTACTATTACATTAACGAGTACAATAAATACTTTAAGTTAAAGGTTATATATGTCTGTTGCCTAAATGACAGATGCTTAAAATGGAGGCGATGTCAATTTTGTAAATATGTTACTTGTTATATGCATATGTCATTTACAAATGTCAGTCATATAAAGTTTAGACATCTATCATTATAAATAACAGACGCATATAAATTTTTCATATGCGTCTATCATTTATAATGACAGACATATAAATGTTAGGCGTCTGTCTTAAATAATAACAGATGCATATGATATTCTAATAGGCATCAGTTATTATTTAAGACAGACTCATATAAGTTTTTTAAAAACCTAAAAATGAGCCTCTTTACACAGTGTTCATCGTCTACAACAAATTATACTCATCTGACCATGCTCAAATTGTAGCTCAATCCCTCAGCGGCGATAAGGTATTACTCGTTTTTCAGTGCTATTTCAGTTTTGAAATTCTTTGGACTTGATTTGCTTTTTAATTGCTGTGTGCTTTTGATTTTGAAATTTTTGTTGGGTTAGACTAGATAACATCCAGAGATCCTCATATCTTCATCGCCACCAAGTCATTTTCGAAGCTTCTGCGCGCATCCTCCATATCTTCATCGCCAAATGCTTTCTTCATAGCAGTCCTGCTGGCTCTGATGTATGCTGGGGTAATTGGAGATGGTACGAGCTTCCGTCCATGTTCTGCTTCAGTTACATTCTTAAGTTCCCTTAGTTTGTCCATCTGCTTTGACTGCTTGTAGGAACAAAAAACTGAATGCAAACTAGTGAAAGTCCGGTTCTTTTTATGAGCTTTTCTGGTTCTGTTGGGGCAAGAATGAAATTGAAGCCCTCTTATAAACACTGGTCTTCTAAGTTTGAATCTGAAGATAAGAGAGAGTTTTCTGAATGACTTGAAAAGCTTGGATTTGAAGGTAAATAATTCTTTCATTTCCACAGCTAATGATTGAAAACAGAGTAATGCTAAAGTAATATGGGATAGAATAAAATGTTGCTGCTTTCTGACTTAGTGATATATACAATTTGGTCATTCAAATCGCATAACGACATCTCATATTATTAAAATTTCCAAATTACCTTGTTCCATTTCAGTTTTGCAGCCATGTTTATCTTGTCAACTAGGAAACCTATCACGAATTCCATTAGCTTTGGTATAATATTCCAGCACTGCTCCTTTTCAAATTGTCCTAGCTGATGTCTAAGGCCTTGCCCCTATGTTATCTACTCTTGGTCATCGTTATGTTCTTTGGTAAAACATACTTCAATGTGCATTTGTCTTTGTATACATGTCATTCTTCCACTTCTCTCATTCTTTTATTCTTATTATATGTGTTTTTTCATTTCCTTGCTCCTCATGTACTTTTTGAGTCATTGTGGTTTCATGAATGATATTTTTGCTCATAATGTGTGCATAATCAATGAAACAAATGTTGTTTTCACTGACCTCCATACGTGTTGATATTTCATCCAATTTTGAGTTTGATGACATTGCTACTCTTTCTGATATTGAATTCTGAATAATTGGTGTTAATGTCAAAGGATTTTCCTTGTCCACAACACTTATGCATAATGGACAGTTTGTGCAGTCTCTTTCATTTTTTTTCAATTCTAGATAAAATTGAATATTATTGTCATTTTGTATCAACAATTGTGGGTAATTTTCTTTAACTTGGTACCTTCTCTCTATATCTACCACTTCATTTCTGATTTTTAGCTCAGTATGTACCAAGGGTAGTTTATGAATTCATATCAGCTAAAGTAATTTGTATATATAAAAGCAATTTGGTATGAATTATTTTTTGGTTGTTTTGTCAGGTTTTGAAGTTTAACCTCACCGAATCTGCAGTTAGAAAGGGAGTCAGGTTTGTGAGCAAAGGTCTTTCCATAACTGCAGTTAGAAAGGCAAGGATTTAAATACTACTCTGACTCTTAGTTGAATTATTGTGTCATTGATATAATGTGTATTGTTAGAACTCCTGCTATGGCTGTACTATGCATGGCATGCAATCAGGTTTGTCTGAATTCAGCCAACCTTTTTTTTCCCAGTTATCTTCATATTTTTAAATATTTATTTTTTTCCAACTATGCAATTGAGTATTTGATAGTTTTAATTGAATTGGGAACTGAGTAAATGAATCTGGATATTCTGATCTTAGTTAGATATAATGTGTATTGTCCTTGTAAAACATGCGTCCTCATTATGTTGTGGTAGCTTCTTATAAACATGGAGGCAGCTTTGGCAATTTATTTTATCTTGTGAAACTAAATGTATAGAAGATTGGCTCTGCTTGCATGACTATATTGCTGAACCAGACTGGTTTGCATGACTATATTGCTGAACCAGACTGCTTGCATGACTATATTGAGTTTTTGACTTATTTGCCTGTGCTTGTAGCCTCAACCCAATTCACCAAAAATGGCTCCCTTCTATTTGGTCTTTTTGGAATTGTTATATTAACAAACTAGGAAAATGTCATTTAGTTTATTCTATCCCTTAACTCTATTAGGAAAAATGCATTTTAGGCTAGTTTCTTACTTTGTGGAATAGGTAGGGGTAGTTGTTAAACAAATCAGCTCTATGGTGGGATAGTAACATCTAGCTGCCTAATTGACAGATATTTGAACTTGGATTCATTCATGCTACTGTTACAGTTGTCCAGAAATAATCTAGGGAGTATAGGATTCTTTAGTCATAGTTGATGTTATACGAAAATTGATTCTTGTATTATAAATTTCATTACACCTAAAACCCTTCTTGCTAAGTTTTATCCATATAAGTTTTCACTCTGACTGTTCTAGGCAGTAAGAATTTCAGATATGGATTCCAAACTGAAAATATTATGCAAAACAAATAGATAGTGGAAATGAATAAATTACTTTTGGATCACTTGTTTAGGATCCTTAGGCAGTATACCTAAGGAAAACATTAATTAGCATTTAACTTGTGTGATGTCTCACCAAAATGCTGAAGCTTCACAAAATTCTAATTTCAAAATAATCATTTCAACCTTAGTAAAGCTTCCCTATGGCTAAGTAGGCTACTTGAGCTTTCTTGGTGGATATGCATGCAAGATTTTGACAGAGTTGTTATTTTTTTTACTGGTCTACCGCTTCTTAACAGATTACTGGCTAAACAGGTGGTATTGGTTTTATGAAGTTATTATGTGACGATACTATGGGTTTAGTTAGTGAATTTTTTGAGCTTTCACATGTAACTGTTGTGGCAAATGTAGCATCACTCGGACACTGCATCAATCCTATTAGGGACACTCTTCATTATATGTTCCATGTTTTCCAAGTTTGAAATGGTTTTGTTTGAACTAAATTATGATTGGTGCGAGAACCAAGTTTCTAACATAAAATATGGTGCTCCTTGAGAATATGAACTAGTTGATACATTCTTTTGTTAGTAGGAAGAGCATACAATTTCCTTGAAACATATTCTTGATTATAAACTAAAATTGCTTCCATGATGATGAGGTGTTGACTGGGAGTATTGCACAAAATATAGCCAACACAACTTCCTTCCAGGTCTTGTATGTACTTCATCCAACTCAGCAAACTGAAATACTTGTAATACTTTGTTTAATTGATTGAATTTTTACTAAATATGCCTTATATTGATAGGGACTTGTCCTACAACCAGCTAACAGGAGAGATTCCATTCAACATTGGTTTCTTACAAGTAGCCACATTGTATGTGCCTGCAACTTATCTCTAATATGGTTGACAGCTTTGATTTTGAATTTTAATCTTGATCCTCACTTGATAACTTATCTCCAATGCCATTTTATGAATTTTAATCTTGATCCTCACTTGATAATATGATAGATTTTGATCTCGGACCAGGCTTCATTCCTCACATCAAGTTTTCCATACTGAAATACAAGAACACTCAAGGTATATTTTCCTCATCTTAATATCATCAACCTTCTATTGATTTTAGTCATTATGGTTGCATAATTCATACTTGAATTTCATGTGTATATAAATTTTCCAACTATATATATATATATATATATATATATATATATATATATATATATATATATATATATATATATATATATATATATATATATATATATATATATATATATATATATATATATATATATATATTAAGTTTCCAGATAGTTGCATTAATAGTTTAGCAATGATATGAAATCGATATTTTCAATCAATAATGGATTCTTATCATCAATACCCATTAAAGATGTACTCATTAGATGTTTAAGGATATTATATATAATGTTTCTCCTGATTAAAAAACAATAAGACTTATATATATTGAACCTTTTTTTGTGTGGTTAGATATGGATCGAAGTTGGATGTATGGTAGACGCACTACATTTGAATATTTGAATGGAGTTGCGGAATTTATTAGAAATGCGGAGGAAAAGCAAATAAGGGAAAGAGAAGAAATGATTGTATGTCCTTCTATTGATTGTAAGAACATGAAAAAGTTTCGAGATGTTCATATGGTGAAATCTCATATAATAAGGCGTGGTTTTAAGGAAGGTTACACACGGTGGATATGGCATGGTGAGAGTGTTTTAACTGGGACACGTTCTAATAATAATGAATTTGATTAGCAAGGAGAAAATAACATTGATGATGAAGAGAATGATCGTGTAGATGAGATGATAGATGATACGGAACATTTTGTGGAAAGGCCGGAATACCTTCAGAGATTGTTAAATGATGCTGATAAACCTTTGTATCCCGGTTGCAGTAATTTCACAAAATTGTCAGCCGTTTTTAAACTCTGTAACATGAAAGCAAAAAATGGATGGAGTGATAAGAGTTTCACGGCACTATTAGAATTGTTGCAAGACATGCTTCCGGAGGGAAATGAGCTTCCCACATCTACATATGAGGCTAAGAAAATGTTGTGTCCTATGGGCATGGAATATAAGAAGATACATGCATGTCCAAATGATTGTGTATTATACCAAAATGAATATAAGGACTTGCATGAGTGTCCAAGGTGTGGAGCGTCACGTTACAAACATGGGAAAGTTTCTTCTGAGGATAAAAAAGGGCCTCCAGCTAAAGTATTATGGTATTTACATATAATACCAAGATTCAAACGCCTGTTTGCAAATGCAAAAGATGCAAAAAACTTATAGTGGCATGCAGAAGGAAGAAAACATGATGGAAAACTTAGACATCCTGCAGATTCTCCTCAATGGAGAACAATTGATAGAACGTTCCCAGAATTTGGTGGTGAAGTTAGGAATCTAAGGCTTGGACTTTGTACGGATGGAATCAACCCTCATGGCACACTTAGTAGTAAACATAGCACGTGGCCAGTTCTTCTTACGGTTTACAATCTGCCTCCTTGGCTGACTATGAAGCGTAAGTATATTATGTTGTCGTTGTTGATATCAGGGCCTAAACAACCGGTAAATGATATTGAGGTTTACCTTGCACCACTTATTGATGATTTGAAACTGTTGTGGGATGAAGGTGTGCCGGTGTATGATGCATACAGTGAAAGCATGTTTACCTTATATGTCATGATATTTTGCACTATAAATGATTCTCCGACTTATGGTAACTTATCTGGGTACACCGTGAAAGGAGCAAAAGCGTGTCCTATTTGTGAGGACAACACAATGGACCAACGTTTAAATCATAGCCAGAAAAATGTTTATATGAGTCATCAAACATTTCTCCCTCTAATCACCCTTATCGTAAGAAGAAAAAGTCTTTCAATGGATATACCGAAATGCAAGTAGCTCGTTTGCCATTAACAGGAAATGAGTTTTTTGAACGAGTTAGAGAAATTGATAATGCATTTGGAAAACCTTTTGAACCTGCTCAAAAGGGTCCTTGGAAAAAGAGATCTATATTCTGGGATCTTCCATATTGGGAATACTTACCGGTTTGTCATTGTATTGATGTTATGCACGTGGAGAAAAATGTTTGTGATGCTATAATAGGGACATTGTTGAATATACCGGGAAAAACAAAAGATGGTCTCAAAGTAAGAAAGGACATGTTAGAAATGGGCATACGGATGGAGTTAGTGCCTCAAGATACAGGGAAACGAACATATCTTCCCCCAGCTTGTTATACATTGTCTAAAAAAGAGAAAACAAGCTTTTGTGAGTGTCTTTATGGTGTTAAAGTTCCATATGGATTTTCATCAAATATTAAAAGTCTTGTGTTAATGAAAGAATTAAAGTTGATAGATATGAAGTCTCATGATTGTCATGTTTTGATGCAACAATTTTTACCAATAACAATTCGAGGAATACTACCGAATCATGTGAGGAATGTTATCACAAGACTTTGTTTTTTCTTCAATGCAATTTGTTGTAAGGTCATTGATCCAGATAATTTGGATGAGTTGCAAGCCAATATTGTTGTTACTCTATGTCAATTTGAAATGTATTTTCCACCTTCTTTTTTTGACATAATGGTGCATTTGGTTGTTCATCTTGTGAGAGAGATTAAATTGTGTGGTCTAGTGTATTTGAGGTATATGTATCCTTTTGAGAGATTCATGGGTATCTTAAAAGGGTATGTGAGGAACCGATATTGACCTGAAGGTAGTATTATTGAAGGTTACTCGGTTGAGGAGGGTATTGAATTTTGCATAGACTACTTATCAGGTGTTGAACCTATTGGCATTCCTAAGTCTCATCACGAGGGAAGACTTGGAGGTAAAGGAACAATTGGATTTAAAATGGTATTACCCGGTGCACAGATGCGTGAGAAAGCACATCTCGTTGTGTTGCACCACTTTACACAAGTTCATCCATATTTAGAAGAGCACATGTCCATTTTAAGGCGTCTGAATCCATCCAAAGGTGAAATATGGTTGACAAATGAACATAATAGTTCTTTCATTGGATGGTTTAAAGACCGAGTGATGCGTCAGTTATCAGAAGTGCCAGAAGATGTAACTGATACCATAAAATGGTTAGCCTATGGCCCTAGGTTGAATATACGGTCTTATGAAGGATATGACATCAACGGATATACCTTTTACACTAAACATCAGGATGACAAAAGCACAATGCAAAATAGTGGAGTTACTTTGATAGTTTCATCACGAGAATTTTCTAGTGCTAAAGAACCATGCCAATAGATGCTACGATGTCATATTATGGTGTAGTTGAAGACATTTGAGAGCTTGATTACAAGGAATTTATGATTCCTCTCTTTCGATGTAAATGGATTGAAAACCAATGCGGTGTTTGAGTGGATGAGTTAGGAATCACTTTGGTTGATTTTAACCGATTGGGTTATCAAGATGATCCATTCATTCTTGCTTCACAGGCTAAACAAGTATTTTATATTATTAACCCTGACGATAGTAAGTGGTCTATTGTTCTTCAAGGTAAGAGGCGTATTGTTGGTATCGATGATGTGGTAGATGAGGAAGAATATGATCAGTTTGATGAGAGTCCCCCGTTTTCTATCGGGTTACCAATGCCAGTTGGGGAATATATTTTAGATTCAAATTACATGCGTGATGATCATACTGAAGGCATATGGATTGAAAAAGGACAATAATTGATGCATATATGTTTCTTGTAAGTTTATTTATAAATGTGTATTATGATTAATGTGGTTTATACTCATAATTACAAGTTTTGTTATTGTTTATCATATAAATCTATTGTTTTTATTTCCCTTTAAACTAAAGTATTATTATTGTAGATTATACTAACATGTTTCTTTGTTATGCTTATGTTTTAGGAAATCATGTGCAATGAACAACCAGATTCTGAGCCATCAAGTATCATGACAAAAAGGAAAACTAGGGAAGCTACCATGTGCAAAAAATTGAAGAACCAAGGGAATGAACAAAAGACAATAGATTTCGATGAGTTTGATCGCCCAACAGGAACATACGCCGATATATTTAGTTCCTACGTTGGCCTTGTAGCACGTTCCCATGTGAACATCACGATAAAAAGCTGGGATCTGGTCGATAAGGGTCTTAAAAATACAATTTGGGAAGATATCAAGATAAGTTTCCTTCAAATCTATTAACAAATTTGATTGTAAAGAAGTAAAACTAATTAATCTAAAATATTATTTTGTAGAAAGAGTTCAACATTCCGGATGATAAGAAAAATATTGTACTCAAAACTGTTGGAATGCGATGGAAGGATTTTAAGTATCGATTGGTGGTTAAGTACATAAAGAATAAATCAGTGCAAAAGTCACCATCGGAATTATATCAAGGAATATGTTTTTTTTTATCTATGATTGTTTATAACATATTATTTATCTAGTGAATGGGAGACATTACGGGGAGAAGTAGCCCAAGGTAGCTAGGTACCAGAGAGGCATGATGACATATTGTCATGTGCACTTGAAAAGCCCGAACATTCTGGCTATGTGAGAGGTGTTGGAAGTGCTGTGACCATCAAAAAATTTTATGGTAATCCTGGAAAAAGGAAACTAGCAACATCCGTCTCACCTGAAGTTATAGAAGCGCTTGAGACTAAAATAGAGGCCAGATTATTTGCTAAATTCTCAGCACATATTGCACATCTTGAGAATATGATAGAGGAGAGAACTAGGAAGTCCTCTCAAATTGGCCCTGATATGGAGGTGGAGATGTGTCCTTCATTTGCTCGCCCAACTCCCAGTAGTTGTCACTCTGTGGACCCACCATTTCCAATATCAGAATTACAGGTAAAAAGTACATTAATTTCATTACTTCCACTTCCACTTTAATCTAGCTAATATTGATTTTTTGTATTTTTGCAGACACCTACATCATGCAGACTTGCTACCATTAATGAAGGTAACCAGGTGATTGTGGCAAGGGGTATGGTTTATCCATCCCTTATTGATGCTACGGTGCACAATCGACCTATCATGCCCAATCATGTCAAGGTATCTATAGATGAAGTATTATCTGGCTGTCATGAAGCCGAACTTCCTGTGCCTACTGAATACTTAACTATAGTTAGGAAAGCAAAAGGTATTTTTGTTCAATGGCCACAACATCTTGTGGTTCTTGGAGAGGTAATAATTTCTAAACTTATAAAATAGTAAAATATAGATTATCGCGTTTCATATATCATAATATATCATAATTTATTATTTATTAATAGGAACTTAAATCCAAGCCATTAAAGAAGGCTCCAAAGAATAAACAAGGTAGCGGTTTATCGAAAGAATCAGCTACAAAGCAACATGGGCCTTTAGTTAATGAAAACATTTTGGCAACTTTGAGTGATGACATGAGGTTGATGTATGAGATGGTTGCTAAATTGCCTACTGGGTATATTTTTGAAGTTCGTGCAGACATTACAGTGTTTAAGTATCCAGTAGATAATCAGATGATTCATATTGGTATGGAAGACATCGCTCAACTCATCTCCATCGAATGGCTTGATGTCTCGATCATTCGAATATTTATGATGTAAGATTATACTATTTATTACTAATATTATAAGATTGATTTAAAAAATACAAAAATAATACTTATGCATGTATTGTGATTCATGCATGCAGGTACCTTTATAACTTATGCGATACATTCTTCATACTGTCAATCGGATTTCTTTGTCCAACAATGCTTCGTTTGATGTTCACAGAGACTAACTCAGCAGAAAGATATATTATAGAAGCTTTGAAGGAACAAAGAGATAAACATTTCATTCTACTTCCATATTTCGAGAAGTAAGAAATATTTACATTCATGTTTGCATAATTTTTATTCTCAACATTTTTACTAACTTCTAACATATTTGTATATCTATAGTAACCATTGGATGTTGATTGTATTTTGCTGTGAACGGAGTGAGGCATTTTTCATGGATCCTCTATCTCGTGTATAAGTCTGAAACTTCATATTAACCTGTAAGTTATAATACTACTAGCTAATAGTTTCTACGATGTTTGTAGCGTTTTCAATATTAATGCCGATTTTGATATATATACATTTATTTTTCAGAGTCTATAGAACTTATACTATAGAAGGTGGAAAAAATAAAGGTGTCAGGTTAAAATGGAATGACATTTCGGTGAGAATTTTATATTCTGAATTACTAGTTAAATTAAAGTTTTTATGATTTTATAATCCTTTATTTAGCATGGGCCTTTGTTGTTTTTTCTATTTTAAGTGCCCTCAACAACAAGGAGGTGTTGAATGCGGATATTACATCATGAGGTATATGTACAAAATTGTCATATATCATAACAGTGATACAACATTGCTTAAGGTACGTTCTTTCAAATACTAGTCAGTTTATATTACAAGTATGATACATAACTAACTATTAATTTTTTCATGTCTAACATATTTTCTATTATATGTTTATTTGTCTTGTAGGTTTTTGAAAAAGGATCATATAGTCAAGATCAAATACATGAAATTCAACATATGTGGTCAAATTACTTTATGAGAGAGTGTATGTAATCTTTTTATTTACTTTTGTAAAATATTTCATATTAATGAGAAATAAAATTTTAAATTAAAGAATTTTGAAGAACTTGTAGATTAAAAGATTAATGTGAATTGTTTTAGGCATGATGCTATTGCTTTGATTTATTTAATTTTTTTAGTTTGTGTTGTCCTGTGAATTCTTGAATATTATTGAGTTTTGTGAGTTGAATGTTGGATGCCTATTGTGGCTTATTGAAGCCGAATTATTATGAATTTTGAAGTGTGCAGGTTATATATATATGAATGGTAGCATATTATAATATATATGAACCAAAAAAAAACCAAATACGCGTCTGTCGTTTAATAATAACATATGCATATAATAGTTATACGCGTCTGTCGTTTATTAATAGCAGACGCGTATTAGAATGAATATATGCATCTGCTATTTATAAACGCCAGACGCGTATAACTATTATATGCGTCTGCTAATATTAAACGACAGACGCGTATAATTGATTATATGCGTCTGTCAAAACGTCCGACACATAAAATTTATATCATATGCGTCTCCTATATATGTGTTTACTATTTGATAGACACATAAAATGCAAAATAACAGACACATATAACACTATTTTGTACTAGTGATTACTTGTAAGATTTTTGCAATTTCTCTAGATTAAAATTTATTAATGAAATTAGATTGTAACACATAATCAAATTCTTCTTATTTGATGTTTTTGCGCAATGTGCATTGCAACTCTCGACTAATTATAACTATAATTAGAAGCGATGAACTGTTATATGTACATGTAATATGGAAATTCAAAATAATGTGCATTAGTATTAACAAGGTGCTATTGGAACCATCTAAATATGAACATATGATTCTCAAATTTTAAATAGCCCTCTTTTGACTACATTGTAAAATTTTATAAATTCTTTGTTAACATCCATGCATTTATTATATTTTAGATGCACAATCGATTTGTTGTGCTGCAAATTATGTAGAACTGTTATCTTTTGGAGAGTTTCTTGCAGAAGATTTCATTATGGCACATTGGGCATTGATTTGTTCAACTGTTGTAGGCATAATGATTCTAATGCAGTGCTGAAGGATGATTATGGGCCTTTACTCGTGGAGGATGATTTAGAAGATGCATTTCCTTAAAAGATCAGGCTTTCCTTTTGTTGGGGAACTGATTCTTTGGTATTGAAGATCAGTATAAAGGTAAATTCATCTATGCTTTCCTTGCTTTTGCTATCACTATCATATTCTTATAATTGATATCAGTGACATATGAAATTATGGCACATGAATAAGTTGCATCGCTTCCGACATGGAATCAATATTTTATATCCTTATGAATTCATAATACAGTTAGTGGTTCTTAGAACTTAAAACAAACATTTTATATGGAAGATAAAAATTTTGCGAGGATTTGCCAACGTGGCAGTCAGATCAATTGTATAAAATTGAGCACATTTCTTTTTTTGTTTAATCACTGAAGCGAGATAAAATATTTCATATTTAGTTTAATAACTGAAGCAGAATTCAAGAACTAACTCTTTGTTAGTTTTCTATTTGACAATATACTACAATTTTCCAGAACAATATGGTTTCTTCATACAGAAGAGCCTGTGACGTAATTGTTCCTAAGGCTAAGTTGGTTAGTTGATGATGTCTACTAAATAAACATTCATGTTTTCAAATAGAAAGTAAACTTTATATTTTTGCACTCTAAACACATATATAACTTATAGGCCCTATTTTACGGGCATTACAATGATTCATTGCTAATACATATAAGACATTTATATGAGATGTTAGATAACTTATATAAATAAATTATGTAAGTATTGTCATCTATTTTTCCATTGAATATTACTTGTCCATTTATGGTGGTTATTAGACATCTATTAGAATTAAAGGTGACTTAGTTTCCCTTATCATATAATTGACTTACACTTAAAAGATTATACTTTAAACCATCATCAAGCAATACATCTTCAATTAAAGAAACATCATTTAGTCCAATGGAACCAATGTCAATTACCTTACCTTTAGTATTGTATCCAGATAGTTTTGCAGAACAATCTACATAAGAGGTAACTAACATATATATTGGCCAATTTCAAATTTTGTGTTATTGACCTTCTAGGTTTTATTTTTATTGAATAAGATGCTAACCATTGAATCTTTATGTAATGTAGTTGTGCAACTTCCATAATTGTCATTTGTTATTTTAGTTTATTTATATGATCTTACGTTGCGTATTGTTTGTGCAGATTCTCCTTGAATTACACATACATGGGATTTCAGATCATTCAAAGCATTTCGATGAACGAATTGATGAGATGGCAGAACATAATATGCAAGATAATTCTTTCAGTGTTTGTTTAGTTACAATGAATGGAAGCAGTGATTACACAAGTTTCTGTTCAACACTAACATGCTCCACTTTTTGGTTGTACTAATAAATTAGTTAGTTTTTTAGGCTTGACTAGATTACAGAATCTTCGAAATACATGTTCCATGAATAGTGCAATTCTATTACTTGGCACACACTCCAAAGCTAGTATATTATTTTCTAAAATATTTTAATATTTATTTCATAACTCTTTTTTTTTAAAAAAAATATTTTTGTTTCATCCAAATGAATTTGAAAACTAAAAATAACTAAACTGAATTAAAAAAATTTATAAATTGAAATTAGCGACGAAACTTTTGTCACTATTTAGTGACATAATCAATTTTATCATTAGTCACTTGTCTTCAATTACTAGCAAGATTAGCGATAGACGACATTTCATCGCTACAGTCTCTCTATGTTAGTAAGAGAATATTATCCCTCGCTAACTTAGCGACGTATAACTAATCCATTGCTAAGTAGATAAAGTCACATAGTGATGAATTTTTTCGTCTCAAATTTGTAACAGATAGTTTATCAGTATCAATCACTGCGTTAGTGTCTTACCAACTCTGGTGAGCACATTTTAGTTACAATATTCATCGCTACTAATATTGTGAGGATCAAATCTCCAAGCGATTTAGTTCATCACTAAATTAGATTAGCGACAAATTTCTTAAATTTAGCAACAACTTTTTTCTTCGCTAAATGATAATTTTCTTGTAGTATTATAATTATGATAACTAGAAAATTATCATATTTTTCTTTTCAACACATTATTGGCTTGTCAGAAATGTCATCTAACCTTTTGATGTGATGACAAACACTGGTGATGAATGTACCTGATTACTCAATTAGTCATAACCCTAAATGGATACTAGCTAGCTCTACTCATAATCACTTTTTTTTGTGTGTGGTTAGCAAAGTAAATTATGTTCCCCATATATTAAGCCAAGAAGGGGGGTTGAATTGGTGTTTTAAAAATTTAACTTTAAAGTGCGGAAATAAAAAGTTAAGCTTATGAGGGATGTAAATTTTTGTGTGTGGTTAGCAAAGTAAATTATGTTCCCCATATATTAAGCCAAGAAGGGGGGTTGAATTGGAGTTTTAAAAATTTAACTTTAAAGTGCGGAAATAAAAAGTTAAGCTTAGGAGGGATATAGAATTTTGACACAAGGATTTTTATAAAGGTTCGGGTGTTAACAAACCCTACTCCTCTCTGCAATCGCAATTGGGAGTTTCACTAACACACTGAGTGTTACAATGGAGTTTTACAAGCTCACTCCCAACTATGGTGTTTCTCACAATAATTCCTTGTGTTTTACAGGCTCACACAAACAACCTTTACAAATGTTCTACTCTTAACCTAGAAATACCCAAAACTCACTTGAGTAATAAATGACTACAGAGAGAAACACTTACAAATCTTTATTGCTCAATAAATGATGAGCAAAAAGATTTTCACAGAGAATAGATATTTGTTTTGAAAGTATTAAATGTACAAATAGCTTACAATAAGATTTTGATTAAAAGTATTAGCTATCCTCTTTTACTGAATGCATAAATGACTTGCATTTATACTCCCATGGCGAATTATAGCTGTTAGAATGCATTTAATACGAAACTAGCCATTGCACCAACCCAAACAATTGCGCCTGATATTTTTCTCTTTCATCTTTCATGGGCGTGACTATGTTTGTCACGGGCGTGACTGTTCTTCCATGCCGTGACTAAAGTGGTGACCTTGGTCGTGAAGCATTCTAGAAGCTTTTGAAATATTGGGTCACAGGCATGACATATGTCTTAACGGGTGTGATAAACTTCCAAGCCGTGGTCTAAGTGGTGACTTTGGTCGTGAAGCTCTCTGGATGAATTTTTCATGAAGGTTCATGGGCGTGACATTTAATTCACGGGCATGACTTAAATGTGCATTTCACGATTTGTTGTCTTCCTTTATGGCCGTGAACTTCAAATGTTGGTTTTGTTAATGGTTAGCTTCTTCACGGGCGTGACACATAGGGTCACGGGCGTGAACATGCTACTTCTTTAATTTTATCATTCAAGGATTAATCTTCCATTCTCCATTCTTGCTATTTTATTCCATACCCTGTTTAATAGACTTAAAAAACAAGTATGTTAAATACATTATTGCTATTTTATTTGTTATCATCAAAATGACATAAATACCCCTCAAGGATCAACAATCTCCCCCTTTTTGATGGTGATGAATAATCTAGCGATATGTACTTTTGAGAAGTCTCCCCCGCAAAAGAAACTTAGGATAAAAATTGATGAAATGCAAGAATTGTAAAGAATGATGAAGTGTAGCATTGAAATAAACTTTCTAGTTTTAAGTATATGCAAGTTATATGCAAAGTATATCCAATATATACCAAAATTCTCTTTAAGTCATGAAGTATATGTAAGGTATATTTAGAGTATATCAAGTGCATATTCATTTATGTAACTTGCATCAAGGTATATGCAACGTATGCTTAAAATATATTTAATGTGTATAAAGCTCAATTTGCATACTTGCATATTCATTTTGAATCAAATTTTAAGTATTGCACTTAAACTCAAAATATTGTTATTTTTTTCTACTTAACTCAATATATTTGTAGGTTCTTCATTTTGATTCAAAATTAAGTATTGCTTGCATTTGTCTTAATATATTTCTAGTTTCTCCACCTTTTGTCATCAATAAAAAGAATATAAAGATAAACCATAATGGAAAAACAAAGCAAATATATTAAATTTAAAAAGTGAAATACAATCAAAGGTAATGAAAATTCAGAAAGGAAATTTAAAATTTCCTACACACAAACAAAACAAGCAAACAAAACAAAGAAACAAGCATGTCAAGGCTACCATCTAGCCTAACATCTATTCGGACATCCAGTCCCTAAGACGAGCAACTTCAGCCTCAAGGTTGTCCATCCTAGACTCCATGAAGTCCTTGGGTTCTCCAACCTCTCATCCATGGAAGCCTGCAGCTGCTCAAATTGTGGTGCTAGGAGATCAACCATCTGCTGCGCCAAATTCGGTGTGGAAACCGAGGATTGTCCAATGTCCTGCTCAACCGTTGGAGGTTCTTCCTCAACCCGAGCCCTTTTCCTCTACTGGATTCCTTGGAGGCTTACTTTGAAGTCCTCCGAGTCATTGTCTTCCTATATGATTTCGCCATCAGTGTCAGTGAAGCGGTAGTAAATATTGTTCTCATGGACAATTCGAACAGCCGCTCCCATCTTAATGAAGGACTCTACATCCAATCGATCTCGAGGATGCCCTAGGATGAGATTAAAGTGATGATCATCCAACTTCAAATATCCAAGCTTTGGGCCATCTCAAAGAGAAATAGCTCAGACTTCTGAATGGTGCCATTGTTGTCTCCTCGGGCAAATATGTTATAGATTAGAAACCTATGCAGATATTTGTGCACTGGGGACCAGAGATGAGTGCTCTTGGTCTTCTTTACATCCCAGCTGCAATTCGTTCCAAAGTGAGTCCTTGCTCTAGTTGCAAATAACTCTACTTCACTGTCGTTGAGGATGCCTTCTAAGGGTAGGTTGAATAAGTCCCCGAATTCTATGGTAGAGAGAGTGTTCAGATTGCTGCACAGTTGAAATGTCACTACTCCAGTGGGAGACAATTGCAAAGTGCTCAAGAATTTCAAGGTTGGCTCCCTCAAGGTGGGCTGATGAATGTCCACAAACTCCTTCAAATGACAAGCCTGGAGTTGCTCTGTCATCGCTCTCTCAAGCCCGAGAGTGCGCACCGTTTTCCACTCAAAAGATCTTGAAGAAATGAGAGGCTTTTTCTTAAGGGTTGAGTACCTAGGATGGCAATGCTCAGGGATTCTATTCATTAGGTAGTCTGAGTACCTCCTGGTAGCATGAGATTTCTTCCTAGTACCCTTGGATGAGCCGGTTTCCATGTTGATTGAAGAAATGAACTTTGAAGAGATTGAAATATTTGACAGAATTTATGAGGAAACCCTAAGGAAAGATGATTTTTTATGATGGAAGGGATTTTGATGGTATATATAGCAGAAATTTGTGACTAAGGGGCCGGAATCTTCAATGTACCATTCAATGTGTGTAAATGAGAGCGGTTTCAAGGCGTTGGAAGGTTGAAATGTGAAAAATAACCGACATAATTGTTATATAGTCTATGCATTCATGGGCGTGACATATGTAGTCACGGGTGTGAATGGTCGTGTTCACGATTTGCTGAAGGGGTGCTCTACCTGTGAATAAAGGCGTGAAAAGGTTCACGGTTGTGACATTTGAATGTCACGGGCATGAATGATGAACTATCACGGTGGTGAAAAAATGAGTCACGGGTGTGAAGGGTTGAATTTCACTACTTATGCCCATGAAACAAAGTGTGACTCAAAGTGTGAATATCTCTGTGAGTTTTAGGTGAAAATGCGTCACGGGCGTGAGCAAGGCTTTTCACGGGAGTGAATGAAGTCGTGAAACTAAGCTTCACTACTTGAAGCCGTGAACCATATCGTGAATCAAGTTGTGAAAGCTACTAGATCTATTGGCTATTTAATTCGCGGGCGTGAACATATGTCACGGGCGTGAATGGCCTAAAATTTCTATCAAATAAAATTAAGTCCTAAAACAAGACTAAATCATTTATACAAAGATTCTATCCCTTATAAGATAAAATTTTCTTCAAATTTACTACCTTATATCTAGTGATATGATAAACAAGATTATCACTTAAGATTTGACAATTTGGCAATCACAAGGTTAATCCATCAATCATACCAAGTTCTCTTCTACTGAAATTAAATATTTCCTCATTTAGAGACTTAGTGAATATATCTGCCAATTGATTTTATGTGCTTATAAATTCCAATGCAACATCTCTATATTGAACATGATCTCTAATAAAGTGGTGTCTAATGTCAATATGCTTACTTCTTGAATGTTGAATGGGATTCTTTGAAAGATTTATAACACTTGTATTGTCACATTTAATAGGTATATGGTTCATATCATGACCATAGTCCTTAAGTTGTTGTTTCATCCAAAGAAGTTGAGTACAACAACATCCTACTGATATATACTCTGACTGAAACTTGTTTCTTGTTAAACCAAGAAACTAAGCACTCACCAATAAAGTGACAAGTACCTAAAGTACTTTTTTTATTTAAAAGACTACTAGCATAATCTGCATCCGAATATCCTACAATATAAAAGGATGAATTTCTAGGATACCACAAATCTAGATGTAATGATCCATATAAATATCTTAGAATTCTTTTTACTGCATGTAAATGAGATTCTTTTGGACATGATTGAAATCGTGCACATAAGCAAACACTATACATTATGTCGGGTTTAGAAGCAGTAAGATATAAAAATGATCCTATCATACCTCTATAGAGCTTTTCATTATTGCTCTTACCTTTTCATCCTTGTCCAATTTTGTTGATATGCTCATTGGAGTCTTGGCATTCTTGCATCCTTCCATTCCAAATTTTTTAATTAAATCTTTGGCATATTTGGATTGGATTGGTAGACCAAGGAAATATTTAAGCTCTCCCATCAAGCTCATTTCAAATTCCCTAGTCATACACTTGGAAAATTCTTGACAAAGCAATTCATTAGTAGAACCAAAGATGATATCATCAACATAAATTTGAACAATTAGTATATCATGCTTATGCTTTTTAATGAATAATGTGGTGTCAAAATTCGCCTTTGTAAAGTTATTTTCTAAGATAAAATAACTTAGTCTTTCATACCAAGCTCTTGGGGCTTGTTTCAAACCATATAAAGCTTTTGAAAGTTTAAAAACATGATTTGGCAAATCATAGCTTTCAAAGCCTGATGGTTGTTCTACATAAACTTCTTCTTCTATATAACCATTTAGAAATGTACTTTTCACATCCATTTGAAAGAGTTTGAAATTCATGTGACATGATATGCTAAAAGTATTCTTATGGCTTCTAATATAGCTACAGGTGCATTGGTCTCATCATAATCTATTCCTTCTTCCTGATTATATCCTTTTACAACTAATCTATCCTTATTCCTAGTTATTGAACCTTGTTCATCCAGTTTATTTCTAAATACCCATTTGCTACCTATAATTTGATGATTCTTGGGTCTAGGTACTAAGGTCCATACCTTACTTCTCTCAAATTGGTTGAGTTCCTCTTGCATTTCAATCACCCAACTTTCATCATTAAGAGCCTCATCAACATTCTTAGGCTCAATTTGAGAAATAAAAGCAAGGTCAGTGGCTAAATGTTTGAAATGGGATCTAGTACTTACTCCCCTTGAGAGATCACCAATGATTTGCTCTTTTGGATGATCTTTTGTCATTTTCCATTCTTTTGGGAGTTCTTGCCCGTTTTCTTCTTGAGCTTGAGGTAGAGAATCATCTTGATGTGAATCTTCTTGATCATTTTCTTCTTTTCCATTTCTAAGATCAAGTCTTTCCATAGTTCCTGCAACACCATCAAGAACACTACCTTTCACAAGATCAAGTATACTAGATTCATTAAAAATAACATGCATAGATTCTTCAACAATTAATGATCTTTTATTAAATACTCTATATGTTTTGCTAGTTGTAGAGTATCCTAAAAAGATACCTTCATCAGATTTAGAGGCAAATTTTCCAAGGTTGTCCTTGGTATTCAATATGAAGCACTTGCATCCAAATACTCTAAAGTATGATATCAAAAGCTTTCTTTCATTCCATAGCTCAAATGAGATTTTGTTTAAAAGAGGTCTTTTGAAAACTCAGTTTGCAATATAACAATCAGTGTTTGTGGCTTCTTCTCAAAAGTAAATTGGTAGACCATACTCATTAAGCATTGTTCTAGCCATTTCAATTAAAGTTCGATTTTTCCTTTCAACTATCCCATTTTGTTGAGGTGTTCTAGGAGATGAAATTTCTGTGAAATGCCATCTTCAAGACAAAAACTTTCAAAGTTTTCATTTTCAAATTCTTTGCCATGGTCACTTCTTATCTTTGAAATACAATATCCTTTTTCATTTTGAACTCTTTTAGCAAAGTTTTGGAAATTTTCAAAAGCATCACTCTTTTGAGCTAAGAAAATTACCCAAGTAAATCTAGAGTAATCATATATGATGACAAAGGCATAATGTTTACCTCCTAAGCTAGCAATTCTAGTAGGTCCAAATAAGTCTAAATGCAGGAGTTGAAGAGGTTTTGAGGTACTTACTATGTTTTTGGCTTTAAAGGATGACTTGTGTTGCTTCCCTCTTTGGCAAGGTTAACATGTCTTGTCTTTCTCAAATTTGACTTTTAGCAGTCCTTTTACTAGTTCTCCTGTTTTGAGGCTTTGGATTAATTCCATGTTAGTATGACCAAGCCTTCTATGCCATAGCCAAGATTCATCACTAGTAGTCACAAGACACTTAGAGGAATGGTTAGATAATTCATGTAAGTCTATTATGTATGTGTTGACATCTCTATTTCCTTTAAATATTTCTTGACCATCGATAGAGGTTACAAGACATTCATTTGAAGTAAAGATTACTTTGTTTCCTTTATTTCATAATTGACTAACACTTAACAAGTTATGTTTCAAGCCATCACCAAGTAAGACATCTTTAATAAAAGTAGTACCATCAATACCAATAGAACCAATGCCTTACCCTAAGAATTGTTTCCAAAGATAACTTTACCTCCATCAATACTTTTTATTTCATAGAAGAGTTCTTTGTCTCCTGTCATATGCCTTAAGGATCCACTGCCTACTAGACAAGCATTTTTTTTATTGTGGACTTGAGGCATACCTATAGAATCACAGATCAAGTATGATTTTTAGGTACCCAAATGAGCTTGGGTCCTTAGGGGTTAGCACATGAAGGTTCCCAATGAGCCTTCCTTATCCAACAATGTTTATTTATATGACCAATCTTCATACAATAATTACACTGTTTAGGTCTAACATTTGTTTTTGGTCTTACAATATATTTGAATGCCATATCTCTATTTAACTGATTTTGAGAACAATGACATGCACAGTCATGATTAATTGATGTTTTTCTATATGCATGCTTCTTATACATATTGGCATGATTATTCTTTTTATGTGTAGAAGGTTTAATATACTTATTCCTTGATGTTGTTCGAATAATTGTGGAGATGTGAGGTTCACTAGACTTAACAAAAATGGTTTTGTGAGAAGATGATGATGTGTCCTTAAATCCTAGACCATGTCTAATTAAAGATGGTCTTTGAGACACAATGAGAGTATCTAAACTCTCTTTACCTTTGTGAAATTTAGAAATGTAATTTCTAAGTTCCTCAACTTCATTTTTCAAAGTATTATTTTCTTTAACCAAGGAAGCAGTTGAGGGTCTTGATGAATATTCATCTAATGGCTTTTGAAGAGATTCATTAGATGATTTAAGCTTAAGATTCTCCTTTTCTAAAGTATCCATTTTGTTTTTCAAATTGGAAATATTATTCCTATAAGTACTGAATTTACTCCTATATTTCTCTAGTTATAAATTTAATTCTTCTATAAGGCTTTGCTCATCATCATCATCATCATCACTATCACTATCATTATCATTATTACTACTATCATTATTGAAGGAGTATGAGTGTAATGATCTTACCATATCCGCGACATGATCCTTAATAGCCATGAAACATAGATTGACCTCTTCGTTTTCATTATCATCTCTTTCACTTGAAGAGCTTTCGTCATCCCATGTGGCTTTGTGACCTTTCTCCCCATTGTCTCTTTGGTATTTGCTCTTATGCTTCTTGAGCCTTGGACATTCTGGTTTGATATGTCCTTTCTTTCCACACTCATAGCGCTTTACCTCTTCCTTACTTCTTTGTGCATCATTAGAAGTTTGTTTGAGGTTTCTCTGCCTGAATTTTCTAGAGTTGCTCATTTTCTTCTCAAAGATTCTTTTCAGTCTTCCTGAAAGCATAGCAACATCCTCATTTTCATCATCACTCATTTCTTCATCATCTTCACTTTCTTCCTAAGATTTTGAAGTAGAGGCTTTGAATGATAAAGGCTTTCTTTTCTCTGGCTCTGCTTCAAGCTCTCTTTCACTTTTCACTGCCATTTCATGTGTGAGAAATTTGCCAATAAGCACATCAGTATTCATGATGCTCATGTCTTCATTTGCTTCTTTTATTCCAGCAACTCTTGAGCCATAGTCTTTAAGAGGAAGACTTCTCAGGATTTTGTTGTTTACATCTTCCAAGCTCAGATGTTTCCCAAGTTTCCTCATTCCATTTATAATGGCTAGAAGACGGTTGGTCATGTCAGTGATCGACTCATTAGATTTCATCTTGAAGAGCTCATATTCTGAGGTAAGAAGTTGAATCTTCTTGGATTTGACTTGCTTAGTTCCTTCATGATAATTTTCCAATGTCTTCCACATGCTGTAGGCTTTTGGGCAGTGTTGTATTCTTCCACATTCTTCAATAGATAATGAGCTTAAGAGGATTGTCATTGCCTTCTTATTTTTGAAATTTGCTCTTCTTTGAGGCTCTGTCCAATCATCTTTTGATAAGATTTCTTCTTCACCATCAGCTCCTTTTCTGTTTAGTGGTGTCCATTCTTTTTGTACACTATCCCAAACTTCAATTCCTTCACTATCCAGGTATGTCTTCATCTGAAACTTCCAATGGGCATAATTTGCTCCATCAAAGTAAGGTTTGAGACTTTGGAATCCTTCATTGGCCATATCTTAATCTTTACTAGTGCTTTTTAGGCTTATATGCTAGACAAAGCTCTGATACCAATTGTAGCCCAGATATTAAGCCAAGAAGGGGGGTTGAATTGGAGTTTTAAAAATTTAACTTTAAAGTGCGGAAATAAAAGTTAAGTTTAGGAGGGATAGAGAAATTTGACACAAGGATTTTTATAGAGATTCGGGTATTAACAAACCCTACTCCTATCCCCAATCGCAATTGGGAATTTTACTAACATACTAAGTGTTACAATGGAGTTTTACAAGCTCACTCTCACCTATGGTGTTTCTCACAATGGCTCATACCTAACCCAGAAATCCCTTTTGTTTTAATGGCTCACACAATAACCAATTCCTTGTGTTTTACAGGCTCACACAAACAACCTTTACCTTGTGTTTTACAGGCTCACACAAATAACCTTTACCTTGTGTTTTACAAGCTCACACAAACAACCTTTACCTTATGTTTTACAGGGTTACACAAAAAACCTTTACAAGTGTTCTACTCTTAACCCAGAAATACCCAAAACTCACTTGAGTAATAAATGACTATAGAGAGAAACACTTACAAATCTTTATTACTCAATAAATGATGAGCAAAAAGATTTTCACAGAGAATAGATATTTGTTTTGAAAGTATTAAATGTACAAATAGCTTACAATAAGATTTTGATTCAAAGTATTAGCTATCCTCTTTTACTGAATGCATAAATGACTTGCATTTATACTCCCATGGCGAATTATAGTCGTTAGAATGCATTTAATACGAAACTAGCCGTTGCACCAACCCTAATAATTGTGCTTGACATTTTTCTCTTTCATCTTTCTTGGGCGTGACTGTTCTTCCAAGCCGTGACTCAGGTGGTGACCTTGGTCATGAAGCATTCTGGAAGGTTTTGAAATATTAGGTCACGGGCGTGACATATGTCTTCACGGGCATGACAAACTACAAACATCCACGCCGTGATCCAAATGGTGACTTTGGTCGTGAAGCTCTCTGGATGAATTTTTCATCAAGGTTCACGGGCTTGACATTTAATTCACAGGCATGACTTAAATGTGCATTTTATGATTTGTTGTCTTCCTTCATGGCCGTGAACTTCAAATGTTGGTTTTGTTGATGGTTAGCTTCTTCACGGGCGTGACACATAGGGTCACGGACGTGAACATGCTACTTCCTTAATTTTATCATTCAAGGATTAATCTTCTATTCTCCATTCTTGCTATTTTATTCCATACCCTGTTTAATAGACTTAGAAAACAAGTATGTTAAATACATTATTGCTATTTTATTTGTTATCATCAAAATGACAGAAATACCCCTCAAGGTTCAACAAATTAGGACATTGTTCTTTTTTTCTTTTTTCAAAGCTATTCTTTTTTTTGCTCATATCCTAGCCAACTTTTAGCTTTAGCTTTAGTATCAATATGGAGTGTATAAAGACCCCTAATTATTTCTCTTAGCTAGAGAAATGGAGCATAAGTCATGCCCACAATTCAAAATAACTTTTTTTTCTTTAAGATTAGAATTACTAAACCTAAACATCCTTATCAGCTTATCGCATCTAATTCAACAATTGTGGTCACAACACGCATGTTAAAGCAAGTTCTAGTGAATACTGAACTATTTATAATAGTCACTCAATCAAGAAAATAGAACATAATTCTCATTGGCTCAAAAGCTCTAAAAAAGGTGACTATATGTCAAATCCTATACATTTGTCATTCAAATCAATCATCAAAAGTAATTAATCATTATGTGGTAAATGAGAATTAAATTATTCCTGCTAATCTCATATTACATTTTAATTCAACTCAATAATTCACAATAATCCAAAAATTTTATGAGGACAAGAATCAAAAGAAGCAAGAATTCTAAAGGTAAGAATTAATAAATAAGAACTAAAATATACTTGGATTTTGAAAAATTTTCTAACAAATATGAAGTAAACATGAAGAACTAAAACTATATAGCTAACATGATCAAAAGAAAAATCTTGAATTAAAAATGCAAATTATCATCATTTCATCCCTTCCTCCACACTTAATCAATACATTGTCCTTTATGTATAAAAAAACATCACTAATGATACATAAAGAAGTAAAGGGTTAGAAAGAGATGTCCTTGAAAATAAGAAGCTAAATCAAACCAACATCTACATGGTATGCAGAGAAGATAGAGTGAAACACATACGTGCAATAGAGGCCATCATGATTTTTTTTTCATCTTTGTAAGCCTATTCGATTCTTTTAAGTTGTGCATCATAGCAGACGTGGAAGGCGCAACAATTGGGTTTTAACTCATTTGGATAAGTGAAGTTCAAAGATAAAAAGCAATGGAATTGGAAATTTTGGTGCAATTAAAGGTATGAGGCTCGATTTGGAAAAGAAAAGAATAGATGAAGGTGATGACTAGGGTTTGAGAACAAAAGAAAGAGAAAAATTTAAAATTTAATTAAACTCAAATTCAATTGTATGACCCAATGCATATCTAAGTGTTCAATTATGCAAGTGTCTACCCCAACTAAATTTATCATCCAATTATGCACTAACAATTACATACGTATGCGTTGGATTATGCATTTTTGAACTACAATTAAATTTTGTGCCTAGATTTGCATAATCAACTAAATAAGGATGCACTAGGTCATGCTACTCTTTGCTTCCCAAGGACATTAGCTCCATTTTTGCATGATCAAGTTGTCTAGGTATGCATCAACCCATGCAAATCCCTTTTCCCTAACAACAAAAAAAGATCAACTAATTGAACAATAATATTAAAAATAATTTCTAACATCAAAACAAAAGAAAATACAAGAAAACTATTAAAAATTTTGGTTTGCCTCCCAAAAAATGTCGTTATTTAACTTTTATGGCTAGACGTAGTCACCATTCATTCCTCATATACCAAACATGTTGAACTAATTTCATTAATGTTATACAATTGAAATCCATCAAAAAAAGGTTTTAAATGATGGCTATTGACTTTAAAAATGTTACCAATAACTTTTAATATCAACTAGATCCTTGCATTTAGGAGATAATTTCGTTTTAGAGTGCAACTAAAACATTCTCCTCCACACTTATTCTCTCGTGATCATTCATGTTTTTCTTATTGGTGTACAATTCTATGAGAAATTTAGTATAGCGAGGTAATTGTTTAATTGCATCATGCAAATGAATGTTTACCTCAACTTTGAAAAAAGTCTCAAGAATCTTCTTCTCTCTCAATAATCTCCTTTATTTTCCTTTCTTTCTTGAACTTAGCTAATATATTAAGAACATAAGGATTTATCACCAACACCTTTAGTTGTTCAATGTCACGTCTTCTAAGCTATTTGGTTTGATGATAGAGGGCAACTACTTCCTTTTTAGCTTTTTTTTTAAGTTCCCCCATGTGCTATCCTATTGGGTTCCTTCAATTCCTTTCCACTTTTCAAGGTAATTACACTAGCATTTTGTTTTTCAAGTTGTGAAAGCAAGTAACCTGGAGACTCTATCCTAGTTAATGATGATGACAAATGACTCACTTGATTTTCTAAGTTCTGAATGTTTGTTCTTGTCTCAAATTGAAATTGTTATGTTAGCTACAAATTATGTAACAATTACTTCAAAAGACATACTTGGCTTTAGAGATGGCTATTATGGTGGAGTAGGCAGCCTAGGTTAAACATGCTGAAAATTTAGTGGTTTAACTCCATAACTAAAATTTGGATTATCCTTCCATTATGGTTTGTGAGTATTCAAATAAGGATCATATTTCCTTTGTCGTAGACTAGGAAATCCTCCAAGTACATTCGCATGTTCATAAGAATCTTTTTAAAGTGTCGAACACATATTGGTTGGGTCCAATAGGAGAACAAATTCGATAAGCCTTACTTGTTGCATGTTTCCTATAGTTAACTTTGGAACAAGTCAAATGTAAAATTTGATGGTCAAAAGATGATATACCTACCTCGTTCACCCTTTTTGAAGGTTTTTTCCTAAATCCAAACTAATTATAATTAGCAATCATGATAGATATAAAGTCCATAGCAACTTGAGGAGTTTTATTCACTATAGCACCACCACAATATGTATCCATCATCTTCCTCTTCATGGGTAACAGTCGTTCATAAAAGTATTGATTGAGGAGTTATTCAGAAATTCCATGTTGAGGGCAACTTGCACATAGTTACTTAAACCTTGCCCAATATGCATGAAAGGTCTTCATATTTTTTTGTTTTATTCAACATATATCCCTTCTCTAATGTCGCCAACTCATGAAGCATGGAAAAACTTGTTAAGGAAAAGTCCTATAATTTCCATCCATGTGGTTATAAAGCAAGGTGGTGTTGGATTTTGAACATACATCTCATACATATGGGAACAGAATTATAAAATTTAATCAACACCAAAACCCATAGAACACCCTATGTAATTTAAAACTGGATTGAACCATTCAATTGGAGAAGTTGATTACCTTTGTTTGCAACTCTCGATCTTTCAAGTTATGAACTTTTCCTTATTTCTTAGGCTATAGCAAACCACAAGAATCCATAGCTAGATTGCCCTTAAGAGTGTCTATGCGAAGTGTTGAACCTTAAGGGGTATTTTCATCATTTTGATGCTAACAAATAAAATAGCAATAATGTATTTAACAATACTTATATTCTAAGTTTGTTGAACAGGGTATGGAATATGATGCAAGAATAGAAGACTACCTTTAAAAGCCAAAATATGAAGAAATAGCATGTTCATGGAGTCTCGCATGGATAGCCTCAAGGTGGAAGCTGCTCCAAGCCTAGTTAGAGTCTAGCTTTTTCATTTTGTTTACTACTTTCTAGTATTGTGAATGTAGGATTTTATATTACTTTTCCAAACTTTGTACTTCCTGCATTTGGTATTAATATAATTGCATCGATTTTCGCTTTATGGTTTATTTTTTATGTTCTTTTTGTTGATGACAAAAGGGGGAGAACCTAGAAATATATTAATATGAAAATATATGAATGCAAATATGTTGATATACTTTGAATATACTTTGCATACACTTAACTAGTTAAAAGGAAACAATTTGATATACTTTGCATATACTTAACTAGTTAAAAGCAAAAATTTGATATACTTTGAATATACTTTGCATATACCTAACTAGCCAGCAAAGATCCATGCTATACTTCCTCAATTCTTGCACTCTATTATTTTTTTTCTTAAGCATCTTTTGAGGGGGAGACTTCTCAAAAGAACATATTGCTAGATTATTTGTCACCATCAAAAAGGGGGAGATTGTTGAACCTTGAGGGGTATTTCCGTCATTTTGATGCTAACAAATAAAATAGCAATAATGTATTTAACAATACTTATGTTCTAAGTTTGATGAACAGGGTAGGGAATATGATGCAAGAATAGAAGACTACCTTTGAAAGTCAAAATATGAAGAAATAACATGTTCACACCCATGATATACCTTAGCGCCAACTCTCCAACATTTAAAGTTCACGGCCATGAAGAATCACAGCAATGGTGAATGATCAAATCAATCATGTCATGAGATAACATGTCAAATTCTTCCAGAGAGTTTCAGGACCAGAGTCACCACTTGGACCATGGCTTGGAAGGATATTCACGATCGTGAAAATATAAAGTCACGCTCATGATCAAACACTTCAAATTCTTCTAGAATGCTTCACGGCTAGAGTCACCACCTAAGCCATGGCTTGGAAGAACAGTCACGACCGTGATACACATATTCACGACTGTGAATGAGGAAAGATAAACATGTCAGGCGCGAAATTAAGAGTTGGTGCAATGGCTATTTTCACATTAAATTCATCCAAGCGACTATAATTTGCTAAGGAATTATAAATGCAAGTCATTTATGAATCCTAAACAAGAGAATAAAATTAATTTCGAATCAAAATCTTGTTGTAGCCATTTTGCATTAATTACTTTCAACAAAACTCCTATTCTCTGTAAAAATCTATTTGCTCATAAATTTTTAGCATTATAGGTTGGTGAGTGTTTTTGTGTAATCTATTACTCAAGCGAATTTGGGTATATTGGGTTAAGAGTGAAACACTTGTAAGGGTTATTTGTGTGAGCCATAAAACACAAGGAATCGATTTATTGTGTGAGCCATTAAAACACAAGGGAATTTCTGGGTTAGGTGTGAGCCATTGATAGAAACACCATAGTTGGGAGTGAGCTTGTAAAACTCTATTGTAATACTTAGTGTGTTAGTGAAACTCCCAATTGAGATTGGGGAGAGGAGTCGGGTTTGTTAATACCTGAACCTCTATAAATTTCTTGTGTGATATCTCTCTATCTCTACAATTTTTAATATCCAATTCAACCCCCCTTCTTGGTTCATTATTTGGGCAGCAATTCGTATTAGAGCTTAGTCTAGCATCAAATCCTAAAAAGCACTAGCAAAGATCAAGAAATGACCAATGAAGGATTCCAAAGTCTCAAGCCTTACTTTACTGGAGCAAGCTATGCTCATTGGAAGTTCTGGATGGAGACATATCTCGATAGTGAGGGAATTGAAGTCTGGGATAGCGTTTGGAAAGAATGGACATCACCAACCAGAAGAGGAGTTGATAATTGGACAGAGTCTCAACGTAAAGCAAATTTCAAAAACAAAAAGGCAATGACAATTCTCTCAAGCTCACTATCTATTGAAGAATGTGGTAGAATACAACACTGCCCAACTGCGTATAGTATGTGGAAAACATTGGAAAATTATCCTGAAGGAACAAAGAAAGTTAAATCCAAGAAGATTCAACTTGCCACTTTAGAGTACAAACTCTTCAAGATGAAATCCAATGAGTCAATCATCAATATGACGAACCGTCTTCTATCCATCATAAACAGCATGAGAAAGCTTGGGAAACACTTGTGCTTGGAAGATGTAAAGAACAAAATTCTGAGAAGTCTTCCTCTCAAAGATTATGGTTCAAGAGTTACTGGTATAGAAGAAGCCAACGAAGACATGAGCGTCATGAATACCGATGTGCTTATTAGCAAAATTCTAAAAAGAAATGGCAGTAAAAAGAGATAGAGAACTTGGAGTCGAGCCAAAAAAAAGAAAACCTCGAGCTCTAAAAGCCTCTACTTCAAAATCTCAAGAAGAAGTTGAAAATGATGAAGAAAAGAGTGATGATGCAAATCAGGACATTACGATGCTCTTGAGAAGACTGAATAGAATAATTGAAAAGAGAATGGGAAACTCTCGAAACTTCAAGTAAAGAAATCTCAAACACTCCTCAAATGACTCTCAAAGGAATAAATAGGAGGTAAAATATTATGAGTGTGGGAAGAAGGGACATATCAAACCAGAATGTCTAAGGCTTAAGAAACACAAGAACAAATACCAAAAAGACAATGGGTAGAAAGGTCATAAAGCCACATGGGATGACAAAAACACTTCAAGTGAAAAAGATGGCAATGAAAGTGAAGAGGTCAACTTATTCTCCATAGCTATAAAGGATCACATCTCGAATAAGGTGGGATCACTTTACTCATACTCATTCAATAATGATAGTAGTGATAATAATAGTGATAGTGAAGATGATGATGAGCAAAGTTTAGCAGAAGTATTGAACCTAGAACTAGAAAAATATAGATGTAAATTCAATACTTATAAGAATAACATTTCGAGTTTTAAAAACAAAATGGAAGTTTTAGAAAAGGAAAATCTTGAGCTTAAATCTTCTAATGAATCTCTTCAAAAATCATTAGATGAGTACTCCTCAAGACCCTCAACTAAATCATTGCTTAAATAGAACAATGTCTTGAAAAATGAAGTTGAGGAACTTAGAAACTCCATTTCAAAATTTCATAAAGGCAAGGAGAGTTTAGATACTCTCATTGTGTCTCAAAGACCACCTTTAACAAGATATGGTCTAGGATTTAAGGGAACATCATCTTCATCTCATAAAGACCATTTTTGTTAAGTCAAGTGCACCCCAAATCTCCACACTAGAAGTAAAATCCCCAAGGGCCAAGTGCACAACATACACTAAATCTTCTATACATAAAAGGAATGATCAAAGGTCAGTAAGCCTAAGAAGGAAACCTCAAAAGGCCAATATGCTTCTATGTATAAGAAGCATGTAACTAGGAAAGCATCAAGTCATCATGCATGTGTATGTCACTGCTCACAAACTCTACCTAATAGGAAAATGGTAGTTAAAAGCATGGTAAGACTGAAAAGCATATTTAGAGCTAACCAATGTAATTATTATATGAAATTTGGTCATATCAATAAACATTGCTTGTAATGCCCACCAATTAGAGTTTAATTACAATAAGTATGTGGTATAAATAGGTGAAACTTGACAGATAATAGAGATTAAAATATATGGAATAGTTGATTAAATTATAAATTTAAATATATTAAATTGATAGACAATATAAATTTAATTAAATTAGACCACATAATTAAATTGTATTCTCGGTAAAAATTAAAGGGACTAAATATAAGTAAATATGTGAAAATAAATAAATACTAAAGTAAAAAAAAAAAAGACTAAAAACGGGAAAAAGGGAGGGGAGGGGAGGGGAAAGTCAATTAAGACTTTGCCACCATTTCTTCCAACTTCACCACTCTTCTTCTTATTCTTCTTCTTCTTCATCCCTTTCCTTCCTCCATATCACAGCCCAAAATCTTCATCCTCTCCTTCATTATTTGTAGAAAAATTCAATCCAAATAAATATGATCTTGGTAAGTAATATCTTTCCCTTTATTATTATGTTATTAGAGCTTTTAAGATCATGTTTCTGCAGTGTATTTTGTTCATTTTTGTTGAGTATCCTATGAATCGAATTCGAAGAGGTATAAAACATAAAAGTTGTTCACATATATCTTGTTTATCTTTCTGTCAAATTCTATTAAAGTTGTTTGAGTATATGAAGAGAAATGGTCATTTGAGTTAGACTGGTTCCTGGAAGAGTATCAACAGGATACTTCATGGTTTTTGGTCAATTTGATCATCTTAATGGATGAATCTGAGGTTTTGTAAAACATAGAAGTTGTAGATATATGTATTATTTAATTCTTTGCCAAAGTTGGTATAAATATCTCTTGTGTAGTTTGCGTTATAGGGAAATTCACTATGACGGTTCCTTGATTGAACTGGTTTCATATACCTATATAGCTCCAGTAATTTCTTCCTTATATTTGACCTATTTTAGATCTAATTAGCCAAAGTTTAAAAAATGAAACTTTTATTATTTTGTAGTTTCTAAATTTCTGGAAAGTTTCACCTTAAAAGGTCATGTATTTTGTGACTTATGAGTTGAACAATTGAACTGATCGGGTTGATATTCTATATTGAACGAGTTATAGATCCTCTAGTATTTGAGAACTTTAGAGGCCGAATCTGGAACTTATGTAAACATTAAAAATGTTCCAAATTAACTTATATAACCTTATAAAAATCTTCATAATAATTGAAGCTATAATTGAAAGATATGAATTTCTAAATATGGTACCCCCGAAACTGCCTAAGGGCAGAAAATATAGCAACATTTAAAATTATACCAAAAATTGTGTAATGGTTCAAAAATTCTGAAATTTTAGTATGTTTTAGTCTTATATGTTAAACTTAATTAGGATTAAGAATAATATAAATTGGATAAGTGTAAAAAAGGTTATTGATCCAACAGTCCTAAGAGGTCATGTTCTAGCTTAAAAGAAATTGTAGTTATTTATTTAAATTATATTAAGAATAAATATTTTATCAAGGTATTAATTAATTATATTTTTAAATTAGGATCTTAACAATAAGAAGAACAACAAAAGTGAACAAGTTCTGATCTTATATTTTGGAAAAGAAAAATATTATCGAGGTTTGTACATATATGTATACTAGTTTGCCTCTTATGCATGATTGTGTGTGCTTGAAATAAATTATAAGTTACAATGATGAAATTATATATTATGGCATGTTTTAACATTATATAAATGTTATTAACTATGAATTTCACGTTATGCTAATATTTGATAAAATATCATGTTATTATATGGTTTGAAATAAATTGTGGGTAATGTTATTAATTTGCCTATTTCTTTACCAGAGGACTGACATAGGATAGATGGTGCACCATTATGGGGAAGTTACGGTACCGATATGGATATGATTTAGGGACAGGGTGGCTTAAGCTCTGGGAGTGCCCCTGATTCTAGTTACACACAGATTACATGATTATATTCGGTCAAGGTAACTTAAGCTCTGAGAGCGCCATTGACTTGAGACTATAGTGAGTAGGGTGGCTTAAGCTCCGTGAGTGCCCCTATTTCACACCCCGTATCTAGATAGTCTAGGAATGAGATTTTGGGTTAATAAATCATATAATATAATTTGAAATTTTATTAATTGATGTAAGTAACAAAGTGTAAAATGCTTGCATGAGGTGGTGCAAATTTAATTATTGAATAAGGTTATTATGTTTATTTTTTATGTTATGTATTTATTTATTTTATATGAAAAATATGTAATAAAATTTGATGTGTCATGATTTTATTTAAGACATGCATTTGTGTGACTGCTTGGAGAAAACTTTAATACTTATATGTATCACTAAGCTAGATATAGCTTAGCGTGGGTTTTTCTCACGCAAGAATTGAAGCTGTAGCTAGTAGATAGTGAAGTTGATCAAGAAGAAATCCAAGCCCATATCAGCAGAGACACAAGAGGCATAGTTAGAGGGTTGGTTATCTATTTTTTTTTGTTTGAATATGTATATGGTTTGTGGTAGACATCTCTCATATGTTAATATTGTGTATGTAAATAATTATGTAACATAATTGGGTGTCATATGTGTATACAATATAATTACATATATATATATATATTGTTAATTAGAACGACCTGCCTAAACGAATATAAATAAATAGATTAAGTTATTTAAAATGAAAAAAGCTTCAATTCGAATAAATTTATTGAGTTAAGCTTCTGGCATCCTTCTTATATATGTGGGATTATTCCTAATATATAAGTGGGGCGTCACATTTCTGAATAAGGAAGGCTCATTGGGAACCTTCATGTGCTAACCCCTAAGGACCTAAGCTCATTTGGGTACCTAAAACCAATACTTGAATTGTGATTCTATAGGTGTGCCTCAAGTCCACAATAAAAGAAAAATGCTTGGCTAGTAGATAGTGGATGCTCAA
This sequence comes from Triadica sebifera, assembly GCA_023653625.1. Taxonomy (NCBI): domain Eukaryota; kingdom Viridiplantae; phylum Streptophyta; class Magnoliopsida; order Malpighiales; family Euphorbiaceae; genus Triadica; species Triadica sebifera. The sequence continues at coordinate 12,301,993 of CM042900.1, forward strand.
GGCATATGACTGGAGACAAAGAACTATTTAATGACATTAAAATTATTGATGGAGGTAGAGTAACCTTTGGAAACAATGCTAAGGCTAAGGTAATTGGCATTGGCTCTATTGGTATTAATAATACTACTTTCATTGAAGATGTCTTACTTGTTGATGGTTTGAAACATAACTTGTTAAGTGTAAGTCAATTATGTGATAAGGGAAACTAAGTAATCTTTACTTCCAACGAATGTCTTGTAACCTCTGTTAATGGCCAAAAGATATTTAAAGGAAGTAGAGATATCAATACCTACATAATAGACTTACACAAAATATCTAACCTTTCCTCTAAATGTCTTATGACTACTAGTGATGAATTTTGGTTGTGGCATAGAAGGCTTGGTCATGCAAACATGGATTTAATTCAAAGCCTCAGCAAAGGAGAGCTGGTAAAGGAACTACCAAAAGTCAACTATGAAAAAGACAAGACATGTGAACCTTGCCAAAGAGGAAAACAGCACAAGTCTTCCTTCAAATCCAAAAACATTGTAAGTACCTCAAAACCTCTACAACTTTTGCATCTAGATCTTTTTGGACCTACTAGAGTCGCAAGCCTAGGAGGTAAATACTATGCTTTTGTCATCGTCGATGACTACTCTAGATTCATTTGGGTAATATTTTTAGCTCAAAAGGAAAAATCAAACTTTAATTGAAATGGCTCGAACAATGCTCAATGAGTATGGGTTACCAACTTACTTTTGGACCAAAGCTACCAATATTGCGTGTTATATTTCAAATCGAGTTTTCAAAAGACCACTCTTAAACAAAACTTCTTTTGAGTTATGGAATGGAAGAAAGCCCATGATATCATACTTTAGAGTATTTGGATGCAAGTGTTTCATATTAAATACTAAGAACAACCTTGGAAATTTGCCTCTAAATTTGATGAGGGTATATTTTTAGGATACTCCACCGTTAGCAAAGCTTATAGAGTATTCAATAAAAGGTCATTAATTGTTGAAGAAACTATGCATCTTGTTTTTGATGAATCTAGTAAACTTGATCTTATGAAAGGTAGTGTTCTTCATGATGTTGTAGGTACAATGAAAAAACTTGATCTTGAAAATGAAAAAGGTGAAAATGATTAAGAAAATTCACAACAAGATGACTCTCTACCTCAAGATCAAGAGGAAAACAAGAAAGAGCTCCCAAAGGAATGGAAAATGACAAAAGAACACCCCAAGGAGCAAATCATTAGTGATCCTACAAAGGGAGTAAGTACTAGATCTCATCTCAAACCTTTAGATTCTAATCTTGCCTTTGTCTCTCAAATTAAGCCTAAAAATATTGATAAGGCTCTTAATGATGAAAGTTGGGTGATTTCGATGCAAGAGGGACTCAACCAATTTGAAAGAAGTAAGGTATAGACCTTAGTTCCTCGACCCAAGGAGCATCAAATCATTGGAAGTAAATGGGTATTTAGAAATAAACTAGCTGAACAAGGTTAAATAAATAGGAATAAGGCTAGGTTAGTTACAAAGGGATACAATCAAGAAGAAGGCATAGATTATGATGAGACCTATGCTCCGGTAGCTAGATTAGAAGCCATAAGAATACTTTTAGCATATGCATGCCATATGAATTTCAAACTCTTTCAAATTGATGTCAAAAGTGCTTTCTTAAATGGTTTTATAGAAGAAGAGGTTTATTTAGGACAACCACCAAGTTTTGAAAGCCATAATTTTCCTGACCATGTATTTAAACTTTCAAAAGCTTTGTATGGTTTGAAACAAGCCCCAAGAGCTTGGTATGAAAGACTAAGTTCTTTTCTTTTAGAAAATAATTTTTCAAAGGGAAATATTGACACTACTTTGTTTATTAAAAAACATAAGCATGATATTCTAATTGTTCAAATTTATGTTGATGACATCATATTTGGGTCTACTAATGAATTGCTTTGCTAAGAATTTGCTAAGTGTATGACTAGGGAATTTGAAATGAGCATGATGGGTGAGCTTAAATTCTTCCTCAGTCTACAAATAAAACAAAGCAATGAAGCATATTCATCAACCAATCCAAATATGCTAAAGACTTAATCAAGAAATTTGGAGTGGAAGGATGCAAAAATGCCAAGACTCCAATGAGCACACCAACAAAATTGGACAAAGAAGAAAAGGGTAAGAGCATTAATGAAAAGCTTTATAGAGGTATGATCGGATCACTCTTATATCTTATTGCCTCTAGGCCCGATATAATGTATAGTGTATGCTTATTTGCTCGCTTTCAATTGTGTCCTAAAGAATCACATTTGAATGTTGTGAAAAGAATCTTAAAGTATTTACATGGCTCATTGAATCTAGGCTTATGGCATCCTAGAAATTGATCCTTTCATATCATAGGATATTCAGATGCTAATTACACTGGAAGTCTCTTGGATAGAAAGAATACTTCAGACACTTGTCACTTTTTTGGTGAATGCTTAGTTTCTTGGTTTAGCAAGAAACAAGTTTCAGTTGCCCTTTCTACTGCTGAAGCGGAGTATGTGGCAGCAGGATGTTGTTGTACTCAAATTATGTAGATGAAACAACAACTTAAGGACTATAGTCATAGTTTGGACCATATACCTATCAGATGTGACAATACAAGTGCCATAAACCTATCTAAAAATCCCATTCAACATTCTAGAAGTAAGCATATTGACATAAGACATCATTTCTTAGAGATCATGTTCAATATGGAGATGTTGTATTGGAATTTATGAATATAGACAATCAATTGGCATATATATTCAGTAAGTCTCTTCATGAAGAAAGATTTAACTTCATAAGAAGAAAGCTTGGTATGATTGATGGATTAACCTTACCTTAAGTATGATTGTCAAATTTGTCGAACCTTGAATGTTAATTTCTATCTTATGTTATTGTCTTATCTTTTAAGGTATGAAGTGACTAACTTGATGGAAATATATGTTATAAGGGATTGCAACACCTTAGAAATCTTTTAGTCTTATTTAGACTTAGTTTTATTTATTGAAGATTTAAGGCAATTCATGCTCGTGACATATACTCACGGTTGTGATCATAATCGCCAAAGGCTCTAGCAGCTTTCACGCCTTGTTTCACGACATGTGTCACGGCTGAAGGTGGTGAAGACTATGTTTCATGCCCATAACTTTTTTTCTTTCACTCCCGTGAAACTCTTTGTTCACGACCGTGACACTTCTTCATGATCGTGAACATTAACACCAAATAATTACAGAACCATTCACACTTTGTTTAACACATTGTCTCACGGTCACAAGTAGTGAAGATTGTACTTCACGACCGTGACTCATTTTGTCACCACCATGAAAAATTCACTATTCACCCCTATGACTATTAAATGTCATGACCGTGAATTGTTTCATATCCTTTATCATGGCTAGAACGCCTCTTCAACAAACTGTGACCACGACATTTCATGCCCATGACTTACTATTCACGATCGTGACTATGTCGGCTATAAAACATTTTTCTGCCATTTTCTCTCATTTCAAACTCTAGAAATTCTCTCACTTATCACCCTCATTCAATACTTCTCACAGATTCCGGTCCCCTAATAGCCTTTTCCATCTATAAAAACCTTCAAAAATCCTTTATTTCTTCAAAAATCATAACATCATAAAGTTAATCTTCAAAATCCTTGTCAGAAAATCTATCTCCAAAAAACTCATTCTCAACTCAACAATGGAACCCGGCTCCTCAAAAGGCACAAGAAAGAAATCTCATGCTCCGAGACACTACACAGACTACCTTCTCAATATTATTCTTGAGCATTGTCATTTGAGGTATGTCGTTCTTAAGAAAAGGCCATTGCTTTCATCACGATCCTTCGAGTGGAATGCTCTCAGGACCCTCGGTCTTGAGACAAGCATGGCGGAACAACTACATGCTTGTCATCTTAAGGAGTTCATAGATATCCATCAACCAATGCTACGAGAACCAACTCTTGAGTTCCTTAGCACCTTGCAAGTCTCTCCCACCAAAACAATCAAATTCCAACTTTGTAAGCATCCGAACACTCTCAAAGCAGTGCAATTTAGTGAAATCTTGAAACTTCTCTCACATGGTATCCTCAATGAGAGTGAGGTGGAATTCTATGCCAATCTGGCATGGACTCATTTCTGATTAGATTGTAGCTGGGACATGAAGAAGATGAAAAACACCCATCTTTAGTCTCAAGTGCATAAATATTTACATAGGTTTCTGACCTATAGTCTCTTTGCAAGAGGAGATAGTAGTGGTGCAATCTGTAAATCCGAGCTTTTCCTCCTGGAGATGGCCCGAAGATGTCTAACGGTGGCCTTCTCTCGATGGTTTACAAACTATCTTCTCTCAATTGCAACAAAGCCATCGGGAGATATCTTGATTGGTGGGTACGTGACTCACCTTGCAATTAATCTCGCGTATCTGAAGCTCGAAGAGCACAACTTCAACATCATTCCAGCACATCTTCGAGATCGGCTAGATATTAAGTCTTTTTATAAAAATGGGTGCAGCAATTCGAATAATTCATGAGAATAATGTCTATTACCGCTTCACCACTCCAGTTGGTGAAATTGTTTAGGAAGATGAAGATCCAGACGAATTCAAAGCTGGCCTCCAAGAAATCCAGCAAAGAAAATGAGTTCGAGTCGAGATGGTGACCCCAAAGGTTGAGCAGGAGGTTGGTCAATCCTCAGCCTCTACACCTAACTTGGCTCAACTGCTGGCTGATCTTTTAGCACCTCATTTTGACTTACTGTAGGCTTCAATCGATGATAGGTTGGAAAACCTCAAAGATTTCATGGAGTCTCGCATGGATAGCCTCAAGGTGGAAGTAGCTCGCCTTAGAGATGAATTGTCCTGCTCCAAGCCTAGTTAGAGTCTAGCTTTTTCATTTTGTTTACTAGTTTCTAGTATTGTGAATGTAGGATTTTAAATTACTTTTCCAAACTTTGTACTTCCTCCATTTGGTATTAATATAATTGCATCGATTTTCGCTTTATGGTTTATTTTTTATGTTCTTTTTGTTGATGACAAAAGGGGAAAAATCTAGAAATATATGAATATGCAAATATATGAATGCAAATATGTTGATATACTTTGAATATACTTTGAATACACTAAACTAGTTAAAAGGAAACAATTTGATATACTTTGCATATACTTTGCATATACTTAACTAGTTAAAAGCAAAACTTTGATATACTTTGAATATACTTTGCATATACCTAACTAGCAAGCAAAGATCCATGCCATACTTCCTCAATTCTTACACTCTATTATTTTTTTTCTTAAGCATATTTTAAGGGGGAGACTTCTCAAAAGCTCATATTGCTAGATTATTTGTCACCATCAAAAAAGGGAAGATTGTTGAACTTTGAGGGGTATTTCCATCATTTTGATGCTAACAAATAAAATAGCAATAATGTATTTAACAATACTTATGTTCTAAGTTTGATGAATAGGGTGTGGAATATGATGCAAGAATAGAAGACTACCTTTGAAAGTCAAAATATGAAGAAAGAGCATTTTCACACCAGTGATATACCTTAGCGCCAACTCTCTAACATTTAAAGTTCACGGCCATGAAGGATCACAACAACCGTTAATGATCAAATCAATCACGCCCATAAGATAACATGTCAAATTCTTCTAAAGACCTTCACAACCAGAGTCACCACTTGGACCATGGCTTGGAAGGATATTCAAGATCATGAAAATATAAAGTCATGCCCGTGATCAAACACTTCAAATTCTGCTAGAATGCTTCAGGGCCAGAGTCACCACCTGATCCATGGCTTGGAAAAACATTCACGACCGTGAATGAGGAAAGATAAACATGTCAGGCGCAAAATTAAGAGTTGGTGCAATGGCTCGTTTTGCATTAAATGCATCCAAACGACTATAATTTGCTAAGGAAGTGTAAATGCAAGTCATTTATGAATCCTAAACAAGAGAATAAAATTAATTTCGAATCAAAATCTTGTTGTAGCCATTGTGCATTAATTACTTTCAACAAAACTCCTATTCTCTGTAAAAATCTATTTGCTCATAAATTTTGAGCATTATAGGTTGGTGAGTGTTTTTCTTTGTAATCTATTACTCAAGTGAATTTGGGTATATTGGGTTAAGAGTGAAACACTTGTAAGGGTTATTTGTGTCAGCCATAAAACACAAGGAATTGGTTTATCGTGTGAGCCATTAAAACACAAGGGAATTTCTGGGTTAGGTGTGAGCCATTGATAGAAACACCATAGTTGGGAGTGAGATTTTAAAACTCCATTGTAACACTTAGTATGTTAGTGAAGCTCCCAATTGAGATTGGAGAGAGGAGTAGAGTTTGTTAATATCTGAACCTCTATAAATTTCTTGTGTGATATCTTTCTATCTCTACTCTATTTAACTTTTTACTCCGCACTTAAAAGTTAAGAAATTTTTAATATCCAATTCAACCCCCCTTCTTGGTTCATTATCTTGGCAACACGAAGGAAGAAGAAGAAAACCTCAAAGGAGATGGGGTGACAAAAGTGTAAAGTGTTAGCCATGGAAATTTGTTTTATGAAAAGTAAAAGGAAGAATAGAGAAATAACTCTTATTTTTTAAGGGTGCAGCCACGAAATTGACTCCTTAAAATGAGTGTTTATACTCTATCTAATCTCTTTTAGGGTTAAAAAGGAAAAGGCCTAATATGCCCATTTTTCTAGGGTATATAGCCTAATGTTAATTAAGTCAACAATCCTAATCCAAATTTGATTTGACTCATTTTTACAACTCTTATAAAAATCTCAATTCTCTTTTTCCCTTTCTTGGATCTTATCTAAAAATTATTTTACATTTTCTTTATTCCCTCCATACGTGTGTCCTAATAGGTTTTTCTGGTCATGTTAGTAACTCAAGTCTCGAGAGGAATCCTAAGCCAATTAGAATTTTATGACTTAACAGATCATGAGGGGTATCTAGAAACATATCATGACCAACCAATTAATCTAAAAGTCAATGGTTTGACTTTTAACCTTTCGATAGACAATTATAATGCAATTCATACTTTCACCAAGCTATACCTCATTTTGTTCAGAGCATAAATTATGAGTCAACTCTCACTAGACTGACTACATCCATCTAGTCCAAATGATATTAGTTATTGTCTAGGAGACTCATTACTCTATTATATTTGTCCTTGAAGTCCTTCAAGACATGTCCACCTTGGCCAAGGATTTCTGAGTAATGATTTCTACAAGAGGCTATAGGCATACTCTCTTACTATTAGAAGTGGTGAATCCTCTATTGACTATTCAACTACCTTCAAATAACTTATGTTATACCTAATCACCACCCTATGAGCAACCACTCAGAGGCAATAAGGAATGGAGTCAAAGTTAATGATTCAATATCTAAGATAAACTTGAGCGAATTAAGTGTAAGGATACTTTCACCATTGTTATGATGAGACTCTTACTAATATTGAATAGATATCCATGTAATTATCTCATAGTAGAACATCCAATGTATTTGGCTACTCTAGCAAGCATCTAGATATTAACTTTAAACATCTCATGTTTTCAGCTTATAAGATGAACTGTTTGACCTAGTCAAGGAGTATCACATGTGCTAGTCTATCTAGATTAACGATGTCTTATTTTGTTAATTTTATGATTAGGAATAATTTAAGTCTAAATACAATTGCACATGGTAGGAATCTCATTGTCATGATTTCCTTCATATTGTGTTACATATTAAGGACTTTATTAAATGGTCTAAGATCTATATCAATTCATATGCAATGAAAACCATATAATGAAAATGCCTTTTATTAACAATAAATGAATACATCAAGTGTCTAATGTGATTTCCTTTAGGGAATCTCTCTAACAATTTCCCACTTGCACTAAAGCCAATTGCCTTTATACATTATGTAACGTCCACAAATTAGGGCCAAGAAATAATAGGTTAAAAAAGGTATATTGAGAGTTTATAGGAGGTATATAGTGGTTAAAGGTTTCAGACTTCCCTCCAAATTGTCTAAGAGGTCCAGATCTCAAGCAGATCAGGAGTTTTGCTCAGAATATGTGATACTTCCTTGACTTTCTAGGAGGACACGTACAATTCTTGTCTCTACACTTAATCTACAAATCTAGTCTTTAGCATGCCATCTTCCAGGAAGGATCATGATCATATAGCCTAACAGCAATCCAAGGCTACAAATACCATAATTCAGAAGATTTGAATCCAACAAAGGCTTCACACCCAGGAATGTCTCCAGAAGATATGAAGCTTGCAGTTCAAGAATGTTCACAGTTATTGGCAGAAGGTCTCGTTTTAGGCCTAGATTCAGCTGTTCCATAAACTGTTAATGGAATAGTTCTTATGCAAGACCAAACCTTTCTAGTTCGTGAGGGTTGGTGAATAAGGGGTGGTGTATACAGTGGTTGGTGAGAAGTGGGAAGATGATGAAGTTTATAGCATTCATGCCTGTGACAATGTTAATCATGATCGTGAATGTCATAAAATCCATAACTGAGGATCTTCACAGTCGTGATGTTATGATTAATGCCCGTGAAGCCATGCAGTTTGTATATAGTAGTTTCATGTTTTGGCAAAAAAAACATAAAACACAACCTAAAACCCTAGCTGCCAATTCTCTGAAACCCTAGAACCTATTCTGCTTCATTCCCATTCAGTTTTAGCTTTAATTGTACGTAACCAACCTTTAAAATGAGATTAAAAGTGATTAAAAATAAGGATTTCGTTAAGGTGATTGAAGTTAGAGTTAATGAGGTTTAAAACACAATTTTAAACTTTGATATCAGTTTGTTTCCATGAAATAGAGGTAAGAAATCATGTTCCTTATTGTTCATTGATTTAGTTCAATTCGTGTTAACGAGGACTAGGGGTTGTAGGTTTTAAACCAAGAGCAAAGTTAAAGTTTTTGTTAGTTCATAGTAGAAATAGATATTATGGTAGATATATAACATAATATGGTCTCTGATTTCATATTAGGGACCGACGTTGAAGGGGGAGACACCTAATAAAGGTAGTAGATGTGAGAGAATCGAGTTTTAGGGATCCATCTATCGAGGTTTATACATATACACATTTTTATTTGATTTGTTATGTGTGTAATATGAATTGTGGTTCTAATATGTGAAATGACATGAAAATGATGAATTGGTATTGCTGGAATCAAGTAAATTAAATTGTTAATTCTGGAATATATGATGGAATTGATATATTGACAAATGAATACATTTTTATGACATGGCATTGATGAATGAGGTAGATTGATTGATTAAAGTATGATTAAATGCATGTTATAGTTGTTTGAATGCTAAAATTATTGTAAAATGTTGATAGGTATGGCTAACATTGGTTAGCTTTAGTACCTTGCATGATTATGTGTGGAATTAGCTTGAACTGATGCTGGAATATTATTTCTATTTGATGTATCACACCTATGAAGCCAAGCTTCACACTCGTGAATATATGAATATCACACCCGTGAACAATTGTTCATGCTTGTGAATGATCATGAACCGGTCACAAGTAGACAACCTGTGATAGAAGGCTTCACGCCCGTGAATGCCCTGTATCTAGAAATGATTAATTGAATGATATGGTTGAGTTACATAAAGATGATTTACATACACACTTGATATGATTAAGTGAGATTATATGCAATGTGATAACATGATTTAGAACTATGAATATGCAATAGGTACTTATAAATACAAAGTAATATGTGATAACTATGTAAGGATAAGAATTTTGACCTAAATGATAATGTTACTTGGAATGTAATTGGATATGCCCATTCACTATTCAAGAACTAGCTAGGATACATGGCATGCCATTGAGTATAGAATATTTATCCATGCATATTTTATATTTACTCATTAGGGTGGCTTAAGCTCATGTAAGACGCTCCTGATTTGAGATGCAAAATTTACACATATGTATGTAGTTATTATGTTTACTCATTAGGATGGCTTAAGCTCGGGTAAGAGCACTCCTGATTTGAGATGTGGAATTTGCAATACAGATAGATATAGATAGTGAGCAAGGTGGCTTTGTTGGGTTCTTAACATGCATCAGATACATGACACAACAGAAAATTAAAATTAATTGAACCCAAAACTATGGAATGCCCCATTAACATTAATATTGGATCATACCATCAATAAGGGAGAAGTTGATTACCTTTGTTTGCAACTTTTTGATCTTCCAAGTTGTGAGCTTTTCCTTCTTCATTGGGTTGTAGCAAACCAAAATAATCCAAAGCTAGGATTTTCTCTAAGAGTATCCACATGAAGGAAGAAGAAGAAAACCTCCTAGGAGATGGGGTGACAAAGGTCCAAAGTGTTAGCTCTGGAAAATTATCTTATGAAAGAGAAATGGAAAAGGAAAAAAAATAACTCTAATTTTTCTTAATGGGCAACCACGAAATTGACTCCTTAAAATGAGTATTTATACACTTTTTAATCTCTTTAAGGAATGGAAAAGGAAAAGCCCTAATGGGTCTATTTTCCTAAGGTACAAAGCCCAATGTTAACTAAGACAACAATCCTAATCCTATTTGGATTTGACCCATTTTTATAACTCTTATAAAAGGCTCAATTCTCTTTCTTTCTCATTTTGATCTAATCCAAAACCCATTTAAAATTTTTTTTATTCCCTATATGCATGTGACCTAATAGGTTTTCTTGTCATGTTGGTAGCTCAAGTCTCAGGAGGAATCCTAAGCTAATTAGGATTCTATCAGTCAAATACTTTTGACCCATAATGAATTTCTAATCAATTTTCCTTTACTTAGTAGACCATGAACGGTATCTAACAACGCATCATGACAACCCAATTAACCTTAAAGTCAGTCATTTGACTTTTAACCCTTCCATACACAATTATTGTGCAATTTGTCCTTTCACCAAACTATACCTCATTTGGTTCAGAGCATGGACTGTGTGTCAACTTCCACTAGACTGACTACATCACATCTAGTCCAAATGATATTAGTTCTTGTCTATGAGATTAATTACTCTGATCATATATGTCTTTGATGACCTTTTTCAAGACATGTCCACAATGGCCGAGGATTTTTGAGTAATGATCTCTACAAGAGGCTATAGTTATCCTCTCCTTTCTATCAGGAGTGATAAATTCTTTATTGACTACTCAACTACCTTCAAATACCTCATGTTATACCCAATCACCACCCTATGAGCGACCTCTTCAGAGGCAACAAGGAATGGAGTCAAAGTATAGGATTCAGTATCGATGATAACCTTGAGTATCTCAAATCTAAGGATACTTGCACCATTGCTATGATGAGACTATCATTGACATTGAATAGATATCCATGTAATTGTCTCATTGCAGGTCATCCAATGTACTTGCTACTCTTAGCAAGCAACCACATGTTAACTCTAAATATCACATGTTATCAACCTATGAGATCAACTGCTTAACCTATTAAAGAGTATAAGATGTGCTAGTCTATTCGGATTAACAATTCTCTATCTTGTTAATCCTATGACTAGGAATTATTTAAGTATAAACACAATTACACATTATAGGAATCTCATCATCATGATATCATCATAAATTCCTTCATGTTATGTTACATACCAAGGACTTCACTAAACGGTTTAAGATCTATATCAATTCATATGCAATGAATACCATATAATGAAAATGCCTTTTATTAATAATAAATGAGTGCATCAAGTGCCTAAGGTGATTGTTTTTAGAGCACCTCTCTAATAGGCTTAAGCTTGGATAAGAGTGTTCTTATTTCATAGCCTACATTCGGGTAGTCTGGTTCTAAAGTATTGGGCTAAGAAAACAGAAATTGGTAACACAGTACATAAAAATTATAATACATAAATTTACAATACAGTATATAGAAATCAGTGAATTAGAAATCAAATATATATGGAATCAATAATGGTATACTTGCAATATATGATGGAATTCACTATGACTATGATGACATGGAATTATGATAAATGACATGTATTGTTACTATGATGATGAAATCAGTTGTATAGTGTATGTTATGACTGTATTGAAATTAATTTAGTATGAATTATCTTCTACATGTATACTTATGTATATGAAGATATGCTCAAGCACCCAAGTATGTTTATGAATATGAGATGTGATATTTAATATTTGCATGCATGCTAGAATTTAAATACTTATATGTACCACTAAGCTTTCAGTAGCTTAGCATGTGGGTTTCCCTACACACAGGTTTGGAGCTAGTAGAATGTTGAGTTGATTAGAGAGAAGATAGAGCCAGTCAAAGTTGACCCATATTGGGTTTATTCTTTTACTCTATTTATTTCATTTGGTATTTCGCATATTATGAGAAAGAGACATATGTTTATTTCATTGTTTAAATAAAAGCTTGTAATAGGTTTTATTAAATACAAAAAGTCTAGATTTTGTAATCAGGGATTTTAAATCCCATGATAGTTTTGAGGTGATTATGGATGTATTTTTAAGGTTGCATGTTAATAGATGTAATATTGTTGATACAAAAATAAAATAGAAAATATTTTAATTCAAAATAGTTTAGACAGATATAGTTGTGTGGCAGCCATCTTTACAGTGAGGTTTGACCTGGCTGTATGGATGGGTGTTACACATTATACCATAGGCAAGTACACTACTATTATATTTCTTTTAGGAAAGTGGCTTAGTGAAAGGATCAATTATATTCTAATCCTTGGGAACTCTTTCTATCTTTACATCATGTCTACCTATAATTTCATTAATCAAATGGTAACGTCTGAGTACATACTTAGATTTTTTATGAGACCATGGCTCTTTTGCTTATGTAATGGCTCCATTGTTATCACAATACAAAGGTATTGGATCAAAAATGCTAGGAACATTTCTAACTCTATGATGAATATTTTTATCTAAACCACTTCCTTAGCTACCTCAGAAGTTGTAATGTACTCTGCTTCTGTTGTTGAATATGCAGTCATCTCCTATTTATAACTTTTCCAACTAACTGCTTAGCAATTTAATGTAAAAACATAGCCTGACTAGGATTTGAAGTCATCCTTGTCAGTTTGGAGGCTAACATCTGTATATCAGCTTACTTTAAGCTCACTAGCTCTATAAACTAAGAATGCATCCTTAGTTCTTCTCAAGTACTTAAGGATATTCTTGATAGTCACTCAATGGCCCTGCTAGGATCTAACTGGTATCTATTCATGACACTTAGAGCATATGATATATCGATTCTAGTAGATAACATAGCATACATGATAGATCTAATAGATGCAGAATATGAAATCCTACTCATATGTGTCCTTTCATCTTGTCTCTTTAGACACATAGACTTAGAGAGGGTAATCCCATGTGTCATAGGAATCAATCATCTCTTTGGATTATTCTATGTTAAACCTCTTTAACATCTTATCTATGTATGTAGGCTGAGATTGACCAAGTAACCTTTTAAATATATCTCTATAGATCTTCATCCCCAGTATATAGGTTGTTTCTCTAAGGTCTTTCATGGAAAAATTCCTAAAAAGCCATATTTTGATTGATTGAAGAATTGAGATGTTGTTTTCTATAAAAAGTATGTCATCTTTATACAATACTAGGAATACGACTGTACTCCCACTAACTTTCTTGTAAACATAAGGTTCTTCCATATTTTTTGAGAAACCAAACGCTTTGATTGTCTCATCAAATTGGATGTTCTAACTCCTAGATGCTTACTTCAATCCATAAATGGATCTTTGCATTTTGCATAAGTTTTTCCTATCACTGGATGTAAAACCCTCAAGTTGTGTTATGTACACATCCTCAATCAGATTTCCATTAAGGAAAGTTGTTTTTACATCCATTTGCCAAATCTCATAATCATAATGAGCTTGAATGGCTAGAAGTATCATGATGGATTTAAGCATATTAATTGGAGAGAAAGTTTCATTATAGTCAACACCTTGTCTTTGACAATATCCATTACCTACCAACCTAGCTTTATAGGTAACTATATTACACTTCATGTCGGTCTCCTTTTTGAAAACCCATTTTCACCTAATGGATTAACCAAAGTCTATACTTGGTTTTCAATATGAAATCCATTTCTAACTGCATGGCTTTTAGCCATCTGCCAGATTTTGAACTATTCAAAAGTTCTTCATAGGTAGTAAGCTCATCATCCTTAATGAGAAATACGTTATTTTGTTCACTTATGAGAAATTCATTTTTTTCATGAATAGTGTGTATCCTACTTGATCTAGTTAGTACTTGTGTTTTAGAAGGTGTAGTTGGTACTTCATTTGTATGAGTAACTGATTTGGGTTCTATTAGTTGATTTGCATCTATTTGAGCATTTTGAACTACATCAAGTTCAATCTTACTCCCCACTATCTTCTTTTAGCAGAAACTCTTTCTCTAAGAAGACAACAAGCTTTAAAACAAACACATTTTGTTCCAAATGATAGTAGAATTGATATCCAAATGATTTTTTTAGATATCCCACAAATAGAAACTTATCAGAATTTGTTTCTAGCTTATCTGACATTGTCCACTTCACGTAAGCAAGGAAACCCTATACTTTCATGTGTGAAATAATAGGTATCTTGTTATTCCATATCTCATATGGAGTAACATCAACTGACTTAGAAGGGACTTCATTTAATGTATAAACAATCTCTAGTGCATGACCCCAAAAAGACTTAGGTAGTTCTACAAAACACATCATGGACCTTACCATGTCTAACATGGTTTGGTTTAGTCTTTCAGCCACACCATTGTGTTGTGGCGTGTAAGGTGGAGTCCATTGAGATAAAATCCCATTATCTTTTAGATAACCTTGAAACTCTTGGACCTCGATCTTATCTAAGTATTTTAATACTTTTCCCAAGTTGTTTCTCTACTTCATTTCTGAAGTCTTTGAACTTTTCAAAAGCTTCATATTTATATCTCATTAGATACAAGTACCTATATCTTGAATGAATTATCAATAAATTAATGAAGTAGTTAAAACCTCTTTTGGTGTGCACTAACACCAGTCCACATACATCTATATGTATAAGGTCTAATAGCCCATTGGCACATTCACCCTTTCCATTAAATGGTGATTTTGTCATCTTCACTAATAAACAGGATTCACATGTGTCATATTATTCATCATCAAATGACCATAAGTCACCATTATTGTGTAACTTAGTTATACATCTCTCATTTATATGGTTAGGTTAACTAACTTTTGTCTCTTCTCATTAATATTGAGGATTGAATTAAACATGTCAAGAATATAAATCCCATTACATAATGAACCAATTCCATAAAGAATATCATTCAACCATGTTGAACCTTGAAGAGTATTTTCACCATTTTGATGCTAACAAATAAAATAACAATAATGTATTTAACAATTATTGTGTTCTAAGTTTGTTGAACAGGATATATCTTGAATAGAATATGATGCAAGAATGAAAGACAACTTTTCAAGATCAAAATAAGAAGAAAGAGCAAAGTCATGCTCGTGACTGCTTATGTCATGCCCGTGATATAGTTTAGTGCTAACTCTCCATGTAATATCCGCTAATTTAGGCCCCAAGTCGCACGTGTTGTGAAGTTGATGCGTTTGACCGATCGAAGTCTAAATTCGGATTTTTACAAAAATTGATTAAGTAATGGTTAAATTAAATTATAAATGCCTATTTAAGTGATTATAGAGTTTAAAGAAGTTGATTTACGGTAAAGGACTAAATTGCAAAATTTGATAAGTTTTGGGGTCAAATTGCAATTTACCAAAAATTGGAGGATTAATAAGATTAATTGATAATCGACATATTAATTTTGGGCACATTTTGATAGTGTTGGCCGGCCATGATACTAAAGGAAGTGAATTAATATTGATTAAGTGTAAAATTGGAAGAAATGGTCAAATGGTGGGTCCCACATGAAGACTTTTTGGGTACCCTATTTAAGGCTTTCTTTTTTTCTTCTTCTCTTCATTTTCTGCTTCCTTCTCTCTTTTCTCTACCAGTCACGCCAGCCATAACTTTTCCTCCATAGCTCATCTTGAATTCTAAAGAGAGAAAGGAAGGGAAGAGAAGGAAAAGAGCAAGACAAAGTGATTTTCATGTTCCATAAACTCTTAAGGAAGCTGAAAAGAACAAGAAAGAGGAAGAGAAATCAAGTTTGGTAGAGAGAGAAAATCTCCAAAGTGGTGATCTAGTGAAGAAAAGTGTAAGGTAAGAAGCATTTCTTCTTCTTCTTCTTCTTTTTTTCTTAAATGAAGTTCGAATTTTGAACTCATCTAAGACTTATGGAAAGAGAGAGAAACTAGGGTTTTGAGAGAGAAAAAGAGAGCTTAGGGTCTTGAGGAAATTATATGATGATCATAATAATTTATGATGTTGTAGGAGTTCCAAGTGACAAGGAACAAGCTCTAAGGAGCAAAGAAAAAGAGAAAGCTACCTAAAAGAGTGAAGGAGAAAGATTGAGGTTTGTGCATAACTTAAGGCAATAACCTATTTTTGTTTGATATAATGCATGCTGAACATGATGGTAGATAAATACATTTCAAGAATGATGATGATTATGGCATGAAACCATAGGATTAGACATGTATGAATGAGATCCTTGTGTGACATTGAATTAATGATGCATGTTAGAGAATCTTGTATGATCAAGGCATTTACATGTATTGGAAAGTAATAAGTTGAGTAAAGAGCCTTAGAAATGCATGAAATAGAATTTGGTAGGATTTGGATGATGTTAGAATGAATGAAATGTGAATATGCAGATTTCCTGCTGAAAGTCACGGGTGTGACTTTTGAGTCACGGGCGTGAACTTGAGGGTTCACAGTTGTGACTGATTGTGTCACGGTTGTGAATTTTTGGGTGGAAATGGTACTATTCATTTCAGAAGCGTTCAATGTGGCATAAGCTTGTGTGAGCGCCATTGATTTGAGAAGCTCTTATGAGTCAGATAGTGGACAGGGTGGCATAAGCTTGTATGAGCGCTCCTGATCCATAACCCGTATCCATTTAGTCCAAAATTTAGAGTGATGTGGGCAAGATAATGAGGATATGTCGGAAAAATAAGAAAATGATGAGATTGCTTTATCTAGCGTATTTGTTAATGCACGAACCGCTATAAATCTCGTGTGTGATATCTTTCCATCCCTACTCTATTTAATTTTATTCCGCACTTAAAGTTAAGAAATTTTATTTATAACCAATTCAACCCCTTTTTTGGTTCATTATTAGGGCAACAAACCATATAGAGAAACCATTGCCATTAATAGTGAAACAAAAACATTTTCTATTTAAACAATATACAAAAATAATATTCTTTTTTAAAACTAGAACATAATAACAATTGTCTAATTCTAAAATAAGCAACAACTCTTGCTCCATTGCCAACATGTAGGTCTAACTCTCATTTCTTGAGTTGTCTACTGTTCCTTTGGCCTTCCATATTTGTGCATATGTGAGACCCATAAATACTTGATGTAGAAGGTACATCCAATGTCTTATCCTTCTTCTTCTTTAAAGACTCTAGATAAGCCTTCAAGTTCATTTTCCATTGGTAACTCTTGCCACATTGAAGATAAGTTCCTTTTGATGTCGTCTCTCTGCCTTTCTTCCTCATCTTCAATATACCTTGCATTAGAGATGTTCTCTTTACCATCTTGGAGCTAAAGAGGAATTTAGATATCTCATATCTATCGGTGTTTGCTTGCTCATTTATTGTCTCCCTTAGATGATACACAATGGTATTTGTATCCATAGTCTCATGCTGCTTTTAAAGCTCGAGTGACATAGAGAAAAGTATAATGCAACATGCCAACTCACTATCATCCATATGCTTCTTATATGCCAACTATTCATCAACAGAAGCATCACTAGTAAGGGGGAAGAGAAGCGGATATTCTAAGACATAGGTTATCTTTTTATTTTTGAGAACTATTCTCAAATTCCTTAGTCAATCAAGGAAGTTTGACCCAGTCAATTTATTGGATTTGAGAATTAAGCATAGGTTCGCATTTGATAACATGCATCTATCAACCTAGATGTAATGAAAGATCATGTTAGAGAATGTACTAAATGCATGATTATTAGGTCTTTAATAAATGAGTATTATAACTCCCACAATTTTATTGCAAACCCATAGCCCTCCCTATGAATCTGAGAGAACCAATTGGAAGCTCTCCTAGTGGGTCAGTATCCAACATTACTAAGAGTAACCTTGGGTATGCCTAATAAGCCATCTTAGGTCAATTGGTAGGTATCTTATACCAATTGCATCATATCATATAACTACTAAAACATTGGGCTATCAACTCTTGATATATGCACATCTCATGTACACTTACAAAATACTGCCTCTAATTCACATTAATCTTAGGTGTGCCCAACAAGTTAATGTAACTAGTTAAAGTTGACTTATTAATCATAAAATCATACTTTGATGGTTTGAATATATTCTTGCAGAGGAGGCTTGGGTGTGCCTAACAACCTATACTCTAAAAGAACTATGGTTCTTGCCATATTAATAGAAGGCATTAGACTTAATATAATTATGACATATTTTCTTTATTTTAGGTCTCATCATGGTAATTTGGCATGCATAATATATCCATTCATCATTTATAAATATATAAGATAATTACTCTAATTATATGGCCATGATTATAGACATTTCTAATATCAATCTTTTGAGCCATGAAAGGATTGACTAGGTTTTATCTAGGTAGATGCATGAAATTACAACACCAAAATAGAAAACAATTTCCTATTCTAATGCTCCTTTGCTATTGACACCATCTCTTTGGTTTCTTGCTCCATTGTACTTCAATTATATTCTAATCCTATACATTTGAGAGGAGTAAGATGAGAAGTGAAATATAATAGAGAAAATAGAGAAGGCATGGACTCGCATGCCTTATTTACAAAAAAATAAAATTTCATGCATGATCAATCTCATTGGTTAAGTTCATAATCATACCATCATGTCATTCTATACACCCTTAGTATGCATTCTCTAATGCACAATTAAAGGTAATATATTAAAATAATAATTTGGATTCCCTTTGTTTTAACTCTTGAAACTTTGTTTTGATTGTTTGACCTTTAATGAAATTTATCATAAATCATTATTTAATCTTATTAAAGAATCATATGAAAATTTAGAAACAATTTCTAAAACAAAATCATGCAAATTAGGCATAAGTTTGATCATATAAAAAAAGTTTCTAAAATTTCCTACATTGCCCACTAGGTTATTACCAATTTAATAATTGCAATAACTAAATTCGAATTTAATATTTTAATCACATTAAATATTAAATAAAAATATGACTAGAATTTCATTCATAAGTAAATTACCTTAATTAGTTATTAGTCTGATACCAAATATGAATAAACACACCTAGTTACAATTGAATACTAGAATCCTAGTCAAACTATGACTATGAAAACCCTTTTTCAAATTGAAATCAAATTCCATATAAAAATTTCCAAAATTTCATGAATTCATTTTCATCATTATAATCAACTTATAGTTAGTTTCAACCAATTAAATTCATTTATTAGACAATCTAAATCATTAATCATTCAATTAGCAAATTAATTATTCAGAATTGCCTAAATTGAATCATACATAAATTAGAACTTTTTAGGAACTTAACCACAAATTTAATTTGAAATCAGCATAAAATTGACATAAAAAAAACATCATGAATATCTCATAAATATGAAATTCAGGTTCTGATCATGAAGTTACATACCATTAATTTAAACAACACTAAACTATCCCAACACAAAATTGTCCCCTCACATAGTAAGTTTTTGACCTAGTTACTAGTTTTGTTTGTAAAATGATTCAATCAAACTTATTGATACTTCAATTAAATCCGAATTTAATTTACATAGGATGGATCTAATACCACTGTTGGGTTTTGAACATATATCTCATACATATGGCAGTGGATTTATAAAATTTAATCATAACCAAAACCCATGGAATGTCATATGTAATTTAAAATCAGATTGAACCATTTAATGGTTGAAATTGATTACCATTGTTTGCAACTCTTAATCTTCTAAGTTGTGGGATTTTACTTCTTTAGCAAACCATAACAATCCAAAGCTAGGATTTCCTCTAAGAGTATCCACAAGAAGAAAGAAGATGAAAACCTCCAAAGAGATGCGGTGGCAAAAGTCCAAAGTGCTAGTTATGGAAAATATTCATATGAAAGAGAAAAGGGAGAGGAAAAAATAACTCTTACTTTTCTTAAGGAGACAGCCATGAAATTGACTCATTAAAAGGAGTATTTATACTCTTTCTAATCTCTTTTAGTGTTAGAAAAGGAAAATCCCTAATGGGCCTATTTTTCTAAGGTAAATGGCCTAATATTAACCAAGTCAATAATCATAATCCAAAATAGATTTAACCCATTTTATAACTCTTATAAAAGGACCCAATTCTCTTTTTCTCTCACTTAGATCTTATCCAAAACCCATTTTACTTTTTCTTCATTCCCTTTATGCATCTAACCTAATAGGTTTTTTGGTCATGTTGGTAGCTCAAGTCTCGAGAGGGATCTTAATCTAATTAGGATTCTTTGAGTCAAAAACTTTTGACCCATAATTGATTTCTCATCAATTTTTCTTGACTTCAGATTATGAGCAGTATTTAGTAATACATCATGGCCACTCAATTAACTAAAAAAGTCAATGGTTTGTATTTTAACCCTTATATGGACAATTACAGTGCAATTTGTCCTTTCACCGAACTATACCTCATTTGGTTTAGAGCATAGACTGTGTGTCAACTCCCACTAGACTGACTACATCATATCTAGTCCAAATGATATTAGTTCTTGTCTATGAGACTCATTACTCTATTACATATATCCTTGAAGTCCTTATTCATGACATGTCCATCTTGGCCAAAGATTTCTGAGTAATTATCTATACAAAAGGCCATAGGTATACTTTTTTTCTATCATGAGTGGTGAATCCTCTATTGACTACTAAACTACCTTCAAATACCTTATGCTATACCCAATCACCACCCTATAAGCAACATCTGAAAGGCAATAATGAATGGAGTCAAAGTATAAGATTCATTATCCAAGATAATCTTGAATATCTTAAGCTTAAGGATACTTGCACCATTGCTATGATGAGACTATCACTGATATTGAATATATATCCATGTGATTATCTCATAGTAGGTCATCTAATGTACTTGGCTACTCTAGCAAGCATCCACATGTTAACTCTAAACATCTTATATTTTCAGCTTATGAGACCAATTACTTGACCTAATCAAGGAGAATCACATGTACTAGTCTATCCGGATTAACAATGTCTCATTTTGTTATTCTTATGACTAGGGATAATTTAGATATAAATGCAATTGCATATGATAGGAATCTCATTATCATGATCTCATCATGATTTCCTTCATGTTGTGCTACATACCAAGGACTTCATTAAATGGTCTAAGATCTATATCAATTCATATGCAATGAATACCATATAATGAAAAATGTCTTTTATTAATAGTAAATGAGTACATCAAGTGCTTAAGGTGTCGCCTTTGGGGCACCTCTCTAATAGGAGGCAGATATAACAGCCAATTGTTAGCTATGTTAGATACTAAAAAAGGAAAGACTCACAAGTTAATCTACATTTTGGATACTCCTTGAGGTTTTATGCTTAAACTTACCATATGGAAATCCTTTAAATACTTATGAGGATCTTCATTGTCGAGACTATGAAAAGTAGTCAACAAGTGAATCAAACAAAATTTGAATTTAAAAGTTATATCTAATTCTAGATACTTGATAAAAAAAGGTTTGTTGATCCAATACTGGTGTAGCCAATTCACTCAAAGTTACATGTTTATTAACCATTGTTTCTTTTACTTCAGAATCGTTGGATGAATAAACCAAATCAAATGCTATATTCAACTTGGGTGATGAAGATAAAAAATCTCATTTGTCTCAGATCTTGGCTTCCTTCCTTATCTTTGAGTAGTATTCTCAATCTTCAAGTCATATGATAGTTCACTTGTATTAGAAGATCAATGCATTAGAAGAAATAAAACTATAAGGCATAAATCTCTGGCACCAAACTTCTAAAATCAAAAAGATAAGAAAGTAAATCATATAGTAACTTACAATACTAGCCAACGCAAATGTAACACCCTCTTACCCTTCTACTTTACAATCAAGCAATATGGTGTCATGGAATGATAAACTGACTTCCCTGTATAGGACTTACAGACACATAATATACTTAAGTGATTCATAACTCACAAATTAGAAACCTACAAGTTCATTGAACAATAGAACTGCTTTATTATAGATTTTTAACAATTACATAATTCATATACAAACATATAAACATAAAATCTGCATTATGCATGTAATGTTCATCTCATATACATGACATGAAATAAACTACAGAGGCTATCCCTGGCTAGGTGGCTATCTTTACTATTATTCTTGCATTATTCTAGTGGGGTCCACTAGATCTACAACTCTCACTCTCTACATTGTCGTTATACATCTTCTGTCTATTACCTGGGCGAAAATATAATTCTCCCACTGAGCTTGTAATAATATTAAAAATAACACATAATATTTTAGAGACAGTTAATTTCACAACATATGCTTGTGTGTGTAATTTTAACTTACTACTTATTGCTCATGTTCATACATTATAGCAAATATTTCGTTTCATAGCATGCAAAACTTAGTGATTCATATAAAATATGATACTTCTCATTACAACATGACAAAACTAAGGACAACGCATTTCAATTATAGCAACATGTAGTTACTCCAAACATTTTATTCAATTTAATTTTAAAAAAAATGTCACATCTTAGTATTATTTTACTTGTTTATTTATACTTTGTGGCTATTACTGTAACATCTAGTGATTTAAGTCCCGATTGCATGTGACCGTAGTGGGGTGCCTGGTTCAATCAAAGTCTAAATTTGAACCCATAAAAAAATGATAACTAATAATAAGAAAAAATAATTAAGGGTATTATTATTTGGGAATTAAAAATATTAGTGCCAGAATTACAAAAAAATAAAATTTCCTATGGACAAAATCGGTATTATGAGAATTGTTGGGGGAAAAGTGTGAAGATGGAGGAAGATGTGGCAAATAAGAAATTTATTAAAGTTCAAATATTAATCAAGATTAATTAAGTTAATGAACCAATGAAGATTAGGATTAATTTTAATTAGTGGGATCCACTCTTTAGTCATAGTATAAAAGTAAAAAATGGGAGGAATTCTGCATTCTTCCACCAAAATATCTAACTAACCTTCTTCTTCCTCTATCTGACCCTTTGGCTGTCCACCTTAGTTCCTCCATAAGCCACCATTTTTCTTCAATCCAAGCTTAAAAAATAGAGAAAACAAATTAGTTTTGAGAGAGAAAAAATCGGAATTAAGGAGTTCTTGCCATAAAGATGGCAAAGGAGCAAGAAGGAAGGAAGAAAGAAGAAAAGGAAAAGGAGAAATTCTTGGGAAAATTTTGGCCCATCTTGGAGAACCCTTAAGGTGAGTTTATTCTTCTTAAATTCAACCTTTTTCCTTCAATTTGAGACCCATAAGGATGATAGATATGATTAGGTTTGATAGATTGAGGTTATGATGCAAGATTGGAGCAAGAAATTTAATGTTTGCAATTAGTTGATGAAAGTGTAGTTAAACTTTGAATTAATGATAATTGATGTTAGTTAATTGTTTTATGACTTAAAAACTAGAGAAAGGTAACTTTAATTGAGGAATGAAGGGCTGCCTTGGTTAAGTTAATTTGGGAAAAATTGAAATTAACATAGGAACAACATAATTGGTGATAAGTGAAATGTGAATTGAGTGTTTATTTGAAGAAAATAAATTGGGACCTATGATAAGGTTTTTGGACAGCCATGACATATGAAGAAGGAAGTTTAACTTGGGTACATTTTGGCTAAATTAAAGTATAAAACATATTAAGAGTATTAGTATATTATGTAGACATGAAAAGCTTTGAAAATGAATATTAGGGTTGAGATATGGTATTGGTTGTATAGGAAAATCAAATGAACAAATGAGAGACCCTCAAGAGGGTGACAAAGGCAAGGAGAAAGCTAACTAGTAAAGGAAGGAAAAGAAGGAAAAAGGGAATATCCAAGGCTGATTAGGTAAATGCTTCATTGATAAAAATTTTACATGTTCAATTATGTGTAATTGTGTATTAAGGTTTGATATGAATGTGGTTTGGATATGGAATGTGATTGATTGTTACTTCTAATATTTTATATGGTAATGAGATCAAATGGTGTGAAATCTTTAAGACATGTGAATGTAATTGTGATCTCGAAACTTTGGCAGAAAAATGAATGCATATGATAAAAGTAAGCAGTATATAGATTGATGTCAATTGATGACTTTGTTACAAAATTCCAGGAGCAGCCTTGACATTTTTTTATCATAACTTAGGTTCTGGAATTATGATTTGTGTTCTTTATTGGAACTGAAACCTAAGATATTGGGCTTTAACTTTTGTTTAGATCATAAAATCTAAATATGTTTGAATTTGCTCAGAAAAATACATAAATTTTAGACCTAAAATCTGTCCAGAAAACAAAACTTTTAGTGATGATTTAGTGTTCATTTGGCCATAACTTTTGATAAAAAACTGGAATTTGAGTGATTGTTAACGCATCTAAAAGCTGAGACAATAAGCTTCAAATTGTTAGAAAACCATAACTTCAAATTCAAATTATAAATAGGATAAAAATGAAGCCCAAAAGCAATGCCGAAATCTGTCTTAGATAAAAACTTGAAATATTGAGTTTTTACATGTGGTGTGATGAGTATATGTAATAATTAATGTAAATTTTGATTTTAATGGTAATTATAAATGTTTAATAAATTATTTATGTATGAGCTTCTAGTGCAATAATAATGGGAACAAAGAACAAAAATAAATAAGCTTATTTGTGAAAATTTAGTAAAATTATTATTTTTGAAAATATTGTTAATTAATATAAAAATATTTAAACCCTAAGACACCTAATCTAGAACTAGAAAACATAATAGTTTGGCATGGCAATCAAAGGATATAAGGCACTCGGTGCCAAATATGAAAGCCGATAATAACAATTTATAAATGCGTTTGGCACAAAATTATTAAGCCGATAATGACAATATTATGAAAGCCGGTAATGACATTATTATAAAAGTGTTCAGCGCAATATTATGAAAGCTGAAAAAGGCAACCCCGTTATTCCTATTAGTGAGTTCGGTTATAGGTGCTATGGGCACAAATAAAATGATTAATAATAATAATAATAATATTAAAGTATGTCATTTTTATAATGTTATATTAATTAAAATTGTTAAATATTTAATGTTTGATGAAATTTATTTGATTTCATATAATTCTTTATTTTATTCCTTATTGGTTAAATTTATAAATGACATGTAGAAAATATATGCATGTAAAATTTTTATCATTGAAGCACAACTAAGCTAGTAGCTTAACGCGAGTAGTTTCCTCTCACGCAAGTTTTAGAAGGGTAGCTATAGATAGTATAGTTGTCAGAAGAAGAAGGGTACCCGAACGAAAGCAGTTAAAAATTTTGGATTTCTTTTTGGTATATTTTATCAAAATCTTTGTAAATTAAATTATAGTTCTATTTCATCTAGTGTGTATTAAAGATGTGACTTTTAATGTAAGGGAAATAGTTTGAATGTAAATTAATGTATTTTATAAATAAATAAAATTTTGAATATTTATGTTTGAAATCATTTTATTTTGGGTATCTGCAATATTTTTGTAAAAGAAAAAAATTTATACTTCATTTCATTAAGTTTGTATGACAATTAAACGGGTAATCATCACTTATCTTGTTGAACTAAAGTGAGGTAAGGGGGTGTTACAATTACCATAATATTTGCACAAACTTGGTTTGCACTTTCTCCCTCGCGTTAACGGGATGTTTGCCCTTGCCTAGCTTGGGCTTCTGCTACTATGATGTGTTTGATATAAATCACACATTGATTAGCATTCGTGCTACCTAAGCATGTATTTTAATCAAATGACTGTCTTATTGTATGGTTTCATTTCATAGTTTAATAAGAGTTTCATGCCTCCTCATAGTTGTTTAAGGTATAGCCATGTCTACATTTCATAAGGTTGTTTCAATATTTAAATTCTTACAATTTAGATTGTGGGTTTTAACCACTGTATAATCATTAGCCTAACTCTTCTATCTTATTAGCTCTTCTAGCTTAAACTTGTAGATCTAAGTTTATTATTATTTTCACATGGCCATACCCTTTTTGATCCATCATCTATATATATCAAAACTTCAACCTTAAACTTTTAGCCCTCATGAGCCTTAGTTGGTATACATTTTAGTCATATCATCTAGTTCTTCTCCTTTTAAGTTCATACCACATCCCACAATCTCCAAAACTTTACTTAGTTGGATCCTAAATTCAATTTATGGTACCAATTGAGTCATAATCCGAAGTTTTTAGTTAAATAGCATGTGTTGTAGTCATAAGAGATTTCCCCCCATCAATTAAGATCTAGTTATAAGTATTATCCTTGGCTTTAACTTAACTTTTTCTTTATTGACCCAATTAACATTTCATATAAAAAGTCTTTAGCTTTAATTAAATTTTTAGGTCCTCTCTTCTCACTTAAGCCTAGACTTCCCTTACACAAAGCTTTAGCTTATCACTTGTCCTTGATTATTTGGTACTTTCAATTTTAGCTCATGAATAGGAGTTCAAACACAAATTAAAGTCTAGGTCCAAATCTGTCCAAGATTCCAACCTTTATTAGCTCACAGTTTCCACCTTTAATAATTAAACTAAATTGTTGTAACTAATCAAAATATTAAATTAACTCATTAATTAACTCAATTAATTTATTTTCCTTAATTTACTAATCTTTGTAACACCACATCTTATACATTTGAGTACAACCTATCCCTGTGTCAAATAATCACATATGACATGCTAACAAGATACCAGATCCTGTTAACAGTGATAGCAAATTTTTTGTTTTCATATTATCATATCCTATAATATCATTCAAGACTTTTCAAGTCAACATTAAGGCTTTCGCCACAAAATGGTGTATCACATATATTAAAACATAAACTTTGCATATAAATATTTACGAGTTGCTTTCATTTATACATTTTTAAAACTAATCTAGAGCGACAATACATATTCAAACATATAAGTCCAAAATACAGATGACATGTTTTCATGCTTATGTGGAATGCAAGGAGAGAGAGTGATGAGGCTCGGCCAGTGACCTATGCTCCATGTCTTCTATACGCTACTCAAAATGAGCTATCACTTTTCTTTACCTGAAAAATGATGTAAATTGATGAGTTACAGCTCAGTGAGAATAATCATCAAATGAGCTCTAAAGTACCAAATAACTTATAGTGATAAATCACAAATCCTAGTATCAGTAGAGCTGGTACTCTCAGCCATATCCTGTTCATCCGAATACATTTTCCTACAATCCTACAAATTTTCAAGAAGAAAGCCCACATCAGAATTATATGAGACACATATATTTTTATGCCTAATATCCCTTTTCCCACCTAGTCATAGAAAATGCCTAAATCTGCTCTGATACCACTAAATGTGACCCCACTTATGTATTAAGAATAATCTCACATATATAAGAAGGATGCCACAAGCTAAACTCGATAAATCTGTTCGAATTGAAACTTTTTTCATTTTAAATAACTTAAGCTATTTATTTATATTGGTTTAGGTAGGTCATTCCAATTAACCATATATATATATATATATATATATATATATATATATATATATGTCATTATATTGTATACACATATGGCACCCGATTATGTTACATAATTATTTACATGTACAATATTAACATATGAGACATGTCTACCACAAACCATATACATAGTCAAACTAAAAAAAATAATAGATAACCAACCCTCTAACTATGTCTCTTGTGTCTCTGTTGATATGGGCTTGGATTTCTTCTTAATCAACTTCACTATCTACTAGCTACAGCTTCAATTCCTGCGTGAGAAGAACTCACGCTAAGCTATCTCTAGCTTACTGATACATATAAATATTAAAGTTTTTCCCAAGCAGTCACACAAATGCATGCCTCAAATAAAATCATGGCACATCAAATTTTATTACATATTTGTCATATAAAATAAATAAATACATAACATAAAAAAATAAACATAATAACTTTATTCAATAATTAAATTTGCACCACCTCATGCAAGCATTTTACACTTTGTTACTTACATCAATTAATAAAATTTCATATTTTATTCTATGATTTATTAGCCCAAAATCTCATTCCTGGACTGTCCGGATACGAGATGTGAAATAGGGGCACTCGTGGAGCTTAAGCCACCTTACTCACTATAATCTCAAGTCAAGGATGCTCCTAGAGCTTAAGCCACCTTGACCGAATATAATTATATCATCTGTGTGTAACCAGGATCAGGGGCACTTCTAGAGCTTAAGCCACCCTGTCCCTAAATCATATCCATATCGGTACTGTAACTTCCCCATAATGGTGTACCATTTATCCTATGTTAGTCCTCAGGTAAAGAAATGGGAAATTAATAATATTAATTACTTATTTCTATAGTCAATACTCATTTCATATTAACATAATAATATACCCATAATTTATTTCAAACCATATAATAACATGATATTTTATCAAATATTAGCATAATGTTAAGTTCATAATTAATAACATTTCTATAATGTTAAAATATGCCATAATATATAATTTCATCATTGTAACATATAATTTATGTCAAGCACACACAATCATGCATAAGAGACAAACTAGACTACATATATGTATAAACCTCGATAACATTTTTCTTTTCCAAAATATAAGCGTAGAGCTTGTTCACTTTTGTTCTTCTTCTTCTTGTTGAGATCCTAATTTAAAAATATAATTAATTAATACATTAATAAAATATTTATTCTTAATATAATTTCTTTTAAGCTAGAACATGACCTTTTAAGACTGTTGGATCAATAACTTTTTTTTTACAATTATCCAATTTATATGATTCTTGATCCTAATTAAATTTAACATGTAAGAATAAAAAATACTAAAATTTCATAATTTTTTAACCATTACACAATATTTGGTATAATTTTAAATGTTGCTCTATTTTCTGCCCTTAGGCAGTTTTGGGATACCATATTTAGAAATTCATATCTTTCAATGTATAGCTTCAATTATTATGAAACTTTTTATAAGGTTATATAAGTTAATTTCGAACATGTTGCATGTTTACCTCATTTCTATATTCAGTCTAAAAGGTTCTCAAATACTAGAGAATCTAAATCTGATTCAATATAGAATATCAATCTGACCAATTCAATTTTTCAGCTCATAACTCACAAAATACATGACAGTTTAAGGTGAGACTTTCATAAAAATTTAGAAAAGACATAGAAATAAAACTTTCTTGTTTTAAACTTTGGCTAATTCAATCTAAAAATAGGTCAAATATAAGGATGAAGTTACTGGATCTGTACAGGTATATGAAACCAGCTCAATCAAGGAACAATCATAGTTCATTTCATTATAACTCAATATACACAAGAGATATTTATAAGAAATTTGGCAGAGACCTAAATAACATATATATCTACAACTTTTATGTTTTATAAAACTCAGATTCAGCCATTAAGATGATCAAATTGAGCAAAAAATGTAGAGTATCCTGTTGATACTATTCTAGGAACTAGTCTCACTCAAATTACCATTTCTCTTCTTATACTCGAAATCATTTAATAAAATTTGACAAATAGATACACAAGACATATATGAACAACTTTCATGTTTTATACTCTTCAAATTGCGTTCATAGCATACTCAAAAAAATGAACAAAATACATTGCAGAAACATATTCTTAAAAGCTCTAATAACACAATAATAAGGGGAAAGGTATTAGTCACCAAGATCAAATGTATTTGGAGTGAATTTTCTTACAAATCATGAAGAAGAGAATGAAGATTTTGGGATGTGATATGGAGGAAGGAAAGGGATGAAGAAGAAGAAGAAGAGAGGTGAAGTTGGAAGAAATTGGGCAAAGTCTTAATTTACTTTCCCCTCCCTTCCCTTTTTTCCGTTTTTAGTCTTCTTTTTTTTTCTGCTATCCCTTTGTACTGTTCACTTTTCTGTTTTTTTTTTTAATTTAATTTTATTATTATTATTATTATTATTATTATTATTATTATTATTATTATTATTATTATTATTATTATTATTATTATCATCATCATCATCATCTTCGTATATATACTTGTATCTAGTCCTTTTAATTTTTTTTTACCAAAAATACAATTTAATTATGTGGTCTAATTTAATCAAATTTATATTGTCTATCAATTTAATTTATTTTAATTTCTAATTTAAACAATTATTCCATCTATTTTAATCTATTTTATCTGTTAGGTTTAACCTATTTATACCACATACTTATTATAATTAAACTCTAATTAGTGGGCGTTACATTGTTAAATGTTGATTATGATCTTCCTTGTCTCTAGAGTATACCAAAATATCATCGATGAATACCTTTACAAATTAATCAAGACATGGCTTGAACACTCAGTTCATTGGTTTGTAAAAGCTACTGGTGCATTTGTCAATCCAAATGGCATTACCAGGAACTCATAATGACCATAACGAGTTCTAAATGTCATCTTCGGTACATAAGACTCCTTAATCTTCAACTGATGATACCCTGATCGAAGATCTATCCTTGAGAATACACCTGCTCCTTTCAACTAATCGCAAAGGTAATCGATTCTATACAATGAGTACTTATTCTTAATAGTCACTTTGTTAAGTTGTCGGTAATCGATGCACAACCATAAGGTGTTGTCTTTCTTCTTTACAAACAACACTGGAGCTCCCCAGGGTGATACAGTGGGTCGTATGAAACCCTTATCAAGTTGTTCTTGCAACTGCACTTTCAACTCTTTTAACTCTGCAGGTGTCATCCTATATGGTGTAATAAATATAGGAGCAGTGCCATGTACCAACTCGATAGCAAACTCTATCTCTCAGTCAGGTGGTAACCCTGATAACTCTTCTAGAAAAATATCTGGAAATTTACAAATAGTAGGGATGTCAGCTAACTTCAAACTATTTTTTTTCATATCGATCACATACGCCAAGTAGGCTTCACATCCCTTATTGATGAGTTTCTGAGCTTTCATCATCGATATCACATTATTTAGATAACCTATGTTCTCACCCTTCACTACTATCTCTTCTGTTTTGAAACTCCAATCCTCATTTGCCTTTTTCTACAATCTACTATCTCCACGTGATGCGTTAACCAATCCATTCCTAAGATCACATCGAACTCATTGAATGGTAACTCTATCAGATCTGTAGGAAATTTCCTGTCTTGTATCTGAAATGGGCAACCCCTTAACACTTTATTAACTTGCACACTGTGCCCCAATGGGTTAGTCACAAGGATCTTATATTGTAAAGCCTCAGGTTTTAAACCCACTCAACCTGGTGGTGGTGTGCATATATATAAATGCGTCGACCCTAGATCCATCAATGCATAAATAAAAGAGCCAAAGAGAAGGAATTTACCCACTATGACGTCAGGTGCATCCTACTCTTCTCAGCCATGCATGGCATAAGCTCTGATTGGTGCAACTCTATTGCCCTTAGGCCTCTCAATTATCTCTTATCTATAATGGGTAGACCCTGTTTGACCTCCTTTGCCTTATCCTCAACCTCGGCCTATGCCTTGACTTAAAGTTTATATTTGTACTAGCTCAACACTTCCTGAACCTCTACCATACTATAACAATGGACAATCACTTCTTAGATTGTCTTTAGAGTCGCATCTCAAGCATGCTCCTATCATCCACCAACATTATTCTAGGTGAGGATGACCACAATGCTGAGACACTAGTAAAGGGGTAGATCTGTGAGATACCAGTGTTAGTGTACTAACTGCTAATGAAACAAATCTTGCGAGCTATCCCTGTCTGAAGAAATGAGGTCTATTGAAACCTCCAGCCTAAAATTGACCACCAAAGGATCTTGCTTTCTTGCCACTCAACTGTCCTCCACTTGACTGTGGTACAAGTCTATTAACCCCACTCACTAATGTTGGCTGTTGTGCTGCTAAAACCCTCTCAACTGTTCTATCAAATGCTAGTAAATTGGGAAAGCTCATCAAGCGTAGTGTTGAAACCTATAGCTTGATTGGATCCTTCAACCCATCTTCAAATCTATGGCACTTGTCAGCCTCTTTAGATATAATACCCTCAGCATACTTGCATAGATGTGTGAATTCTCTTTCATACTCTGTCATTGACATATCCCCTCACTTTAGGGTTAGAAATTCCCTTTTTTATCATCTATGTAGATAGGGGTATGTACTTCTCTTTAAACTTCTCTAAAAAGAAATCCTATGTCATAGGATCAGGTGCTTTTGAACCTTGTGACACTGACCACCACCAATCTTAAGCATGATCTTGCAGTAAGGATATTATATACTCATACTTCTGTTCGTCGGTGCAATGCAGCTAGTCAAAGACTCTCTCTTACCGTTCCAACTAGAACTCTACCACAGAGGGATCATCCTCCCATTTACCATAGAAATTGGGTGTCTCCAACTTCCTCAACCTCTCAAACTGTAGCCCAGATAAAGCTGGATGTGATGCTTTTTGTCACAAATATATCATATTTCTTGGAAGTTCTGTTTATCCCGAACCAGTGACAAACTGCTCACATGATAAGTTGGAACTAGATCTCGGTGCCACAGCTAGATGATGACTCGGTCGTGGTGAAGCTCTTGTCCTTTCAAGCTCATAACTTTTGGCTTCTTCAGCCACCATCTCACATCATCCCGAAGCCATAACCTACCTATACCATAAAGTAACAGTCCTAATGAGTAAGCAACGACTCAAAAATTCAAATGTGGGTGCAAACATATCAAAAATATTTTAAAACTGCTTTTTGGAAAACCCAAACCACCCAACCGGGCTCTAATACCAAAAATTGTAACCCTCCCTCATCCCAACAGCATATGGCCGCATAAGGGAGTGCTACGTTGCTTCTTCAAATTGTTAGTTGATTAATATTGAGATAGAGTGCACATATATGAATTTTTTTTTTCACCTAAAAGATATAAGAGAAATATTGTACAATTTATTTACATACTATGGTATTACAAAACTATAAAGTTAAATTTACAAATCCAGAAGTATATAATATAAAATACAAAAGTTCAAAAGATTGCGACCCACAGTTTCAAGATCAGTTGCTTTACATTACTAGGATCTCCGCTAGCTTTATAAACAAACTTTAGCTACCTTGCTATATCTATGCGATATAAACTCTCACACTAAGCTTTATGCTTACTGGTGCACATAATTAAGACAATATACTATATCATGCAACAAGCATTATCATATGTTATTTTCTGCACAAACATCTTTTAATGCAATTATATTCCTCATATATCTATTTCATGCTAATTATGAGCATTATATATATATATATATATATATATATATATATATATATATATATATATATATATATTATCTTCAATCATAAATTATACATTTCATTTCTTTGGTATACTACATTTTTTTTCATCATACCGTAATATTTCAACTTAAACTCTAGTGGTTCACCCATATCACTCTAAACTAGACTAACTGGATACGAGTTATGAATCAGGGGTGCTCTTAGAGCTAAAGCCGCCTTATCCAATATCTGGCTCATCTGAGCTTCTCAAATAAATGGCACTCCCGGAGCTAAAGTCTCATTGATTGAGTAATATATCATTATATATGAATTACTAGACCAAGGACACTCTTAGAGTTAAAGCCACCTTGTCCTCAAACTGCATATGCTCAACTGAACATCTCAAGCCAAAGGCGTTCCCTGAGCTAAAGCCACATTGACTGAGGAATCTATCTCATATTTTATGGTATCGTTATGCCATCTATCCTATTTATAGTCCTAGATTAGAGTAATAGGAATATCCATTTCAAAAATTAATTACATACCTTTTATTTTCATTCATGAAATTCAAATCACATAATATATTAAGCAACATCTCATTCATCCTTGATTAAACACATAAACATTCATATCATTAAGCATCTAATATCTCTTGACCTTTACTAACTAAATCACTTTATTGCATATCAATAATACATTTAATGGAAACATAGCATTCACGGTTGTGATTCCTTACTCACGCCCGTGAACAACTAGTTTCACATTCGTGGTTGATATGTTTACACTTGTGGTCTAAACTATGACTCAAATCATGAACACTTTTGTCCCATTACCAAGCAAAATTCATACCTGTGACTTCAGCTGGAAATATGCATATTCATATTCCTTTCCCACTTTAAGCTTCCTAAAGCCATACCAATACCCTATTATGCATTTCTAAAGTCCTTTACTTAACTTATCATATTTTAATTCATATAAATTTCTTTAATCAACATTCAATTCTCTAATATGC
Organism: Triadica sebifera; assembly: GCA_023653625.1. Taxonomy (NCBI): domain Eukaryota; kingdom Viridiplantae; phylum Streptophyta; class Magnoliopsida; order Malpighiales; family Euphorbiaceae; genus Triadica; species Triadica sebifera. The sequence goes on from CM042900.1 coordinate 12,336,587, forward strand.
ATTCCTAGAATCACATATCACGAAATCTTATTTCCTTATATCTAAACCTATGGTTTCATGCTATAAATCATAATCAATGCAACTTATTCAATAACTAATATATTATACATGCATATCATGCCATTTACAAGTACATTATAGGCTATTACCTTAAATTATGCACAAACCTTAATCTTTTCTCCTTCACATGCTCTAGGTAGCTTTCTCCTTTCCTTTACTAGCTTGAACTTGTTCCTTGCCACTTGGAACTCCTACAGCATTATAAGATTACTATTAAAACTCTACCTTTATCAAGCTATTGAAACCCTATTGAAACCCTAAACTCTCTCTGTCATCTATCATAAGCTCTATAGGAGTTCAAAACTTGGACTTCCTTAAAAAAAGATAAAAGAGCAGATGGAGAGATTTTTACCTATACTCTTTTCTCCTTCTGATCACCACCTTGGAGATTTCTCTCTCCTCAAAACTTGCTTGTTTGCCTTCCTTCTTGATTTTATTAGCTTCTACAAGCATTGTTGTGCATGAAAATCACTTTATCTTGTTCTTTTCTCTCTCTTCCTTTCCTTTCTCTCTCTTGAAGAAGTTCTTGGCTATGGAGTTCATAAGAAGACCAAATATAATGAGAAGGAAGAAGAAAAGAAAAAAGAAGAAAAGAAACCAAAAACCTTATTATGGATCCCACTATCTTGACATTAACATATAAATCTCACTCTCTTTCTTTTAATACCCAGCCAACATATATAATCTTGTCCAAAAATTATTTTTAATTAACATCTTATATAATCCTTCAATTTTTAGTACATTGCAAATTGATCCCAAAGCTTGTCAAATTTTGCAATTTAATCTTTTACCGTTTTTAACATCTTTTAAGCATTTTAAATACTTTATTAGGCATATATCATCAAAATTAATCATTACTTTGATTAATTCATGTCAAAATCCGAATTTAGGCTTTGGTTAGTCAAACACATAAACTTTGCGACACGTGCGACGCGAGACCTAAATTAACGGATATGATAAATACAATCCATCACTAAACCTTCAAAATAACAATGGATTCTAGCCCGTCACTAATCATTAATAAAATTAAAACAATTATAGGCTTAACGATGAACAAAATTCATCATTAAATCTTCTAAATAATGACGAATACCAATCTGCTGCTAATCATTAATAAACATAAAGTCACAACAGGCTTAGAAACAAACACAATTGGTCGCTAACCCTTTAGAATAGCAATGAATATTAGTTTGTTGCAAATTATTACTAGAAATAAAACCACTACAAGCTTAGTGACAGACACAATTTGTCGCTAAACCTTCAAAAGTGAGAAAGTGCTCCCTTATTCTGGGGGTCGCAGTCTCAAAATGGAAAGGCAGATAAGCCTTTTCCGGGTACTCAACCGCTGGATTTTTTTTGTTTCCCTGCCGACAACAACTCCAAGTCAAAGACTACCCAAAAGGGGAGGGACTAGAGAGAAAAGAGCGAGAGAAAGAGTCATTCCAACCAGTACCAATGCTTTCGATTGATTTCATATATGCTCACGATCCAAACAAAATAGTCTTCGCAGATCGTAAGCCGGGGTCGAAGCTTATTGTGCAGGAAAAAACCCTTCTTTCAAGTCAAGTGGGAAAAAAAGACAATGCGCGAGCAACAAGTGGATCGGGAGTGACTATCCTCCATTCATGGCTTCATCATAATACCACTATAGACGACTAACACACTATGTAGCTAAACCTTTAGAATAGCAATAGATTAAAAATCCATCACAATTTTGTTCTCGCAAAACTATTAGAAATCCAAGTACTAATATTTGTCGTCAAAGTTAGTGATGGACTACATTCGGTCGCTAAATTATCGTCACTAATCTCTTATAAATCCGTTGTCATATTGAGCACTAATTTGTGTTGTCATAGTTAAAAACCGATTTTACCAACATATATTATCTGTCACTATTTTTCATCACTAATATGTTACAAAGTCTTTGCTAGTTTTTTAAAATTCTTTTATTAAAGTCACTCGCATTTCTGTCACTAATTCAATGCTAATGACTGATAGATTCTAATCCATTGCTATTTCAATCTTTTCTTGTAGTATTAGAGAGACCACAAATTATTAGCCAACAAACATGCAAGCTCAGTTCATTTAGACTAACTTATATACCTTCATAACAAAAATAGAATATATTTCTTATAGACAACTATGTTATTTTACCTCAAGCATTAGAACATTTAAACAATTACAGATTTCAAGGTCTATACGGCAATATATTATTTTGAAAAATGAACGATGGATCCTTTCGCATCCACTAACAAAATAATAATCTCAAGAAGCACATTAGATAAATAAATACTGATGAAAAAAAAAAAAAAGAAATAATGTAAATTAAGTAGATCTCAAAATAGATCTCACAATTCTTGGACGAATCAAACCTCAATTATCCTATAGCTAGAAAAGAAAATTAATTCTTCATGCTAAGAGAAGAATGCCTAAAAAAAAAAGGAAAAAAAAATTGCCCTACTCTAAAAAGGAAAACAATTAATGACTTTAATAAGGAAATACTATTTTGGAATAAAAATTCAGCTAGACAATGGAATATTAATCCTTCCTAAAAAGAGTTTAGACAAAAAGAAATGTATATTAGAGTTCTGTGGTGGGAAAAGGAGATAAAAATCCCAAAGGTGGCCGTTGAAACTCTTCTTTAAACTGTACATGGGCCGCCGTACGGTTACTTTTGCAGAATATCCTGTGCATGAGACAACTTGGGCAGAAAGTTGCACGACCATCTGAATAGCCATGCAGTTGCTTAGACAAAACAACTTAAATAACGAAATCTAAGCAAGAGTAGCACAACCACATGTAGAACCACGAGATTGCTATACGAAATTATCGCCAAATGTATCACCCAAGTTCATGAGAATCATTTGGATTCTCTTGAACACTTTCAATAAAACCTTTTTCATCCAATTCTTCAATCTAATCCACAAAATATGAAACATAGTAAAAAAATCTATGATTTAACCACTTTTATTCAATTAAACACAAAATCAGAATAAATTTTGTTTTTAACAGAACAAAAGCCTCCAACTTTATTTTTATCTAAATTTTTAACTCATCTAATGTTGATTTTTTTTTTTCCTATAGCCCTTAAACAATAAGATTTTTTTAGTCAACGAATTATTCACTGATAATCAATAAGTGTTTAAGTTTTGACAAATAAAAAGTTGGAGGGTTTAATCTAAATGAATAAAATTCGTAGGTTCAATAGACAAAATATACATAATTTAAGGGTGAAGATATACAATTTCTCCTTCAATTTTTTTAAATAAAATAGTTTTATAACCTTTAATATAAATATATGATAATTTAATAATAATTTGTAAAGTAAATTGGAATAATTAAATTATGTTAAATATATTTAGACCTTCTGTACTTGTCACTCTCGGTCAAATTAGCCCATGTTCTTATTGCCCCTCTTACTCTTTTTATATTACAGTCAACCCTCAAATTTTTTCAATTTTGAGTTCATTAACTATAATATGTTGACGGTGCATTAAAGTGGCTCATCAAATCACATGTCGTATTAATATTACATCAGATTAATAAGACAAATTGAACCAAAAATTGAGTAATTAGAATGTTGATTGTAATAGAAAAGAGTGCAATGGGCAGTATGTATAAAAAATTAGTATAGAAGACAAAATGACCAATGGTGGCAAATAAAAAAACTTGATAGGTATTAGGCCTTAAATTATTATTATTATTATTATTATTATTTTATCTAAGGCATCACATATTTCGTATATTTCCATGAAAAATATAGAAAGTGAAATAGCATCTTATATCCAATTGAATAATTTGTATGGACGTAAGACTTTAATTCTATATAATTTCATCTCCGAGGCCAGTTAATGGGCCCTATTTACTATGATACACCCATTAGTTAACAAAGAATCTTTGGTCTTATGTAATTGACTATCATGAACATTATTTGAATTAGGCTCACCAAGACTAATTTTTTTGCTTTTAGTGGAGACCAATAATGTCAATCAACTTCAATACCGGCGTGAGCAAGATAATTCCTTAATGTCTTCATTAAAGTTCAGATTAATCATATTATTATTATAATTTGACCATTTTTCATTGTTTTTGTTTAAATGACATGCATTCACACATGGCCTTCAAATCTAATCATGTCATTTTATGCTTAAGACTGTTTTAGATGATATGGCATCAGCGTCACTATATACTTATGCTGTCCAATTAGCTACTACATTATTCATCTAAATGAGATTTTTTGTTTGGCATTGTATTAAAAAAAAAAACCTAATAACGGAGCACTTTTCTTAAATTTTTAGTTTATATATAATAATACTCAAAAAAATCTTGTATTAATAAATAAGAAACAAAGTAATATATAGTTACTATTTCATTTATATATTTGATTGTGAGTGACTGAGTGTAAGTAATGTAATTTAATAATGATTCTTATTCTTAGGGGTGTTTTCATATCCTACAGTCGATAAGTGTTTGATAAATTTTTTTAATCAGCAGTTGATTAGCTAAGTAGTTTTAAAAAACTCTATTTTGAAATTTTAAAAAAATAGCTTGATCTTTTTAAATGCAAAAAATAAATTATCCATATTTTTGAAGAAATAATGAATATTGAATTTATTCTTTATTTAGTTAGTCTTTAATAATAATAATAATAATAATAATAATAATAATAATTATTATTATTATTATTATTATTATTATTATTATTATTATTATTATTATTATTATTATTATTATTATTATTATTATTATCGGGTAAGCACTATATTATAATTTTTATTTACTTTTTATACATTACGAAACATATATATTTTAAATTAAATAAATTATGTTCAGGAGGTGCAGTAAGAGAAGACGAGAGAAGAAATAGTCAGATGGGATACTATATTTTGTCGTTTACGTTCCAACAAACTTATTTTTTAATTTAAAAAAATTTAATGTCAGTATAATTTTTTTTTTTTGGTAAAATGAAGTGGATTACACTTATAGAAAAAAACTAACGGAAATAAATAACACTTATGGATTTATAAAAGAAAAAATTATTGGAAATAAGTAACACCTATGAAGTCATAAAACAATTAGGAACCTACTCTATTAGAAGGTACGTAGCTGAAAACAATGAACGCAATAACTAATTTCATAGGTATAATGAGAAAAGAAGTCAACCGTAAAATTGGCTTCATGGTACACATGAGCACGAGAAAAACTTCAGCCCTTCATGAATATAGTTGATAAGTCACTGACAATTAATCAAACTTTTATTCTTACACATAATGGCATGTATTAGCACTTTATTATCACAAACTTTTTTTAATTAAATTCTTTATTAAAAAAGATAAATTACTGCAATAATTTAGGTGTCACGTCAACAATCACCAACGGTGTTTAGGGATAGAATAATAGAGCAAAATAAAATTTTTGCTCCTTAAGTGTCAAAATATCAAACCATATGATACTTTGATAAACTTTATCAAATAATTCAATAATACCTATATATGAATAAGTTAGTATGTATGCAATCAATAATAATTGAAGAAAATAATTGAATATCTTTCTATTAGTATCTGTTTCGTTAAATTGTTAGCATACAATTAATAATAGTTAATTAAATAAATTTTTAATTAAAGTATTGAAGTAATTCAAAATTAATTATTAAAAATTAAATAGATATTTTTTCAATTGAAAATTTTAAATATAAATATTTGTAAAATTTAAAAATAAAAAAAATCTTCCTTTTAGTTTGTCTATGTAGACGTAGGTGAATGGATGGATGATGGCGGCAGTGAGAGAGTAGGTGCTTTGTGTAACGAGTTTGGTCTTTTGTTACTAACGATCGCACGACACTAGCAAACTTCTTTCGCTTGGATGCTAGTCAGTCTCTCATTCGAATATTAGATGAAACTAGCAAGTAAGCAAATATGCTAAGAAAACAAAGAAAATATGAGAACTAGGAGAATGCTTAAAGAAACTTAGAATGTTTGTATTGTATAAATCTCTTGGATGGTTACAAATGAACTCAACTAAACTATTTATAGGCCTCCATCTTCTCAATGGACACCAAGATCAATTTGATCTAACGGTATATATTAATCTTTTATATTATTTTACTCAATTCTACATACATCAAGAAATATCTCAAATTATCTACAGTATTCTAGAAAAATCTAGGACAATCGACATACTACTAGCATGTAATGGAGGATTGTGGTTGAACCTCTGGCAGTACATGACATTTGGCGGTGGCCAGAGAGTTGCAGTGCCGCGAGAGACGCTGTACGGCTGGCAAAAATGTTGGCTTTGGCAAATGGTGTCTTTGAAATGAATTCACAGGTGCTGGTTTATGTGGTTAATGCTAAAGTTTCTGTGCCAAGGGAGATAAAGACACTGGTTCAAGATATTCTGGTGTTAGCTGCTGGTTTTCAGTCGTGTTTTTGCCTATATTCTTAGGTCTGTAAATAAGGTAGTTGACTATCTAGCTAAATGTTGTAAATCTGGTCTGTTACCTTTAAACTGGATAGTTGAAAAAAAAGAATTTCAATTCCATAACTTTGTACAAATAAAAAAACTATATAAAATATATAGAAAATGGATTAGAATAAGTAGTTGAATTGGTCTGTAGGATAAAAAATGACTAAATTTCCCAAACATGGTTTGTTTAGATTGTACAACTATAAATTGTGACTTATGGAAGTATACATATGAAATGGGGAATAATTATAATTTTCTAATATTAGGAAACAGGAGCTGCTTAGTGTGTTTGTATGGTGATAATAATAGCAACATCCAAAGAATGAAGTCAAAGGGACCATATTGAATTATAATTATGTGTATTCAGTGCTTCATATGATTGTTTCGTCACTCTTACGTTTTCTTTTGCCTCTTCTGCCTTTATTTTCTGCATAAAAGTACATATATGCAACTATCAATATATATATAAATATATAATTCCATTAAACATGATAAACATATCAGATCGAAGAGATTCGAATTTACGTAATTTTGAATTTGGTCATTTTATATAATGTTTAGTACCTGCATTGTTTCTATGACATTTGTGTCTGAATTGAAGTCATAGAATGTGCTAGCTGCAGTGAGCTTCATGGATATAAACTGAAATGTATATAAATATATAAATAACCATAATATCTCAATTTATTAAATATCAAAAGATGATTTCAAAATTACAAAAAAAAAATTCATTTAACTTCTGCACCAACAACTCACCTCAACTTGATTTTGCAAGGACTGCACATAATTAATTATTTCATCCAACATTACCGCCATGCCCATGGTCTGTTCAATAATCAATAAATTCTAAAATATATTAAATTCCTTTAATTATGATTCTTGTTAATTTTATGCGAAGAATAAATATATACCTTGTAGCAACCTGGGACAATATCTTGCAAGCATCTTAGTCTTTCATTAATTTTTCCTCTTCTTACCTGTAAGACTACAATAAATTAACGACTGTATATATCAATAAAATTTGAACTGCCCATTTTTATTGATAAAAAAACAAATGAATATTTTTTCAACAGGTTGTAAAAATTATTATTATTATTATTATTATTATTATTTGGGATCATGAAAAGTTTCAAAAATACATACCCTTTCTGCTAAACTATGCCTATCAGTGGCTTCCCCTCTTCTAGCTCTAACATGGGCAACTTCTTTTGGTTTCTTTTCTTGTTCTTTTCCTTTTGCTTTCTTTCCTCTTCTTGAAATCTGTTATATAAATCCAAATTTACAAAATAAATAAATAAATAATGGGAAAACGGTTAATTAATAATTTATTTACTTACATTTTTGCATTTGCCATTACCTGAAACTTGTGGAGATGAGTTCATAGAACTACTTTCTGACACATCCAATGCTTTTCTTTTCTTCATTTCACTTTCAACACCAGGAACAGAAAGAGGGTAATGATGAAAAGAAAGTGGGACAATATTCTGATTATTTTGATGGAAATTAGGAGGAAAATTTTCCGGGAAAATCCCAGGGAATTCTGCTAGTTGAGTTTGATGGTTAAAGAAACTGTCACTAGAGAAAGGCATCAAAGTACGAATATTTTTCAAGTCTGAATTATCTAGTAGCAAATTTTGGTGGCTAAGGGATTCCATATTTGGATCAATGTCCAAAAATGGAAATGAAGATTTAAATCCTGACAAATCTGATGAAAAATCAGCCATGGGAATTCAATTTCTTGAATTGCGGAAACTATATATTCTTGAATTTATGGATATTTGATTTTATGGATAATACGAGGGAGTGAAGGAAAGAGAGAGAGAGAAAGTTATATTTATAGTGTGGGATTAAAGGCTGCCAATAATGTCTATATGTATAAATAATTTCATTTTTGACATTTAATTTTCAAGAAATAAAAAAAACAGGCAGTTTTTTTAAGGGCCTCGTGGCAATACCAGCTTCTATTGTTTTGTCTCCTAAGTGGGTCCTACATTCAGGAGATATATCCAATAATAATATGGGCCCATCATTAAGCTTTTGGTCACCAGGGGAAGTATGTGAAAAAGGGTTCAGCCCAAGTGGAAACTTTTACTTTGTTTGGGACATTTTCCTTTTTTGTTTTTGAAGTTAAAAAATAATAATAATGAAATACCTTCTCTGAAAAATAAAGGGACTTGGATCTCATGACATAAAATCTAAGGATTGGCTCAGTTCACTGGTCGATTTATATCATGACTTAATTACCTAATATTGAAAGGAAATTTTTTTTGTTTTATATATTTCTCAATTTTGGTATAAATTATTTATTATGGTATAATTAATAGAAGAAATGCATTTCCCCCTAAACTATTGTATTAAATCTTTAAACATTTGATTTTTGTTCTATTCAATTCCTAATTTTTATTCTATTAAGTTCCTTAAGATATGATCCAAATTTACTCAAAGTATAAAGCTAAAAAACGGCAAAACACTACATTTAGTCTCTATATTTTTTTCCCATTGAATTTTTAGGCTTTTATTTTGATATATTTAGCCATTGTACTTTCATTTTTATATCTATTGATCCATTTTTCAAATACTCAAAGCAAATGTCCTAAACATTTGTCGCTAATTATTTAATAATTCTAAAAATAAAATTAACTTTTTTAATGATTTGATAAACAAAAATTTTCTAGTAGAGCATAAATACTTAAAAGTTATAATAAAGTATTTTTTTCAAATAATTGACCTAGTTGTTAAAAAAAATATCAAATAGAAACTGAAATAGAAAAAATGGAGTAAAATTACAAAAATAAATAATTTTTAAAAAATTTAAGTCAACTATTTGAAAATATTTTATAACTTCTACGTCTTTTGATGTTCTAATAGTATTTTTTTTGAACGGAATTGACCCAAAATTTTGAGGATTGTGTCTAGTCAATTCGAGGACAAGTCACTTGGTTTTTAAAATGCATTTATATGTGCTTTTTATTTCTTTTAAGTTGCCATATTGGATAATAATTAGTCCAAAATTAATTTAAAATTTAAAAATGAGGTTATTTAATCACGTTCTTAAGTATTAAGTTTTATTTAATTAGAAATTTAATTCAAAATTAACTTGTATAAAATATTAATAGATTAATATTAATATTTAAATATTAATAAATTTATATTCATTATTAAATAATTACTAATTTAATTTAACACAATTTATTCTAATTTATGTTAATTGATTTTTAATTTATGATAATTAATAAAATTTTAATGATTAATTTTAATTTAACATAATTTACAAAATTTTTATTTTAGTTTATGGTTATTGATAAAGTTATAATAATTGATTTTAATTTATGTTAATTAATAAAGTTATTATGATTGAATCTATTATTTTATAATTGATAAAATATAGTAATCATTATGATCATACTACAAGAATTTAATGATATAGCGACGCCACAAAGCGTTGCTAAATGAAAAATGACATGGTTAAATCAGTTTTGTAACACCTTGCGGAACTACGGCATCGCAAAATGTCTCGTCGCTAAGCCAATTTAGCGACGTCAAAAAATACGCCGCACTGCTAGATAGCGACTCAATTAAGGCTTATCTAATTGGAAAACAGGAGTTGCTAAATTGGCAACCAATTGCTTAAAAACAACAGTGGCATTAAAAAAAGAAAAGAGTTCTCAACTTGCTATGGGAGTGGAGAGAAATATATCAAGTATTCAAAAGGAAGTTATCAACTTGCTATGGGAGTGGAGAGAAATATATCAAGTATTCAAAAGGAAGTTATCAACTTGCTATGGGAGTGGAGAAAAATATATTAAGTATTCAGAAGGCAAAATACAATTAATTTTACTAGTAAGGCAAAATACAGAAGGCCAAATACATCAACTAGTTCATTGTCTTGATTTTTGAAATTTGCATCAGGTTCTAACCTTGCTAGTTCACGCAGCTGATGAACAACTTCTTCGTTGTGTTGCCCACAAACAACATTACGATTGAGATTTAAGAGTGATGCGGCAAACCAAGTTAAAAATCAAATAGCCTTATCAATTTGAAATGTTAATTATCAGCAAAGCATTTCAATTTAGGATTCAAATTCCAATTTTGTTTTTGAAACATACTACAAATGGAGGAAAGGTAATTTATAGAAGTATACATATAATTTCATTTCACATTAAAAAAAAAACATAATTAGTCTACCATAAAACTATAAATATATGATACACCAATCAATAATGATTTTCATCATTTGCAGCCTGCACTAATCCATGAAAAAATTTATTGACCAATATGCAAAATAAACACAATATTGTTTCATTAATTAACGCATCAATGTCAGCCAGTCGCTAAAATATCATTGTAAACTATAATATAATCCAGAAAATCTTCCAATTTCCAACTTATTAAGGACATATAACCATTAAGGACACACTCAACACTGTTTGCTGCATATATTCATGGAACATGTTCAACAAAAATATTAGTGCAACCAGCAAAATAACCTGAAAAATATTTCTGTAAAGAAGTGCCCAAATCTCCAGACGAATAAGCAATATGCTTGAGCATTTGCTGGTGAAGATATTTAGCACAGAACTTAGTCACTGCTTTTCCTGCAAATGTGTAGACATTAAATTGATGACCATAATAAAATTGCAAATAAATTGATCCGCTACCACTGTAGAATGAACTATGCTAGTAGGAAGGGCAATAGGATATGGGCTCAAAGAGCCAATAGCACAAGAGGCCTTTCATTACAAGTACGCAAAGGATTTATCACTGTAACCTACATCCTTATATTTCAAATCTTCTAAAGTTAAAATCATCCTCCTTTTATCATTCTGCTATATGAAACAAATAGATCTTTGCCATTCGCCTGTTTATACCGAACTTATCCCATTATGCAAGAGTCAAAACCATCTTAAAACAGCAGAGGCATAAAATTCAGTATAATTATTCATATTCAACAACTCCATACACAAAGTAGACAATACATAATCAACTTACCTATATCCAAAAGGAAAATGCAATCTCAAAATCATTTTAGAAAATGATGAAATAAATGAAGAACATAATGATTTATGGTCGGTTGAACCAAAAATGCTCATCTAATGGTTTAAATACCAAGTCCCATTCTAATACAATATGTTTCTCAGCAAATTCATGAGCCAACTGGGTGGTCACATTCTCCAACTTGGTTCCCACGACAAGTAATTAACACCCCCTTACCCTACTAATAATAGCAAAGTAGGAAATGCTATCAGTCTCTTAATTCTATTACTAATTTACTTAATATAAATATTTAGTATATTCTCATTTATAAACATTTGCATACATGTTTTAAATCCAGGTTTCCATGTTGATTTTTTTTTTTTTTTTTTTATAATAAGTGAAATGATAATATCATATACTATTTTAAATAAATTCATCAACTATAAAATATTTCATTACTTAAAAGATTATATACAAAGTGTTACTAGTTAATATTTTACTTACAACCCCATAATATAAGTGCCACACAACATGAGACTAAAACTCGCTAATATGTTTTATAAGAGTTTATACACTGAAACAAAAAGGTCTTCAAATGCTGTTATCTATACTATCTGGCGTTCTTCTCTTTCTGGTAGCTGCTACCTTTATCTACTGGCTACTTTAATACCTATGCATGGAAAAAAACTACATGTGCTAAGCTACAAGTTTAGTGGTACTTTATATGACAAAAACTTATTATGCATTTCATAAAGTCACACACATTCATACATTTCATGCCAAATACAAGAAATATCACATTTTTACCAACATTAAACTAAACTTTCAATGAAATATAAAATATGCATTCTTATATGCTATTATTTTATTCATGACTACTGTTATTATTATTAATATCCCTATATTTTATTCATTTTTATTTAATCCATAGTTAATTAAAATAGATAAGTTATATCACACATTGTTTTATCTTATTTACTCAAATTTATGTCCGTAACACCAATACTGCAACTATAATATAGGATACATGGTATTTTCTACTAATAAATTTTAACTCGACATATAGTGCCTACGTAAAATAATTATCTCGTCATTTTTATGCTTATTGTTGGGCTTTATGGTAATGGGCCGCCCATATAGGCTTGACCCAGCCCAGACCCATATCTTCTTATATATAAAGTTATGAAAAGATATAACTTTTGGAGGTTAATAACGAAATGATATAAGGAAAAAGACATAAATTTTCATCATAAGTTTTCTCTGAAATTCGGAAAGGAATTTCTTCATCTCCGTTTCATCACAAGAGAATCAAGGGCGTTCGTACTGTGGAACCGAGTCAAGTTCTGGTAATTTGTCTCCACCTGAAGTATTGAAAGTGCACGATTCATGCTCAACAAGTAAGTATCCGCTGTCCGTGTATTTCTACATTGGTATCAGAGCCATTTTGTGTGGTTTTGTGCTTAAAATCATAAATGATTTTGGAGAAATTAACTATGCAAATTCGCAATTTCTTCAATTTTTGTTAAATAATTCTTCAATTTCATTATTCAAATTTGGTATCGTTGGAAAGCTCTCGTCACAAGCTTTCTAACGAGTATTTTTGCATAACTTTCTGATGAGTGGATGAATTTTTATGATTTTTCAAAGTTCTGTATATATGTTTTTTGAAAATAATCATTAAAACGATTCTCACTCTCATATTGGGTATGTGTTGTCCAAACACGGCCAAAATGATATTGAAACGGAATAAAAATGGTCTCAGTAGTTTTAAAACTGTTAAAAATGTGTAAAATTTCAAAAATCGGTGCAAAAAAATCCCGGAAGACGGCACGTGTACTGCACGAGCCGCCTCGGCGCGTAGCGCACTGGCAGTTGAAGAAAACGGTTTCTGACGGTTTTTGCCACATGTCCATGACACGTGGCACGCTTGGCCACGTGGCGTCATCCGATTAGTCCACGTGTGCTGCAGAGCGCGTGTGAGCGCGTGAAGGTGTGTAATGACGCGTGGTGGCACGTGAAGGTGCGTGGACAGACTTCGTTCGGCATGTGGAGGCGCGTGAACGAATAATTTTGGTCAAATTTTTTTTGAATTCTCAAAATTTAATTTCCAATTTAATGGATATTTTTTCAAAATTTTTTTGTGACTGTTTTGATGAGAAATTTGGAGGAAAATTATGTAAATAAGAACATGTAATTGATGTTTATCTTATTTTGATGCATATATATTATTGTTGTTATATTATATTATATAATGAATGCATTGTGGGAATATTATATTGGTAGATTAATGAATCTCATCTCATATAGAATTAATTGACACATGTTTAAATTAAACAATGATAACTGGACTTTGTTAGTAGGAGTTGATTGAACTGTATATACAGTTTTTTTGTTTCTACTACTTGTGTTAGCTTATTATTGATTAATTTAAAGTATTATGACTTGAAATTGATGAAAATCAATAAGGAATTGTACTAATCCTAATTATAATCATGATTTCTAAACAATTGAAATGGCTGCTACAAAAAGCATTATTGCTGACTTGAATCAAAGAGATAAGCTGAATGATAAAAACTATGACATTTGGCATCGTAAAATTCAGTATCTCCTGGAAGAGCAAGATATGCTATAAACAATATAACAACCAATGGTTGAGCCTGAGCATGGAAATACTGCTCAAGATAGGCGAAATATGGAAGCATATCAAGCCTATAAGCGCAAGGACAGAGTTGCTCGCATATTGATGCTGAACAACATGAGAAATGACTTGATGCTACGCTTTGAAAAGCACCGCTCAGCCTAAGCAGTTTGGGATGCTGTTAAGGTTCAATTTGGTGGAACCTCAATAATAAGACTACGTTAGTTAACTCTAAAGTTTGATGCCTATAAGAAAAATTCTAATAATAAAATGAGGCAACACCTTACTGTCATGTCTAACATGATAAGTGAACTAAAAGGTGCTGGCCATGAGATGACTAACGAGCAACAAGTTCAAGCTGTGATTCGCTCTCTTCCAAAAGCCTGGGAACACATGCGTGTCAACCTTACCCATAATGATAATATAAAATCTTTTGATGATGTTGCCTGACATGTTGAGCTAGAGGAGGATCGCCTTCTCGCTGATCAGCCTGAAGGAGAGGCTTATATGACTGAGTCTAGAGGCAAAGGGGTTTCTAGCTCTGGGCAAAAGAAATGGAAAGATAAGCACAAATGGCAAGGCAAGGGAGAAAATAAGACAAAATTTAATGGAAATAAGTGCAAGCGTGGGAAACGCAGCGGAAAGAAAGGCAAGAACATGAATTGCTTCAACTGTGGGAAGCATGGTCACTTTGCTCGTGATTGCACTGAGCCAAAAGTATTATATGACCAAATTAGTCCCTCGGATTTATATGTTAGTAGTTGCTTGATGTTAGTTGAAACTGTTCTTTATTGGACTGTAGATTCAGCAGCAACATACCACATAGCAAGGGACCGATTTGCCTTTGTGGAATTTTGTCGAATTTCAAAAGGGAGTAGAAAAATCTATATGGGGAATAATGCTTCGGCTGACGTGCTTGGGATCGGTTCCTGCAGGCTAATGTTGCGGGAAGGTCGAACGCTTTATCTCCATGATGTGCTTTATGCTCCTGATATTCGACGAAATTTAGTTTCTATTATTGTTTTGCTTGGACTTGGCTTCAAAATTATTTTTGAAGATGGCTGTGTTAAAATACTTTTGGACAAAGTTTTTTTATGGTTCTGGATATATGTTGAATGGTTTTATAGTGCTAGACACTATTTTTATAGATGTTAAGCAATCTATATTTCTTGTTGAAAATTCCAATAATGTTTCATTAATTGATGATACTAAATGGCATGCTAGATTAGGACACATTGGGCAAGATCGTTTAAAAAGATTAGAAAAAGCTGGTCTTTTAGGATCTGCTAACAAAATAGATTTGCCTATTTGTAAGCATTGCCTAGCTGGAAAAGCAACAAGATTGCCATTTGGCAAAGCCAAAAGAGCCACATTTCCTTTACAGCTTATACATTCTAACATATGTGGCCCAATGAATATTAGAGCAAGACATGGTGCTCGCTATTTCATCACTTTCATCGATGATTTCACCAGATACGATCACATTTATTTGATCTCCCATAAATCTAAAGCATTAGATTGCTTCATACGATATAGTAAATTGGTTAAGAATCAATTGAATTTGAATATAAAATCATTACGGACCGATCGAGGGCGTGAATATCTATCTTATTTATTCAAAAGTTATTGTGATGATAAGGGTATAGCTAGGCAGCTAACTATTCCTTCTACTCCGCAACAAAATGGCATAGCAGAAAGAAGAAATAGAACCCTATTGGACATGGTTAGGTCAATGATGGCGCAAACTAATTTACCAATTTCCTTTTGGGGAGATGCATTAATGACTGCTGCCTACATTCTAAATCGTGTACCATCAAAATCTGTTCATTCCACTCCATATGAATTGTGGAAAAGTGAAAAGCCTGACTTAAGCCATATGCGCCCATGGGGTTGCGTAGCTTATATCCACAACACTTCCCATGAATATGGAAAACTTGGTCTGAGGGGGAAGAAATGTATCTTTATAAGATACTCAGAATTCTCCGAAGGATATGTATTTCTGGGGGAAGACACAAATGGAAGAATAACAGAAATTGAGTCAAGAGATGTCATTTTCTTAGAAGAGGACTATCCTAAAAGAGGTGAGATAAATAAGGATTTCCAATTTTATGAATTGGAAGATCATGAGACTAGTGGGAGTGCAAGTATAATTGATTTAGCACTCACAGAGCAAGAATTTATTGCTCCTCCTGAACCAAGTGGGAGTGAAAAAATGTCAGTTTTTGCTCCAATGGAGCAAGATGTTGAACAATCTCAACCTCGATGTAGTAATTGTGACAAGATTCCCCTTCGTCGATTTGAGATTGAGGGGGAAGCTTTTATGATTGCTCCAGATGAAGAAGAGCCTAAAACAGTACAAGCTCTTTCTGGTCCTAAAGCAAAAGAATGGATTAAAGCTATGAAAGAGGAAATGGATTCGATGATATACAATCAAGTCTTGGATTTGGTTGAGAAACTGTCTGATCTTAAGACTATTGGGAATAAATGGATTCTCAAAATAAAACGTAAGGCGGATGGGACAATAGAAAGATTTAAAGCTTGATTAGTAGCTAAGGGCTATACAGAAAAAAGAGGGAATTGAATATGAAGATACATTCTCACCTGTAGTCAGGTTTGCATCAATTTGCCTCATTCTGGCTATAGTAGCACGAATGGACTTAGAATTATATCAAATGGACGTTAAAACTGCTTTTCTCATTGGAGAACTAGATGAAGAGATCTATATGGATCAACCTTTAGGTTTTGAACTCAAAGGACAAGAGCGCAAAGTTTGCAAGCTCAAAAGATCCATTTACGGTCTTAAGCAAGCATCGAGACAATGGAACCTCAAATTTCATCAAGCCGTATTAAAGGATGGTTTTACGATGATGGAGGAAGACCATTGCGTATATGTTAAACATTCTAACAATGGTTTTATAATTATGTCCTTGTATGTCGATGACATTTTAATAGCTGGAAATGATAAGAAGTTGATTGATACTACCAAGAAATGGTTATCATCGAACTTCGAAATGAAAGATATGGGTGAGGCTAGTTATGTACTTGGTGTTAAGATCCTGAGGGATTGCTTTAAAAGACTTCTGGGTTTATCTCAGGAGACTTATATAAAGAAAATGTTAGAGCATTACCATATGCATGAATGTAAGCCTGTGGATACCCCTGTCGAAAGGAATCTGAGCCTTAGTCTAGATATGTGTCCCAAGACATCGGATAAAAAAGAACGAATGTCTAAAGTACCATACTCCAACGTTGTCGGTAGTTTGACATATGCAATGATGTGCACACGTCCAGACATTTGCTATGCTGTTGGGCTAGTAAGCAGATTTCAATCTAATCCAGGTCTGAAACACTGGATGGCAGTCAAGAGAATATTGAGATATCTAAAAGGAACTTCAGACTATGTTCTATGTTATCAAGGGAAGGATTCTATGTTATCAAGGGAAGGATTTGCACTTAATTGGTTATACTGATGCTGATTGGGGAGGTGACATAGATAAGCGCAAATCGACCTCTGGATATGCATTCTTGCTTAATGATTGTGCAATTTCATGGAGTAGCAAGAAGCAATCTTGTATAGCTTTATCGACGATGGAAGCTGAATATGTAGCATGTTCCTCAGCTATACAAAAGGCAGTTTGGTTGAAAAGATTTTTGCAGCACATAGAAATTGTCAAGTCAGCATCTGAACCTGTGACAATCTATTGTGATAGTATGGCTGCATTAGCTTATGCTAAGGATCCAAAATATCATGGAAAGACCAAACATATCCAGATTAGATATTACTATGTTAGAGACATGATTGCGGAAAAGGAAGTGATTTTGAAACACATTTCTACAAACAAAATGGTAGCAGATCCATTTACTAAACCAATAGCTAGAGATGAGTTTGCAAGGCATGTAAAATCTCTAGGCTTATGTAGAATGTAATCAATATAAGTTATGTCAGATCACTTGGGTTTTGCAAATGATATATCATTTTAATTGACTAATGATTATTCAATTATATGGATATATTGCAAATACCAGTTAGCACAATTCGGATAAGTATGTCGATAGACTTAGATTGACTCACTCACATGAGTAATCGCCTCTGGCGCTATGGAGCGAGCAAAGATGAGACCATAAATATAGAGGGATTAAGTGAATGACTAAGATGCAGTGGGAGCGGTCTTAGTTTTTATTCATTTTTATAAGGTCGTCTTGATGAGGATCAAGATGAGATTCTTCGTATATATAAGAATCGACATGAATGACTTCCCCACCATTCATGTATCTATATAGAGGAAGCTGAGTGTGAAATTTTTTATTTAACATTGTTGAATGTATAAATAAAAATTTCAAGTTTGGCGCATTAGGAGTGATAAGACTAATACTCATATGATGTTTATTTATTTTGAACTGAGAGTAAGACATACACTCTTTTATTTTTGACAAGAAAAGAGTAGCTCCACCATAGCATGCAATTCATACTGCATGTGCTATATGACCTATTAGAAAGCAAAAGAATGAATCCCTGCTTCTTCGCTATGTGAGTCCTAGAAATCCTAGAAATGAATTTCAAACAACTTTTACCCTTTGTGACTTTTGACTATATCATGATGTGGTGAATTAATGTTGGCTATCTTAGGATGTATCCTATAGTCATGGAACGATTCGACTTAACGGAACACTCCTAGAAAAGCGAGTTAATTCAAAGCTGATTGATATGAGGGCAAAAGAAAGAGTACTTTGCTTATGCACTCACATCCTATGTTCACCGGCCGGAGTTATTACGCTTGATGAAGCGAGAAGTAACTTAGAATACAAGTGATTGTAAGAATGATTTGAGTATAGATTCATGAGGGATTGAATGATACTCGAATTAAGTGTATTTAGAAAGATACTTGGGGTAATTGAGCACATTATCGAAAATAATTACAACTTTGGGTTGATGTCTCCTATATGGCCTATAATTAGGTTTGTATTGGAGCTCCCACAATTTGTGTGCTTCAGGTCGCACGGTCCATTTGCTTGTATGAAAATTCTTTGTTTAAGTTTGAAATGTAAGATGATATTTGGATTGAGCCAAGCCCACTTTGGGCGAGTGGGAGATGTTGGGCTTTATGGTAATGGGCCGCCCATGTGGGCTTGACCCAGCCCAGACCCATATCTTCTTATATATAAAGTTATGAAAAGATATAACTTTTGGAGGTTAATAACGAAATGATATAAGGAAAAAGAGATAACTTTTCATCATAAGTTTTCTTTGAAATTCGGAAAGGAATTTCTTCATCTCCATTTCATCACAAGAGAATCAAGTGCGTTCGTAATGTGGAACCGAGTCAAGTTCTAGTAATTTGTCTCCGCTTGAACCATTGAAAGCGCACGATTCACGCTCAACAAGTAAGTATCCGCTGCCCCGTGTATTTCTACACTTATGTATCAGGGAGCTCTGTCTTTCCTACCCTTATTGGCATACCAATTTATTCTTTACTCTAGTTCTAAGCTAGGTGTTTTAGGATTTAATTATTTTATCTCAGTTTATTTAAACATCTATTTACTTTTATTTTATTCCATTATTTTATATATACACTTTAATTTTTGATGCAATTTTGCACTCTTGTCATATAACATATATTACCCATTTATTAAGTCATAATTCTATTTTTTTCCATAAAATTTATAGGTTTAATGACTTATTTGGCTTATATAATTACTCATGTAACCACTATTCATAGAAAATTATAAGGTCCAATTTAATTTACATATTAATTTTCTAGATTTTTTAGTAGCCCTGTTCATAACAGATTTCAGACCTTATTTTGGATCTCAATTTTAGCCCTGTTCCCAATTGAATTTGATTAACTGGTCCATGAATTGTAGCCCCAGATCTTAGCTATAATTTGTAACTCGAATCACTTAATTATGAGATTTTTTAGCAAAAGTTATAGTTATTTGAATACTGATTGTTCAATACAAATTTGGCCTAGAATATCGAGACAGATTTCATGTCGAATATTCATACCAAATTTTTACATAGTTATCATCAAAATTAGGTCTCATGTTCTATAACAAATTTATCCCTATATCTTAAGTAACCAATACAGTAAAGAATACCCAAAACCGAGTTTTAGATCTCAAGTTATAGATTTTTTTTTACAAGTTGTTCCATGTAGATTTCTAGCAATACATACAACAACACAACTATTCATTTAAACATGCAATTAACATAAAGAATAAAGCACATATTAAATTTCTTCCATACAAGCACATATCTTAATAGTTTTTTCTCCCCTTCCTATGCTTTTTTCTTTCCTTTTTCTTCCTCAAGCTTGTTTCCACCCTTATCTTTGATTTGCCTTAAATTATTCAAAAATTATTCATTAAATTTCTCATTCTTTTTGTTTCAATCCCCCATCACCTAGCCAGCCCCATATTCACTTTTTCCCTTCATTATTTCTTAAGTTTTAAGATAAATTTTAGATTATAAAATATGTTTTTGCCAACTAGTACATTGTTTCTTATTTTTTCCAATTTCTACCAACCCAATCTTAACTCCCTCAATTCTTCAATCACCTAAATTCTTCAATTCTAACTCTTTTAATCATCAAATTAGGTCTCAAATCATGAGCTAGATATGAGAAGAATGAAGAAGAAAGCTCAGCTTAAGAAATTTCACCCTTTTCTTATTTTTCTTTCTTTCATTCTCTTCCTTTGTTCTACCTTTCTATGTATTTTTTGTAACAACATCGACTTCCTACATACGTATTTCTACATGCATTTCATTTGGACATATGCATTTGCATATATTTCACTTGAACATGTGCATTTCATATGCATTTTTATAGGGACAAGTTCATGACACGCATTATCTACGTGTCTATGTATTTTGCAATTATGCTGAGTTGCATGTACCCATTTTATAATTTAGTTGAGAATGATATGAAATTGAAATTAATGTGAATAAAATAATTAGATTGAATTAATAAAGAAATTTGACATAGTTAATATAATTAAATGGTACTACTTGATTAAATTATAATTTTGATATTGACAATAGGACTAGATACATGCAAATATGTAGAAGAGATAATAATAATAATAATAATAATAATAATAATAATAATAATAATAATAATAATAATAATAATAATAATAATAATAATAATAATAATAATAATAATAATAATAATAATAAGAAAAGAAAAATGAAAAGAAACAAAAAAAATGAAAAACAAAAGAAAGGAAGAAGTAAAAGATGAAAATGACAAAAGTGAGGAGGTGGATCTTATCTTTCTTCTCAATATTCTGCCTCCCTACTCCAGTTTGTTTCTCCTTTTTCTTCCACCATTTCAGCCTTATTTTCTCCATTGTTTCACTTAAGTTTTACAACCAATTTAGCTTTTTCAAGTTTGTCCTTGGTAAGTTATTATCTTTGATTGTTTTAACCTTGATTAGTGTTGTTTAGAGTCTTTGAATAGTAGAAAGATTTCCATGAATTCGAAAACTTTAGAGGTTGATCCTATAAAAGTGTAAAACATGACATTTGTAGGTTTATGTCTTATATTTATGGATATATAAACAGTTTTACAAGATTTGGTGTGTATGAAAAGATATTAGCATTTAAGTGAAATTGGTTCGGGTGTAAACCCTAGCTGAACCACCCACTGTATTTACTTATTTTGAATACGATAAAGCCCGTATTTTAAGTAGTTCAAAATATAAAAGTTGTAGATACATGTGTTACTATCTTGATACCAAATTTTAGGTTCATATATGTTGTGGATGTTGAATTATGATGAACAGAACCATGACTATTTCATAATTTGAAATACTTGCTTAGTGCCCTGGGAAGATCTAATAGCTTATTTGGTCATTTTGAGCTCCACATTCATAGAATCTGTAATTTGTCAAAATATGAAAGTTATAGAATTATGTCGTAACTAAATTTGGGTAAAAATATCATTTTAATATGTTATGTATTAGAGTAAGATATGGCCTTCAAAACTTATACTAGTTGAGAAATCAACTCTGTTATGGACTAGTGATATGATTGTAACATCCTCGACATCCCACATATGCATTATTACATACATTTTATTTTGACATATGCATATTGCATATAATTCAATTGAACACGTGCATTTCATACGTATTTTCGTACGAACAAGTTTATGACATGCACTAGCTACGTATCCTAGTATTTGGCAATTGTATCGAGTTGCACGTGTGTACTTATAACCTAAATGGGGATAACAAAGTATTAGAAATAAATTGAATAAGGTGACTAAATTAAAGTAAGGAAAATGACAAGATTAATATTAAAATGCATATTGTGTTGATTTGTATAATAATAATAAGAATAATTAAAAACTAAAAATAAAAATAAAAGTCAAAAAAATTAAAAAATAAATAAAAAAAGAGAAAGGGACGGATGGAAAAAATGGGAAGATAAATAGTGGTGGCTTTTAACTTATTAGGCTGCCATTATCTTCATTTCTTTCTTTATCTTCTTCTTCTTCTTTGCTTCATTCCTTCAATCCATTTTCTTTGAAGTTCTAGCCACCTTTTCTTCTCTCTTTCACTCTAAAAATTACAGCAACAAGGTTAGCCAAGGTGATTCTAGGTGAGTAAACAATTATTGTATGTTAAGCTTGATTATGGTGTTTAGAGTTCATAAATAGGCAGTGTTTTGTGCCATACTTTTGATGATCTTAGAGATCGAATCTGGAAAATTTAAAACATGAACATTGTTCCTTTATGTCTTATATTTATGAATATGTAAAAACTTTTGCAAGATATGGTGTATAGGAAGATAAATTGTCTCTCTACTGAAACTGGTCCGGATATAACCCTAAGTGAGTTAGCCACTGTGTTTGTTAGTTTTGAATATGATAAAGCCATTATTTGAAGTATCGTAAAATATAAGAGTTGTAGATATATGTGTTATGTATCTGTATAACAAATTTCAGGTTCATATGTCTTGTACATTTTGAGTTATGGTGAATAGAGCCATGACTATTCCATGGTTTGAAGTGCCTGCTTAGTGCTCTGGGCAGATCCAGTAACTTGTTTGGCTAATTTGAGCTCTTTAGAATAGATTATGTAAATTATCAAAACATTAAAGTTTTATGTATATGTGTTATCTAAATTGTGGTATTAATTTCAGTTTAATATGTTATTTATAAACTAATTTGTGGCATTGAGAAGTCATACTGGTCCGGAAGCCAACTCTATTTTGGACTAGCGAAATGTTTCTTATAATTTGAAGATCTTAGAGACTTAATTGATAAAAGTTGTAAACATAAAAAATGTTCCATTTGAACCCATATAACTTTCTGTGAATTTTAAGTGAAATATTACTTATATATTATAAGTTATGATGAACCAAAGTTGGTACCCTGAAACTTCCTAAGGGCATAAAACAGGGCAGAAAACAGAACACATTTATCAATTCCACCAAATATTGTACAATGATCCAATTGGTATGAAATTTTAATATGTTACGTAATTATATGTTAATTTGAATTAGGAATAAGAATCATATTAATTGGTCAAGTATAGAGAAATATATAGGCTAAACAGTCCCATAAGGTCACACTACCTCATAGGAAAAACCTTAACTATTGATATGAACAATGCATAGAGATCGAATCTAGAAAATTTTAAAACATGAAAGTTGTTCCTTTATGTCTTATATTTATGAATATGTAAAAAAATTTGCAAGATATGGTGTATAGGAAGATAAATTGTCTCTCTACTAAAACTGGTCCGGATATAACCCTAAGTGAGTTAGCCACTGTGTTTGTTAGTTTTGAATATGATAAAACCATTATTTGAAGTATCTCAAAACATAAGAGTAGTATATATTTGTGTTATGTATTTTTATAACAAATTTCAGGTTCATATGGCTTGTACATGTTGAGTTATGGTGAATAGAGCCATGACTATTCCATGGTTTGAAGTGTCTGCTTAGTGCTCTGGGCAGATCCAGTAACTTGTTTGGCTTATTTGAGCTCTTTAGAATAGATTATGTAAATTATCAAACATTAAAGTTTTATGTATATGTGTTATCTAAATTTTTGTATTAATTTCAGCTTAATATGTTATTTATAAACTAATTTGTGTCCTTGAGAAGTCATACTGGTTCGGAAGCCAACTCTGTTCTGAACTAGCAAAATGTTTCTTATAATTTGAAGATCTTAGAGACTTAATTGATAAAATTTGTAAAGATGAAAAATGTTCCATTTGAACCCATATAACTTTTTGTGAATTGTAAGTGAAATATTATTTTATATTATAAGCTATGATGAACCAAAGTTGGTACCCTGAAACTTCATAAGGGCAGAAAACAGGGCAGAAAATAGAACAGATTTATAAATTCCACCAGATATTGTACAATGATCCAATTGGTATGAAATTTTAATATGTTACATAATTATATGTTAATTTGAATTAAGAATAAGAATCAGATTAATGGGTCAAGTATTGAGAAATATATAGACTAAACATTCCCATAAGGTCACACTACCTCATAGGAAAAACCATAGCTATTGATATGAACAATGCATATTAATTTGTTTAAGCCACATTAAGTCTCCCTAATCATGAGTTAATTGATTATATTTTCATATTAGACTTAAAACATATTGGAGACCCACAAGGAGTGGATAGACAATAATTTAGTGGTCAAAATCAAAGGAGAAAGGTGAGTTTAATTATCAATTGAATTCTATAGTGCATATGAATGTTGCTTGTTATGTGATTCATATGATTGTCATGATTTTTCCTTGATAATATGATTATGAATAATTTGTGACGTTTGTGGTACATATAAGTGGTATACTTGTGGTATGTTTGAGGTATATGTTTGACATATGTGATATATATACAGGGTATATGTATAGTATATGCAAGGTATATACGTGACATATGAGGTTTATATGTAATATATGTTTGGTATATATGATAAAGATGCAATGGTTGATGAATGCTTAGTTACAAATGCATATGCATATGAACTTAAAAGGTGTTGTGACTAGTTAATCAATATTGTAAAGCAAAAGAAAAGGCCTATGGCCTATGGCCCAACAAATGTGCAAATAAAATAAATAAACAAGTTAGGTAGCAAATGCAAATGTTCACATGGAAACCCGGGGCAATGTCTGTGTAACTTGGTCACAACAAAATAAAATAAGCAAAGCATTTGCATATGTAAAGAGTAATGATTATATGTTTCAACTTTATTGATACTTATATGATATTGATGAATGGAATGGAATACATGGTATGTATTGGATTGTGATTTATTACTATGAGTGTTTTCTGGTACTTTAGAGCTGATTTGATGATTATTCTCATTGAGCCGCAATTCATCAATTTGCATCATTTTTCAGGCAAAGAAAAGTGATAACTCATTTTGAGTAGCGTATAGAAGACATGGAGCACAGGTCATTGGCTGAGCCTCATCACTCTCTCTCTCTTTGTATTCCACACAAGCATAAAAATATGTCATATGTATTTTGTATTTACGTGTTTGAATATGTATAGTCATTTTGGAATGGGTTTTAAAAATGTATAAATGAAAGCAACTCGTAAATACTTATGTGCAAATTTTATGTTTTAATATATGTGATATATCATATTGTGGCGAAAGCCTCAAAATTGACTTGAAAAGTCATTGAATGATATCACAGGATATTAAAATTTTTTTACTACCATTGTTAACAGGGTATTTTGCCTTTCCAGTATGTTATGTGTGATTATTTGATACAGGGATAGGTTGAACTCAAATGTATAAGATGTGGTATTACATTTTTTGGTATCAGAGCAGGGATAGGTTCCATGGGAACTTGCATATTCATAAGAGCATGATAACATATGCATCTTACATGTTGAACATTATGTAGTGACATAATCTTATATATATATTTTAGGGATATCATAAGTCATGATTCACCAAGGATGGAGAGGCTGGCCGAAATGCATTATCATGAGGCATCGTCTCATTTACATAGAGATCAACCAACACTAGGAGCTAGGGCTCCAGTGCATGCATCCCCATCATCACATGCAGAAGTACCCCATGAAAACCTAGAACAGGAAGTATATAGTCCTGAAATGTACAAGGAAAGACGTTATGACAAGCTGAGGAAACATGGTGCAAATGATTTCAATGGCACAACAGACCCAGCAGAAGCTGAGACATGGCTGAAAAGGACATAGAGAATACTGAATATGATTAGATGTACCCCAGATGAGAAATTTGATTATGCAGTATCTTTGCTTTAAGGCAATGCCTATGAATGGTGGGAGACAGTCCCCGATAGTGATGCATAACCACCAGTTCTGACATGAAATGATTTCCTTTGGGAAATTTAGAATAATTACATGCTTGAGGCATATAAAGATGAGAAGAGAAAGGAATTCCTAAATTTGAAACAGGGGAACATGTCTGTTGCTGAGTATGAGGTGCAGTTTAACAAACTTTCCCACTATGCCACCTTCATGGTCTCTACTGAAAGAGACAAATGCAGGAAGTTTGAGGAAAGCCTCAAATATGAGATCAGAAACATAATCACAACTACTGAACTTGATAGTTATGCCAGACTCAGAGCTGCTGCAATTAGAGCTGAATGGTTAATGAAAGAAGTCGGGGAACAACAAATTAAAAGGGCAGCACATGAGTTCTTTGGTGAGTCTAGAAGAAGGTCGGGAAAGAGAGGTAGATATATGCCAACACAGTTTGGTAACAGAGGCGGACACTCGAGCTCTAGAGGTCGTCTTATGACTTCCTTTTACCCAGGCAGAGGGTAGAGCCAATATGTTGAATAGAGGCCTACATGTACTCACTGTGGTAGACAACATACGGGTGAATGTAGAAGGCTCACAGGAGCAAGTTATTTCTGTGGATCAATGGAGCATATGTATAGAGACTGTTCAGAAAGAGCCAAACTAGTAGAGACCAGTAGAGGAAAAGGAGTATCTGAGACCACAGTTGAGGCATCGAGGGTCTACCCTACCAGTGGAACACAAGGCAGAGTTAGAGGCAGAATCGGTATGACAAGCATATGAGTGACTAGATCTGAAAGTTAGAGTTCTAGGCCCTCTACTCAGGCCAGGGTGTTTTTCATGACTAGACAGGAGGTAGTTGATGCTCCCGAAGTAGTCACTGGTAATATTTACATTTATGATATGTTAGCATATGCATTGATTGACCCAAGCTCCACTCATTCATTTATATCATTGCATATGGCATCTAAACTGCATCAAAAACATGAGCCTCTGGGGATTGACATAAATGTGAGTACTCCATTAGGAACAGTAGTAGTTGTGAATAATGTCTGTCGTGATTGCTTGATATGCATTGATAAAGCTGAGTTAATAGCTGATCTAAGTTTATTTCCAATATATGAATTTGATGTGATATTGGGAATGGACTGGTTAACTAGACATCATGCAATAATGAATTTCTTTACTAAGGAAGTAATTTTAGAATCACCGAACCAACCAAGGGTTGTATTTTTGGGTGAAAGAAAACTTGTGCCTACATTTCTAGTCTCAGCTGCAAAGGCATTTCGAATGATCAAAGGGGGATGTGAGGCATATTTGGCATATGTGAATGATACTAGAACCACTGATAGCTTGCTTGAAAATATACCAGTGGTAAGGGAATTTTCTGATGTATTCCCAAATGATCTACCTGGTTTACCACTAGAGAGAGAGATAGAATTCACTATTGAACTAGTACCAGGAACAACATCAATATCAAGCTCACCCTACAGAATGGCTCCAGTTGAGTTGAAAGAACTAAAGACCCAATTACAAGAGTTGCTTCATAAAGGGTATATCAGACCTAGTGTATCGCCATGGGGAGCTCCAGTATTATTTTTTTCAAAAAGAAGGATGAGACAATGAGATTGTGTATTGATTACAGAAAACTTAACAAAATGACAATCAAGAACAAATATCCATTGCCTAAATAGATAATTTGTTTGACCAATTGCGGGGAGCCCAGATATTTTCCAAGATTGATTTGAAATCAGGCTATTACCAGTAAAAGGTAGCAGAAGCAGATGTTCCAAAGATTGCCTTTCGAACTAGGTATGGACACTATGAATTTTTAGTAATGTCATTTGGATTAACTAATGCTCCAACTGCACTTATGACATTAATGAATAAAGTGCTTCAACCATATCTGGATAGGTTTGTGATAGTATTTATTGATGACATATTGGTGTACTCAAAGAATAGGGGAGAACATAAACAACATTTAAAAATTGTGTTGCAAACTTTAAGGGACAAATAATTATATGCCAAATTGAGTAAATGTGAATTCTGGTTAGATCATTTGGTGTTTCTTGGACATGTGGTGTCGGGCAAGGGCATAGAGGTTGACCCAAAGAAAATAGAGGCTATGGTAAATTGGGAAGCTCCTAAAAATGTTTTAGAAATGCGTAGTTTTCTGGGTTTAGCCGAATACTATCGCAAATTTGTTGATGGATTCTCCTTAATTGCTAGCCCTTTGACTAAATTACTTAGAAAGAATGTGCCTTTAGAATGGTCTCCACAATGCCAAAAGAGTTTTGAGGAGCTAAAATAGAGATTAACCTCAACACCAATGTTAGCTATTCCTACAGGTACAAGTGGATTTACGGTATATAGTGATGCTTCTCATCAAGGCTTGGGATGTATATTGATGCAACATGGTAAGGTGATAGCTTATGCATCCAGACAGCTGAGACCATATGAGACCTCATATTCGGTGCATGATTTAGAACTGACTGCAGTCGTATTTGCATTGAAGATTTGAAGGCATTATCTATATGGTGAGACATTCCAGATCTTCACATATCATAAAAGCTTGGGTTATTTGCTGACACAGAAAGAATTAAACATGAGGCAGAGCCGGTGGTTAGAGCTATTGAAAGATTATGACTGTACAATTGAATACCATTCAGGGAAAGCCAATGTTGTAGCAGATGCATTGAGTAGGAAGGCCAGTAGCAGTGTAGCTCATTTGCAAATTTTCCATATTTGATTCAATTACAATCTATGAATGTTGAATTAAATATGCATGATAGAGGAAGATCACTGATTGCTACTCTTCAAGTCAGACTTATACTAAAGAATAGGATCAAAGTTGCACAGAGTAAAGATCCTAAAATGTGTGAGAAAATTGAATTAATAAGGCAGGGAAACAGTAAAGATTTTCAATTGCAGGACGATGTACTAATGTTAAGGTCATGCATATGTGTTCCAAACATTGATAACTTGCTCCAAGAAATAATGAAAGAGGCACACAATGTACCATATGCAATGAACCTAGGGATGACAAAGATGTATCACAGTTTAAGGCCTCATTACTGGTGGCCAAGAATGAAGAAAGACATAGCAGAATATGACAGATTAACAGTTTAAGGCCTCATTAGTGTTGACAGATTAACCAAGTCAACACATTTTTTACCTATCAGATGGGGGTGTACACTAGAGAGTTTAGCAAAATTATACGTGAATGAGATAGTCAGATTACATGGCATTTCATTGTCCATTGTGTTTGATAGAAATCCACGATTTACTTCACATTTTTGGGTGAGTTTACAGAATGCATTGGGAACAACGCTGAACTTCAGCACTGCATTCCACCCACAGACTCATGGACAATTTGAAAGGACTATATAGACATTGGAAGAAATTCTTAGGGCATATTTTATGGAATTCAGAGGTGCTTGGGATGAATATATAACATTGGTTGAATTTGCTTACAACAACCAGTATCATAGCAGTATCCAGATGGCACCATAAGAGGCATTGAATGGCAGAAAGTGCCAAAGCCCTATCATTTGGGATGAAGAAGGAGCACGTGCATTAGAAGGACATAAGATAGTACAAGACATGGTGGATAAGATCAAGGTTGTTAAGTACAAACTAAAGGTAGCACAGGACAAACAAAAAAGTTATGTTGATCAGCATAAAAGGGAGATGGAATATGAGTTAGATGAAAAGGTATTTCTTCATGTATCTCTATGGAAAGAAATAATCCATTTTGGCAAGAAGGGTAAATTGAGTCTAAGATACATAGGGCCTTATGAAATTCTTGAGAAGGTTGGTCCATTGGCTTATAGGTTGGCTTTACCACCTGAGATGGCTCAGATTCATAACGTATTTTATGCGAGCATGCTTAGAAGATACAGGTCAGATCCTACACATGTACTTAAAGATCAAGCCATTGAGATTGCAGAGGACATGAGTTATGTTAAGGAACCAGTGGAAATCATTGGATACAAGACTAAACAACTAAGAAACCAAGAAATACCTTTAGTTAAGGTATTATGGCGTAACCATTTACTAGAAGAGGCAACATGGGAAACAGAAGAAAATATGAAAAGGAAATATCCACACCTATTCCCAGGTATTCAATTTTGAGGATGAAATTTTTAAAAGGAGGGGAGAATTGTAATATCCTCGACATCCCATTTATGCATTCTTACATGTATTTTATTTTGACATATGCATCTTGCATATAATTCAATTGAACACGTGCATTTCATACGTATTTTTGTAGCAACAAGTTTATGACATGAACTAACTACATGTCCTAGTATTTGGCAATTATATCGAGTCACACGTGTGTACTTATAACCTAAATGGGGATAACAAAGTATTAGAAATACATTGAATAAGGTGACTAAATTGAAGTAAGCAAAATGACTAGATTAAGATTAAATTGCATATTGTGTTGATTTGTATAATAATAATAATAATAATAATTAAAAAAATAAAAATAAAAATAAAAATCATAAAAATAAAAAAAAATAAAAATAAAGAAAAAGGGACAGATGGAAAAAATGGGAAGACAAATGGTGATGGCTTTTAACTTATTGGCTGCCAATATCTTCATTTCTTTCTTTATCTTCTTCTTCTTCTTTGCTTCATTCCTTCAATCCATTTTATTTGAAGTTCGAGCCACCTTTTCTTCTCTATTTCACTCCAAAAATTACAGCAACAAGGTTACCCAGGGTGATTATAGGTGAGTAAACATTTATTTTATGTTAAGCTTGATTATGGTGTTTAGAGTTTACAAATAGGCAGTGTTTTGTGCCAAGAATTTAATGATATTACAGATCAAATCTAGAAACATTTAAAACATAAAAGTTGTTCCTTTATGTCTTATATTTATGGATATGTAAACATGATTTCAAGATATGGTGTATAGGAAGAGAAATTGTCTCTCTACTAAAACTGGTCTAGATGTGAACCCTAAGTGAGTTAGCCACTTTGTTTGTTAGTTTTGAATATGCTAAATCCATTATTTGAAGTATCCCAAAACATATGATTTGTAGATATATGTGTTAGGTATCGGTATACCAAATTTCAGGTTCATATGTCTTGTAAAGGTTGAGTTATGATGAATAGAGCCATGACTGTTCCTTGGTTTGAACTGCCTACTTAGTGCTCTTGGCAGATCCAGTAATTTCTTTGGCTAATTTGAGCTCCTTAGAGATAGATTATGTAAATTATAAAAATATGAAAGTTATAAGTATATGTAGTATCTAAATATTTGTACTAATAGAAGATTAATATGTTATTTATAGGCTAATTTATGGCCTTGAGAAGTCATACTAGTCCGGAAGCTGACTCTGTTCTGGACCAGCGATATGTTTCTTATAATTTGAAGATCT
This sequence comes from Triadica sebifera, assembly GCA_023653625.1. NCBI lineage: Eukaryota > Viridiplantae > Streptophyta > Magnoliopsida > Malpighiales > Euphorbiaceae > Triadica > Triadica sebifera. The sequence continues at coordinate 12,368,384 of CM042900.1, forward strand.
TAGTGACTTAATTATAAAAGTTGTAAACATGAAAAATGTTCCATTTGAATCCATATAAGGTTTTTTAAATTTTAATTGAAATATTACTTATATATTATAAGTTATGATGAACCAAATGTGGTACCCTGAAACTTCCTAAGGGCAGAAAACAGAACACATTTATAAATTCCACTAAATATTGTACAATGACACAATTGGTATGAAATTTTAATATGTTACGTAATTATATGTTCATGTGAATTAGGAACAAGAATCAGATTAATTGGTCAAATATAGAGAAATATATAGGCTAAACAGTCCCATAAGGTCACACTGCCTCATAGCAAAAACCTTAGCTATTGATATGAACAATGCATATTAATTTGTTTAAGCCACATTAAGTCTCCCTAATCATGAGTTAATTGATTATATTTTATATTAGGCTCACAACATATTAGAGACCCATAAGAAGCAGATAGACAATAAATTAGGGGTCGAAATCAAAAGAGAAAGGAGAGTTTAATTATCAATTGAATTCTATAGTGCATATGAATGTTGTTTGTTATGTGATTCATATGATTGTCATGATTTTTCCTTGATAATATGATCATGGATAATTTGTGACGTTTGTGGTACATATAAGTGGTATACTTGTGGTATGTTTGAGGTATATGTTTGACATATGTGATATATATACAGGGTATATGTATAGTATATGCAAGGTATATACGTGACATATGAGGTATATATGTGATATATGTTTGGTACATATGATAAAGATGCAATGGTGATGAATGCTTAGTTACAAATGCATATGCATATGGACTTAAAAGGTGTTGTGACTAGTTAATCGATATTGTAAAGCAAAAGAAATGGCCTATGGCCCAACAAATGTGCAAATAAAATAAATAATCAAGCTAGTTAGAAAATGCAAATGTTCACATGGCAAATGTTCATATGGAAACCCAGGGCAATGTCTGTTTAACTCGGTCATGAAAAAATAAAATAAGCAAAACATTTGCATACGTAAAGACTAATGATTATATGTTTCAACTTTATTGATATTTATATGATACTGATGAATGGAATGAAATACATGGTATGTATTGCATTTGTGATTTATTACTATGAGTTTTTCTTGGTACTTTATAGCTCATTTGATGATTATTCTCACTGAGCTGCCGCTCATGAATTTGCATCATTTTTCACATAAAGAAAATTGATAGCTCATTTTGAGTAGCGTATAGAAGACATGAAGCACAGGTCACTGGCCGAGCCTCATCACTCTCTCTCCTTGCATTCCACACAAGAATAAAAATATGTCATTTGTATTTTGTATTTACGTGTTTGAATATGTATAGTCATTTTGGAATGGGTTTAAAAAAAGTATAAATGAATGCAACTCGTTAATACTTATGTGCAAAGTTTATGTTTTAATATATGTGATATATCATATTGTGGCGAAAGCCTCACAGTTGACTTGCAAAGTCATTGAATGATATCACAGGATATGAAAAAAAATTTTACTACCATTGTTAACAGGGTATTTTGCCTTTCCAGGATGCTTTGTGTGATTATTTGATATGGGGATAGGTTGAACTCAAATGTATAAGATGTGGTGTTACAATGATGCTTACAATTTTTGGACTTTAGAAACATAATTGATAAAAGTTTTAAACATGAAAAATGTTCCATTTTAACTTATCTAAGTGTTTATAAAATTTCACTATAATATGACATACATAATTTAAGATATGAAGAAACAAATTTTGTACCCTAAAATTGCCTAACGGCAAAAAATAGGACAAAAAATAGAACACAATTGGAAAATCCGCCAAAAATTGTACAAAGTTCCAATTTCTCTGAAATTCGAATATGTTATATAATTATATGTTAAATTTAATTATAAATAAGAATAAAATAAATTGGACAAGTGTGGAAAAAGTTATAGGCTAATATGTCCAATAAGGTCACACTACCTTATAGGAAAAACCCTAGCTATCTATATAAATTATGTTTATTAATTTTTTTAAACCATATTAAGTTTCTCTAGTTATGAATTAATCAATTATATTTTCATATTAGGTTCACAATAAATTGGAAATCCACAAGGAGGGGATAGATAATAAGTTAATGGTCAAAATCAAAGGAAAATATGAATTTAATTATCAAGTGATTTCTTCAGTACACAAACATTGCTTACTATGTGATATGTGAAGTGATTTATGGTTATGTGATTCATATGATTGCTGTGATTTGACCTTGATAATAAGATGATGGATATTTGTGAAATATGTGGTATATATAAGTGGGTATCTAAATGGTATATTTGAGGTATATATTTGGCATACGCAATATATACATGGTATATGTATAGTATATATGAGGTATATGCATATCATATATGGTATATATGAGATATATCTAATAAGGATATAATGGATGATGAATGCTTAGTTATAAATTCATATGCAGAAGGACTTAAAAAGATGTTGTGACTAGTTAATCAATATTGCAAGGCAAAAAGAGGCCTATGGCCTAACAAATGTGCAAATGAAATAAATGATAAATCTAGTTGGAAAACACAAAATTTGACATGGAAACTCAGGGAAATGTTTATTTAACTTGGTCACAACAAAGTGAAATAAGCAAAGCATAAGCCAAAGATAGTGATCATATGCTTTAATTTTACTGGTAACTATATGATATCGATGAATGAAATGAAGTAAATAGTATGTATTGGATTTGTGATTTGTTACTATGAGTTGCTTGGTACTTTAGAATTTATTTAATGATTACTCTCACTGAGTCACAAATCATCCATTTACATCATTTTTTAGGTAAAGAAAAGGGATAGATCATTTTGGTTGACATATAGAAGGCATGGAATAAAGATCATCGAATGAGCCTCACCATTCTCTCTCTTTGCATTCCACACGAATATTAAATCATGTCATCTACCTTTTGGACTTATGTGAATATACATGTATAATTACTCAGGGTTGATTCTAAAATGTGCAAATGAACGCAGTTCGTAAACCTTAGATGTAAAATTTAAGTTTTAATATATGTGATATATGTTGATTTGCAAATTTATTGAATGATAATATGGATGTTATGAAAAAAAATTATTATCAATATTAACAAGATCTTACGTCATATTCTTATGCCATGTATGATTATGTGACACAAGAATGGATTGTACTTAAATGTACAAGGTGTGATGTTACATTTTGAGTATTAGAGCAGAGATAGGTTCCAAGGAAATATGCATATGCATAAGAGCATGATAACATGTATATCATATGTGTTGAACATTATGTAGTGACACAATTCTATGAATTTTAGGGCCATCATAAGACATGATTCATCAAGGAGTGAGAGGCCGACCAAAATGCATTCTCATAGGGCATCACCTCATTTGCATAGAGATCAACTAGCACCAAGGTCTAAGGCTCTAGTACATGCATCACAATCATCACATGTAGAAGTACCCTTTGAAAACCTAGAACAAGAAGTATAGGGGCCTGAAATATATAGGGAAAGATGTTACGACAAGCTGAGAAAATAAGGTGCAGTTGATTTCAATGGCACAATAGACCTAGTAGAAGTAGAGACATGGCTTAAAATGACACAAAGACTATTGAATTTGATGAGATGCACTCCAGAGGGGAAGTTCGATTATGCAGTATCCTTTCTTCAAGGTAATGCCTATGAATGGTGGGAGACAATCCCAGATAGTGATGCACAATTTCCAATTCTAACATGGAATGATTTTCTTTGAGAATTTCAGAACAATTACATGCTTGAGGCATATAAGGATGATAAGAGAAAATAATTCCTAAATCTAAAATAGGGGAACATGTTTGTTACTGATTATGAGGTGCAATTCAACAAACTTTCTCATTACACCACCTTTATGGTCTATACTAAAAGAGACAAATGCAAGAAGTTTGAGGAGGGCCTCAAATATGAGATCAAAAACATAATTACAACTACTCATCTAGATAGTTATACCAGACTCAGAGTTGCATCAATTAGAGCTGAAAGGTTAATGAAAGAAACTAAAGAACAACAATTTAAAAAGGCAGCATGAGAGTTTTCTAGAGAGTCTAGCAAAAGGCAGAGAAAGAGAGAAAGATACCTGCTAGCACAATATGGTAATAGAGGTGGATACTTAAGCTCCAAAGGTCATGCCACGACCTTTTTTTATCCAAGCAGAGAATAGGGCGAATTTAGAAAGATCACAAGAGCAAGTTATTTTTATGGGTCATTAGAGCACATCCAAAAAAAGCCAAACTAGTAGAGACTAGTAGAGGCCGAGGGGTATCTGAGACTATAGTAGAAGCACCCAAGGTTAACACTGCCAGTGGGACACAGGGCAGAGGCAGAGTCAGGGGAAGAACTAGTACAACTGGTAGAGGAGTAACTAGATCTAAAGGTTAGAGTTCTAGACCCCCTACACAGGCTAGGGTGTAGTCAGTTGATGCTCCCAAAGTAGGTACTAGTAATATTTATATTTGTGATATATTAGCATATACATGGATTGAACTTGGTTCCATGCATTCATTTATATCATTGCATATGGAATCCAAATTTCATTAAAAGCATGAGCCTTTAGGGATTTACATAAATGTGAGTACACCACTAGGAACAATAGTAGTTGTAAATAATGTCTGTCATGATTGCTTGATATACAATGATAAAGCTATATTGATAGCTAATATGATCATTATTGCCACTATATGAATTTGATGTGATACTGGGATGGACTGGTTAACTAAACATCATGCAATAGTAAATTGCTTTACTAAGGAAATAAATTTGGAATCACCGAACTAGCCAAGGGTTGTACTTCTAGGTGAAAGAAAACTTGAACCTACATGTTTAATCTCAGTTTTAAAAATATTCTAAATGATCAAAGGAGGATGTGAGGCATATTTAGCATATGTGATTGATACTAAAACCACTAATTGCTTGATTGAAGATATACTAGTGGCGAGGGAATTTTTGATGTATTTCCAAATGATCTATATGGGTTACCACCTGATAGAGTTATAGAATTCACTACTGAACTGGTATTAGAAACAATGGCAATATCAATGTCAGCCTACAGAATGGGCCCAGTTGATTTGAAAAAACTGAAGGCCCAATTGCATGAGTGGCTTAATAAAGTGTATATCAAACCTAGTGTATCACTTTGGGGAGCTCTAGTATTATTTGTTAAAAAGAAAGATGAAACAATAAGATTTTGCATTTATTATAGGCAAATGAGTGAAATGACAATCAAGAACAAATATCCATTACCCATAATAGATGATTTGTTTGACCAATTACTGGGAGCCCAAATATTTTCTAAAATTGATTTGAAACTAGGCTATTACCAGTTGAAGGTAGTATAAGTAGATATTCCGAAGATTGCCTTTCAAACTAGGCATGGACATTATGAATTTTTAGTAATGCTATTTAGGTTGACAAATGCCCTAGCTGCATTTATGGTATTAATGAATAAAGTGTTCCAACCATATCTGGACAAATTTATGATAATATTTATTGATGACATATTGATTTACTCAAAGAATAGGGGAGAACATGAACAACATTTCAAAATTGTGATGCAAACTTTGAGGGAGAAACAATTGTATGCTAAATTGAGTAAATGCGAATTTTGGTTGGGTCATTTGGTGTTTCTTAGACACGTGATATCGGGCAAAGGCATAGAGGTAGACCTAAAGAAAATAAAGGCCATGGTAAATTGGGAAGCTCCTAAAAATATTTTAGAAGTGCGTAATTTTTTCTAAGTTTAGTAGGATATTATTGTAGATTTATTGATGGATTTTCATTGATTAACAGCCTTTTGACTAAATTGATAAGAAAGAATGTACCTTTCAAATAGGCTCCAGAATGCCAAAGGAATTTTGATAAGTTAAAACATAGGTTAACCATTGCACCAATGTTAGTTATTCCTACAGATACAGGTGGATTTACAGTATATAGTGATGATTCTCACCTAAGCATGGGATGTGTATTGGTGCAGCATGGCAAGGTGATAGCTTATGCATCCAAATAGTTGAGACCACATGAGATGTCATATCCAGTGCATGATTTAGAATTGGCTACAATTGTATTTGCATTAAAGATTTAGAGGCATTACTTGTATAGTGAGACATTCCAGAGCTTCATTGATCATAAGAGCTTGGGTTATTTGCTGACACAAAAAGAGTTAAACATGAGACAGAGATGATAGTTAGATCTATTAAAAGATTATGACTATACCATTGAATCCCATCCAAGGAAAGCTAATGTAGCAGTAAATGCATTGAGTAGGAAGTTCAGTAGCAGTGTAGCTAACTTACAAGCATCCTCTTTTCCATATTTGATGCAATTATGGTCCATGAATATTGAATTGAATATGCATAATGATGGATCTGTAATATCCGCTAATTTAGGCCCCGAGTCGCACGTGTCACGAAGTTGACGCGTTTGACCGATTTGAGTCTAAATTCGGATTTTTACAAAAAAATTTATCAAGTAATGGTTAAATTAAATGATAAATTCCTCATTAAGTGATTATAAATTTTAAAGAGGATGATTTACGGTAAAGGACTAAATTGCAAAATTTGATAAGTTTAGCAGTCAAATTGCAATTTACCAAAAATTGGAGGATTAATGAGATTAATTGCTAATAAACATATTAATTTTGGGGACATTTTAATAGGTTTGGTCGACCACTCAATGAGAAATAATGAGATTAATGGGTTCATTAAGCCTAATGTGAAGAAATGGTCAAAATGGTGGGTCCCACATGAAGACTTATGGGTACCCTATTTAATACCTTCTTTTCTTCTTCTTCTTCTTCTCTTCATTTTCTGCCTTCTTCTCTCTCTTTTCTACTAGTCATACCAGCCCCATATCCTCCATAGCCAATCTTGAATTCTAGAGAGAGAAAGGAAGGGAAAAGAAGGGAAAGAGCAAGACAAGGTGATCTTCATGGCCCATAACTCCTAAGGAAGCTGGAAAGAGCAAGAAAGAGGAAGAAAAAACAAGTTTGTGGAGAGAGAAAATCTCCAAAGTTGTGATCAAGTGAAGAAAAGTGTAAGGTAAGAAGCATTTCTTCTTTCTTAAAGGAAGTTCGAATTTTGAGCTCATTCAAGACTTATATGGAAAGAGAGAGAAACTAGGGTTTTGAGAGAGAATAAGAGAGTTTAGGGTCTTGAGAAAATCATATGATAATAATGATTCATGATGTTGTAGGAGTTCCAAGTGACAAGGAACAAGCTCTAAGGAGCAAAGGAAAAGAGAAAGCTACCTAGAAGAGTGAAGGAGAAAGATTAAGGTTTGTGCATAACTTAAGGCAATAGCTTATTTTTGTTTGAAATAATGCATGCTAAACATGATTTTAGATAAATGCATTTCAAGAATGATGATGATTATGGCATGAAACTATAGGTTTAGACATGTATGAATGAGATCCTTGTGTGACATTGAATCAATGATGCATGTTAGAAAATCTTGCATGATCAAGACATTTACATGTATTAGAAAGTAATAAGTTGAGTAAAGAACCTTAGGAATGCATGAAATAAAATTTGGTATGATTTGGATGATGTTAGAATGAATGAAAAGTGAATATGCAGATTTCCTGCTGAAAGTCATGGGCGTGACTATTAAGTCACGGGCGTGAACTTGAAGGTTCACGGTTGTGACTGATTGTATCACGTTTGTGACTTCTGTGTGGAAATGGTACTATTCATTCCAGAAGCGTTCACAGGTTGGAATCACGGATGTGAACTTATTCACGGGCGTGAATGAGTAATCACAACCGTGAATGCTTTTGGGCGATTCATTCCAGTAGTGTTCACGGCTTGGGATTATAGGCGTGAACTAATTCACAGGCGTGAAATTAGTAATCACGGCCGTGACTGCTCTGTATTGTAATTATGAATGTGGTTATCAAATGAGGAATTCAGGTAAATAAATCAAAGTTATTGTGTATCCAGGGAAATAAGAATAATTATATATATAAGTATTAATGTGAGAACGTGTTATGTTGTGATATAGAAAAATAAATGTTGATATGGATGATATATGAAATCTGATATGGATGAAATGTGTGAACTGATACGGATGATAAACATGAGAATATTGATGTACCTAGTTAAATAAATGAAAAGATGTTATCTAGTATGTATGAGTATGGCTATATGTTTGCAAAATAAGAAAATTGAGGTGTTGATAAACATGAGAATTATGATTGATGCGAAAATATAAAGAAGCCCATTACTTTACCTGCGGACTAGAATCAGGATAGATGACATGTCATTAAGGGGGCGAATGGTACCGAACTATTCCTCAACCAATGTGGCTTAAGCTCAGAGAGCGCCATTGGTCTGAGATGCTTGATCAATGTGGTTTAAGCTCTGGGAGCTCTATTGACTTGAGAAGCTTTGATGAGCACATGTAAATGAGGACAAAGTGGCTTAAGCTCAGGGAGCGCCCTTGGTCCAGTTATTCATCTATGATGAAATTATACTCAATTAATGTGGCTTAAGCTCTGGGAGCGCCATTGATTTGAGAAGCTCTTATGAGCCAGATAGTGGACAGGGTAGCTATAGCTCTGGAAGTGCCCTTGATCCATAACCCGTATCCAGTCAGTCCAAATTTAGAATGATGTGGGCAAGATAATGAGGATATGTCAAAAAATAAGAAAAGAAAAGAATAAGAAAATGATGATGATATGAGATTGAGATATAATAATAAAGAGATTAACAGAGTAATTTACCATCAAAGATAAATGAGAATAACATTGTATATGTGAGCATGATATGTATGCTTGTATGAAATAGTAACATGTTGATAAAAATAACATGCAAACATTGAATGCATAAAATGATATATGTTAATGCTTGTTGCATGATATAGTATATTGCCTTATTTATATGCACCATTAAGCTTAGAACTTAACATGGGAGTTTCCTTCCCCGCAGATATAGAAAGGTAGCTGAAGGTGATAGATAAAGCACGCGGTGATCCTATTCAAATAAAGCAGCTGAACCTTGAGAAAGTGGGTTACACGCTTTGAAATTTTTGTATTTGCCTTTTTATTTTAAAGAGTTTTAGAGTTGTAAAACTTACTTTTAAAGTTTGTTTAAGAATTAATTTGATGTTTAAAATTACTATCTTATGTAAATAAATTGTACCCTGGTTTTTGTTTATATCTATATATACATGAATGTTGAGAAAATAAAGGTAAAAATAATAATAATAATAGCGATTTGAATAAGTAAAGAAGACAGACAGTAGCGCTCCCTTATCCGAACACGTGTTGGTCGGGTGAGGGGGTGTTGTGCGCTACAAGATCACTGATTGCTACTCTTCAGGTTAGACCTATGCTAAAAGAAAGGATCAAAGTAGCACAAGGAAAATATCCTCAATTATGGGAGAAAAGTGTAATGGTAAGGCAGGGAAACAACATGGAGTTTCATTTACAAGATGATACATTGATGTTAAAGTCTTGTATATGTGTTCCAGTTACTGAATTAGGAAACAATGGACAAGGCATGCAAAGCACCCTATGCAATGCATCTAGGGATGACCAAGATGTATCACAACTTAAGGCCTCATTACTTATGGCCCATAATGAAGAAAGACATAGCATAATATGTTTCTAAATGCTTAACATGTTAGCAAATTAAAATTGAACACCAGTCACTAGTTGGTAAACTACATCCATTGCCAGTGCCATAATGGAAATGAGATAAAATAACGATGAATTTTGTTTATGGATTGCTAAGGACTGCGGAAAAATAATGCAATATGGGTAATTATTGACAGATTAACCAAGTTAACACATTTTATGCCTATTAGATGGGGGTATACACTCGAGAATTTAGTAAAATTATATGTGAATGAGATAGTCAGATTACATAACATTCTAGTGTCCATTGTGTCTGACAGAGATCCATGGTTTATTTTACATTTTTGGGTGAGTTTACAAGATGCATTAGGAGCAAAAGTTAACTTCAGTACTGCATTCCACCCACAAACTGACAGATAATCAGAGAGGACTATATAGACATTGGAAGAAATTCTTAAGGCATGTTCTATGGAATTTAGGGGAGCTTGGAATGAATATATAACATTGATAGATTTTTCTTACAACAACCAATATCATACTAGTATTCAAATGGCACCATATGAGGCATTATACAACATAAAGTGCAGAAGCCTTATCATTTGGGATGAAGAAAGAGCACGTGCATTAAAAGGATCAGAGATAGTACAAAACACAGTGGATAAGATCAAGGTTGTTAGGAACAAGATAAAGGCAACACAAGATAGACACAAAAGTTATGCTGATTAGCACAGAAGGGAAATGGAATATGAGTTAGGTGAAAAAGTATTTTTATGAGTATCTCTATGGAAAGGGGTAATCCAATTTGGAAAAAGTGCAAAAGCATTATCATTTGGGATGAAGAAAGAGCACGTGCATTAGAAGGACTAGTGTAGTGCTCCCTTACCCTACTAGTCATTAATAGCTTATGGAAGTGCTACCACGTCATTATTGTAAAAACCAATGCTCAAATTATTGTATAAATATTTTTTTTTAATTTTTGAGTTTATTATTAGCGGAATATTTATTACTATATTTTCCTTTCTTTTTATCATTTAAATATATAATTAGTGATGTAAATATTTTGATTTAAAAGTACTCATTCATTTAACCATAATATTCAGAAATACATTTACAAATAATACCAAATATATTAATTATAAAATTCACTCTTTTATAAATCCTACATGCCACAAATTTATATCAAAAAAAAATTCTTAAAATTTAATTATATAATAAAATACCCAAAATATACAAAAAGGAAATAAACTGTTGCAATTTGATCTTGGGGTTCCTCTTTCTTTGGTCATCCTAATGCAACAGTTGCATCTACTAATCTGTTCGTGAAACACACATGCTAAGTTACTAGCTTAGTGGTACATTTGACAACTATCTAATAATTATATTAATATTTCTAAAATAAAATTTTAAAAACTACAATTTATTTCCTAAACATGTCAAAACATTCAAATAATATCAAAACTATTTACATCATGCAAAAATATAAAATTTATCAATTATAACATTTCATTCATTAACCATGCTTGAAATTCTCTAACAATACAAGACATACAATTTATAATATCCTTTTAATAATCTACATTTTTTTTCTATTAATTTGATAACCCATGATATCTTAGACTGGAACTAAACACTAGATATAGGGTTTCTGTTCTTCAGTAGTATACTCGGTGCCTACTTAATTATTTTATAACTCGGTATTTAACGCCTATATTTTCAATAATAACTCAACACCTTTTTGGTGCCTACGTAAATTCAAACTCAACACTATTTCTTAGTACCTACATAATTTCAAACTCAACACTATTTCTTAGTACTTACATAAATTAAATCTCAATACTATTTTCTAGTGTCTACATTTCTACCCTTTTTATTGGCATGTCAACTTATCCTAATTTCTAGTTCTCGACTAGATGTTATAGGACTTAATTATATTTGTTACCTTTATTATTATTTACATAAATTATGTATGTAATACTAATATAATTTCACATAAATGCAATAATCTCCATTAAATATTTTACAACATCATACTTGCTCATTTGATCATTATAACCATAAGAAAAGTCAAATAATATATTTTTCTATCACAAAATTCAACGACCAATACAAATGTACAGGATGCCCTATTTTAGACAGTATTTATGTCTCATATTTTCCTGCATTTTTCATCCATTTTTAAATAGAATTTGCACAAGTGAACACCTAACAAAACTTAGGTACATCTCTTATCTTTAATTTTCAACTAGAATCACATTAAACCAAATTTTGTAGCAAAAGTTTTAAATTTTTCACTAACCTACGTTCATTCCATTATGCCCAGTATTTTACTGGACAGATTTCCAGTTTCATTTTTGAGTCCATTTTACACATAATTGCAGGCATATTCAGGTTTAATGGTCTAAATGAAAGTTAAATCCCCATGTCTTTACTTTCCAACCCAATAAGAAACACTAAAAAATAATTTCCAAAAATCAAGTTATGACTAGAAAAGTATACACTATTTATAAGACGAATTTTCTAGCACTTCAATTAATTCCTACAATTTCCATCATCATGCATCAACATCATATTCAAATTTTTATTTTCACATTCATGACATTTGCAATGCATGTGGGATAGTTAAATTTAAAGCCGTTATACTGCTGAAATTTTTAGAAAATAAAAAGAATTAATAAAGTGCTAATGATATTATGGTCATTAAGTTAAAAAAAATTACACACATCGGCTATAATCAAATTTAGAAGATACCAATAGTCTTGATAATTGTATCAGACTATGTAACGTACATATAAATGAATTGTTATAAGGGTGTCACATTTTGGTGGTATCAGAGCGTGGTTTAGGTGGTTTTAAGATCAGAGTGGGAATTAAGTTAATGGATTATATGTATATACATGCCAATTGTTGAATGAAATGTGTTATAATTCAAATGTATGCTTGCTCATTTCCTTGTTTTATAGTGAAAGATGGCATCCCAACAAGGTCAAGGTGTTGGGGACGGTGAGAGCGAAGCGTTAGTTAGTGCTAGGCAAGCTAAGGTCCCGCAACAGAATGTCACTCCACCAGTTGCACCACCTCCACTGCCATAGCTGAACTTTCTCAATCTTATGGCTGATTATATTCAACATAGAATGTAGGTTGAACAAGCTCAACAGCCATATCTAGCGACACAGGTACAACCTCCTGCTCCACCTAAAATGAAGCCTATTTTGGAGTAGTTGAAGAGATTGGGTGCTAAAGATTTCTATGGTTGTGATCCTTTGACACCTGCACATGTGGAAGAATGGCTGTTCAAGATTAAAAGATTATTTAAAATCACTCACAACCTACCTAAAGATAAATTTGAAGGTACTGCGACATTGCTCCATGGTCCTACATTCATTTGGTGGGACTCAGTACATAAGCATACCCTAAGTGAACAGTTGAATTGGGATTTCTTCTTGGCCCAGTTTGAAAAGAAATACACAGGGTCGGAGTATAAAGCAGAGATCAAGATGCTTTTTGGAGACTAAGACAAGGAAATAACACAATAGCAGAATATGAGTGCCTCAATGCCTATCTTGATGATTATCAATTGACAGAGGAGAAGTTATGTTAGAGATCTGATAGGGGTCTCTATAAAAATATCAAAAAAATATTGGGTGCACAACAACATCCAAATTTGTGTGCTTTGGTAGAAGTGACTATTAAGGTAGAAAGTATCCAGATAGATGAGGATAATAGACAAACTCAATTTTTGTAGAAGAGAAATAGGGGATAGTTCAATGGTTCGGTACTCAGAGTAAAAAGTCTAGGGGACCAGCTCCATCATAGAGTCATACATCAGTTGCACTAGGGTGTGGGCAAGGAAATACATTTTGTGGCAATGCCTTAATTACTTATGTGGGCAATACACCTAGAGGTAGAGGGGGAGGTATAGTTTAGACCTATGGCCATTATGGTAGATCTCACTGAGGAGGGTGCAGATATTTGACTAGTGCCTATTTCAAGTGTGGTTCAAAGGATCATTAGGTTAAGAATTGTCCAGTGGCTCAAGCTTCTATGGCTATATCACCAGTACCTGGTATTGGATCTTTATCATCTAGAGACCAAAGTCGGGGAGTAGCCCTTAATCCATCAACATCTAGACCTATTGCACAACCATTCTAAGGTCAGGGACGAGCTACAGGTCATACTTATGTAGGGAGAGCTAGAGAAGAGGAGGATGCTCCTGATATGATAGAAGGTAAATTCATGCTTATGACTGATTCTGTTTATGCACTTATTGATCCTGGTTCCACATGCTCCTACATAAATACTGATGTTGCACATGAGAAAAGGTTAAGAGATTCACAATTAGACCAGGACATTCTAGTGAGCAATCTTTTAGGAAATAGTGTTGTGGTGAATAGGGTGTATAGGAATTATCCCATTAGTACATAAGGCTTCTAGCTAACCTAATTGAACTCCCATTCTGCGAGTTTGATGTGATATTGGGTATGGATTGGTTATTTGCCCACCAAGTGATAGTAAACTGTAAACAGAAGAGAGTGACACTTAAACTCTCCGATGATTGGGAAATCACTATAATGGGTGAAAGAATAGACTTTCTATTAGATGTGATTTTAGTTACAGCTGCCAAGAGACTCATAAGAAAGGGGTGCATTTCTTACTTGTGTTATGCAGTGGAAACTATAAAGGAAGATCTTAAGGTTTCAACTGTGCCTACAGTGAAAGATTTTACAGATGTCTTCCCTGATGAACTACCAGGCTTGCCACCTGATAAGGAAGTCAAATTTAGTATTGATGTAGCTCCAGGCACGACATCTATTTCTATTGCACCCTACAGGATAGTGCCCACAGAACTCAAAGAATTTAAGATTCAGCTGCAGGAATTGTTTGATAAAGGCTTTACTATACCCAATATTTCACCACAGGGAGCTCCAGTACTTTTTGTATAAAAGAAGGATAGGTCTCTCAAATTATGCATTGACTACAGACAACTGAATAAAGTGACAATCAAGAACAAGTATCTCCTTCCATGTATTAAAGAATTATTTGATCAAATTGAAGGGAGGGAGTGTGTTTTCAAAGATTGACTTGAGATCGGGCTACCATCAATTTAAAGTAAAAGAAGCAGTGTGCCTAAGACTACTTTTTGCACAAGATATGACCACTATGAGTTTTTAGTCATGCCATTTGGGCTTACAAATTCCCTAGTAGCTTTCATGGATCTAATGACTAGGATCTTTAATCCTTATTTAGACCAGTTCGTGGTGGTATTTATTGATGATATTCTAGTGTATTCAAAGATGCTAGAAGAACATGACAAGCACTTACAAATTGTCTTGCAGATATTGAGAGAGAAGTAGTTGTATACAAAGTTCAGCAAGTGTGATTTCTAATTGAATGAGGTATCCTTTTTGGGTCACGTAGTTTCAGCTGAAGGGATAAAGGTTGACCCAAAGAAGATTCAAGCAACATTACAATGTAGAACGCCTAAACTGTTACAGAAGTTAGAAGTTTCTTAGGTTTGGTTGGGTATTATAAGAGATTTTTAAAAGGTTTTTCCACCATAGTAGTCCCACTCACTTGACTATTACAAAAGCATATTAAGTTTGAGTGGATGGATAAATGTCAATGAAGCTTTGAGAATCTTAAAAACATGTTGACAGAAGCCCCAATATTAATTCAATCAGAATATGGCAAGGATTTTGTGTTTTACAGTGGTTCCTCCAGGAATGCTTTAGGTTGTGTATTGATGTAGGAAGGTAAAGTGATTGCATATGCTTCCTGACAACTTAAGACTCATGAGAAGAACTATCCTACTCATGATCTTGAGTTTGTAGCAATTATACTCACTTTGAAGATTTAGAGACATTATCTCTATGGTGAGAAATGATATGTTTACACAGATCATAAAAGTTTGAAATATTTGTTCACATAAAAGGAACTTAATTCGAGACAGAGGCATTGGCTTGAATTGATAAAAGACTATGATTGCTTAATCGACTATCATCGAGGAAAGGCGAATGTAGTAGCTGATGCACTTAGTAGAAAATTTATGGTAGCCCTTTGGGCGATGAATATTAGATTGGATATGGCACAAGATGGAGCGATAATAGTAGAAATGCAAGTAAAACTAGACTTTCTTTAACAAGTGAAAGCAGCACAAAAGCTAGATGATCACTTGATTGCCATAATGAACAAAGTAAAAGAGGGCAATGAGGGTGATTACTCTTTGGGTGAAGATGACAACTTTTATTTCAACCGAAATTTATGTGTACCCGATCAAGATGAATTGAGAAAGAATATTCTCACAGAAGCTCATCATAGCAGCTACACGATGCATCCTAGTGACAACAAAATGTATCAGGACTTGAAATTACACTATTGGTGGCCAGGAATGAAACGTGATGTGACATAATTCATGAGTAAATGCTTGATATGCCAGAGGGTGAAAGCTGAACTCCAAGTTCCATCGGGTTTACTTCAGCCTATCGCGGTACCAGAGTGGAAATGGGATCGAGTAACCATGGATTTTGTGACGGGGCTGCCTTTGACTAGAAGGAAGCATGATGCTATTTGGGTAATCATTGATAGAGTCACTAAATTAGCCTATTTCACACTAGTATGGATGGACTATCCACTAACCAGTTCGACAGAAATCTACATTAACGAGATAGTGAGGCTCAATGAAGTATCATCCTCCTTTATTTCAGACAGGGATCTAAGATTTACTTCCCTGTTATGGAAGAAGTTGTAAGAAGCATTGGGGACAAAACTTCGTTTTAGTATTGTTTTTCATCCCCAAATTGATGGGCATTTAGAACGTCTAATTCAAATACTTAAGGATATGTTGAGAAGTTGTGTCCTTGAGTTTGAAGGTAGTTAAGAAAAGTATTTTCCATTGGCCGAATTTGCTTACAACAACAGCTATCAGTCCAACATCAAAATAATGTCATATGATGCAATTTATGGGAGGAAGTGTAGGACTCATTTATGTTGGACATAATTAAGTGATAAGAAGCTAATGGGGACCCATTTGGTTCGTGAAACTGAAGAGAAGGTATAGGTGATCAAGGATAGATTGAAAGAAGCCATAGATCAATAGAAATCAAATGCAAATTTAAGAAGAAAAGGCATAGAGTTATAGGTCGAAGATCAAATATTTCTGAAGGTATCACTGTAATGGCTCAAATAACGGGTTAGTCATAAACTGTAGTTTTCAAAATTGATCCGGGGTCAAAAATGCACCGTGGATGAGAAATAATTATTTGATCAACAGAAAATATAGGTTATGACTAGTATGGAGGTAAAATTTGGATTGAAAATGAAGTCAAATAAATCCTTAAAAGTCAAAATTAAGAAAAAACGGGACTCAGTTTAATTAATAAATTGGTTGACCGTATTTTGATCGGGCTATGAAAAATAACAAACGACATATAAAAAATTATTTTAAGACATGGATATTTTATAAATAATATTTAGGATTATTTGACACTGAAAAAAGAATGTTATGGTAACACCGAAAATTGAATTATCAGTCCGATTTGAGTGAGTTGGACAAAAAATAGACTCCGATTGAGTTAAAAAAATTTGTGTAGACATATAAATATATTTTATGAATTATGGAATCAAATTTGGGTGATATTGAGCTTGGAAAGTGAGAGAAATAATTTAGAGTGCTTAATTGGACCTAAATGGGTTGGATTTTGTTTGGCCCAAGCCCACCCATCTTAAGCCACTGTAAATATTATCAGAATTCTCTAGATAGAATTCTGCTCCATCATCTTCTTCCTCTCCTCCCTCTTGGCTGAACCATCCCTCCCATCTTTCTTTTCCAAATTTCTTCAATTTCTTTAATTTTTACACCAAAATCAACCACCCTAATATAATTTCAACCTCTCTAGTTGTAACACTCCCTCACCCCAGCAGCTCATGTCCGAATGAGGGTGTGCTATGCTGACTTCATCGGTTAAAATATCATTATATAAGTTATATATAAAACAAAATCACTCATACATTTCTTTTATTTTCAATATTTACTATTTATTTACTTTGCATTATAAAATAAATCATAGCATAAAAGTTAAACTATCTTTTTATATAGTAACATGTTCTTTACAAAACATACTATTTATTTTACAAATACTACAAAATAAAATTTACAAGATTATATACAAAAGTTGTGTAACCCACGATGTGTGCAACAGGCAGCTTTATTGGATTAGGTCACCGCTAGCTTTGTCTACTATATTCTATTTATTCTTTTCTAAATCTGCATGAGAAAACTCTCACGCTAAGCTCTTAGCTTAGTGGTGCATATAAATAAGGTAATAAACTATTTTATGCAATCATGCATTATCATATATCAACTCAGGCTTAATCATATTCTTATGCAAATACACATATCATGATATTCTAGCATGTATAGACATCAAATTATATTATTTTATCTCATACTTATTTATTTTATTACTGTCTTATTGTATAACACTAAATCTTTTTTTTATCCATGCCACAATTCATAATTCCATTTTTATTATCCATGTCACAATTCATAATTCCAGTTTTATTTTCAATAATTCTTTTATGTTCCATAACTTTTTTATTTATGTTTTCATTTATGCCTAGGACACCTATGAACCACTGACTAGGATAACAAAGTTGCCATCCAGGCACTTAGGAGGGTCACCCTGGCAATATGATGTGCGGATATAAGTGCCAAACCCGGCGTAGATAACCGTGTCAAACTTGGCGTAGATAATAATGTCATACCCGACATAAATAACAATGTCAAACCCGGCGTAGATAACATTGCAAAACCTGACATAGATAACATTGTCAAACCCGACATAGATAATAATGTCAAACCCGGCGTAGATAATCATACCATTAATGGTTTTCATTTTCATCTTACTCCCCCCTATTTGGCATGCCAAACTATCCTAAGTTGGTTCTAGTTAGGTGTTCTAGGGCTTATACAATTTCATTAAAATTCATAACAATTAATTTCATACTTTCCATGCATTTAATGTCTCAAAATAATCACATAATCACTCAATTAAAATAAAAATTACATAATATAACAAGGTTCTCATCATTTTACTCATTTCATTTCTCAACTCAAATGCTGCCTTGTTACTGGCATATTTTGTTCTCTGTCTTGGACCTTAATTTTGGTCATGTTAAAATCTGAATTTAGTTACATGATCTTCTTAACAATTTTAATAATAGATCTTATCTTTAATATGAAACTTGAATCACTTAATTCTGAGTTCTGTATCAAACGATAGGGTAAAATGAACAATGACTGATCACTAACGATTCTGTACGAATTTTCTGGACAGATTATAAGTCTAAAATTTATGAATTATTCTGGACAATTGCAAACTTATTCAGATGTTATGGTCTGAATAACAATTATATCTCTATGTCTTAGCTTTCAAATGGAATAAAGAACACACAAATCCAAGCTCCATAACTCAAGTTATAAGAGTTTAAGTACTTACTCCTCATTGCTAACAATTCTGCCCAACATTTCTAGACAGATTCTATGTCCGAATTTTATGAATTATTTTGGACAAATACAGACATATTCAGATTTTATGGTCTAAATGAAAGGTATAGCTCTATGTCTTATCTTTCAAACCCAATAAACAACATGCAAAATCGAGTTCCAAAAATGAATTTATAATAGTTTAAGTGCACAATGCTCATCAATTTCCAGCAAGGAACATACAAACTAATCACTTTCAATTTTTACCAAATTAAATCCTAAGTCTAGCAAACATGCATCCCCAAGATTTTCATCACAAAATAATATTAATTCAAAATCATCAGCATGCCAAATAATTAAATTATGCAAATAAGAAAAAATTAAAATAGGCTATTGCCTTAGGTTATGAACAAACCTCTCTTTTTCTCTTTTCTTTCCTTTTACTTCTCTTTCTCTTTTTCTTTGCTCCTTTGAGCCAAATCCTTGTCACTTTGAGTTCATAAAGTTCATAAACAAATCATTAAAAATTCATAAACCTAATTTCTCCCTTTCTCCTTACTCTCTTATGCTTCCTTAAGCATGAAAAATGGAATTTCCCATGCCTTTTCTCTTTTTTTCACACTTTCTTTCACTAGAATCAAGCTTTGGCTATGGAGGACAGAATTTTCCTCAATGAAAAATGGATAAGAAAGAGGAAGAAACAATCAAGAAGAAGATGACAAAAGTCATTAAGATGGGGGGACACCTAAGCTCAATCTATAAGCTTTCATTAATGCTAAATGCATGTATGCTAATTAGCTTCTTAAACTTAGCCACTTGGTGTGTTATGCTTCAAGAAACGTGGAAGACACTTAATGATGGAAAAATTCTAGATCAAGAGTGATAATTAAGAAAGGATAAGCAATTAAGGACAAAGTGACAAAATTACTTAATTAATGGAGACACCTAAGCATTTTTTATAAACTTTTCATTAATTTCTAATTCATGTATGTCAATTGACTTCTTAAAATGTGCCACTTGGTGTGGTTGGCCTCCATATGCATTTTGTTGCCCAGATATTAGACCAAGAAGGGGAGTTGAATTGGAGTTTCAAAAATTAAACTTTAAAGTGAGGAAATAAAATTGTTAATATTAGAAAAGATAGAGAAAATCAGACACAAAGATTTATAGAGGTTCAGGTATTAACAAACCCTACTCCTCTCCCCAATCGCAATTGGGAGTTTCACTAACACACTAAGTGTTACAATGGAGTTTTACAAGCTCACTCCCAACTATGGTGTTTCTCACAATGACTCACACCTAACCCAGAAATCCCTTGTGTTTTACTGGCTCACACAATAACCAATTCCTTTGTGTTTTACAGGCTCACACAAACAACCTATACTTTGTGTTTTATAGGCTCACACAAATAACCTATACTTTGTGTTTTATAGGCTCACACAAACAACCTACACTTTGTGTTTTACAGGCTCACACAAACAACCTACACTTTGTATTTTGGAGGTTCACACAACTAACCCTTACAAGTGTTCTTCTCTTAACCTAGAACTACCCAATGCTCACTTGAGTAAAGATTACAGAGAGAACTACTTATAAATCTTTATTGCTCAAATATGGAGAGCAAAAAGATTTTTACAGAGAATAGATTTGTTCTCAAAGTATAAAAGTACAAGATAGCTTGTGATTTGAAGTATATGCTAATCTTTTGTTTTTCTTATCATTCTCTATTTTTTAATGCCTAAATGACTTCCATTTATTCTCCCATGGCTGAATATAGCCGTTGGGGGACATTAATTTAGAAACTAGCCATTGTACCAACTAAAAAATCGCGTCTGACATTTTTCTCTTTCATTGTTCACGGGCGTGACTATGCTTGTCACGGGGGTGACAGTTCTTCCCAAGTCGAGACTGAAGTGGTGACCTTGGTCGTGAAGCTCTCTGAAATGTTTTGACATATGGAGTCACGGGCGTGACTTTAATTGGTCACGGGCGTGACACTCTTCCCAGCCGTGAGACAAGTGGTGACTCAGGTCGTGAAGCTCTCTGGATGAAATTGAATGAATCATTCACGGGGGTGACACCATCATTCATGGGGGTGAACATCTTCCCAGCCGTGACCGAAGTGGTGACTCTGGTTGTGAAGCTCTCTGGTAGAAATTACATGACTCTTCACGGGGGTAACACCTTTAGTCACGGGGGTGACTGAAATGCTTAGTTCACGGTTTGGTTTTCCTTCATGGCCGTGAACTTCAAATGTTGGTTTTGGTAACGGTTAGCTTCCTTCATGGGGGTGACTCCTAGAGTCACGGCAGTGAACATGCTACTTCTTGCTTTTTGTTTCTAAAGGATTATTCTTCCAATTCTCCATTCTTGCTATTTTAGTTTATGTCCTGTATAATATACTTACAAAAACAAGTATGTTAAATACAATATTGCTATATTATTTATTATCATCAAAATGACGGAAATACCCTTCAAGGTTAACAATCTCCCCCTTTTTGATGGTGACAAATAATCTAGTAATATGTGATTTTAAGAAGTCTCCCCCTCAAAATATACTTAGGATAAAAATTATAATGTGCAAGAATAGTAAATAAAGATGTAGCATCAAATAAGATTTTAAGTATATGCAAGTTATATGAGAAGTATATCAATACATACCATAATTCCTTTTTAAGACAAAAAAATATATGTAAGGTATATCATGGCATGTTTTTATTTGTAACTTGCTTTTTAAGGTATATGCAAAGTATACTTAGGGTATATTTAAAGTAATTATCTACTTTGCATATGAAAAGTTGAATCAAGATTTTAAAATCAATTCAAAGTTGATTCACAATTCTTATATTTCCTGTTTGATCATATATTACCTTATCATCTATTGCTAGTTTTCTCCCCCTTTTGGCATCAATCAAAAAGAATATGTAGATTGAAGTAAACAAATGCAAATTATATATTATAAAGGAAAGGATACAAGCTAAGAAAGAAAAATTTAAGATTTCCTACAAGAGCAAACATAACACAAAAAAGATCAAACATAACAAATTTAGGCTACTCTCTAGCCTATATCCTAGCTAGACATCCTATCACAAAGCCTAACTACTTCAGCCACAAGACTGTCGATCTGAGACTCCATGAAGTCCTTGAGGTTTTCCAACCTCTCATCCATGGAAGTCTGCAGCTGCTCAAAACGTGGTGCCAAGAGGTCGACCACTTGCTGCGCTATAGACGGTGTGGAGGCTGAGGACTGTCCAATGTCCTGAGCGATGCTGGAGTGGCTTCCTCAATCCTAGCCCTCTTTTTCTGCTGGACTCCTTGGAGGCCTGCTTTAAAATCCTCCATGTCATGATCTTGCCAGATAATCTCTCCAGCAGTATCAGTGAAGCGATAAAAGATATCGTTCTGGTAAACGATTCTCACTGCTGCTCCCATCTTGATGAATGACTCGATATCCAGCCTATCTCGTGGGTGTTCAGGAATGATGTTGAAGTGGTGATTATCCAGCTTCAAGTAATTGAGCTTCACTGCCATATGAGTGACATAAGCTCCAATCAAGATATCTCCTATGGGCTTGGTGGCGATGGAGAGAAGATGGTTTGCAAACCATCTAGAAAGCGCCACTGTGACTCCCCGGCGAGCCATCTCGAATAGGAAGAGTTCTGACTTCCTTATAGTACCATTGCTCTCTCCCCGAGCAAAAATGCTATAGGTTAGAAACCTATGCAAATACCTGTGTACTGGGGCCATGAGATGAGTGCTCTTCGTCTTCTTTACGTCCCAGCTACAGTTATATCCAAAATGAGTCCAGGCTGCAGGGGCAGAAAATTCTACCACAGTCTCATTCAGAACGCCATCTGATGGTAGGTTGAGTAATTCTCCAAAAGCGATGGCGGTGAGGGTGTTTGCATTGTTGCAGAGTTGAAATTTCACCACTCCAGTTGGTGAAACCTGCAAGGTGCTGAGGAATTCTAGTGTTGGCTGCCGTAGGGTTGGCAGATGAATTTCAACAAATTCTCGTAGATGACAGGCTTGAAGTTGCTCTATCATAGCCATCTCGAGTCTGAGATTACAGACTGTCTGCCATTCGAAGGACCTTGAAGATAAAATTGGTCTCTTCTTCAAAGTTGCGTACCGAGGATGGCAACTTTCGGGTATGATGTTCATGAGGTAATCTGAATACCTCTTCGGTGCATGGGACTTCTTTCTCTTCCCTTTTGATGAAGTAGACTCCATTTTGTTTGAAGAATTTTAGTTTGAAGAAGATTGTTTTTGACAGCCAAAAAGTATGATGAAATACCCTAGGACTGTCTGTTTTCTGCTGAAGATTCGAACTTTTGATGGAATTTATAGTGAAATATCAAGGCTTTGGGGTCGGAATCTTCAATGTCTCAATGAATGAGAGTGAATGAGAGTAAATGAGAGCGGTTTTGGGAGATGGAGAGTTGAAATGAAAATTGTAACCGACTGTTTGCTTATATATTTGATACATTCACGGGCGTGGCTTACGGTTTCATGGGCGTGAATCGTCGTGTTCACGGTTTGTTGAAGCAGTGTTCCACCCGTGAATGAAAGCGTGAATGCGTTCACGGACGTGATCGATGAACCTCATGGCCGTGAATGATCATCCATCACGGGGGTGAATAGGGTGTTACGGTCGTGAACGGATGAATTTCACTACTTATTCCCGTGAAGCAAGCCGTGACACAAGGCGTGAAAGCTTCTGTGAGTTTTTGAGGCGTACTGATTCACGGGCGTGAAACATTGTCACGGGCGTGACAAATCTCTACCACGGTTGTGACTTAAGCCGTGAAACTATGTTTCACCACTTGAAGCCGTGACGCATGCCGTGAACCTAAGTCGTGAACGACACTGCCTCTTTAGGCCACTTAAGTCACGGGCATGAGTATAAGTCACGGGCGTGACGCCCCTATAATTTTCATCAGATTGAATTTTAGTTCTTCAACAAGACTTAATTATTTAAACAAAGATTTCACTTCATAAAACATAAATTCTAATCAAAAAATTTATCTTATAATTTCATATTCTTGTAATCACAAGGTTAAACCATCAATCATACCTAGTTCTCTTTTAATGAAATTAAATCTTTCCTCATTTAGAGACTTAGTGAAAATATCTGCTAATTGCTTTTCTGTGCATATAAATTCTAATTCAACATCTCCATATTGAACATGATCTCTAATAAAGTGATGTCTAATGTCAATATGTTTACTTCTAGAGTGTTGAATAGGATTCTTTGAAAGATTTATAGCACTGGTGTTGTCACATTTTATAGGTATATGGTTCATCTCATGACCATAGTCCTTAAGTTGTTGTTTTATCCAATGGATTTGTGTACAACAATATCCAACTACTACATATTCAGCCTCAGCAGTTGAGAGAGCAACTGAAACTTGTTTCTTGCTAAACCAAGAAACCAAACATTCTCCGATGAAATGACAAGTTGATAAGAATGTGGACTCCTAACTTTTCCCCAAAAGCACGCTCAAAGGGGAAGGTTTGAACCCAGCCTTATAAACCAGTCCAGGAGTTCCTCCGCAACCGATGTGGGACGCATCATCCCCCACCCCCTTAAGACCCCGACTGCCTCGGTCGGCGATCTGTCGTAACCCAAAGGGACACCGGTGTACAGGGCTGGCTCTGATACCAAATGATAAGAATGTGGACTCCTAACTTCGGCCCAAAAGCGGGCTCAAAAGGGAAGGTTTGAACCCAGCCTTATAAACCAGTCCAGGAGTTCCTCCGCAACCGATGTGGGACGCATCACAAGTACCTGAAGTGCTTTTCCTATCCAAAAGACTACCAGCATAGTCTGCATCTGAATATCCTATAATATAGAAAGATGAATTTCTAGGATACCATAAACCTAGATGCAATGTACCATGTAAATATCTTAATATCCTTTTTACAGCATTTAGATGAGATTCTTTTGGACATGATTAAAAACGCGCACATAAGCAAACACTGTACATAATGTCAGGTTTAGAAGCAGTGAGATAAAAGTGATCCAATCATACCTCTATAAAGCTTTTCATTAATGCTCTTACCCTTTTCATCTTTGTCCAATTTTGTTGATGTGCTTATAGGAGTCTTGGCATTTTTGCATCCTTCCATACCAAATTTTTTGATTAAGTCTTTGGCATATTTGGATTGGTTGATGAATATTCCCTCATTGCTTTGTTTGATTTGTAGACCAAGGAAATACTTAAGTTCTCCCATCATGCTCATTTCAAATTCCCTAGTCATGCACTTAGCAAATTCTTGACAAAGCAGCTCATTAGTAGAACCAAATATTATATCATCAACATAAATTTGAACAATTAGTATCTCATGCTTATGCTTTTTGATGAACAGTGTAGTGTCAACATTTCCCTTTGTGAAGCTATTTTCTAGTAAAAAAGAACTTAGTCTTTCATACCAAGCTCTTGGAGCTTGTTTTAAACCATACAAAGCTTTTGAAAGTTTAAAAACATGATTTGGTAAATTGTAGCTTTCAAAACCTGGTGGTTGTTCTACATACACTTCTTCATCTATATAGCCATTTAGAAATGCACTTTTCACATCCATTTGAAAAAGTTTGAAATTCATGTGACATGTATATGCTAAGAGTATTCTTATAGCTTCTAATCTAGCTACCGGTGCATATGTTTCATCATAGTCTATACCTGCTTCCTGATTATATCCTTTTGCAACTAGTCTTGCTTTATTCCTGGTTATTAACCCTTGTTCATCTAACTTATTTCTAAATACCCATTTGCTGCCTATGATTGGATGATTCTTAAGTCTTGGTACTAGGTTCCATACCTTATTTCTCTCAAATTGGTTAAGTTCCTCTTGCATGGCAATTACCCAACTTTCATCATTAAGAGCCTCATCAATGTTTTTAGGCTCAATTTGTGAAATAAAAGCAATGTCAGTGACTAAATGCTTAAAATGAGATCTAGTACTTACTCCCCTTGATAGATCACCAATTATTTGCTCTTTTGAATGATTTCTGTTCATTCTCCATTCTTTTGGAAGTTCTTGCTCCAATTGTTCTTGATTTTGAGGTAGTAGTTTTTCTTGATCTTTTTCTTCATTTCCATTTTCAATGACAAGTTTTTCCATATTATCTACAACATCATCAAGAGCACTACCTTTCACAAGATCAAGTCTACTAGATTCATTAAAAACAACATGCATGGATTCTTCCACTATTAATGATCTCTTATTAAATACTCTATATGCTTTGCTGGTTGTAGAGTATCCTAAAAAGATACCATAATCAGACTTAGAGGCAAATTTTCCAAGATTGTCCTTGGTGTTCAATATAAAACACTTGCATCCAAATACTCTAAAGTATGATACTAAGGGCTTTCTTCCATTCCATAGCTCAAATGGGGTTTTGTTTAAAAGAGGTCTTTTGAAAACTCGATTTGAAATATAACATGCAGTGTTTGTGGCTTCTGCCCAAAAATAAGTTGGTAATTCATATTCATTAAGCATTGTTCTTGCCATTTCAATTAATGTTCGATTTTTCCTTTCAACTACACCATTTTGTTGAGGTGTTCTAGGAGATGAGAAATTATGTGAAATGCCATGTTCAAGACAAAAACTTTCAAAGTTTTCATTTTCAAATTCTTTCCCATGATCACTTCTTATTTTTTAAATGCAGTACCCTTTTTCATTTTGAACTCTTTTAGTAAAGTTTTTGAAATTTTCAAAAGCATCACTCTTTTGAGCTAAGAAAATTACCCAAGTAAATCTAGAGTAATCATCTACGATGATAAATGCATAATGTTTACCTCCTAAGCTAGCAACCCTAGTAGGTCCAAATAAGTCTAAATGTAAGAGTTGAAGGGGTTTTGAAGTACTTACTATGTTTTTGGCTTTGAAAGATGACTTGTGTTGCTTTCCTCTTTGACAAGGATCACATGTCTTGCCTTTTTCATATTTAACTCTTGGTAATCCTTTTACTAGCTCTCCTGTGCTAAGACTTTGTATTAAATCCATGTTAGCATGACCAAGTCTTCTATGCCACAGCCAAGATTCATCACTAGTAGTCACAAGACACTTAGATGAATGGTTAGATAGTTCATGTAAGTTTATTATGTACGTATTGATATCTCTATTTCCTTTAAATATTTCTTGATCATCAATAGAGATTACAAGACATTTATTTGAAGTGAAGATTACTTTGTTTCCTTTATCACATAATTGACTTACACTTAACAAGTTATGTTTCAAGCCATCAACAAGTAAAACATCCTTAATAAGAGTAGTACCATTAACACCAATAGAACCAATGCCAATTACCTTACCCTTTGCATTGTTTCCAAAGGTAACTTTACCTCCATCAATACTTTTGATTTCATTGAAGAGTTCTTTGTCTCCTGTCATATGCCTAGAGCATCCACTGTCTACTAGTCATGCATTTTTGTTTATTGTGGACTCGAGGCATACCTACAGAGTTACAAATCAAGTATGATATTTAGGTACCCAAATGAGTTTGGGTCCTTGGGGGTTAGCACATGAAGGTTGCCAATGAGCCTTCCTTATCCAGTAATGTTTATTTATGTGACCTATTTCCATACAATAATTACATTGTTTAGGTCTAAACTTGCTTTTTGGTCTTACACTGTATTTAAATGCCATAATTCTATTAGACTGATTTTGAAAGCAATGGCATGCACATTCATGAATAATTTGCGTTTTTCTTGATGCATGCTTCTTATACATAAAGGCATGATTCTTTTTCTGTATAGAGTGTTTAACATTCTTATTTTTTGGTGCTGTTCTAATAGGTGTGGAGATGTTATGTTCTTTAGATTTAACAAATACAATTTTGTTAGAAGATGATGATGTGTCCTTAAACCCTAGACCATGTCTAACTAAAGGTGGTCTTTGAGACACAATGAGAGTATCTAAGTTCTCTTTACCCTTGTGAAATTTAGAAATGGAATTTCTAAGTTCTTCAACTTCATTTTTCAAAATATTATTTTCTTTTAACAGTGAAGCTGTTGAGGGTCTTGATGAGTATTCATCTAATGACTTTTGAAGAGATTCATTAGATGATTTAAGCTTTATGTTCTCATTTTCTAAGCCATCTATCTTATTTTTCAAATTAGAGATATTATTTCTATAGATACTAAATTTAGTTCTATATTTCTCTAATTCTATATTTAATTCTTCTATTAGGCTTTGCTCATCATCATCATCATCATCACTATCACTATCATTATCACTACTATCATTATTGAAAGAGTATGAGTATAGTGATCTTACTTTTTCCGAGACGTGATCTTCAATAGCCATGAAACATAGGTTGACCTCTTCACTTTCATTATCATCTTTTTCACTTGAAGAGCTTTCGTCATCCCATGTGGCTTTGTGACCTTTCTCCCAATTGTCTCTTTCGTATTTGCTCTTATGCTTCTTGAGCCTTGGACATTTTGGTTTGATATGTCATTTCTTTCCACATTCATAGCATTTTACCTCTTCCTTACTTCTGTGTGTATCATTTGAAGTTTGTTTGAGGTTGCTTTGCCTGAATTTGCTCATTTTCTTCTCAATGATTCTTTTTAATCTTCTTGAAAGAATAACGATGTCATCATTTTCATCATCACTCATCTCTTCATCATCTTCACTTTCTTCTTGAGATTTTGAAGTAGAGGCTTTGAGTGCTAAGGGTTTTCTTTTCTCTGGCTCTGCTTCAAGCTCTCTATCTCTCTTTACTGCCATCTCATGTGTGAGAAGCTTGCCAATCAGCACATCAGTGTTCATGATACTCATATCTTCATTTGTTTTTTCTATGCCAGCAACTCTTGAACCATAGTCTTTAAGAGGAAGACTTCTCAGGATTTTATTTTTTACATCTTCCAAACTCAGATGCTTCCCAAGTTTCCTCATTCCATTTATAATGGATAGAAGACGGTTGGTCATGTCAGTGATTGACTCATTTGATTTCATCTTGAAGAGCTCATATTCTGAGGTTAGAAGTTGAATTTTCTTGGATTTGACTTGCTTAGTTCCCTCATGATAGTTTTCCAATGTCTTCCATATACTATAGGCTGTTGAGCAGTGCTGTATTCTCCCACATTCTTCAATAGATAATGAGCTTGATAGAATTGTCATTGCCTTCTTGTTTTTGAAATTTGCTCTTCTTTGGAGCTCTGTCCAATCATCTCTTGATAGGATTTCCTCTTCACCATCAGCTCCTGTTCTGGTTGGTGGTGTCCATTCTTTTCGTACACTATCCCATACTTCAATTCCTTCACTTTCCAAGTATGTCTCCATCCTAAACTTCCAATGGGCATAATTTGCTCCATCAAAGTACGGTTTGAGACTCTGGAATCCTTCACTGGCCATATCTTACTCTTTACTAGTGCTTTTTAGGCTTCGATGCTAGACAAGGCTCTGATACCAATTGTTGCCCAGATATTATACCAAGAAGGGGGGTTGAATTGGAGTTTCAAAAATTAAACTTTAAAGTGCTGAAATAAAATTGTTAATATTAGAAAAGATAGAGAAAATCAGACATAAAGATTTATAGAGGTTTGGGTATTAACAAATCCTACTCCTCTCCCCAATCGCAATTGGGAGTTTCACTAACACACTAAGTGTTACAATGGAGTTTTACAAGCTCACTCCCAACTATGGTGTTTCTCACAATGGCTCACACCTAACCCAGAAATCCCTTGTGTTTTAATGGCTCACACAATAACCAATTCCTTTGTGTTTTACAGGCTCACACAAACAACCTATACTTTGTGTTTTACAGGCTCACACAAATAACCTACACTTTGTGTTTTACAGGCTCACACAAATAACCTACACTTTGTGTTTTACAGGCTCACACAAACAACCTACACTTTGTGTTTTGGAGGTTCACACAACTAACCCTTACAAGTGTTCTTCTCTTAACCTAGAACTACCCAATGCTCACTTGAGTAAAGATTACAAAGAGAACTACTTATAAATCTTTATTGCTCAAATATGGGGAGCAAAAAGATTTTTACAAAGAATAGATTTGTTCTCAAAGTATAAAAGTACAAAATAGCTTGTCATTTGAAGTATATGCTAATCTTTTGTTTTTCTTATCATTCTCTTTTTTCTTAATGCCTAAATGACTTCCATTTATACTCCCATGGCTGAATATAGCCGTTGGGGGACATTAATTTAGAAACTAGTCGTTGTACCAAATAAAAAATTGCGTCTGACATTTTTCTCTTTCATTGTTCACGGGCGTGACTATGCTTGTCACGGGGGTGACAGTTCTTCCCAAGTCGTGACTGAAGTGGTGACCTTGGTTGTGAAGCTCTCTGAAATGTTTTGACATATGGAGTCACGGGCGTGACTTTAATTGGTCACGGGCGTGACACTCTTCCCAGCCGTGAGACAAGTGGTGACTCAGGTCGTGAAGCTCTCTGGATGAAATTGAATGAATCATTCACGGGGGTGACACCATCATTCATGGGGGTGAACATCTTCCCAGCCGTGACTCAAGTGGTGACTCTGGTTGTGAAGCTCTCTGGTTGAAATTACATGACTCTTCACGGGGGTGACACCTTTAGTCACGGGGGTGACTGAAATACTTACTTCACGGTTTGGTTTTCCTTCATGGTCGTGAACTTCAAATGTTGGTTTTGGTAATGGTTAGCTTCCTTCACGGGGGCGACTCCTAGAGTCACGGCAGTGAACATGCTACTTCTTGCTTTTTGTTTCTGAAGGATTATTCTTCCAATTCTCCATTCTTGCTATTTTAATTTATGTCTTGTATAATATACTTACAAAAACAAGTATGTTAAATACAATATTGCTATATTATTTATTATCATCAAAATGACGGAAATACCCTTCAAGGTTAACACATTTTATGTCTCAATTCATGCATTTAATTGATGGATATTCTAATAAATCCTCAAATTTTTGGTAAATTGCAAATTGACCCTTAAATTTTCAAAATTTGCAAGTTAATCCTTTACAGAAATTTAACATCTGAAAATATTTTGAACACTTTATTAGGTATTTTCCACACTTAATTACCATTATTTTAATTCTTTTTCGATAAAATTTCAATTTCAAACTTCGGTCAAACCGACGAGTCGATTTAACAACTCGGGTGACTTAGGTCTAAATTAGCGGATATGACATTAGTAGCTAATAAAATTCTTTAATCTTCATTTGGAGGGTTAGATTTGAAAGAAATCAAAAGAGATAAGTTTAGATACAATTTGGAGGTAAGTGAAATTAATTGTTTTAAATTGGTTTAATGGTTCAAATAGGTAATTTAAGGTTTGTAGATGATAATTATGAAGTTTAAATTTTAGAAAAGCAAAATAATGGTGGATTAATGAAGGGTGAATTTCAGCCATGGTAGGTTCAAGCGATGGTGAAGGTGCTTCCAAGGAAAAGGCTAAGGAAAATGAAGCCTAGGAAGGCCAAAGGAAGAAAATAAGGCTAGTGATTTCAAAATCTACTTATTTACATTGATTAAGCATGATTTAGGGTTCTGGAAATTAGAAATTTAGTGTGTTTTGCATGTAATTGATATTTGATGCTTAAAACATGATTAAGGGATTATAAAAAGTGAATTAGAATTATTAATTTCAATTAAAAAAATTCATTAGCGGAAATTGAAAAATATGTCCCTATTATGTGAAAAATGTATATTAAGGTATAATTACATTTTAGTGTAATATTATGTTACGTATGGAATAATGAATGTATAAATTAGTGAAATGAATAATTAGAATGTGAAATGAATAATTAGAATGTGAAAGAATAATTTTAATGATGAAAATCTAATGTAGGCTGAAATATGAAGAAGATGAAATTATTATTTTCCTTGCTAATTAAATAAAAATTTAGTCATAAAATGCAATATAAAATACTATTTGAATGTATAAAAATTTATTGAGAATTTTTAAAATATGTATGGAATATTTTTCTAATTATTTATTATTTTATGATTTTATGCCTAAAATAAAAAATAATGAATAAAGTGTGCGTAGTGAGCTTAATGAGTTTATTGATTATTAATGATGAAATATTGATATATTAGAATTGAAAGTGTGAAGATTTATGGTAGAGATAAAATTTTTATGGATGAATAAAATGTTAAGTAATTAATAATGTAAAAATAGTGGAATTTATAAATTTAATGGAAGTTGAATTAAAAAAATAAGATATTGCTCTTAGTTATTTTTCTCAAGGTTAAATCTACCCTATAATATAATTGGCTAGCCATAGGGACATCATTACTGTGGTGTGAGTCATGGCGATTCATTTATGTAAGCTAATGACGATCTACCTCAATGATAATGATTCAATGATCAGTGTACAGTGTAGTGCTTACGTGGTCCTTTAGGATTACTCTTCAATATGGTGGACTTTTGGGTCCACATCCCATATATCTGATCCAAATATTTTCAATCGGATTGAAACTAGGGGCAAATGTGAATAAAAGTAGTAAAAATGATATAAGTGAAAATTATGATAAAATAAAATAACTGAAAAATGTGAGAAAGATGATAAATGTGTAAAATATTATAAAAATGATATAAGCGAATATTATGACAAAATGAAATAAGTGAAAAATGTGAGAAAAATGATAAATATGTAAAATATTATAAAAATGATATAAGTAATAAATATGTTAAAAATGATAAAAATGGTATAATAATAATAATGATAAATGTGATAAATGTGACAAAAATAATAAAATTGAAAAATGAAATATAAGTGGAATAAAAATGTTAAATTATATAGTTAAAAAGGAAAAAAATGAAAAAAATATGGTTGGTGGTAAAAGTATAAATAAATGCAAAGCAGTGGCATGATTATAAATAAATGAAAATTTAGGAACCAAAGTGAAATTTGTAGCTAATTAAATAGAATATTGAAAAAAAAAACTATAGGATTAATTGAGAAAATTTGTTAAATTTAATGAAGATATTAATTAGTGAAATAAGGGTAAAGAATAATAAAGCATTGATAAAAAAGAATAATGAAGATATTAAATAGAAATTTTGAATAGTGTATTAAAAATATTATTTCATGTATGAGTGCATGAAAAACATAAGTCAATGAAAATTCTTAGATTAGTAATCACCACTGGGCATATTGATGCTCAGCACATAGTTATTTGACTGCATGCAGGTAGTAGTTGAAATGGGTACAAGAGCAGGCATACAAGTTTTAGGAGCTGATTGAAGAATAAATAATTGTAGGCTAGTATCAAGAATGACATGTATATATATATATATATGGATATGGAGTTGTAGGAATGAAATGTTGTACATATTTATGATAAATGATGTTTATGAATTAGTATATGTGTAAGGAATGGAAATGATAATTGTGATTGAATGGAAAATATTTTGTATTATATCTGTATTGTTGTGCCGTAAATTGGGTTGTGGATTGTTTGCAGTGCAGGTGAGGTAGTTAATTTATATCCATTATGCTACCGAAATTTTTGAAAAACAAAAAGGATTAATTAAGTGCTAATAATATTATGGTCATTTAATTAAATAAAAAAAATTGGTACACATCGGCTATAATCGTATTAATCCAAGTAACGTACGTACAAAATGATTGTTATAAAGGTGTCACAGTTTTGGCAGTATCAGAGCGTGGTTTAGGCGGTTCTAAGATCGGAATGGAAATTAAGTGAATGGATTATATGTCTATACATGCCAATTAATGGATGAAATGTGTTATAAGTCTAATGTATGTGTGCTTATTTCCTTGTTTTATAGTGAATGATGACATCGCAACAAGGTCAAGGTGTTGGGGATAGTGAGAGTGAAGCATCAATTAGTGTTGGGCAAGCTGAAGCCTCGCAACAGAATGTCACTCCACCAGTTAGACCCCCTCCACTGCCACAGCTGGATTTTCTTAATCTTATTTCTAATTGTATTCAACACAGAATGCAAGATGAACAAGTTCAACAGCCACAGCTAATGACACAAGCACAACGTCCTACTCCACCAAAAGAAGCCGATTTTAGAGCAGTTGAAGAAATTGGTAGCTAAAACTTTCTACAGGCGTGATCCATTAACTCTTCTGCAAGTTAACGAATGGTTGTTCAAAATAAAAAGGCTATTTGAAATCACTCATAGCCCGCTTGAAGAGAAATTTGAAGGTACTGTGGCATTACTTCAGGGTCTTGCATTCATTTGGTGGGATGCAGTATGTAAGCATAGACTAGTTGAATAGTTAAATTGGGATTTCTTCTTGGGCCAGTTTGAAAAGAAATACATAGGGTCAAAATATAAAATAGAGATACAAGATGCATTCTGGAGACTCAGGTAAGGAAATAAGATAGTAGTAGAATATGAGCGCCAGTTTGAGCGCCTCAGTGCCTACCTTGATGATTATCAGTTGACAAAAGAGAAAATTATGTTAGAGATTTGAGAGGGGTCTCCATAACAAGATAGACAGATAGTGGGTGCATAACAACATCCAAATTTACGTGCATTGATAGAAGTGGCTATTAAAGTAAAAAGTATCCAGTCAGATGTAGCTAACAGACAAACTCGATTTCAACAGAAGAGGAAGCCGAGACAGTTCAGTGGTTCAGGTGCTTAGAGTAACAAGTCTAGAGGACCAGCTCCATCATAAAGTCATACATCAGTTGCACTAGGGTGTGGACAAGGAAATATATTTCGCGGTAATGCCTCAACTACTTCTGTGGGTAGTCACCTAAAGGCAGAGGGGGAAGTGTAGTTCAAACTTGTGGCCATTGTGGTAGATCTCACCCATAATAGTGTAGATATTTGATTGGTGCCTATTTCAAATGTGGTTCAAAGGATCATCAGTCGAGGGATTGTTTAGTGGCTCAAGCTTTTATTGCTATATCACCGGCACATGGTATTGGAACTTTACCATTCATATGATTAGGTAGGGGAGCAGCCTTTAATCCATCAACATCTAAACCTTATGCTCAACCACCCTAGGGTCAGGGAAAAGATATAGGCTGTACATATGCAGTGAGAGCCAGAGAAGAGGAGGATGCTCCTGATGTGACAGTAGGTAAATTTATACTTATGACTGATTCTATTTATGCACTTGTTGATCCTGGTTCCACACATTCCTACATAAATATTGTTTTTGCATAGGGGAAAGGGTTAAAATATCAACAATTATACTAGGATATTCTAATGACCCATCCTTTAGGAAACAATGTTATGGTGAATAGGGTGTATAGGAATTGTCCCATTAGTGTGCAAGGATATGAATTCCTAGCTAACCTAATTGAACTTCCATTCCATGAGTTTGATGTGATATTGGGAATGGATTGGTTATCCGCCCACCAAGCGACAATAGATTGTAAACAGAAAAGAGTGACACTTAAACTATCTGATGATTGAGAAATCACTATTGTGGGTGAAAAGAACAAATTTCTTATTAGATGTGATTTCAGCTATAGCTGCTAAGAGACTTATAAGAAAAGGGTGCATTGCTTATTTGTGTTATGCAATGGAAGCTAAAAAGGAAGATCTTAAGATTTCATATGTGCCTACAGTGAAAGATTTTTCAGATGTCTTTCCTGAGGAACTACCAAGTTTACCACCTGATGGGGAAGTTGAATTCACTATTGATGTAGCTCCAGGCACGACACCTATTCCAATTGCACCCTACAGGATGATGCCTACAGAACACAAGGAATTGAAGATTTAGTTGCAGGAATTGCATGATAAATGCTTTATTAGACCTAATATTTCCCCATGGGGAGCACCGATACTCTTTGGAAAGAAGAAGGATAGGTCTCTCAGATTATGCACTCACTATAGACAGCTGAATAAGGTGACAGTTAAGAAAAAGTATCCCCTTCCACGTATTAAAGACTTATTTGATCAATTGATGGGAGCAGGTGTATTTACAAAGATTGACCTACGATCGGGCTACCATCAGTTGAAAGTAAAAGAAGTAGATGTGCCCAAGACTACTTTTCGCATAAGATATAGTCACTATGAGATTTTAGTCATGTCGTTTGGACTTACGAATGCCCCAACTGCTTTAATGGATCTAATGAATAGGATCTTCCATCCTTATGTATACCAGTTCGTAGTGGTATTTATCGATGATATTTTGGTGTATTCGAAGATGCTAGAAGAACATGACAAGAACCTATGAATTGTCTTTCAAATATTGAGAGAGAAGCAACTGTATTCAAAGTTCAGCAAGTGTGACTTCTGGTTGAATGAAATATTATTCTTAGGTTGTGTAGTTTCTGCTGAAGGGATAAAGGTGGATCCAAAGAAGATTGAAGTAATCTTGCAGTGGAGAATACCTAAGACTGTTACACAAGTCTGAAGTTTCTTAAATTTGGCTGGGTATTATAGGAGATTTGTAAAATATTTTTTCATCATAGCAGCTCCACTCACTTGATTGTTACATAAGCATATTAAGTTTGAGTGGATGGATAAATGTCAATGAAGCTTTGAGAAGCTTAAAAACATGTTGACAAAAGCCCTAGTATTATCTCAACCAGAATTTGGCAAGGATTTTGTGATTTACAGTGATGCATCTAAGAATGGGTTAGGTTGTGCATTGATGTAAGAAGGTAAAGTGATTGCATATGCTTCCTAACAACTCAAGACTCATAAGAAGAATTATCCTACTCACAATCTTGAGCTTGTAGCAATTGTACTTGCTTTGAAGATTTGGAGACATTATCTTTTTGGTGAGAAATGCTATATTTATACAAATCATAAATGTTTGAAATATTTGCTCACAAGACAGAGGCATTGGCTTGAATTGATAAAATACTATGACTGCTTAATCGACTATCATCCAAGAAAGGCGAATGTAGTAGCGGATGCACTCAGTAGAAAATTTATGGCAGCCCTTTGGGTGATGAATGTCAGATTGGATATGGCATAAAATGGATCAATAATAGCGGAAATGGAAGTAAAACCAGACTTTCTTCAGCAAGTGAAAGTGGCACAAAAGTTAGATGATTGCTTGATTGCCATAGTGAATAGAATAAAATAGGGCAATGAAGGTGATTATTCTTTGTGTGAAAATGACAACCTTTATTTCAACCAGAGATTATGTGTACCTGATCAAGATGAATTGGGAAAGAACATTCTCACAGAAGCTACACTATTGGTGGTCAAGAATGAAATGTGATGTGACAAAATTCATGAGCAAATGCTTGATATGCCAATAGGTGAAAGCTGAACAACAAGTTCCATAGCATTTACTTCAGCCTATTGCGATAACAGAGTGGAAATGGGATCGAGTAACCATGGATTTTGTGATGAGTCTGCCTTTGACTAGAAGCTAGAATGATGCTATCTGGGTAGTCATTGATAGACTAACAAAATCAGCCCATTTCATACAAGTATGGATGGTCTATCCGCTGACCAAATGGGAAGAAATATACATCAATGAGATAGTGAGATTCCATGGAGTACCATCCTCCATTATTTTAGACAAGGATTTCAGATTTACTTCCAAGTTCTAGAAGAAGTTACAAAAAGCATTGGGGACAAAACTTCATTTTAGTACAACTTTTCATCCCTACTCTGATGGACAGTCAGTGCTGTGATTCAGATACTTAAGGATATGTTGCAAAGTTACATCCTTGAGATTTAAGCAGTTGGGAAAGGTATTTTCCATTAGCCGAGTTTGCTTACAACAATAGCTATTAGTTCAGCATCAAAATGGCACCATATGGAGCACTTTATGGAAGGAAATGTAGGACTTCTTTATGTTGGATAGAATTGAGTGAGAAAAGGCTAATGGGGACATATTTTGTTTGAAAAACTAAAGAGAAGGTACGTGTGATCAAGGACAGATTGAAAGAAGCTATAGACCGATAAAAATCATATATAGATTTAAGAAGAAAAGATATAAAATTCCGTGGGTAAAAAATATTTTATTTGATCATTGCAAAATAGGTTATGACTAGTCTAGGAGTAAAAATTGGAGTAAAAATGAGGTCAAATAAATCCACAAAAGTCAAAACTAAGAAAAAAGGGACCCGGTTTAATTAATAAATTGGTTGACCATACATTGACCGGGCTATGAAAAATAGCAAACGACATCTAAAAATTTATTTCAAGACATGGATAGATTCTAAATAATATTTAGGATTATTTGACAGTGAAAAAGAAATTTTACGGTAATACCAAAAGTTGAATTATCTGTACGATTTAAGTAAACTGAATACAAAATAGACTTCGATTGAATCAAAAAATTTTGTGTGGACATATAAATATATTTTATGAATTATAGAATCAAATTTGGTGAAATTAAGCTTGGAAAGTGAGAGAAAAAATTTAGAGTGCTTAATTGGGCCTAAATGAGTTGGGCTTTGTTTGGCCCAAGCCCACCCATCTTAAGTCACTATAAATAGGCTTAATTATCAGAATTCTCTAGATAGAAATCTACTCCATCATCTTCTTCCTCTCCTCCCTCTTGATCGAACCATCCCTCCCATCTTTCTCTTCCAAATTTCTTCCAATTTCTTTAATATTTACACCAAAATCAACCACCCTAATATAATTTCAACCTCTCTAGTAGCTAGTAGAAGTTTTTAATCTTCATTTGGAGGGCAAAAGTGGAAGAAAATCAAATGAGACAAGTTTAGATACAATTTGGAGGTAAGTGAAATTAATAGTTTTAAATTGGTTTAATGGTTCAAATAGGTAGTTTAAGGTATGTAGATGATAATTATGAAGTTTAAATGAGTTAGAAAAGCAAAATAATGATGGATTAATGAAGGGTAAATTTCAGCCATGGTAGGTTCAACAGAAGGTGAAGGTGCTTCCTAGGAAAAGGCTAAGAAAAAAGAAGTCTAGGAAGGCCAAGTGAAGAAAATAAGGTTAATGATTTCAATATCTACTTATTTCCATTGATTAAGCATGATTTAAGGTTATGGAAATTAGGAATTTTGTGTGTTTTGCAGGTAATTGATAATTGATGATTAAAACATGATTAAGGGATTATAAAAAGTGAATTAGAATGGTTAATTTCAATTAAAAATATTAATTAGTAGAAATTGGAAAATATGACCCTATAATGTGAAAAATGTATATTAAGGTATAATTATATTTTAGTGTAATATTATGATACATATGGAATAATGAATGCATAAATTAGTGAAATAAATAATTAGAAGGTGAAAGAAAAATTTTAATGATGAAAATATAGTGTAGGCCAAAATATGAAGAAGAGAAAATTATTATTTTCCTTCCTAATTAAATGAAAATTTAGTCATTAAATGCAATATAACATGATATTGAATGCATAAAAATTTATTGAGAATCTTAAAATATGTATTGAATATTTTTTGAATTATTGATTATTTTATGCCTAAAATGAAAAATAATGAATAAAGTGTGCTTAGTGAGCCTAATGACTTAATTGATTATTAATGATGAAACATTGATATATTATAATAGAAAGTGTGAAGATTTATGGTAGAGATAAAATTTTTATAGATGAATAAAATGTTAAGTAATTAATAATGTAAAAATAATGGAATTTATAAATTTTATGGAAGTTGAATTAAAGAAATAAGATATTGTCCTTAGTTATTTTCTTGATAGTTAAATCTAGCTCATGATATAATTGACTAACCATAGCGACACCATTACCGCAGTGCAGATAATGGCGACTCGCTTATGTAGGCCAATGACGGTCTACTTTAGTGATAATGATTCAGTGATCAGTGTATAGTGCGATACTCGGATGGTCCTTCGGGATTACTCTTTAGTGCAGTGGATTTTTGAGTTCATGTCCCATGTATCTAGTCCGAATATTTTTTATCAAATTGAAACTAGGGGCAAATTTGAATAAAAGTAGTAAAAATGATATAAGTGAAAATTATGATAAAAATGAAATAACTGAAAAATGTGAGAAAAATGATAAATGTGTAAAATATTATAAAAATGATAGAAGTGAAAATTATGAAAAAAATGAAATAAGTGAAAAATGTGAGAAAAATGATAAATGTTTAAAATATTATAAAAACGATATAAGTAATAAATATGATAAATATGATAAAAGTAATAAAAATGATAAAAATGATATAATAATAATATTGATAAATTTAATAAATGTGACAAAAATAGTAAAATTGAAAAATGAAATATAAATTGAATAAAAATGTCAAATTATATAGTTAAAATGGAAATAAATGAAAAAAAATATAGTTAGTGGTAAAAGTGTAAATAAATGCAAAGTAACAACATGATTGTAAATATATAAAAATTTGGGAACCAAATTGAAATTTGTTACTAATTAAATAGAATATTAAAAAAACTATTGGATTAATTGAGAAAAATTGTTAAATTTAATGAAAATATTAATTAGTGAAATAAGGGTAAAGAATAATAAAGTATTGATAAAAAGAATAGTAAATATATTAAATAGAAAATTTGAATAGTGTATTAAAAATATTATTTCATGTATGAATGCATGATAAACATAAGTCAATAGAAATTTTAGATTAGCAATCACCACTGGGCATAATAGTGGTCAACATGTAGTTATTTGACTGTGTGTAGATAGTAGCTGAAAAGGGTCAAGGAGCAAACGTACAAATTTTGGTAGCTGACAAAAGAATAAATAATACTAGGTTAGTATTAAGAATAACATATATACATATATATATATATATGTATATATGTTATTCTTAATACTAACATATATATATATATATATACATATATATATATATATGTATATATGTTATTCTTAATACTAACATATATATATATATATATATATATATATATATATATATATATATATATATGGAGTTGTAGGAATGAAATGTTGTACATGTTAGAGGAGTGCTCTAGAGGCAATCACCTTTAGCAGATAATATACAAATTTATTTGATTAATAAAAGGGTTTTTTTTATTAATTTGATGTTCATTTGATATATGAATTGATAAGTGATCTTAAATCAATTAATGAAGTCCTTGATACATAACATAGCATGAAGGAAATCATAATGAGATCATGATATTGAGATTCTTATCATGTGTAATTATGTTAGTATCAAAATTATCCCTAGTCATAGGATTAATGAGACAAGACATTATTAATCCGGACAGACTAACACATATTACACTCCTTGTTTGGATCGTGTAGTAGATCTCATAATCTATAAACATGAGATGTTTAGAGTTAACATGTGGATACTTGTTAAGTGTAGCTAAGTACATTGGATAACCAATTATGAGACAATCATATGGATAATTTATTCAAATGTCAGTGATAGTCTCATCATAGCAATGGTGCAAGTAATCTTAGACTTGAGGTACTAAAGGATGTCTTGAATATTGATTCTGTATTTTGACAATATTCCTTGTTGCCTTAGGGAGGTTGCTCACAGGGTGGTGATTAGATACAACTTGAGGTATTCAAAGGTAATTGGGTAACCAACAAAGGATTCACCACTGCTGATAAAAGGAGTGTATACCCATGGCCTCTTGTCGTGATCATTACTCGGGAATCTCTGGCCGAAGTGGAAATGTCATAAAGATGACTCCAATGATATATCTAATAGAGTAACGAGCCTTAGGGACAAGAACTAACATTACTTGGACTAGATGTGACGTAGTTAGTCTAGTGGGAGTTGACACATGTCCATACTCAGAACCAAGTGGAGTATAGAATGGTGAAAGGAATAATTGCACGAAAATTGTCTATGGAAAGGTTCATAGTCAAACCACTGACTTTCCAGTCAATTGGGGGTCATGATGTGTTGCTAGATACCGCTCATGACTTGCTTGAATTAATTGTTAATTTAAGTGGCCAACATAACCAGGACCCTATTGGGTCACACACATTGAAGATGTTGAGAATGAGTAAAGTTGTTTTGGATATGATCCAAAATATAAGAGAATTATTTTTCGATGGATTGTGATGAGATCGCACGAAAAAATTGTTTGAGAGGGTCATGGGCCCGCATGGACTAGGCAGGCTGCTGGCCTACCTAGCGAGGCAGTTGGGTTGCACAGCAGGCCTAGCGCGCTGCTGCCTCCCTCCCGTTGGCCAAGGGGCAAATTTTGGCCTTAATTAGGCCAATTATGACCAATTACTATTTATTCATTTCCCTTTTCCCTATTTTTGACTTTTCATCTTTTCTTTGAATTTGATTCAAATAGATAAGACATTAAATGACAAAAAATAGACATGAAAATATTTTTTTGTAAAAAAATAATTTTAAGACAACAAAAATTCTCTCAATAATACTTTCAAAGCTAGCACTTTGAGTTTATTCAAATCATTTCTTTTAATAGTTTCTTCTTCATTCTTCGCATGGATTATCATTAGAGATATCCTAATGTGGATTGTTGTGGTTTGCTAGAACCCAACAAAGTGAAGATTTGAAAAACAAATAAGAAATTACAAGGTATAATATCTTATCTCTATATTTACATAAATTAGTTTTAATGGCACAAGTATAATCTTTTATTTCGGATTTTAAAAATTTTATTTTTGCATTGCATTTATAAATATGATTCATTCTTCAAAATTCAACATTGGTATCAGAGCCCCATTGTGTCCATTAAAATTCATTTTAATTGAAAGTGCAATGGGATTTCAATGTTTTGATATTTTGGATCAATAGGTTTTGCAAAATTGAAATTAATTTGTAAAATATGTTTTACTCATTTTTATTTTTCTAATATGATTATGGATGATCAAGGATGATTATTTTGATTGAAAAATGAT
Organism: Triadica sebifera; assembly: GCA_023653625.1. Classification (NCBI taxonomy): domain Eukaryota; kingdom Viridiplantae; phylum Streptophyta; class Magnoliopsida; order Malpighiales; family Euphorbiaceae; genus Triadica; species Triadica sebifera. Next base: position 12,411,187 of record CM042900.1, read on the forward strand.
TTGAATGTAATTCAAATAATTAATTTCGAATTTATTTCAAAAATGCCTAAAATTGTATTGTTTATGAACATGTGTTGTTTGACTTAATTGATGTGGCTGGTTATATTTTTCTTGTAATCTGATTATGAAAATATTATTTAGACATATTGAGAATATGTTGATGCCTCTAGAAGTGTACAATAGTTAATTAAAAATTATTTTAATTAATTTTTTAAACAAACACAAAAACGGGACTGTTTTAGCATACCCGGTGGGGCTGTTTTGTTTGATTTTTTTGTATGTGTTTATTTTATTTTCAGCATCTTGAAATATTTTTTATGTGAATAAAAATATGTTATTTTTATGTTAGATGCATGCCAAAATTAGTTTGCAAGCATTTGAAATTTTGAAAAATTATAAATGCCGAATTAGTCATTTTGAGCATCTAAGTGTGTTTGTTCGTTTGTCTTCGTAATTTTGGCTTGTACCAAAAATATTTTGATGAAATTGAGTTGACCTAAAATGATTAGAATGATGATTTGAAGTTCTGAAAAATTTAAAATTTTTTGAAATTAATTTTGAATTAATTTAAGTTGTGCAATTGTAATTCTAGTATGAATAGAAATTGGTATGTATATTAAAATACAATTGTTTAATTTTAACATCATAATATTATGATTTTAAGGAGAATTAATTTTGAATTATTTCTAGAAATGTGGAATTTAATTTGATTTGATTAAATATTAAATTCCATTTTAAAATGACATACAAAATTAAATTAACGAAAAGAATACATATAGACAATTTCAGTTCAAGTGTTGAATCGATCTACAAATTGAAATCCAAAATTGTCATTTTCCTTTTGTGCATTAGAGAATGCATGTTAGGGGTGTATGAAAAGGCATGATGGATGATTATGGACTTGGGCCCAATGTGATTGAGTATGCATGAAATTATTTTGTTCTGTGGTAAATAGGGCTTGCGTGTCCCTACCTCTCACTACAAAAAAAATTACGAATTAGCGACGGAATATTCTGTGGCTAAACAGATAAATTTCGTTATTAATTATAAATAGAGACAGATTAGTGACGGAAAACATCCGTCGCTGACAATCTCCTAGCAAACAAGTTAGCTAGAAAAATAAATTTCGTCACTAAACTTAACGACGAAAAATCCGTCGTTACGTTAATTTTGTGTGTCAGTAAAATTTGTTGTCCTTTAAACGACGAAGTCCACTATTAGAGACTAATTAGCGACGAAAAGTTTTGGTAACTAAAGTAGCTACGGCAAAAATCCGTCGCTATTTTATTTTTTTCTTGTTAAATACTTAATTATTGTGACAAAAAATTCCGTCATTATTTTATTTTTTAAATTCGCGACGGAAAATCCGTATCTAATTATAGTAATAGACATATCTGTTATTATTTTATTTTATTTTATTGTAAAATAGAGACGGAAATTTGGTCGCTAATCATAGTGACTGACATATCCGTCACTAAAATTTTTAGTACGGACAAAAATAGCAAGAGAAATTTTCGTCGCTACTTTTTGAATTCATATATAGCGACGAAAAATTCCGTCGCTATTTTATAGTTTTTAAAAAAATATATGTAGAATTTTGTTGTCACTATCAATGTCATACCTGTAATATAATTTAAGAAATAGATATACATTCTTCAAAATAATTTCTAGGCAACCAAACCACAAACACCATAATTTATCAAATGTATTTACGATAGTCTCAGTATTAAAAATATAATACATAAAAATATGGTTAAATATTCTAGTTCTAAATATTCTAATCATCATTTAGCATGTGAATCTGTAGTAGGCTATTTAGATGGTGGCTGTTGACCTGTAATTGAATTTTCGGAAAGTACCAACTGCATCAAGTTTTCCAACTGTGAAATCCGCTGGTCTCTCTCCTGCAACTGTGTCTGCAACGATGAGATCGCCTGGTCTCTCTCCTCGCTCTCCTGCAATCGTGTCTCCATAGATGATATCAATTGGTCTCTCTCCTGCAATATGCCTTGTATTGATGAAGGCAGAGGAACTAGAGGACTAGAGGAACTGAAAGATGATGACTTGCAACCCAGACCATACAGTCGCTGCTTTTTCTCACCTCCTATGGTCTCCACATATATCTTAGTATAATCAACCGGTTGAGGTTCCGTAGAACCCTCAAGAGGTTGAGAAGCAGCTGCCACACGTTCCTCTATGTGGTCCTAAGATAAAATGGAAAGAAAATTAAAGTAATAGACACAGATGAATTAAAGTTTTCAATAATATTCATGCCAAAATTTTTAAATTAAAGTTTTCAATAATATTCATGCCAAAATTTTTAACATTTTATAATGTAAGAGTCACTTACAGCAATCTCCTTGGACCTACTGTCAACAAACTGACCATCTGATTTCTTCATATGTAGTTTTCTGAAGATCTCATAAGCATTGCGCTCTCGACCCAATTCTCTAGCCTAAAAAATCATGTGTTCATTGCAAATGAACATATACCAAAACATACAATTTTTTGGAAAAATTAAAAATTAAAAATTGTATATAATTTGCAGTTTAAAAGTTAAATGTCTTACCAAATCTCTTGTGTGCTCAATGGCCGACTTTGATCCTCCAGTCTGGCGAGAGGTGTAATATCCGTTAATTTAGGCACCGAGTCGCATGTTTTGCGAAATTGACGCGTTTGACGATCGGAGTCTAAATTCGGATTTTTACAAAAATTGATTAAGAAATGGTTAAATTAAATTATAAATGCCTATTTAAGTGATTATAGAGTTTAAAGAAGTTGATTTATGGTAAAGGACTAAATTGCAAAATTTGATAAGTTTTAGGGTCAAATTGCAAATTACCAAAAATTGGAGGATTAATGAGATTAATTGAAAATCAACATATTAATTTTGGGCACATTTTGTTAGTGTTGGCCGGCCATGATACTAAAGGAAGTGAATTAATATTGATTAAGTGTAAAATTGGGAGAAAATGGTCAAATGGTGGGTCCCACATGAAGACTTTTTGGGTACCCTATTTAAGGCTTTCTTTTCTTCTTCTTCTTCTCTTCATTTTCTGCTTCCTTCTCTCTTTTCTTTACCAGTCACGCCAGCTTCATCCATTCCTCCATAGCTCACCTTGATTCTAGAGAGAGAAAGGAAGGGAAGAGAAGAGAAAGAGCAAGACAAGGTGATTTTCATAGCTATAACTCATAAGGAAGCTGGAAAGAACAAGAAAGAGGAAGAAAAATCAAGTTTGGTAGAGAGAGAAAATCTCCAAAGTTGTGATTTGATGAAGAAAAGTGTAAGGTAAGAAGTATTTCTTCTTCTTCTTTTCTAAAGGAAGTTTGAATTTTGAACTCATCCAAGACTTATATGGAAAGAGAGAGAAACTAGGGTTTTGAAAGAGAGAAAAAGAGTTAGGGTTTTGAGAAAATCATATGGAAATAATGAGTTATGATGTTGTAAGAGTTCCAAATGACAAGGAACAAGCTCTAAGGAGCAAAGGAAAAGAGAAAGTTACCTAAAAGAGTGAAGGAGAAAGATTAAGGTTTGTGCATAACTTAAGGCAATAGCCTATTTTTGTTTAAAATAATGCATGCTGAATATGATTTTAGATAAATGCAATTTCAAGAATGATGATGATTATGGCAGGAAACAATAGGATTAGACATGTATGAATGAGATCCTTGTGTGACATTGAATTAATGATGCATGCTAGAGAATCTTGTATGATCAAAACATTTACATGTATTGGAGAGTAATAAGTTGGGTAAAGAACCTTAGAAATGCATGAAATAGAATTTGGTATGATTTGGATGATTTTAGAATGAATGAAATGTGAATATGCAAATTTCCTGCTGAAAGTCACGGGTGTGACTTTTGAGTCACGGGTGTGAACTTGAGGGTTCACGGTTGTGACTGATTGTGTCACAGTTGTGAATTTTTGGGTGGAAATGGTACTATTCATTCCAGAAGCGTTCACGGGTTGGAATCACGGAAGTGAACTTATTCACAAGCGTGAATGAGTAATCACGACCGTGAATGCTTTTGGGCAATTCATTCCAGTAGTGTTCACAGCTTGGGATTACGGGCGTGAACTAATTCACGGGCATGAAATTAGTAATCACGGTCGTGAATGCTCTGTATTTGTAATTTTGAATGTGGTTATCAAATGAAGAATTCAGGTAAGTAAATAAAAGTCATTGTCTATCCAGTGAAATAAGAATGATATGAATATAGATATATGTATATATATATATATATATATATATATATATATATGTGAGAATGTGATATAGAAAAATGAATTGATGTAGAAAAATGAATTGTCATGGATGATATATGAAATCTGATGCAGATGATAAACATGAGAATATTGATGAATCTAGTAAGTGAATCAAAAGATATATGAGTATGACTATATGTTTGCAAAACAAGAAAATTGAGATGTTGATAAATATGAGAATAATGATTGATGTGAAAATATAAAGAAGCCCATTACTCAACTTGCGGACTAGAATCAGGATAGATGACATGTCATTAAGGGGGCGAACGGTACCGTACTATACCTCAACCAATGTGGCTAAAGCTTGTGAGAGCGCAATTGGTCTGGGATGCTCAATCAGTGTGGCTAAAGCTCGGAGAGCGCTACTGACTTGAGAAAGCTCCGATGAGCACATATGAATGAGGACAAGGTGACATAAGCTTTTGTGAGCAGCCTTGATCCGGTTATTCATCTATGATGAAATTATACTCAATCAATGTGGCATAAGCTTGTGTGAGCGCCATTGATTTGAGAAGCTCTTATGAGCCAGATAGTGGACAGAGTGGCATAAGCTTGTGTGAGCGCTCCTGATCCATAACCCGTATCCAGTCATTCCAAAATTTAGAGTGATATGGGCAAGATAATGAGGATATGTCGGAAAAATAAGAAAAGGAAAGAATAAGAAAATGATGATGATATGAGTTTGAAATGAAATGATAAAGAGATTTACAGAATAATTTGCCATTAAAGATAAATGAAAATAACATTGTCTATATGAGCACGACATTTATACTTGTATGAAATAGAAATATGTCGATAGTCATGCAAGCAAACATTTTATTTCACAAAATGATAATTGTTAATGCTTGTTGCATGATATAGTATATTGCCTTATTTATATGTACCACTAAGCTTAGAGCTTAGCGTGGAGTTTAATTTCCACGCAGATATAGAAAGGTAGCTGAAGACGCTAGATAAAGCAAGCGGTGATCCCATTCAAGTAAAGCAGCCGAATCTTGAGAAAGTGGGTTACAAGTTTTGAAACTTTTGTATTTGACTTTTATATTAAAGAAATGTTTGAGTTTGTAAAACCTACTTTTAAAGTTTGTTAAGAATTATTCTGATGTTAAAAATTTCTATTCTATGTAACTAAATTGCACTCTGATTTTTATTTATATCCATATATACATGAGTAAAAAAAATATGAAGTATTCGAAAGACAGGCGGCAGCGCTTCCTTATCTGGGCATGTGCGGTTCGGGTGAAGAGGTGCGGTCACCACAAGGTTTTTGGTATCAGAGCACGGTTGGTGTTTCTGGATTTTGATATTAAAGCTCGGTTGGATGGTTTTGGATTTTTAAAGTGAATTTTGAAAATGTTTTTCTTGAATGTACCCACAATTGCATTTTTGGAGTTGCTGCTTTATTGATTAGGGTCGTTGCCTTTATGTTATAGGTACGATATGGCTTCAGGATCAAGACGATTAGTAATAGAAGAAGCTGAGAGTAATGAGCCTTTCGAGGCAAGAGCTTCATTGCAACCAAGTCGTCATGGAGCTGCGGCACTGAGATCTAGTGCCAGCTCACTCCGTGAACATTCAGCTATTAATATGGGTCAGATTGAGCTCATGAGAAATATGATAGATCTGCTACAGAGAGCATCACGATCCGATTCATCTGGATTACAATTCGAGAGACTGAGGAAATTAGGGGCATCTGATTTCTATGGTAAACAAGAAGATGACCCCTCAGTGGCAGAATTTTAGTTGGAACGAGCAGAGCGAGTATTTGATTAACTGCACTGCATAGATGAGCAGAAATATGAATATGCAGTATCTCTGCTACAGGAGCATGCATACGATTGGTGGCAATCTGAATCACAGAGCACAGAGGCTCCTGACCCTATGACATGGGAATTCTTTCTAGAGAAGTTTAAGGAGCAGTATATTCCTCCTATCTACACAGACAACAAGAAGAGAGAGTTTCTGATGCTAAAACAGAGGGATATGTCTGTAATAGAATATGAGAGAGAATTCACTCATCTTTGCAAGTATGCTGGTGGTATTGTATCCACTGAGGCAGATAAGTGCCGACGATTTGAAGATGGATTGAGAGATACGATCAAGTTACAAGTTTCAGCCCTACGACTGATGAGTTTCCCCAATTTACTAGCATCTGCTAGAATAGTTGAAAGAGTCCTGGCGACACAACAGCCAGTACAGATTAGTGGGGTTAGTAGACTAACGGCACAACCAAATGGAGTACAGTCTAGTGGCAAAAGAGCCAGATCTTTTGGTAGCCGATTCCAAGCTGGGAGTTCCAGCAGATTTCATTCTTATAGACGGGGACAGCCAGTAAGATCTACTTCATCGGCAACCAGTACATCGACACAGGCATCACGTAGGTCTACCACTCTACCGGTGTGTTAGCATTATGATCGTTTGCATCCAGAAGAGTGTTGGTTGATGACAGGAACATGCATGAGATGCGGCTCCAAGAACCATATTAAAAGAGATTGTCCATTGCTACAGTTTGGCAGAGGTTCAAGGAGTGTTGAGTCAGTGCCGATACAGATTATGGGACAAGGCAGAGGATGAGGCAGAGGTCAAGGAAGAGGAGGCCGTGCAGGGTCAAGCCAGTTCAGATCAGATACAGTAGAGAGACCTGAAGGCAGTAGAGTTGCTCCAGCAAGAGCTTATGCCATACGAGGCCGAGAGGAGCAGGATGCACCTGACGTCATAGTGGGTAAATTCCTTCTCTTTGGCTCTTGTATACATGCATTGATCGACCCTGGGTTAACATACTCATACATATGCACACCATCATCGGGTAAAAAGGGTCTAAAACCAGAGACTCTAGAATATGAGATTCGTGTGACTAACCCGTTAGGACACAGTGTGCGGGATAGAAAAGTGTTTAGGGATTGCCCAGTCGAAATTCAAGGCAAGCAATTTCTGGCAGACCTAATAGAGTTACCATTCCGCGAGTTCGATGTGATCTTGGAAATGGATTGGCTAGCTTGCCATGGGGTGATAATAGATTGTGGAAAGAGGCAAATGAGAATTAAAGTTTCAGAACAAGAAGAGATAGTAGTGATGGGTGAGTATAGAGGATATCCAAATAATGTGATATCAGCGTTGGAAGCTCGAAAACTCATTAATAAGGGATGTGAGACTTACCTAGCGTATGTGATAGATACTCGAAAGAAAAGTCCAAAGTTGACCGACATCCCAACTATTAGTGAGTTTTCTGATGTGTTCCCTGAGGAGTTACCAAGACTAACACCTGACCGAGAGATAAAGTTTGCTATTGAATTAGTACCTGGCACCGCTCCTATATCTATTACACCATATAGGATGGCACCCATAGAATTTAAAGAGTTGAAGATACATTTACAAGAAATGTTAGATAAAGGATTTATACGACCTACTGTATCACCATAGGGTGCTCCGGTACTATTTGTAAAGAAGAAAGACGGTACTTTACATTTTTGCATTGACTACAGACAGCTTAATAGGGTTACTGTTAAAAATAAAGACCCACTACCTAGGATTGATGATTTATTTGATCAGTTGAAAGGTGCAAGTATATTTTCAAAGATAGATATTCGATCGGGGTATCATCAATTGAAGATCAAAGAGTCAGATGTATCTAAGACGACATTCAGGACTCGTTATGTTCATTATGAGTTCTTGGTGATGCCATTTGGATTGAGGAATGCACCGGCATTTTTTATGGACCTAATGAATCGAGTGTTTAGGCCATATATTGATCAATTTGTAGTTGTATTCATTGATGACATTATTGTCTATTCAAGAGATCGAGTAGAACATGACCAACATCTTATAAAAGTATTGCAAACTTTGAGGGAGAAACAATTGTATGAAAAGCTATCTAAGTGTGAATTTTGGTTAGAAGCAGTTAGTTTTCTGGGTCATGTAATTTCAGCAGAAGGTATTCGAGTTGATCCTGGTAAAAACGAGGCTATTTTTAATTGGAAACCACCTCGAAATGTGACAGAAGTGAGAAGTTTTCTTGGATTAGCCGGATACTATAGGAGATTTGTGAAAGGATTTTCATCTGTAGTGAATCCTTTGACACGATTGCTGCGAAAAGAGATCCGTTTTGAATGGACAGATAAATGTCAAACAAGCTTTTATCGATTGAAAGTAATGTTGACTGAAGCACCAGTTTTGACTCAGCCTACTCCAGGAAAAGATTATGTTGTGTACAGTGATGCAAGTTACAATGGGCTAGGATGTGTTCTTATGCAAGAGGGAAAAGTGATTGCATATGCCTCCAGACAACTTAAGCCTCATGAACTTAACTATCCGACGCATGATTTAGAGCTTGCAGCGATAGTTTTTGCTCTTAAGATTTCGAGACATTATTTGTATGGAGAAAGATGCTACATTTATACAAACCACAAGAGTCTTAAGTATCTTCCTTCACAGAAAGAGTTGAATCTGAGGCAATGAAGATGGTTGGAATTGATTAAAAACTATGATTGTGTGATCGACTACCATCCAGGAAAAGCTAATGTGGTTGCAGATGCACTAAGCAGGAAAATTTTAGCTGAGATGCGAATAGAATCCACATTGATGTAGAGAATTAAAGATGTCCAAAAACAAGATGAGAAGTTAGTAAAGATGGTGGAAGCCTTGAAAAATAGAGCAAAGTCAGAATTTTCCTTAACAAAAGATGGTACTGTGTATTTCAAAAACCGAATTTGTATGCCAAGTATAGAAGAGTTGAGGATAGAGATTTTAAAAAAAGCTCATGAAACGGTTTATACTATGCACCCAGGTGGGAGCAAGATGTACCAAGATTTGAAAGCACAATATTGGTGGTCGGGGATGAAAAAGGATATCACGGAATATGTTGCTAAATGTCTAATCTGTCAACAAGTGAAAGTTGAGCATCACTTACCCACAGGATCACTACAACCAATTTCCATACCAAAATGGAAGTGGGAGAGGATAACAATGGATTTTGTGTCCGGTTTACCGGTAACTCAGAGAAAACATGATGCAGTGTGGGTGATAGTGGATCGATTGACGAAGTCAGCACATTTTCTACCAGTCCGAATGGACTATACTTTAAACAAGCTAGCTGAGATTTATGTGAATGAGATAGTGAGACTTCATGGAGTACCTGTATCTATCATTTCTGATAGAGATCCCAGGTTTACATCGCAGTTCTGGAAGAGTCTACAGCAGGCTTTGGGAACTCGACTAAATTTTAGCACGACATTTCATCCGCAAACAGATGGACAATCAGAGCGAGTTATACAGTTGCTAGAGGATATGATGAGATGTTGTGTGCTTGAATTTCAGGGAAGTTGGGATCGACATTTACCTCTTATGGAGTTTGCCTATAACAACAGTCATCAAACGAGCATAGGCATGGCTCCTTATGAAGCTTTATATGGGAGAAAGTGTAGAACACCAGTATGTTGGATTGAGTTGAATGAGAAAAAGTTGATTGGGCTGGAAATAGTTCAACAGACTGAAGAGAAAGTTAAAGTGATCAAGGAAAGGCTAAAGGCTGCACAAGATCGACATAAATCATATGTCGATTTAAAGAGGCGAGATATAGAATATGTTGTAGGTGACAAAGTATTTCTTAAAGTTTCGCCTTGGAAAAAGATATTGAGGTTCAGTAAACAGGGAAAGTTAAGCCTAAGATTTATTGGTCCTTATGAAATACTGGAAAGAATAGGACCAGTGGCTTACCGATTAGCTCTTCCTCCGGAGCTAGACAAAATTCATAACGTGTTCCACGTTTCAATGTTAAGAAGATATCGTTCAGACCCAACCCACATTATACCGATTGAGGAAATAGAGGTACAGATAGACATGTCTTATGAGGAAGAACCAGTGGCTGTAATAGCATATGAAGAGAAAGTTCTCTAGAACAAGAGAGTTCCTCTTATTAAAGTTTGGTGGCAAAATCATACAATTGAAGAAGCCATTTGGGAAAGTGAAGAAGTGATGAAGAAGCAGTATCCCCAGTTGTTCAACCCCGAATGAACAGGTTAATTTTGAGGACAAAATTATTTTAAGGGGGAGAGAATGTAATATCCGCTAATTTAGGCCCCGAGTCGCACGTGTTGCGAAATTGACGCGTTTGACCGATTGGAGTCTAAATTCGGATTTTTACAAAAATTGATTAAAAAATGGTTAAATTAAATTATAAATGCCTATTTAAGTGATTATAGAGTTTAAAGAAGTTGATTTACGGTAAAAGACTAAATTGCAAAATTTGATAAGTTTTGGGGTCAAATTGCAAATTACCAAAAATTGGAGGATTAATGAGACTAATTGATAATCAACATATTAATTTTGGGCACATTTTGATAGTGTTGGCTGGCCATGATACTAAAGGAAGTGAATTAATATTGATTAAGTGTAAAATTGTGAGAAAATGGTCAAATGGTGGGTCCCACATGAAGACTTTTGGGTACCCTATTTAAGGCTTTCTTTTCTTCTTCTTCTTCTCTTCATTTTCTGCTTCCTTCTCTCTTTTCTTTACCAGTCACGCCAGCTTCATCCATTCCTCCATAGCTCACCTTGATTCTAGAGAGAGAAAGGAAGGGAAGAGAAGAGAAAGAGCAAGACAAGGTGATTTTCATAGCTATAACTCATAAGGAAGTTGGAAAAAACAAGAAATAGGAAGAAAAATCAAGTTTGGTAGAGAGAAAATCTCCAAAGTTGTGATTTGATGAAGAAAAGTGTAAGGTAAGAAGTATTTCTTCTTCTTCTTCATCTTTTCTAAAGGAAGTTTGAATTTTGAACTCGTCCAAGACTTATATGGAAAGAGAGAGAAACTAGGGTTTTGAAAGAGAGAAAGAGAGTTAGGGTTTTGAGAAAATCATATGGAAATAATGAGTTATGATGTTGTAGGAGTTCCAAATGACAAGGAACAAGCTCTAAGGAGCAAAGGAAAAGAGAAAGCTACCTAAAAGAGTGAAGGAGAAAGATTAAGGTTTGTGCATAACTTAAGGCAATAGCCTGTTTTTGTTTAAAATAATGCATGTTGAATATGATTTTAGATAAATGCAATTTCAAGAATGATGATGATTATGGCATGAAACCATAGGATTAGACATGTATGAATGAGATCCTTGTGTGACATTGAATTAATGATGCATGCTAGAGAATCTTGTATGATCAAAACATTTACATGTATTGGAGAGTAATAAGTTGGGTAAAGAACCTTAGCAATGCATGAAATAGAATTTGGTATGATTTTGATGATGTTAGAATGAATGAAATGTGAATATGCAAATTTCCTGCTGAAAGTCACGGGTGTGACTATTGAGTCACAGGTGTGAACTTGAGGGTTCACGGTTGTGACTGATTGTGTCACAGTTGTGAATTTCTGGGTGGAAATGGTACTATTCATTCCAGAAGCGTACTATACCTCAACCAATGTGGCTAAAGCTTGTGAGAGCGCCATTGGTCTGGGATGCTCAATCAGTGTGGCTAAAGCTCGGAGAGCGCTACTGACTTGAGAAAGCTCCGATGAGCACATATGAATGAGGACAAGGTGACATAAGCTTGTGTGAGCAGCCTTGATCCGGTTATTCATCTATGATGAAATTATACTCAATCAATGTGGCATAAGCTTGTGTGAGCGCCATTGATTTGAGAAGCTCTTATGAGCCAGATAGTGGACATGGTGGCATAAGCTTGTGTGAGCGCTCCTGATCCATAACCCGTATCCAGTCAGTTCAAAATTTAGAGTGATGTGGGCAAGATAATGAGGATATGTCAGAAAAATAAGAAAAGGAAAGAATAAGAAAATGATGATGATATGAGTTTGAAATGAAATGATAAAGATATTTACAGAATAATTTGCCATTAAAGATAAATGAAAATAACATTGTCTATATGAGCATGACATTTATACTTGTATGAAATAGAAATATGTCGATAGTCATGCAAGCAAACATTTTATTTCACAAAATGATAATTGTTAATGCTTGTTGCATGATATAATATATTGCCTTATTTATATGTACCACTAAGCTTAGAGCTTAGCGTGGAGTTTAATTTCCACGCAGATATAGAAAGGTAGCTGAAGACGCTAGATAAAGCAAGCGGTGATCCCATTCAAGTAAAGCAGCCGAATCTTGAGAAAGTGGGTTACAAGTTTTGAAACTTTTGTATTTGACTTTTATATTAAAGAAATGTTTGAGTTTGTAAAACCTACTTTTAAAGTTTGTTAAGAATTATTCTGATGTTAAAAATTTCTATTTTATGTAAATAAATTGCATTCTGATTTTTATTTATATCCATATATACATGAGTAAAAAAAAATTATATGAAGTATGAGAAAGACAGGCGGCAGCGCTTCCTTATCCGGGCACATGCGGTTCGGGTGAAGAGGTGCGGTCACCACAAGAGGGGCCTGTACCTGGTCCACTAACCTCGGTCTGTCGGTTCCTACTAGCTGCTTCTGATTTTGCTCTTGCTTCTGGCTTAGCCTAATACTCAAGCCAATGTGGCCAATCCTCCTCATATATGCTATCAGGCCTCACTCCTTTCCTCTTCCATGTGTGGACCAAAGTTAAATGTCTTACCAAATCTCTTGTATGCTATCGAGCATGCCACGAACATTTCTTCTGTAAAAAGAAAAAAAAATGCAACACAATAGATATATATGGTTATATAACAAAAAAAATATAAAATGTTTGAACTAATTAGATATTCAATTAGAATTTTCATTTTGCTTATATACCTCAAATTCTTCAAAGTAAATCTGTTTGGCCAACGCAGACACTTTCTTCCATCCGAATGCTTTAGGTTCAATCATTTTCTTTAAAGATTTTATAATAATCACCGAACACTTGTGAGATGGAATCAACCTGTAAATAATATAAAACATAAGAACATTATTAATAAAAAATAAAGCACAAAAACCAATATACTTATTTAATATATATTTATTAGTTATACCTCTCACTCTCAATCTCTACCACAATCTTGTCACCAGCTGAAAAAGATCTAGCAACAGATGACGATGTCACTAGTGTGGTAAAAGGGGGAACATAAGTTGATGGTGATGGTGTAGAACCTAGTGCATCTGATGATGGATCCACCGTGTGTGTAGGAATGAGAATAGATGGTGGTCTTTGATCTGATAAAGGTGATGGGGTAGGGGATGGTGATGATAATGATGACTGAAAAAAAAAGCGAAACACCATAATTTCGTCCACGTCCAACTCTACCTTCATCACATTCATGTCCATGGCTTGTATGTGTCATCTACACTAGTACATAAAAAAATAGCATATACAACAAGTATATACCACAATCATGTATATTACAATATTATAATCCTAATAAATGAAAAAAAATATGTATTTCAAGTTATAAATTTTTGATACAATTACAAAAGTCTAATTGTCACTATCATTATCACTATGTAGTGAATCTTCAAACATATCATCTGATTCATATGGAACTTCCAACTCATCTTCAATGTCAATATGATCATCTTCAATTTCTATCAAGCCACCATTTGAATCACATAAGTTTGTTGGATCTTCATCTATATGCACATGGTCAATATTATTTATATCATCATCTTGAAATGGTGGTGCAATAACCAACTTTGAACTACTTTGTGAAGAATATGGTACTTCAATATTTGATCAAGCTTTTATTTTGCAAACGGCCCACCAGTCACCATTGACAGGAGATAAATTTGGATATGTGCAGTAATAGACTTGAGTGGCTTGAGCTGCTAGAACAAATGGTTCATACCGATTAAATCTACGTTTATGGTTAACTTCAACTAGCTTATACTCTGGATGAATCTTGGTACCTATGTTTGGTGTGGGATTGAACCACTCACATTTGAATAATACGGTCCTATTGTTTGCCAATCCAGGATACTCTAACTCAACGACTTCTGTTAGTTGACCAAAATAATCGCTCTCATTTACGCTATAATTTGAGCCTTTTATGCAAACACCGCTGTTCATAGTTGCTCTAGATGAACCATGGCCTATTGTATGAAAATTATATCCGTTGAAAAAATAGCCAGAGTAGGTAGTCACAATTCTAAATGGGCCTTTGCTGAAATCCTGGATGAATTTGTTCCTAACATTGTTTGAAGGATCATTCGCCTGTTTCATATATTAGACAAATATTTTTATTGAACATTTGAGACATTTATAAAAATATTGAAAACATTAAGTTAGATTAGTTCTCACATATTTCTTGAACCAATATGCAAATTCAGTTTCGAGCTTATAATCCACCTCGTTTGTGGAAATGGTTGGTTGTCTTTGTTTTAACTGATCAACATAAACACTACATAAATATAAAAGAGACCCAACAATCTCATAAGTAATATATTATCCATATTTAGTTAATAATTATCACATTTTTTATATACTTTATAGTTTTGCTATACATACTCAACATATGGTGTGATCTCTTCGCAATTAAGTAAAATGTAGCTTCTAGCTACCTTGTACTCATTGTCCATCATAAATCTTGTTTTAGCTCTTCCAAATGCTCTTCCAGGGTTTTTGAAGATAAAAAGCTTGTCATTAGATTCATCTTCTGCATACATGCAACCATCATCATTCCGAGGCACATTTCTATGTTTCGTACTGACATGATCCTCAAAATAGTAAGAACAGAAAGCCGATGCTTCTTCCACTAAATATGCATTGCATATTGAGCCTTCAACCTTTGCTTTATTTTTGACATTGTTTTTCAATTTTCGAAGGTACCTACAATCATTATATCTTTTAAATTAATTTAATTTGTTGTTTCATATATAAGTTATAACACAAATGTAGTTATATTTACCTTTCAAAAGGATACATCCACCTGTATTACACTAGACCAGCTATCCTAGCTTCATAAGCCAAATGAATTGGTAGATGCTCTATTGAGTCAAAAAAGCTTAGTGGGAATATTCTTTCAAGCTTATAGAGAATAACAGGTATGTCACTCTCAAGCCTTGTCATGTCATCTGTTTTGATGGTGGTTGCGGTTAGCTCTTTAAAAAATAGACTCAATTCAATAACCGCCTTCCAAACATTTGGAGGAAGTAGTTCTCAGAATGCAATTGGTATTAATCTCTGCATAAACACATGACAGTCATGGCTTTTCATTCCAAACAACTTTAGTTTCTTCATATCCACACATCTACCCATATTTGACACATATCCATAAGGGAATTTCAAATGTTTAACCCATTCACACAATGTTTGTTTTGCATTCTTATCAAGTGTGTAACAAGCTTTAGGATATTTTCTTGTTGCTTCATTTCATTTCAATTCAGGTCGACGACAGTAATCATTCAACTCTTCTCTTGATTTATAGGTGTCCTTTGTTTTCCCATCTATATTTAAAACAGTATTGAACACATTATCAAATACATTTTTTTCTATATACATCACATCCAAGTTGTGCCCAATCAAATTAGATCTCCAATATGGCAAAACCCAAAAAATACTTCGTTTTCTCCAACCACATGTTTTGCATATCGGCCTATTAATTTCAGCAACATCTAATTCAGTTACCTTCTTTAGACCCAAACTCTCAATTTCTTTGAATATATCATCTCCTGAACGTACATAAGGTGGATTTGTTGTCACTGTTTTGTTCTTAGTGAATGCAATTTTATTACTACGAAATGCATGATCTATAGGTAGAAACTTTCGATGGTTATCAAACCGAGATTGTTTACCACTGAACTTTAAAGTAAAAGCATCATATTTTTCCATGCAATATGGGCAAGCTAACCGTCCTTCAGTACTCCAACCAGATAACATTGAATATGCTGAAAAATCACTTATTGTCCATATAAGGGCTGCTCGCATAATGAAATTCTGCTTCTTCGAAATATCATATGTGTTCACACCAACATCCCACAAATGTTTCAACTCTGCTATAAGTGGCTGTAAGAAAATATCCAACTTCTCTTTGGGATTTTTTGGACCTGGGACCAATATAGACAAAAACATATATTGCTCCTTCATACACAACCATATAGGCAAATTATAAGGTGTAACTATAACTGGCCACATTTAGAATTATTGTCCTGATTGCCCAAACAGCTGAAAACCGTCAGTACAAAGACCCAATCTCACATTTCGACTTTCAGCTATAAAATTAGGATGCATCTGATTGAAATGCTTCCAAGCAATTGAATCTGATGGATGACACATCACTCCTTCTCCAACCTCATGCTCAGCATGCCATCTCATATGATGTGCCGTAGTGTTAGAAGCATACAATCTCTTTAATCGAGGAGTCAAAGGAAAGTAATACATTTTCTTATATGCTACTTTTGTCTTCTGTCGCTTCTCAGTAACCCAATATATTTTTTTAAATCGAGGATGAACACAAAACTTGCATTCAACACCCCAATATAACATACAACCATTGAAACAACAATCAATCTTCTCCCTCGATAAACCCATACATCGCAATAATTTCTTAGTGTTGTAAAAGTTGTCAAGGACCATATTATTATCTGCAACAATCTCTTTCACAATTTGTGTAATCTGATCAAAAGATTTTTCAGACATATGGTTCTCTGACTTCAAGGTCATTAATTGAGCTACAAGTGATAATTGGGAATGTCTAGTACAACCAGGCCACAACTGATTATCTGCGGCATTCAACATATCATAAAACTTCTAAGCTTCAGGATTGGGTGGTTCTTCTATGTCATCCATATTGAAGTTCGCACCAGCAGCATCCATCACCATTCTATGGTAGGTATGAGTTGGTTCTTCGCTATCTATATACGTTTCCACACTAACATTTTCATCACTGTCATTAATTGCTCTACTTTCTCCTTGATAAATCTAGATAGAATAATTTGGCACGAAGCCGTATTTTGCCAAGTGGTATCTAATAGTGTCAACATCACAAAATGACATATTTTGGCACTTGTGTTGATTGCATGGACACTTAATCTTATTTCTATCCATCCATCTTAGTTGACTATGAGCAAAATTAATAAAAGTTCCTATGCCATCCACAAATTCTTGATTGAGCAAGCCATTTGTAAACCTTTTGTACATCCACTGACGATTTGAACTCATTTGGCACTGTTAGATTTGCAAAGAATTTTGTTCAGTAATCATATAACTAAGACATTTATAATGACGATTTCTACTTGTAATTTTGAGTAGCTTCACATTATGTTCTAAAGCATACTACTAGTAGCACTGAATCAGCAACTTTGGAATACATGTACTTCTGGCATTTTATTTTTGGATTTGTTAGGACTTAGGAGGTCCTATGTGCCACCATGTATTAATTCATTAGTTAGTTTCAAAATTTTGATAATTTTTCTATATTACAACGGATTAAATATCCATTTGCCCATTGAATAATTTTCCTGTTATACAACAAACTAAATATTAAATTGCTCATTGAATTAAATTAGGAGATTCAAAATTTTGTTTTCTTTAGAAATAGTAATAACGAAGGAAAATCAAACATAGATGGGAATTATATTATGTATGTTGGGCCAGAAAAGATAATGAATTTTTAGTAGAAATTTATTGCTGGATAGGTATCGAAGCAAGAATCAGAATTATATTATGTATGTTGGGCCAGAAAAGAACACCTTTTCCTCTCAAATTCTGATTTTACCCAATACTTTTTAGATGGGAATTTCACACCAACCTGCCACTCCCTTATAGAAAAGATAATGAATTTTTAGTAGAAATTTGGAAACAGCATCACCACTAATAGATAATCCTATTGTCAATGGGTTGATATGGCTGATAATTTTTGAATTGAATCAAATACAAACATAAAAATGATTTTATTTGACAAATTAATGTGTTCTTAATTTCAAAATTCAGCCGTAGCAAATTCAATTTCAGTTTGTTGTTAAGTTCTTAAAAGACATGATTATTAACAGTAATCCATGCTTGGTTCTAGTCAGACATCAAATTAATTATCTATCTTTTTTTATTTTCTTTTTTTTTTTTGGAATATTAGACCATAGACCTAAATTAAATAACACTTACTACCTACCACTTACAAAGATACAGTGATTTAAAGTGCCCACCGATTAATGTCAAATCACAATAATTTTCAAATATTAGGTGTTAATTTTATTTTTTACACTTTACTTTGGCTTTATTATATTTTAGTTACTAAATTCAAATTTGGAATAAAAATATTATTCGTATTCTAAAATTTAAGAATGTATTTAACAATCTTGTAATAATTATTTTAACATTAAATAATTAATATTTATTCTTTTCTTCATGCCATGGATTGTATTCCGTACACAAATTATAACCAGTTACAATTTATTAGAAAATCAAACATAGCCTTCCATAATTTCCATTCCATTATCCTTAACCTAGTTTCCTATTAACAGACGTGTTCATACAAGGTGCAAGTGATTAATGTATCCACCACTTCTCTTATATTATACACCATTTTAGAAGATAAAGATCAAACACAAAAAGGATATGAGAAATGATACTAGAAAAAAGCTATATAAAATTGAACGTTGTCGAGAATAAGATTCCAAATAATAACCATTGATAAACTCCCAATTGCCAAGCCCATTTATCTAGTGATATGCTATCTGTCAACTTAAGGCTCAATTCAGGAATCCTCAAGTCCCATATTTGTTTTGGCAGCAAATTCTCCATGCAAAAGACAATGAAATAACAAATTGCTCAATACCTTGAAAGGACACTAGAGATATGGCATGATCATAACCCATATGCGAAAATCACATTTCATCTCAAAGTAAGAGACAAATTAAACCAAATTAACCTCCTACGACACCTGGAATTTTAATTAACAGGTTCACATTTCAGTACAAAAAAAACATTAATATGTTAGATCTTTTCTCTTATCTGTTGTAACTTATCCTACATCTGTTGATTGTGAAATGAAATTATCTGTTGTAACATATATTAGATCTTTTTCTCTCACTCTTTTTTTGTGTAACTTGAGTTCTCCAAACCTAACCTCCTTGTTCATCGGTCTTATCAATTGAGGTGTAAATCTTCATTGGCTTACTTTATTGGATTTTCAAGTGATCTAGATTTAGCTTAATTTCCACAATTTTTTGAGAAAATGAATGAAGATTTTGAGGTTTGTTTATTTTCTTTATGTTGGCATTTGCCCTATTTAGCTTCTATATAGTAGGATGTATTTCTGTCGTATCTTTCATATAGTTAGTTGAGGGGTGTACAACAGACAAACTTTCTATTCAAAATGTTGATGGAATTTAGCTAATTTATTAATAGTTCTGGCATGAAACCACTCACATGAGATAATTCTTTGAAACTGAGTCAAGTAAGCTTTTTTAACAGATATTAACTTCCATCAACATTATCTTCTTTTGATCACAATGAAATCCAAAGATTCATACAATTTTTCAACATTTCACTATCACCTACATTTCTAATAGTTAAATGGACAATGAGGCAGCTATACACCTACATTTTCAATTGGCTGAAATTTATCAATATTTCATTATCACCAACCACCATGTGAAGCTACTTTTTCAAAAACTTGACCCAAATAGTTTGTCAAATACGAAACCAATATATCTTTTCCTTATGCAATAATTTAGACAGTACAAAAGATTTTCCATTTGAATTTTATAATATTTTCTCCTATTTTTCACTTTCAGATTTCTACTTTATCCTATTATTCACTAGCAAATGCAAATATTAGCCTCAACCTCCTAATCACCGTATCCCTATCATCATAATTTTGCCTTTCAAGATCAACATGCAAATGAATCAAAATCCAACATAGACTCCCAAATCTCTACATACACTCCTCAATCCAAAGCAGTCCCTTTTCTTTCTATTCTACATCCCACGCTCTCTGCTATAAGAATGAACCTCTTATAGTCACCGAAGCCCAAAGCTCTTGTTTTCACAACTTATTCTATAGAATTAACAAATCAATTATATACCCACTATTTTTATTGCGATTTACAACAACTACATTATAAGAAAAAACCTACAGTTCTCAAGTATGATGCTAGAGAATGACAATAAAATATGTACCTTGTAATGAGTTGGGTTCAAATCAACAGGTAAAGCCTACCTCAGGTGACCGGCCTTTCAAGAATGGAGATCGACGACCAACGATCAGTGACCAGCAACTATCGGAAGTGAGGGTGAGGGTGAGGGTGAAGAGGGAAATATATCTGTTGATGTAGGGGTCGAGACAAGGGCTTGCAATATTTGTTTGGTAATGACTGAAACGGTGTCGTTTCATTTTGAACTATAGCGACAGAAAGTTGGGACGTTAATCCGTCGGTAAAATAATAATAATAATAATAATAATAATAATAATAATAATAATAATAATATTATTATTATTATTATTATTATTATTATTATTATTATTATTATTATTATTTAAATTTATATATTTGTTTATCTCAATATTTATTATTTAATATATATATATATATATATATATATATTTGTTCCATATTTCTTATACATTCCTAATTATTTTATTTAAGTTTGATTTAAAATATTAAATTATTATTTATATTTATAATAATATATCTATTTTTATTTTATCTATATTATTTAATATATTTATATCTTTATATCTTTATTTATCTAATTATTTAATATTTATATTTAATATTTAATGTAAAAATAATTAATATATTTTTTATATATTTTTATTTATTTTATACTTATTTGATTAAGAATATTAAATTATTAATTATAATTATTAATTAATTTATAATTTCATTTCATTCTCATTCTCTTTCTCTAATTATTAAAAAAAGGTATAATTGACAAAAAAATAATTATAATTATTGATAATTGTAAACTGTTAAAAATCATGGGACCAAAGCTCTAATTAGCGAAAAATAAGAAATATGTTATTCGAAATTTGTAATTAAATTAGAGACGGACATGAAATTCGTCACTAAAATAGAGACGCATATGAAATCCGTCACTACATTAGAGACGGATTTGACATCCGTCACTAAATTAGAGATAAATTAGAGACGGATTAATAATTCGTCATTATATTAGTGACAAATTTGAAGTTCATCTCTAATTTAGAGACAGATTTTTCATCCGTCACTAATATAGCAATAGATTTTGCATTCGTCACTAATATAGCGACAAATATCAAATCCGTTTCTAAATTACCGTCATTAGACCGTCGCAAAAATTGGAGCCAATAATTGCCTCCAACTTTAACTACGGATCACTTCTTGTCGCTAAATATCAACAATAATCTGTTACCATTCCGTCACTATTATGAGCGCCATTTTTTACAGCGAAATTTAACAACCAACCGTAGCGACGGATTTGTTGCGTCGCTAATTCTATAGTTAATCAGTATGTAATCAGTCACAGATTTTTTTCAAATTTTCTTAATTTAATTTTATCGTTTTCTGTCGTTGATCCATCATTATTTAGAGACGGAATATTTTCGTTGCTAAAATCCCTAGTTATTTTGTATTTTTCTTGTAGTATCTCTTTCTTTCTTATGTATTTCTCTTCTCATCTAATTCCCCTCAAATGTAAATTGAGGTTTTCTATAATTTAAAATATGTAATTAGATTACATAGGATTACGATAGAATGAAGATATAAAGGAGCAAGAAGCAAAAGAGGTGGTACCATAAACAAGAAGACTTAGAAATAGGAATTTGATTTCTATTTTGGGTTGTAAATTCATGCATATACATAGATAAGACCTAGTCAATTTCTCGTTAGCGTAAGAGATTGATTTTAGTATGTCCATAATCATGTCATATAGTTAATGTAACTATCTTCATATATCCATGTGATGAAGATATGATATACAAAAGCATGAAATAATAACTTGATGAGACTTAGCAAAGAAATCTCTCGCTAAATAAACAATTAAGTCTTACACCTTTCATTAATATGGTGAGAACCAGAGTTCTTCTAGAGTTAGGGCTGTTAAGTTTCCTCAAGCTCACTCTATAAGAATATGTTCAATCCATTGAAATTAGATTTCATGATTAATGGGTTAGACTTAACTGATATTATTAACTTGTTGGATTTGTGCCAAGGTTAATGTGTACTGGAGGTGAAGTTGGGTTTGTATACATGAGATGTACACATATCAAGAGTTAATAGTCTAATGTATGTGCACACATCAATAAGTTGATAGCACAAGATTTGATAGTTGTATGAATAATGCAATTGGTATGGATTAGATACCCACCAACCAAACTAAGGATAGCTTGTTGAGTTGCCTCAAGGTTATTCTTTGGTATTTCGATATCGACCCACTAGGAGAACTTCCATATAAGTTCTCTCGAGTTCATAGTGAGGGCTACGGATTTGCAATAAAATAGGGGAAGTCATAATGCGATTTCTTAAGGACTTAATAAACATGCATTTTATGTACATTCTAACATGTTCTACTTTACATCTAGGTTCCTAGAATCATCATCATGACAAATGTTAATTTCTGATCGCTAATGGAATCAAATAAGTTGATTGGACCCAATTTTTTGGATTGGCTTAGGAATCTGAGAATGGTTCTCAAATCCAAAAGGATTGGCTATGTCCTAGATGAGGCACTCCCTAATCCCCCTGCTGCTAATGTTTCTGAAGATGTTTAGAAGGCATATCAAAAGCATCTCAATGATAGTGAGATGGCAAGGTGCATTATGCTTGCTACTATGTCAGCTGAGTTGCAAAAGCAGCATGAGGCTATGGATGCTAATTCCATAGTATACCATCTAAGAGAGCTTTTTGATGAGCAAGCATGTTCCGAAAGGTTCGAAACTTCGAGGCTGCTCTTCCACACTAAGATTATTGAGGGGAATCTCCAGTGCAATATGTATTGAAGATGAATGGCTATATTGAGAGGTTAGCCACCTTGGGATTTGTGATGGACCATGAATTAAGTATTGACTTAATTCTAACCAATTTGTCTGATAGTTATTCACATTATGTGCTTAACTATAGGATGAACCAAATCTCTACCACTATTCCTGAGCTGATTAACTTGCTCAAAATAGCTGAGCCATCTATCAAGAAGGACAGTAAGGCTGTGATGCTGGTGGACTCTTCAAGTTGTAAAAATAAGAACCTTAAGAAGAAGAAGAAGTCCATGAAGCCTAAGGGAGGCGTGGCCAAAAAGAAGGCCAAGGAGATTGCTCCAAAAGGGACATGCTTCCATTGTGGAAAGGATGACCATTGGAAGAGAAACTGCAAGGCTTACTTAGAGTCCTTAAAGAAGAAGGCATCTGATGCCCCATCTACTTTTGGTATTTTTGTCATTGAAATTAATACTATTTCCGATAATAATATATGGGTATTAGATATCGGTTGTGGCCCACACATATGCACTTATACGCGTTGCAAATGGAGCAAGGGTTACTGCATTAGCTGTAGGAACATATGTATTGACCCTCCCTACTGGGCTTATATTAAATTTGAATAATTGTTATTACGTACCTTCTTTGACTAAAAACATTATTTCTGATTCAAGTCTAAATAAAGATGGTTTCCTTTTAGCTGTTAGTAATAATTGTTGTTCTATTATGTTGAATGAAATTCTTTATGCTAGTGGTACATTATGCAATGGAATATACATATTAGAGATGTCAAATCCAATTTTAAACATCAATGATAATAAAAGGCAAAAACAAGATATGTTGAAATCATCTTACTTATGGTATTGTTGCCTTGGTCATATAAGTGAGAAACGTATGGCTTAGCTACACAACAGTAGTAGTTTAGGGTCATTTGATTATGAATCATATGACACATGTGAATTTTGCTTATTATGCAAGATGACGAAATTACCCTTTAAGGGAAAGGGTGAATGTGCTAATGGACTTTTAGACTTTATACATTCAGATGTATGTGGTCCAATGTCTACACACGCTAGAGGTGGTTTTATCTACTTCATTACTTTTATCGATAAATACTCATGATATGGGTACATGTATCTTATAAGATACAAAGCTGAAGCTTTTGAAAAATTCAAAGAATTCATAAATGAAATAGAGAAACAACTTGGTAAAAGTATTAAAACACTTCGATCAAATAAAAAAGGTGAATACTTGAGCCAAGAGTTTCTAGATTATCTTAGGGATAATGGGATTTTATCTCAATGGACTCCACCTTACATGCCACAACATAATGGTGTGGCTGAAAGAAGAAACTGAACCTTGTAAGACATGGTAAGGTCTATGATGTGTTTTGCGGAACTACCTAAATCATTTTGGGGTTATGCACTAGGGACCGCCATTTATATATTAAATAGAGTTCCTTCAAAGTCAGCTGATGTTACTCCATATGAGATATGGTATAATGAAAGGCCCACATTTTCTTACATGAGAATTTGGGGTTGTCTTGCTTATGTGAAGTGAACAATGTCAAATAAGCTAGAAACTAAGTGTGACCGATGTCTATTTGGGGGATATCCAAAAGCATCATATGGATATCAATTTTACCACCCCTTGGAACAAAATATTTTTGTTTTAAGACATGCTATCTTTTTAGAGAGAGAATTCCTTCTAAAAGGAGATAGTGGGAGCAAAATTGAACTTGAGGAAGTTCAAGATGCTCAAACAGATGCTGATCAACTGCCTGAACTCGAGCTTATTACTCATACAGATGATATAAAAGCTCAACCTTTTGAAGCACAAGATCTTCGTAGGTCAAGTAGGATACGTACTGTTCTAGAGAGATATGAATTTCTCATTAGTGAACAGAATGACGTATTTCTCATAGAAGATGAGCCTATAACCTATGAAGAAGTTCTGAATAGTTCATAATCTGACAAATGACTTCAAGCCATGAAGTCAAAAATGGATTCCATGTATGAAAACCAAGTATGGACTTTGGTTGACCCACCCGAAGGAATAAAGCCTATAGGGTACAAGTGGGTTTTCAAAAAGAAAACTGATAAGGATGGTAATGTGATTACCTATAAAGCTAGACTTGTTGCTAAAGGTTATCTGACTGAGGATGTGAAGACAACTTTCCTTAATGGAAATCTGACTGAGGATGTGTGTATGACACAACCAGAAGGCTTCATATCCAAAGATGGAAAAAATTTATGTAAGCTTGAAAGATCCATTTATGGATTAAAGCAAGCATCCAGGAATTGGAATATTCGGTTTGATGAGACAATCAAACAATTTGATTTCTTACCAAATCTAGATGAACCTTGTGTTTACATGAAGGTTAGTGGGAGTGGAATCGTATTTCTTGTGTTATATGTAAATGTCATACAGTTAATGGGAGACGATATCTCAGCCTTACAATCAGTCAAAATTTGGTTATCCAAGAAATTCAATACAGAACTTGGAGTGGTTTCCAGCATTATTGATCCAATACAATTGTATTGTGATAATAATGGAGTCATCGCGCAAGCAAAGGAGCCACGGTCTCATTAGAGATCCAAACATGTACTCAGAAGATACCATTTGATTAGAGAAATCATTGGTAGGAATGATGTAAAGATAGAAAGAGTGCCCACTAATCAGAATATTGCTGATCCTTTAGCTAAACCACTTTCCCAAAAGAAATTTGATTCTCATGAACTCGCCTATGGAATTAAATACAATGGTAATTGGTTTTAGTGCAAGTGGGAGCTTGTTAGAGGAGTGCTCTGAAGGCAATCACCTTCAACACTTATTGTACAAATTTATTTGCTTAATAAAAGGGTTTTTTCATTAATTTAATGTTCATTTGATATATGAATTGATAAATGATCTTAAATTAATTAATGAAGTCCTTGATACATAACATACCATGAAGGAAATCATGATGAGATCATGATATTGAGATTCTTATCATGTGTAATTATGTTAGTATCAAAATTAACCCTAGCCATAGGATTAATGAGACAGGATATTATTAATCCAGATAGACTAGCCCATGTTACACTCTTTGATCAAGTAGTAGATCTCATAATCTACAAACATGAGATGTTTAAAGTTAACATGTGGACGCTTGCTAAGTGTAGCTAAGTATATTGGATGACCAACTATGAGACAATTATATGGATAATCTTTTCAAATGTCAATGATAGTCTCATCATAGCAATGGTGCAAGTATCCTTAGACTTGAGGTAATTAAGGATATCTTGAATATTGATTCTGTATTTTGACACTATTCCTTATTGCCTCAGAGAGGTTGCTCATAAGGTGGTGATTGGATACAACTTGAGGTATTCGAAGGTAATTGGGTAACCAATAAAGGATTCACCACTCCTGATAGAAGGAGTGTATACCTATGGCCTTTTGTTGTGGTCATTAAACAATAATCTCTGGCAGGAGTGGAAATGTCCTAAAGATAGTCTTCAATGACATATCTAATAGAGTAATGAGCCTTAGGCATAAGAACTAACATTAGTTGGACTAGACGTGACATAGTCAGTCTAGTGGGAGTTGACACATGTCCGTACTCTGAACCAAGTGGGGTATAGAATGGTGAAAGGAATAATTGCATGGAAATTGTCTATGGAAAGGTTTGGAGTCAAACCACTGACTTTCCAGTCAATTGGTAATCATAATGTGTTGCTAGATACCACTTCTGACTTGCTTAAATTAGTTGTTAATTTAAGTGTCCAACATAACTGGAAACCTAATGGGTCACACTTATTGAAGATATGGAGAATGAGTAAAATGGTCTTCGATATTATCCAAAATATGAGAGAATTATTTTGGGATGAATTGTACGAAAAAATCGTTCAAGAGGGTCATAGGCCCTCACGGGCTAGGTAGGCCTAGCACACTGCTGCCTCTCTCTCGTTGGCCAACGATAGATATTGGCCTTAATTAGGCCAATTATGGCCAATTACTATTCATTCATTTCCCTTTTCTCCATTTTTGACTTTTCATTTTTTTGTTGAATTTGATTCAAATAGAAAAGACATCAAATGGCGGAAAATAGACATGAAAATATTTATTTGTGAAAAAAATATTTTTAAGTCACAACAAAAATTCACTCAAGAACACTTTCATAGCTAGCACTTTGAATTTGTTCAAACCATTTCTTTTGATAGTTTCTTCTCCATTCTTCGCATGGATTATCATTACAGACATCCTAATGTGGATTTTTGTGATTTGCTACAACCCTACAAAGTGAAGATTTGAAAAACAAATAAGAAATTACAAGGTATAATTTCTTACCTCTATATTTATATAAATTAGTTTTAATGACTCAAGTATAATCTTTTGTTTCGGGTTTTGAAAATTTTATTTTTCCACTGCGTTTATGAATATGATTTATTCTTCAAAACCCAACAATACATATTATGATAAAGGATATTTATGAATTAATATATGTGTAAGGAATGGAAATGATAATTTATGGTTGAATGAAAAATATTTTGTATTATATGTGTATTGTTGTGCCCTAAATTGGGTTGTAGATTGTTTGCAGTGCAGGTAGGATAGTTAATTTATAGCCTTTATGCTGCCGAAATTTTTGGAAAATAAAAAGGAGTAATTAAGTGCTAATAATGTTATGGTCATTAAATTAAATAAATTTTTTTTGGCACAAATCAGCTATAATTATATTAACTCATGTAACGTATGTACATAATGATTGTTATAAAGGTATCATAATCACCCTGGAAGAAGGTTATGAGGTTTGGTAAGAACGGCAAACTAAGTGAGATTTTTAGGCGCTTATGAGATTATACAGTGAGTGGAACCTGTAGCCTATCTATTGAAGTTGCCTCAAGAATTGAAAAATATTCATGATGTGTTCCATGTGTTAACGCTACAGAGGTATAGGTCAGACCTTAGCTATGTGATAAAGTTAGACAAAATTTGGATACTGGTTGATCTGACTTATGAAGAGAAACCATTAAAAATCCTAGCCAGAGAGGTCAGACAGCTTAAGAACCAGCAAATACCATTAGTGAAGTTGTTATGGAATCACCACAATATGGAAGAAACCATGTGGGAACCAGAAGCAGCAATGAGACAACAATATCCACGATTGTTCAATATAGGTAAAATTTTGAGGACGAATTTTTATTGGTAGGGGAGAATTGTAATGGCCCAAATACTAGGTTAGTTGTAAATTTTAGTTTCCAAAAATTATCAGTATAATTGAGGGTCAAAAATACACCCGTGGGTAAAAAATTTGTATTTGATCATCGGAAAATATAGGTTATGACTAGTTCAGAGGTAAAATTTGGAGTAAAAATGAGATCAAATAAGTTCTCAAAAGTCAAAACGAATAAAAAATGGACCCAGTTTAATTAATAAATTGATTGACCATACTTTGATCAGGCTACAAAAAATAGCAAACGACATCTAAAAATTTATTTTAAGATATGGATAGATTCTAAATAATATTTAGAATTATTTGACAATGAAAAAGGAATTTTACAGTAATAGCAAAAATTAATTAATCAATTCGGTTTGAATGAGCTGAACAAGAAATAGACTTTGATTGAGTTAAAAAAAATTATGTATATATATATATATATTGTAGATTAAAATTTGGGTGAAATTGAACTTGGGAAGTGAGAAAAATAATTTAGAGTGCTTAATTGGGCCTAAATGGGTTGGACATTGTTTGGCCCAAGCCCACCCATCTTAAGCCACTATAAAAGGCCAAAGGAATTAGAATTCTCTAGATAGAATTTTGCCTCATCTTCTTCCTCACCACCTCCCTCTTGGTCGAGCCATCCTCTCCCATTTTCTCAAATTTTTGCACCAAAATCGAGCACCATAATATTATGTTAGACTCTCTAGTAGCTAGTGGAAGTCTCTAATCTTCATTTGGAGAGTTAGAGTGGAAGAAAATCAAAGGAGACAAGTTAAGATACAAAATTGAGGTCAGAGAAATTAAGAGTTGTAAATTTATTTAAGGGTTCAAACAGATAGTTTAAGGTGTGTAAATGATAGTTCTGATGTTAGATTGAGTTAAGAAAGCAAAATAATGGTGGATTAATGATGTATATATTTCGGCCATGGTAGGTTATCAAGGAGATGAAGGTGCTTCAAAGGAAAAAGCCAAGGAAAAGGAAGCTTAGGAAGGCTAAATGAAGGAAATAAGGTTAGTGATTTCAAAATCTACCTATTTCCATTATTTAAGCCTGAATTAGGGTTATGGAGATTAGGAAATTTGTGTGATTTGCTTGTAAATGATAATAGAAACCTAAAACATGATTAAGGAAATATAAAAAGTGGATTAGAATGGTTAGATTCAATTAAAAAATTATTTAGTGAAACTTTGAAAACATAACCATATTATGTGTAAAAATGCATAGTAAGGCATAATTATGTTTTAGTGTAATAGTATGGTACATATGTAGTAATAGATGTATAAATTAGTGAAATGAATTATTAGAAAGTGAATGAAAAATTTTAATAATGAAAAATGGATGAAGGTAGAAATATGAAGAAGAAGAATTTAATATTTTTCTTGCTAATTAAATGAAAACTAAGTCATAAAATGCAAGAAAACATGACATTGAGTGTATAGAAATTTATTGAAAAATTTTAAAATCTATATTGAAATTTTTTTTAATTAGTGATTATTTTATGCATGAAATGAAATATAATGGATAAAGTGAGTTTAGTGAGTTTACTAACTTAATTGAGTATTAATGATGATGAGATATTGATATATTAGAATGGAAAGTGTGGAAAAAGACTATGGTAGAGGTGAATTGGTTTTGGAGGAATAAACTATTAGGTAATTAATAATGTAAAATAAATGGAATTTTATGAATTTAATGGAAATTGAATGAAAGGAATAAGATATTGCTCTTAATTATTTTCTGATGGTTAAATCTAGCCTAAAATATAATTGGTTAGCCATAGGAACACCATTACCAGGGTGCGGGTCATGACGAATTGTTTATATAGGCCAATGAAGGTCTACTTCAGTGATAATGATTCAGTAATCAGTGTACAGTGCAGTGCTTGGGTGGTCTTTCAGGGTCACTCTTCAGTATAGTGGACTTGTGGGGTCCACATCCTATGTATCCGGTCCAAAGATTTTCTATTAGATTGAAACTAGGGACAAGTATGAAAAAATGGTATAAAAAATTGATGATAAAAGTAATAAGTATGATAAAAGTGATAAATACGATAAAAATAGTGTAATAATAATAATAATGATAAAAGTGATAAATATGAAAAAAATAGTAAAATAGTAAAATGAAATATAAGTGGAAGAAAAATGTTAAATTATGTAGTTAAAATGAAAATAAATGAAAAAAATAAATATATAGTTAGTGACAAAAGTGTAAATAAATGTAAAGTAGTGGTATGATTACAAATAAATGGAAATTTAAGAACCATAATAAAATTTGTAGGTAAAGAAAAATTAAATAGAGGATTGAAATGAAAAAAAAGAAGGAAGGAAAATAAGAGTTAATTAAAAAAGTAAAATGAAAAATGACTAAATTGAAAGAAAATGAAAGTTCAGGAGTAAATAAAAAAAAGCCATAAAATTAATTAAGTAAATTGTTAATTTAATAAAGATATTAAATAGTGAATGAATGGTAAATTATAATAAAATATTGAGAAAAAAATATAATTAATATATTAAAGAGTAAAATTTGAATAGTGTAATGAGTATGATATTGCATGATGTGTATAATTTGGTAATAATGGAAACCATTAGATTTATAATCACCACTGAGCATTTTTAATGTTCAGCACATAGTTAATTGACTGCGTGTATAGAAAACATTGGAGCAAAATATACTACCTTTAAGGAGCAGATGGAAGGACAAAATAATAGTATGATATTACTAAGAATGATATGTATATATGAATATATGTATGGATATATGTATAATAATGAAATATTGACTTGTGGTTGAATGAATAGTATTTTATATTATAATTGTATTGTTATATTTATTCTATACTTGTGACACATTTACTGTTCACATCCTTATTGTATTATCTATGATGTTATTATAATATAACATTAATTACCTGGAGCATTTTGCTTTATCCATTTCCCTCATATCTCTGTATCACACTATTTACATGCAATATATGTATAGTATATGTACATATACTAAATTTCATGAAAAGTTGTTAATTCTTATATATGTGTAGAATTATTCTTAACATATTCTTTATTGCAAACTATGTATTTCACTTTTGGAAGGCTGCATTATTTTTATCATATCGTAAACTAACAATATAAATTTTGTTAAACATGTTAAATTACAAAATATTCATGTGCTTAATAATAACATATAACATGCATTATCTTTTAATATACACTTTACTAGTTTGCCAATATCATTGTAAATTAGACTAAAATGGATACAAGTTATGGAATAAGAGCGCTTCTAGAGCTTAAGCCATCATGTCCATTATTTGGCTTGTGCAAGCTTCTCAGGTTAAGGGCGTTCTTAGAGCTAAAGCCACCTTCACTGAGTAATATATCATCATTTAAGAATTATCAAACTAAGGGCGCTCCTAGAGCTAAAGCCACTTTGTCCTCTATCTATATATGGTCAACCAAGCTTCTAAAATCAATGGCAGTCTCAGAGTTAAATGCACATTGACTAAGGGATACATTTCATATTCTACTGCACCGTTCGCTCCCTTCATGACATGCCATATATCCTAATTCTAGTTGTAGGTTAGAGTAATGGACATATCTATTTCAAAATTAATATCATATCTCATATCATTACCATTATCATATTTCATTATTTCTTTCTTTTCTTTTTATCACATCATTTCTTGCATTCTTTGTAACAATTATCTCACAACTATATAACATAATTCCTAACATCCATATACTTAACATTTTGTAGCATCATCAAGCTTAAAATCAATATATAAATGAGTAATATAATCACATACCTTATTCTACCTTTTTTGTTTTATATTCTCTTTTATGTATATTCATTATCTTTTATGTATGTTCATTTTCTAAGGTTACCATTATACATATTTTATATTTATCCATTCATCGCATAATCGCATTGTTGTTATTCATATCATATAATCAAACATTTACTATGTCATATTATTCATGTGAATTATAATACAAAATCCAATTCATGATATATAATTATAATTATTTCATTTCATTTCCAAAATTTAATCCATAACTATAAGAAAATAAACATGTATTCCTCTCTTTTTCATTATCTCAATTATATAATATTCAACCATGATTTTTATTTCCATATCATTTTTATGGACCTAATAACTCATTTAACTCATTACTTTATTTGAGTAAAATTTATATTATAAGATTTAACCTAATATAATTTAAATATTTTATTTTTATTTTTTCCAGTCTATCATGTTCCAGGCAAAATTCATGCTCTATTTCAATTTTAGCCCTATTTCCATCATAATTTGATAAAACTTGTCTCTAGATAAATATAGCCAAAATCGTTTCTTTAATATGAAATTTGAATCACTTAATTCTAAGTTATGTAGAAAAAGATATATTTATTTAAATACTGTTTGCTCATTAAAAAATCCTGCCTAGAATCTCTGAATAGTTTGCTAGTTAAATATATATGTTCAATTTAAGCATAGCTATGGTAAAAAATAGGTTTCATATTCTCATGAAAATTTTAGTCTTATGTCTTAAGTTTCAAACCCAACTAAGAACACACTAATATGAATTCTAGAAACATAAGTTATAACATATTATATACATATTGCTCCCTAATAATTTCCAGCCAAACAACACAAACAATATGACTCATATTACCATATTTCAATCACAAGTTCATGGAAAGTTACCAAACCAAATTCATCCTAATTACAAACTAATATGCCAAATATTTAAATCATGCAAGCATATAATAATTTTATAGGCTATTGCCTTAGGGTATACATATACATTTTTTTATTTTTTATTTATTTTCTTTCTCTTTTTTTTTCTCTCTCTTCTTGTGCACCTAAAATATGCAAGAAACTCATCAAAAACTTTTCTTTCATCATATATCTCTAACCCTTATTTTCTCTCTCTATAAATTCTAAAATCTCTCTCTTCAAAACTAAGCTCCAAATGAGCTTAAAACCCCATATTCTTTTAGAGAAAAGTGTACAGATGAGAGAAAAACCCTAACATCACCTTTTATCTTCCATGTCTAGCCCAAAGAGAGTTTCGCTCTCCTCTTTCAAACTCATTTTTCACTTTAAACTCCCTTTAGCTTCTCCTAGGTCAATTATGCATGAAAACATATTTTTTCCATGCTTTTCTCTCTTTCTTTCTCACTCTCTCTCTAGAACCAAGGTTTATCTATAGAGGTTTAGGGGGAATGGTTTGGGGCTGTTGGAATGCACATAATAAAGGTGAAAAAAAGATAAGGAGAAGAAAGAATAAGAATAAGGAAGATGGCCAAAAGTCTCATATAGGTCCCACCAAAATTTCATAAAAACTTAATATTTTACGGTAATTAGCATTTTTATCTCTTCTAATTTAGCATGGTCGGCCATCACATGGAATTTATGTCCAATTTATGTAGTCAATTGGCAAATATCTCAACTAGTCCTTTAATTTTTGATAAATTACAAATTTACCCTAAAACTATCAAAATTTAGCATTTAGATCCTTTATAGTAATTCTACATCTTTATACCATTTATATATTTTTTGAGCATTTTCATAATTATTTTTAATTATTTTAGATTTTCTCTAGTCAAAATTCGAATTTAGACTTCGGTTGGACTGACATGTCGATTTAGCGACACACGCAACTCAGATCCTAAATTAGCGAATATGATAGATAATGAACTACATATAAAGTATACAAATCACATGATAGCAAGTACAATAATTCTTGTTATGATAATATGAGCACATAATCTAATGGCATGACAATTGTATAATTGTATCTCTAAGATAGAACTATGTAGACAACTATGACATTAGCCCATAATCAAGCCCAGACTAGAGTAGGGTAGACTTGTTGGCATGCAAACAGGATCACTATAAGTGTGTGTGAGAGACGTTTGGCTTCGACTAAACCATCTGAATTTTAAGTCATGATTATATGATTATATTTTTGAGGACCACAATGTTCGGATATGTAGTTGCATAGCACATGATAGGCACCTTATTTCTATCGACCTTTAGGTTAAGCTACCCCTTAGGTCTCCTTGATGTATAGTATAGGTAGCAAATTTATGGGCAGCACAGATAAGGTATTTGATTATATGATGCGACATGCAACACAATGTGTTGGATCTGTAATATGGTTTTTGTTTAACATGTTTGCACATTATCTGTTATTTATTATAAAAGGAAAGATTCCTTGTAATTACATTATGCTAAAATGTTAGAACGCATATTAGAACGCATGTGCAATTTAAAAAAAATTATATTTTATTTCGATAAAGATTGTAGCATTGAGTATAGTTCAACGCAAGAGTTTGTTTCTCTCACGTATGTAGTAGACAAAGAATTGATAGTGACATAAAAGTAAAAGAAGCCACATATCTAGTGGACACCATTGGAGGTGTATAGTAGCAGCAGTAGCCATCCAGTTAGAGTTGGTCTCTACTTTTTGTTCATGGCATACATATATGAGAAAACTTACATGTATAATATACACATTAAGTTCATATGTCTTTAAACAAGTTTTATAAAAACTTTTGAGTTGTAAATAGTAAAATTGTATTTTGTATAATACAAATATATTTTCTCTATGTGGGCTGTGAATATTAATTATGAGGTTTGATTTCTATAACTTTTGTATAGACATGTCAGTCAATTTGTTGGTAACGTAATCTTACCTAATAGAAAGTAGAAGGGTAAAGGGGTGTCATACCTCCATTTTAAGCACATTATTGATTGGGTCTTCCTTCTCTACCCTAACATAAAAAAATTATGTCCCTAATTTCACATTATACTTTCATTAGTGCGTGAGTCCTGCAAAATGAGCTATTTCTCTATTTTGAATTAGTTCATTCATATTTCTAGGGTCCATCTTCTATTGTTTCTAAGACTAGTATTAATTATTTTGTTACTTTTGTTGATGATTGTTCCTGAATGATTTGCTTTTATTTAATGAAATGTTGTTCTAAGTTATTTTCTCATTTTTGTGCTTTTTGTATTGAAGTAAAATCATGGTTTATTATTTCTATACATATGTTGAGATGTGAAAATGCAAAAGAAGATTTTTTGGAATCCTTTCAGTCTTACATGATTTAGAATGGTAATCTTTGTCAATATTTATGTGTTGATACACCATCTCAAAATGGAGTGGTTAAGAGATAAAATAGACTTATTCTTGAGATAGCTTGTGTTCTTTTATTCCAAATTCAGGCTCCTAAATACTTTTGGGATGATGTTGTGTCCATAACCTATTTTTTATTTAATTAATCATATGCCTTTATTAGTTCTCAATGGTGATATTTCTTATAGTGTTCTCTTTCTTAAAATGTCTTTGTTCCTTATAAAATCCAAAAATTTTTGTTGTACTTGTTTCGCTCAGGATGTTCGATCCTAAGTCACTAAGTTAGACCCAAAATCCTTAAAATGCATTTTTTGGGGGTATTCATGTAACATCCTTGACCTTCCCCACATGCATTTCATTTGAACATATGCATCTTCCATATAATCCAATTGAACACATGCATTTCATACATATTTTCTTAGGAACAAGTTTATGGTACACACTAGCTACATGTCCTAGTATTTGGCAATTGTATCGAGTCACACGTGTGTACTTATAATCTAAATGAGGATAGCAAAGCATTAGAAATAAATTGAATAAGGTGACTAAATTAAAGTAAGAAAAATAATCAGATCAAGATTAGTAAACATTTACATTGTTAATTTAGTTAAATCGGGCCAAATGATTAAACTGTATTATTGTATGAATTAGTGGAATTATATATATATAAATAATAATAATAATATAGACAAAATAAAATGAAAATGAAACAGAAGGAAAATAAAAAAAAAGGAGAAGAGAAAAGAGAAGAGAAAAGAAAAGAGAAAAGAGAAGAGATGAAGAGAAAAAGATAAAAAGACAAAAACAAAAAAGGTTGGCTTTATCTTCCTCCCCCATTTCTACCTCCTCACTCCATCCCGTTTTCTTCTTCATCTTCCTCCATTCTAGAACTCAATTCTTCCTTGTTTAATTTATTTTTTGAGGCAAATTGATCCCTTGCAAGTTTGTTCTTGGTAAGTAATCAATTCTTATTGCTATAAGCTTGAGTTGAGTTGCTAAGGTTCATTAATAGGCACTGAATTGCATCCCAATTTTGATATTAATAGAATTTATTCTAGAAAAGTGTAAAACACAAAAGTTGTTCCTTTATGTCTTAGTTTATGGAAATGTAAACCTTTTTGCAAGATATAGTGTATAGAATGAGATATCCTCTTTGTACTGAAACTGGTCCCGATGTGAACTCTGAGTAAGTTAGCTACTATGTTTGTTAGTTTTGAATATGATAAAACCATTATTTGAAGTATTGCAAAACATAAAAGTTGTATATATATGTGTTATGTATCTGTATACCGAATTTCAGGCTCATATGTCTTGTAAAGTTTGAGTTATGGTGAATGGAACTATGACTATTCCATGGTTTAAACTGCCTACTAAGTGCCCTGGGAAGATCCAGCAAATTGTTTGGCTAAGTTGAGCTCGTTAGAGCTAGATTCTGTATATTATCGAAATATAAAAGTTATAGGTATATTCTTAGCTAAATTGGGGTACTTATTTCCGCTTAATATGTTATGTATAGACTAATTTATGGCCTTTGGAAGACATACTGGTCCGGAAGCCAATTCTATTATGGACCAGTGAAATATTTCTTATAATTTCTAGACCTTAGAGAATAATTGATAAAAGTTGTAAACATGCAAAATGTTCCATTTGCACCCATATAAGTGTCTGTAAAGTTGCATTAAAATAGGACTTAAAGATTATAAGTTATGATGAACCAAAGTGGGAACCCTAAAACTGCCTAAAGGCATAAAACAAGGCAGAAAATAGAACACAATTAGCGATTCCACCAAAAGCTGTACAATGATCCAATTGGTCTGAAATTTTAATATGTTACATAATTATATGTTAAGTTTAACTAGGAACAAGAATTAGATTAATTGGTCAAGTATAGAAAACTTTATAGGCTAAACAGTCCCATAAGGTCACACTGTCTCATAGGAAAAATCTTAACTATTGATATGAACAATGAATATTAATTTGTTTAAGCCACATTAAGTTTCCCTAATCATGAGTTAATCAATTATGTTTTCATATTAGGCTCTCAACATATTGGAGACCCACAGGGAGTGGATAGACGATAAGTTAGGGGTCAGAATCAAAGGAGAAAGGTGAGTCTAATTATCAATTGAATTCTTTAGTGCAAATGAATGTTGCTTGCTATGTGATTCATATGATTGTCATGATTGGTCCTTGATAATATGAGGATGGATAATTTGTGACATTTTGGTACATATAAATGGTATACTTTTGGTAAATTTGAGGTATATGTTTGACATATGTGATATATATACATGGTATATGTATAGTATATACAAGGTATATGCGTGGAATATGAGGCATATATGCGGTATATGTATGTTATATATGGTAAGATACAATGGTTGATGAATGCTTAAGTATAAGTGCATATGCATATGGACTTAAAAGGTGTTGTGACTAGTTAATCAATATTGTAAAGCAAAAGAAGAGGCCTATGGCCCAACAAATGTGCAAATGAAACAAATGATCAAGCTAGCTAGAAAATGCAAATGTTCACATGGAAAATGTTCACATGAAAACCCGAGGCAATGTCTGTTTAACTTGGTCACAAAAAAATGAAATAAGAAAAGCATTTGCATACGTAGGAGTAATGATTATATGTTTCAACTTTATTGATATTTGTATGATACTGATGAATGGAATGGAATACATGGTATGTATTGGATTTGTGATTTATTATTATGAGTTGTTCGGTACTTTAGAGCTCATTTGATGGTTATTCTCACTGAGCCGCAACTCATCAATTTGCATCATTTTTCAGGTAAAGAAAAGTGATAGCTCATTTTGAGTAGCTTATAAAAGACATGGAGCACAGGTCACTGGCCGAGCCTCATCACTCTCTCTCTTTGCATTCCACACGAGCATGAAAATATGTCATCTGCATTTTGTATTTAAGTATTTGAATATGTATAGTCATTTTGGAATGGGTTTTAAAAATGTATAAATGAAAGCAACTCGTAAATACTTATGTTCAAAGTTTAAGTTTTATTATATGTAATATGCCATATTGTGGCAAAAGCCTCAAAGTTGACTTGCAAAGTCATTGAATGATATTACGGGATATGAAAAAAATTTACTACCATTGTTAACAAGGTATTTTACCTTTCCAGTATGCTATGTGTGATTCTTTGATACAAGGATAGGTTATACTTAATTGCATAAGGAGTGACATTACAATTCATGTCTTCAAAAATGGTACATGTGTTATTGTCATGAGCATAGAATATATCTTATGTTAGTTTGTGTCGCATTTTTAGAAACTACTCATTTCTTTTCGAAATCTTCATCATATGTAAATTATAGGGGGTGATAATGTGTTAATCTCTACCACTAACTCTTTTACAATGTCTTCATCTAATGTTCATGCACCTATTAAGCCACCTATTACACAAGTCTATTCAAGGAGGGTAGAAACGTCCAACACATGTTATATATCAATAGTCTCATAGTCATCAAATTTTTACTCGACTGATCTTGACCTTCCTATTCCTCTTCAAAAAAGATAACATTAATGTGCTTTTTATATTTGCTCTTTTGTCTCTTATGATCACTTATCTTCATCTTCTTTTTCTTTTATTGCTTCTTTAGATTCTATTTCCATTCATAGAATTGTTCAGGAAACCTTTCTCATCCTAGTTTGAAATACGCCATGGTACAGGAATTGAATGCCTTGAAAGCTAATATTACTTAGGATTTAGTGAAATTGCCTACTAGATAGAAAGCTATTGATTGCAAATAGGTGTTTACTAATAAGATAAATACTAATGGATCAGTGGTTCAGCTTGTAGCCACAGGAGTTACATAAGTTTACAAAGTGGATAATTCTAATTCATTCTCCTTATTAGCTAAGTTGACTTATATTCTATTATTCATTTCCATGGCAGCTACCCATGATTGGCCTTTACACCAATTGTATATCAAAAATTCCTTTTTAAATGCTGACCTTGAAGTAGAAGTCTATTTTGAGCAACCATTAGGGTCTGTTACTCAAGAGGAGAATGGCAAAGTTTGTCATCTCTAGATATCATTGTATAGTTTGAAAGAAAGTCTATATGTTTGGTTTAGGAATTTCAATGAGACAATACAACAAAAGAGTGAATCTAATGTAACACACTCTCGTATAATTAGAATTAATCCAATTATATAAGTGAGTGTTACAAAACCACCATTTTCAAAATCTGATTAAAATAAAACTTTCTTTTATAAATCATTTTGCTTGCATCTTGAACATTGTCTTTTTTAAAATTCATATGAAGAAAAGTAAATGAGAAAAGAAAATAACTGTTTCATTACACTAAAATACTATACAGGGCATCAAGTAGCCTCAAGTTTACAAATGACATCCCAAATGGGAAAATATAGATTTTTTTTAACATATGAAATCAAAATAACAGAGTCTTTGGTGTATCAATCACCCAAATTGGGTTTTGTCCTATGAATCTTCCTTTGAGATCAGCTATAACCTATTATTGGAAATACTTACATGCTAAGAAACTCGTACTTTGCAGTACATATTTATATATACAAACAACCATATATACATACTCTAAATTCACTTGTGCATGCCTTCATCACCATGTTAAATAATTAACTCACATAGATAAACACACATTAATATATGTTCAAGACATGTGTATCCAACCATGTAAATTCTATATGTTCATAAACATATTCATTGTTTACCAGTTTAGTCCATTATATTTTCATAAATCATTAACTCCCACAATTACCATGTTCATATTAATTACTTTGTGTTCGTGCATAGGAACATACATTCACTATGATCTTTACCTTTATAACCGTATTAACATGCTTACATTTTTACATTAGATTACAACAAGATGTTATCATGTTTCCATATTCATATACACATTTATATATATCAACATGATTTCAGCACATTCCCTTTATAACATTTTTCATATAACTGGTTTTCCTTTTCCTTATTATCCTGTTTCACATATAAACCATTGTAGATAATAATCCATATATCACATCATAACATATCAATATTTGTATCATGTTCCATAGCATCATCAATAGTTGATTTTTCATATTCAATAATACATGTAAATCAACCATTTCCGTATTTCCAGTTTACTATATCCTTTTTACTTTACTTTGCCCAAAACTCCAAGCCATACTATTCAGATGCGAGTTGTGAAGGAGGTGTAAAAAATGCTCACAACTCGAGTTTAAATCACTTTGACTGATTAAGTGATAGGATTAAGGATGCTCACAAAGCTTAAGCCACCTTGTCCTTTATTTGTATATGCTCAACTGAGCTTCCCAAATTAGGACAGCTCACAACTCGAGCTTCAACCACCTTAATTGAGTGCATAATGTAACACCCACCTATGTAATCTGGATTTAATCCCGATTAAATGGGAGGATGTTACTAAATACTATTATAGAAAATCTTTGCAATTTAAAACTTTTTATTTCTTTCTAAAACCATATCACAAATAATCCTTTTTACCAATTACCATCACATGAAACTATAACTCATGCATAAACCTTGATCCCGAAGGATCACTTTCATATAAAAGCTTACTTGACCTTAACTACCCCACTATTTATAAAATACAACATTAAAAGCAATTACATGTTCTTTGATAGAAAAAAGACTTGTACAAAAATTGAACCCAAAACCCATGTCATGTACAAAAGAATCTAAAGATGATATGAAACCAACCTTCTAAGGGTTGACACTGACTCTCAATATAGGTGCTTCTTCTTTTGAATGAACTCTTGTATCTTCTAGGCTCCAAACTTGCATGCAAGAAACCCACATGCTAAGCTAATGAAAGTTTAGTGGTATATATAGACATAAAAATTCATATGTGCAATCATACAAGTCAAGGCATTACTATACATATTCATGTTATATTATCATGTTCATAAGTAACTATCCTTATGCATGACAAGCACCATACCTTTTATACACACATTATATCATCATATATCACAACAACAAGTCATACATATCAAACATTCTCTTAGAACTAGTTCACTGTATCCCTACATCTTCATTTACGTCACTTTAATTTGCTTATAACTTACCATTTCACTGCCAATTTTCTTGCCCAAAACTCTAAGCACACTATTTGGATGTGGGTTATGGAATAGAGGCACTCCAAGAGCTTTAGCTACTATGTCCACTAACTGTGAGTGCACTTAAACAAACTCTTCAAGTCAAGGGCACTCTTCTTTTAATTTAACTTCTATATCCTTTAGTCTCCAAACTTGCATGCAAGAAACCCACATGCTAAGCTACTGAAAGCTTAGTGGTATATATAGACATAAGAATTCATATATACAATCATACAAGTCATGACATTACTATACATATTCATGTTATCTATCATGTTCATAAGTAACTATCCTAATGCATGACAAGCACCATACCTTTTATACACACATTAGGTAACATCATACCTTATGCTTTTCAGAAAATCTATCCCTGTGTCTAGCACTCATATATGGCATACAAGTTAAATGAACCTGTTCACATTGATAATAATTTTTTTTAATCATCACATCCATATCATCATTCAATAAATCTGCAAATCAACATATCTCACATATATTAAAACTTAAACTTTACATTTAAGATTTAATAGTTGCATCCATTTACATATCATTGTACAACTCTTAGCAAATATACATGTATATTCATATAGATCCAAAATGTAAATGACATGACTTCATGTTCGTGTGGAATGGAAGGAGAGAGAGAGAGTGGTGAGGCTTGGCTAGTGACCTGTGTTCCATATCTTCTATATGCCTCTCAAAATGAGCTATCACTTTTCTTTCCTGAAAAATCGTGCAAATTGATGAGTTACGGTTAAGTGAGACTAATCATCAAACAAGTTCTAAAGTACCAAGCAACTCATAGTAACAAATCACAAATCTAACATATACCACGTATTCCATTTCATTCATCAATATCATATAGTTACCAGTAAAATTAAAGCATATGATTGCTATTCTTTGCTTATGCTTATGCTTTACTCATTTAATTTTGTTATGACCAAGTTAAATAGACATTGGCCCGGGTTTCGATGTGAACATTTTCATTTGCTAGCTAGCTTGATCATTTGTTTCATTTGCACATTTTTTAGGCCATAGGCATCTTATTTTCCTTTACAATATCAATTAACTAGTCACAACGCCTTTTTAGTCCATATGTATATGCATTTGTAACTAAGCATTCATCAACCATTATATCATTATCACATATACCATATATATATTACATATATACCATATATTCCACACATATACTTCACATATACTATACATAAACCATGTATATATCACGTATGCCAAACATATATCTAAAATATACCACTTATATGTACCACATATGTCACAAATTATCCATCATCTCATTATCAAAATCAAATCATGACAATCATATGAATCACATAACCATAAATCATCTCACATATCACATAGTAAGCAATATTCATATGCACTAAAGAAGTCATTTAATAACTATACTCACCTTTCTCCTTTGATTTCGACCCTTAACTTATTATTTATCCCCTCCTTGTGGGTCTCCAATATGTTGTGAGCCTAATATAGAAATATAATCGAATCATTTATGACTAAAGAAACTTAATATGGCTTAAAAAAATTAATGTGCATAGTTCAAATACATAGTTGGGATTTTTCCTATAGGGCAGTATAACCTTATGGGACTGATTAGCTAATAAAATTTTTTATACTTGACCAAAAAATCTGATTTATGCTTATAATTAAATTTAACATATAATTATATAACTTACTAAAATGTCATAGCAATTGGAGCATTGTACAATTTTTGGTGGAATTTCCAATTGTGTTATGTTTTTTGCCCTGTTTCTGCCCTTGGGCAATTTTAGGGCACCAACTTTGGTCCTTCATATCTTACAATCTGTAAGTAAGATTATAATAAAACTTGGTATAAAATTATATAGGTTAAAATCGAAAATTTTTTACGTATAAAACTTTTATTAATTATGTCTCTAAGGTCCTAAAATTTTAAGAAAAATTTCACTGGTCCATAATAGAGTTGGCTTCTTGTTAGAGAAATGCTCTAAAGGCAATCACCTTTAGCACTTATTATACAAATTTATTTGATTAATAAAAGACATTTTCATTAATTTGATATTCATTTCATATATAAATTGATAGTGATCTTAAATCAATTAATGAAGTCCTTGATACATAACATAACATACAGGAAATCATGATGAGATCATGATATTGAGATTCTTATCATGTGTAATTATGTTAGTAGCTAAATTATCCCTAGTCATAGGATTAATGAGACGAAACATTGTTAATCCAGATAGACTAGTACATGTTATACTCCATGATTGGATCAAGAAATAGATCTCATAATCTGTAAGTATGAGATGTTTAGAGTAACATGTGGATGCTTGCTAAGTGTAGCTAATTGGATGACCTGCTGTGAGACAATCATATGGATAATCTATTCAAATGTCAATGATAGTCTCGTCATAGCAATTATGCAAGTATCCTTAGACTTGAGGTACTCAAGGATATCTTGCATATTGATTATGCACTTTGACACTATTCCTTGTTGTCTCAGAAAGGTTACTCATAGGGTGGTGATTGGTTGAGATATTTGAAGGTAATTGGGTAACCAACAAAGGATTCACCACTCCTAATAGAAGGAGTGTATACCCATGGCCTCTTGTTGGGGTTATTACTTGGGAATCTCTGGCCTGAGTGGAAATGTCATGAAGATAGTTTTCAATGACATGTCTAATAGAGTAATGAGCCAAAAGAACAAAAACTAACATTACTTGGACTAGATGTAATATAGTCAGTCTAGTGGGAGTTGACACATATCCATACTCTGAACCAATTAGGGTATAGAATGGAGAAAGGAATAATTGCACATAAATTATCTATGGAAAGGTTTGTAGTCAAACTATTGACTTTTTGGTCAATTGGGGATCATGATGTGTTGCTAGATACCGCTCATGACTTGCTTAAATTAATTGTTAATTTTAGTGGCCAACATAATTAGGAATTAATGGGTCACACGCATTGGAGATATGGAGAATGAGTAAAATGGTCTTGGATAGGATCCCAACATATAAGAGAATTATTTCGGGTCAAATCACGATGAGATCATGGGAAACAATCTCTGTGGAGTAGTCATGGGCTTGTGTGGGGTTGCTGGCTAGGCAGGCTACTAGCCTACTATGCACTACAACAC
The DNA here is from genome assembly GCA_023653625.1 of Triadica sebifera. Lineage (NCBI taxonomy): Eukaryota > Viridiplantae > Streptophyta > Magnoliopsida > Malpighiales > Euphorbiaceae > Triadica > Triadica sebifera. The sequence goes on from CM042900.1 coordinate 12,455,867, forward strand.
TATGCGCTACAGCGTGCTATTGGCGTTAGGCCATAATTGGCCTTAATTAGGCCAATTACGACAATTACTATTCATTCATTTTGTTTTTCTTCTTTTTTCTTTTTAATTTTCTTTTTGAATATGATTCAAATTAAAAAGATATGAAATGGTAGAAAAGAGATATGAAATTTTTTTTTTGCTGAAAAATAAATTTTGAGAAACAATAATTGTCTCAAGAACATATTCAAAGCTAAGCACTTTGAATATTGTTCAAACTATTTTCTTTTATGAGTTTTTTCTTCCTTCGTCATGTGGATTATCATTAGAGACATCCTAGTATGGATTTTTGTACAACTCAACAAATTGAAGATTTGAATAACAAATCAAGAAATTACAAGGTATAATTTTTAATCTCAATGTTTGATAAATTAGTTTTAATAGCACAAGTATGGTCTTTTGTTTCAAAATTTGAAATTTTTTCCCCTGCGTTGCCTTCAAAACTCAACATAGCATACGTGATGGATCCAATAGCCGAAGCATAAGGAATCCTATTCATGCATGTCCGTTCATCCTGTGTCTTTGGACACTTAGACTTTGATAGGGTTATCCCATGAGTCATAGGAATTAATCCTCTCTTGGACTATTCCATGCTATACCTCTTTAGTATCTTATCTATGTATGTAGACTGAGAATGAACAAGCAACCTTTTAGATATATCTCTATAGATCTTTATCCCCAATATGTAGGTCGCTTCTACAAGGTCTTTCTTAGAGAAATTCATAAAAAGTCAAATTTTGACTGATTGAAGAACTGAGACATCGTTTCCTATAAGATGTATGTCATCTACATACAATACTATGAATATGACTGCACTCCCACTAACCGTCTTATAAACACATGGTTCATCCACTTTTTGTGAGAAACCAAACTCTTTTATTGTCTCATCAAATTGGATGTTCCAACTCCTGGATGCATGCTTTAATCCATAAATGGATCTTTGCAATTTGCATACCTTTTTTCCATCACTTGATGTGAAACCCTCAGGTTGTGTCATTACACATCCTCAGTCAGATATCCATTAAGGAAAGATGTTTTCACATCCATTTGCCAAATCTCATAATCATTATGAACAACAATGACTAGGAGTATCCTGATGGATTTAAGCATAACAACTGGAGAAAAAGTTTCATCGTAGTCAACATTTTGACTTTGATGATTTCCTTTAGCTACCAGGCTAGCCTTATAAGTATCTATATTACCTTCCATGTCGGTCTTCTTCTTGAAGACCCATTTGCACCCAATGGGTTTAATCCTTTCAGGTGGGTAAACCAAAATCCACACTTGATTTTCAAACATGGAATCCATCTCTGACTGTATGGCTTTTTTTCCATCTATCAAATTCTAAACAATTCAGAACTTCTTCATAGGTAGTAGACTCATCATTCTTAATGAGCAATACATCATTTTGCTCGCTTATGAGAAATCTGTGTCTTTCAAGAACAATGCATATCCTACTTGATCTATGAAGTTCTTGTATTTAGAAGGTATAATTGGTACTTCATCTCTATGAGTAACAAATTTGGGTTTTATCAGTTGATCTAGATCTGTTTGAGCATCTTGAACTTCATCAAGTTCAATCTTGCTTCCACTATCTTTTTTAAGAAAAAACTCTTTCTCTAAGAAGACATCATGCTTTGAAACAAACACCTTTTGTTCCAAAGTGTGGTAGAATTGATATCCAAATGACTCTTTTGGATATCCCGCAAACACATTTATCAGACTTAGCTTTTAGCTTATCTAACATAGTCCACTTCACTTAAGAAGGACAACCCCATACTTTCAAGTGAGAAAGAATAAGTCACTTGTTAGTCCATATCTCATATGGAGTAACCTTAACTAACTTAGAAGAGACTCTATTTAATATATAAATAGAAGTCTCTAGTGCATGACCCCAAAAGGAGTTAGGCAGTTCAACAAAGCTCATCATTGACCTCACCATATCTAAAAAGGTTCGGTTTCTCCTTTCTGTGGTGTGTAAGGTGGAGTCCATTGAGATAAAATCCCATTATCTCTTAGATAACCTTGAAACTTTTGGCTTAAGTGCTTTAATACTTTTACCAAGTTGTTTGTCCAATTCATTTATGAATTCTTTGAACTTTTCAAAAACTTCATATTTGTATCTCATCAGATAAAAATACCCATATCGTGAATGATCATCAATGAAAGTATTGAAGTAGATAAAACCACCTTTGGCGTGCACAGACTGTTGAGCTTTGAAGACAAATCTCATTCATAAAATGCAGCGAAAAAATAAAAATTTCAATACCCAAAACAAGAATCTTGCTTGTGCAATTAAAACTAATTTATTAAAACATAGAGGTAAGAGATTATACCTCGTAATTTCTTGATTTATTCTTCAAATTTTCACCTTGTTGGGTTGTTGCAAACCATAACAATCCACTTTAGCATGTCTTTAATTTTAATCCATGCGAAAATATGAGAAGAATCGATAAGAGAAATGGTTGAACACACCTCAAAGTGTGTATGCTCAATTTGAGAGAATATGAAAAATAAATATTATTTTTTGTTTTTAATTTTTAATTTCCAGAAACAATTTTCTGACTTTTAAACTTTTAAAAAGTGTTTTTACCCAAAAAATAGTCTAGGTACACAGTGCACAAGACAAGGGGAGGGATTTTGGGGTTTTTGCCTTAATTGGTCTTAATTAGCCTTAATTAACCCTAATTTAAGCAAGTCATGAGCGGTATTTAGCAACACATCATGACCCCCAAATGACTGGAAAGTCAGTGTACGAACCTTTCCATAAACAATTTCCATGCAATTATTCATTTCACCATTCTATAACCCATTTGGTTCAGAGTATGGACATGTGTTAACTGCCACTAGATTGACTATGTCACATCTAGTCCAAGTAAAGTTAGTTCTTATCCATAAAGCTCATTAATCCATTAGACATGTCATTGAAGACTATCTTGATGACATTTCCACTCTGACCAGAGAGTAATGACCCCAACAAAAGTCTATAGGTATACACACCTTCTATTAGGAGTGGTGAATCATTTGATGGTTACCCAATTATCTTCGAATATCTCAAGTTATATCCAATCACCACCCTATAAGCAACCTCTCTGAGGCAACAAGGAATAGTTCCAAAATAGAAAATCAGTACCCAAGATATCCTTGAGTACCTCAAGTCTAAGGATACATACACCATTGCTATGTTGAGACTATCATTAACATTTGAATAGATTATCCATATGATTGTCTCATAGTAGCTCATCCAATGTACTTAGCTACACTTAGCAAGCATCCACATGGTAACTTTAAACATCTCATGTTTACAAATTATGAGATCTACTACTCGATGCAATCAAGGAGTGTAACATATGCTGATTTGTCCGGATTAACAATGTCCCATTAATCCTATGACTAGGGATAATTTAGATACTAGCATAATTAGACATGATAAGAATCTCAATATCATAATCTCATCATGATTTCCTTCATGTCATATTATGCATGAAGGACTTCATTAATTGATTTAAGATCACTATCAATTCATATATGAAATGAACATCAAATTAATGAAAAAGTCTTTTATTAATCAAATAAATTTGTACAATAAGTGCTAAAGGTGATTGCCTTTAGAGCACTTTTTTAACAAGCTCCCACTTATATTAAAGCCTATCTTCTTTGTATTTAATTCCATAGGTGAGTACATAAGAATCATATTTCTTTTGGGTACGTGGCTTAGTTAAAGGATCAGTAATATTTTGATTAGTGGGGACTCTTTTTATCTTTACATCATTCCTACTAATGATTTCTCTAATCAAATGGTATCTTCTGAGTGCATGTTTAGATCTCTGATGAGACCATGGCTCATTTGCTTGTGCAATGGCTCTATTATTATCACAATGCAATTGCAATAGATCAACAATGCTAGGAACCACTCAAGTTCCATAATAAATTCCTTTATCTAAATTGCTTCCTTTGCTGCTTCAGAAACTACAATGTACTTTACTTTGGTTGTGGAATCGGTAGTCAATTCCTGTCTAGAACTCTTCCAACTGACTATTCCACCATTTAGTGTGAATATATAACCTGACTGAGATTTTGAGTCATCCTTGTCAGATTGGAAGTTAGCATTAGTATACCCACTCATAACAAGATCTCCATCTCCATCAAGTTAAGTCTCATCAAGTTATTATTTCATGCTTTTATATATCATACATTCATCATATGGATATAAAAAGATAGTTACATTAACTATATGGCATGATTATGGACATACTACATACTAAAGTCAATCTCTTGAGCCAAAGCGAAATTGACTAGGTCTTACCTAGGTATATGCATGAATTTACAACCCAAAATAGAAATCAAAATCCTGTTTCTAAGTCTTCTTGTTTATGGTACCACCTCCTTTGCTTCTTGTGGCATCCCGCTTATATAATAGGAATAATCCCATTACATAAGCGGAATGATACAGACAATCTGAATGAAACTAGCCTGAATTTAAAATTTTCATTTAATAACTAAATTGGCATTTTTTAAAATATTCGAATACACATATGGATTCAATTATCAAATACATCATCATGTTACATAAATATTATACTTCATTATAACTATCAAAATTAACGGCTTTTACCTTACATCTAACTATATATATATAATAGCAAAATACAAAATATGTTCTTAACTATATATAAGACATGTCTAACAAACCCATATGCATGATAATGAAGAAAATGCAAAAATAATATACATCCGACCCTCAACCAGTTCTGATGCGTCTCCTCTAGTATGGGCTTGTACTTCCTCTATCAACTTCACAGTTTACTACTTGCAAGCTTCAGTTCCAGCGTAGAAAAAACCCACGCTAAGCCATTTCTAGCTTAGTGGTCATATAAGCATTTAAGTTTTCCCATGCAATCACACAAACGTCGGTCATAATAATCATGATATAATTAAATAAATTATTGCATAAAATTTATAAAATATTATAATAAAATAAAATTTATGTTCCATTATATTATCATTATATTTGTATCAAGACATGAACTATATATATTCAATCATATGTAATATATAAAATATTAAACATTCTACCTCCTCTCATTTTTCCATAACTCATTTTAATTTAATTGATTTCCCTAAAATTATGATTGTTTAGTTAACTCAAATCTCAATTCATATAAGCATAAATATTTTAACATAAAATTACCAAAATGCATGGTAGATAATTCATAATACAGTACACAATATTCTAACATACATTATACAGGGACAACCACATGATTATACAATAGTACTAAATTCATTGATAATATATATATATATATATATATATATATATATATATATATAACTCAATTATAAATTTAGCTTACCTTAATAAATATTTATAATTCATACTATTTCACACATTTTATCTTTCAACATGTACATGTATGTCTTTTAATTATTTTATATATAATATTCTAATATAAATAGCCCAAATCTCATTACCGGACTGTCCGGATATAGGGCGTGTAGTAAGGCCGCTCGCAGAGCTTAAGCACCCTACTCACTATAGTCTCAAGTTAAGAGAGCTCGCGAAACTTAAGCCTCATGACCGAGTGTAATCACATCATCTGTGTACAATTAGGACAAGGGTGCTTTCGGAGCTAATATCACTCTATTCCAAAACCATATCAATATCGGTACCGTAATGCCCCTGCAATGGTGCACCATCTATCCCTAATTAGTCCACAGGTTGAGAACTGGGCAATTAATGTTATTACTTATTTATTTTCTTTATATATATATTAATTTGCTGAAATCAATATTTCCATTACATTTATAATGAAAATATGATTATAAAATTTTAAAATCATATAATCATATGATATTCCATTATATATAACTATTTAAGTAATATTAACATACTTTAATTAGTTTTCTATACAATCAAAACCAACAAATCTTTTAATACAAAACCAAATTTTATAATAATTTTATCAGTCCAAGTATGCCATATAATGTCTCTTTTCATATCAAATACATATGTCATACATGACTTTCTAACTTCACTCTTTATTGTCCTAATTATTAATAATTACCATTAATAATTATCCCATTTTTAAGCAATCATATACTAATCTATATTGAAAAATATATTATGTTACATATTGTAAACCAAAATTTTCTACATTTTATCAATCAATTATTCATCCATATGTCTATACATGCATTAACATGAAATTTCATTGGTTAAGCACTCAATTCATTTCATATTTACACATTTTAATACATTATTCAAATATGCCACTTACTCAATTAACACACAAACATGCAACAAGGCAAACTGAAATGCATATATGTACAAACCTCAATGGAGTTTTTTTCCAAAATATAAAATTTGGAGCTTGTCTACTTTTATTGCTCTTCTTCTTGTTGAGACCTTAATTCGAAAATATAAATAATTAATACATTGACAACATATTTATTCTTAATATAGTTTAAATAAATAACTACAATTTCTTATAAGCTGAAACAGGACCTTTTAGGACTGTTCGATCATAACTTTTTCTACACTTATCCAATTTATATGATTCTTGATCTTGATTAAATATAATAGCTAAAAATAAAACATACAAAAATTGCAGAATTTTGGAACTATTATGCGATTTTTGGTATATTTTTAAATGTTGCTCTATTCTCTGCCTTTTGGCAGTTTCGGGGTACTACATTTAAAAATTCATATCTTTGAATGTGTAGCTTCAATTATTATGAAAATGTTTATACTTTTATATAAGTTAATTTGGAACATTTTTCATGTTTACCTCATTTCTAGATTCGGTCTCTATGCCTCTCAAATACTATAGGATCTATAACTGGTTTAACATGAAGTATCAAGCCAACCAGTTGAATTGTTCAACTCATAACTCACAAAATACATGACATTTTATGGTGATACGTTCACAGGAATTTAGATAAGACATACTAGTAAAACTTTCATGTTTTGTAATTTGGCTAATTCGATCTAAAAAGAGATCAAAATAAGGATGAAGTTACTAGATCTGTACATGAATATGAAACCAGCTCAATCAAGGAACAATCATAGTTCATTTCTGAATAACTCAACCTACACAAAAGCAATTTATATGAAATTTTGCAGAGACCTCAATAAGATATATACTTAAAACTTTCAGGTTTTATAAAACCTCATATTAAGCCACTAAGATGATCAATGTTTACAAAAAGTGTAGGTTATTTAGCTGATACATCTCCCTGAACCAGTTTCACTCCAATGACCATTTCTCTTCCTATACTCAAAATCATTCAATAAAATTTGTTAGAAAAATGCACAAGACATAGTTGAATAACTTTTATGTTTAACACTTTCAGAAGATAATCAAAAACAGAGTGCAATATCCTATAAAAACATAACCTAAAGAGTTCTAATAACACAATAATCATGGAACAAATATTTCTTACCAAAATCAGATATATTTGAACTGATTTTTGATGCAAATCTTGAAGAAGATGATGAATAATTTGAGCTATGATATGGAGGATGGAGAAGGGATGATGAAGAAGAACAAGGAGAAGAGAAATGAAGTTGGAAGAAATGGCCAAAAGAAGTCTTAATTGACTTCAGCCACACTTCCTCCCTATTTCAAGTTTTTAGTCTTCTTTTTTTCTTCTCTGCTGTGACCCCTTTTTTTACTGTTCAATTTTCTTTTATTATGATGATTATTATTATTATTATTATTATTATTATTATTATTATTATTATTATTATTATTATCATCATCATCTTCACATATTTCCTTATATCTAATATCTTTAATTTTTTTATACCAAAAATACAATTTAATTATATGGTATAATTTAATCAAATTTTTCATGTCAATAAATTTAATTTATTTTAATTTCTAATTTAGTCATTTATTCAATTTATTTAAATTTTTATGTCTATCATGTGTTTTCTATGAATACTACATACTTATTTTAATTAGACTAATTTGTGGGCGTTACACTTCTCGCTCCTTTGTATCTTCATTCTATCCTAATCCTATGTAATCTAATTACATATTTCAAATTATAGAAAACCTCAATATACATTTGAGGGGAGTAAGATGAGAAGAGAAATACATAAGAAAGAAAGAGAGGTAGGGACACACAAGCCCTATTTACCATAAAACAAAATAATTTCATGCATGCTCAATCACACCCATCATGCTTTTTCATACACCTCTAACATGCATTCTCTAATGCAAAAAATAAAAAATGACAATTTTGGATTTAAATTTGTAAATTAATTCAACGCTTGAATCGAAATTGTCTATATGTGTTCTGTCGGTTAATTTAATTTTGTATGTCATTTTAAAATGGAATTTAATATTTAATCAAATTAAATTAAATTCCATATTTCCAAAATTACTTTAAAACTAATTCTCCTTAAAATCACAATGTTATGATGTTAAAATTAAAGAACTTAATTTTAATCTACATATCAATTTCTAGTCATACTAGAATTACAATTGCATAACTTAAATTAATTCAAAATTAATTTCCAAAAATTATAAAATTTTCCAGAACTTCAAATCATCATTCTAATTATCTTTAGGTCAGCTTAAATTCATCAAAATATTTTTGGCACAACCAAAATTACTAAGACAAACGAACTAACACACTTAGATGCTCAAAATGACTAATTCGATATCTAGAATTTTTTAAAATTTCAAATGCTAGCAAAATAATTTTGGCATGCATCTAAGATAAAAATAACATATTTTTAATCACATAAAATTATTTCAAGGTGCTGGAAATAAAATAAACACATACAAAAAATCAAACAAAACAGGCCCACCGGATATACTTAAACAATCCCCTTTTTGTGTTTATTTAAAAAATTAATTAAAATAATTTTTAATTAATTATTCGACACTTCCAGATGCATAAACATATTATCAATATATCTAAATAAGTTTTTCATAATCAAATTACAAGAAAAATGTAACCGGCCTCATCAATTAAGCCAAACAACAACACATGTTCATAAACAAGGCAATTTTAGACATTTTTGAAATAAATCCGAAATTAATTATTTGAATCACATTCAAATCATTTTTCAATCAAAATAATCATCCTTAATCATCCCATGATCAGATTAGAGAAAGAAAAATGTGTAAAACATATTTTACAAATTAATTTCAATTTTTCAAAAACTATTGATTCAAAATCAACAAAACCATACAATCCCATTGCACTTTCAAATAAAATTAATTTTAATGGACACAAGGAGGCTCTGATACCAATGTTGGGCTTTGAAGAATGAATCATATTCATAAACGCAACAGAAAAAGAAAATTTTTAAAACCCGAAATAAAAGATTATACTTGTGCCATTAAAACTAATTTATGTAAATATAAAGATTAGAAATTATACCTTGTAATTTCTTATTTGTTCTTCAAATCTTCACTTTGTTGGCTTGTAGCAAACCACAACAATTCACACTAGGATATCTTTAATGATAATCCACGCGAAGAATGAAGAAGAAACTATCAAGAGAAATGGTTTAACCAAATTCAAAGTGCTAGCTTTGAAAGTGTTCTTGAGAGAATTTTACTGTCTTAAAATATTTTTTTCATAAAAAAAATATTTTAATGTCTATTTTCTACCATGTAATGTCTTTTCTACTTGAATCAAATTCAAATAAAAGGTAAAAAGTTAAAAATGGAGAAAAGGGAAATAAATAAATAGTAATTGGCCATAATTGGCCTAATTAAGGCCCAAATCTGCCATTGGCCAACGGGTGGAAGGCAGCAGCACGCTGGGCCTACTGCGGGGAGGCATAAACATATTCTCAATATTTTCAAAGCTAGCACTTTGAATTTGTTCAAATCATTTCTTTTGATAGTTTCTTTTTGATTCTTCGGGTGGATAATTATTAAAGATATGTTAGTATGGATTGTTGAGATTTGCTATAACCCAACAAAGTAAATATTTTAATAACAAAAAGAAATTACAAGGTATAATTTCTAACCTCTATATTTATATAAATTAGTTTTAATGACACAAGTATGATCTTTTGTTTCGAATTTTGAAAATTTTATTTTTCCACTGTGTTTATAAATGTGATTCATTCTTCAAAACTCTACAGTGGTATCAGAGCCCCCTTGTGTCCATTAAAATTAATTTTAATTGAAAGTGCAATGAGATTGCATGTTTTTGATGATTTTGGATTAATAGGATTTGAAAATTTGAAATTACTTAGTAAAATATGTTTTACACATTTTTCTTTCTCTAATATAATCATGGGATGCTTAAGGATGATTATTTTTATTGAAAAATAATTTGAATGTGATTCAAATAATTAATTTCGTATTTATTTAAAAAATGACTAAAATTGCTTTGTTTATTAATATGTGTTATTGTTTGGCTTAATTGATGGAGCTGGTTATATTTTTTTTTATAATTTGATTATGAAAAAATTATTTAGACATATTGAGAATGTGTTTATGCCTATGGAAGTGTCCAATAATTAATTAAAAATTATTTTAATTAATTTTTCAAACAAACACAAAAATGAGATTGTTTTAGCATACCTAGTGGGGCTGTTTTGTTTGAGTTTTTTGTATGTGTTTATTTTATTTTCAGCACCTTGAAATCTTTTTTTATTTGTTTGAAATTATGTTATTTTGATTTTAGATATATGCCAAAATTATTTTGCACACATTTGAAATTTTAAAAAAAGTTCTAGATTTTGAATGAATCATTTTGAGCATCTGAGTGTGTTGGTTCGTTTGTCTTAGTAATTTTGGCTTGTGCCAAAAATATTTTGATGAACTTGAGCTGATTTAAAGATAATTAGAATGATTATTTAAAGTTCTAAAAATTTTTAGAATTTTTGTAAATTAATTTTGAATTAATTTAAGTTGAGCAATTGTAATTCTAGTATTACTACAAATTGGTATGTATATTAAAATTAAATTGTTTAATTTTAACATAATAATTTTGAATTAATTTTGAAAATATGGAATTTAATTTAAGTTGATTAAATATTAAATTCCACTTTAAAATGACATAAAAAATTATATTAACCGAAAGAACACAAGTAGGCAATTTCAGTTCAAGCATTAAATCGATTTCCAAATTGAAACCCAAAATTATCATTTTTTATTTTATGCATGAGAGAATGCATGTTAGGCGTATATTAAAAGGCATGATGGATGATTATGGACTGTAACACCACATCGTATACATTTGACTTCAACCTATCCCTGTATCAAATAATCACACATATCATACTGGAAAGGCAAAATAACCTGTTAACAATGGTAGTAAATTTTTTCTTTTCATATTCTGTAATATCATTCAATGACTTTGCAAGTCAACTTTGAGGCATTCTCCACCATGTGATATATCACATATATTAAAATATAAACTTTGCACATAAGTATTTACGAGTTGCTTTCATTTATATATTTGTAAAACCCATTCCAAAATGACTATACATATTCAAACACGAAAATAAAAAAAATCCAAATGACATATTTTCATGCTTGTGTGGAATGTATGGAGAAAGAGTGATGAGGTTCGACCAGTGACCTGTGCTCAATGTCTTCTATACGCTGCTCAAAATGAGCCATCACTTTTCTTTACCTAAAAAATGATACAAATTGATGAGTTGCGGCTCAGTGAGAATAATCATCAAATGAGCTCTAAAGTACCAAACAACTCATAGCAATAAATCACAAATCCAATATATATCATATATTCCATTCCATTCATTAGAATCATATAAGTATCAATAAAGTTGAAACATATAATCATTACTCTTTATGTATGCAAATATTTTGCTTATTTTATTTTATTGTGACCAAGTTAAACAGACATTGCCCTGGGTTTCCATGTGAACATTTTCCATGTTAACATTTGCATTTGCTAGCTAGCTTGATCATTTGTTTCATTTGCATATTTGTTGGCCCATAGGCCTCTTCTTTTGTTTTACAATATCGATTAACTAGTTACAACGCCTTTTAAGTCCATATGCATATGCACTTGTATTTAAGCATTTATCAACCATTGTATCTTATCCCACATAACATATATATAACGCATATATGCATCATATGCCATGCATATACCTTCCATATAATATACATATACCATGTATATATATCACATATGTCAAACATATACCTTAAATATACTACAAGTATACCACTTATGTGTACCAAAAATGTCACAAATTATCCATCATCATATTATCAGGGGCAAATCATGGCAATCATATGAATCACATAGCAAGCAATATTCATATGCACTAAAGAATTCAATTGATAATTAGACTCACATTTCTCCTTTGATTCTGATCCCTAACTTATTGTCTATCCACTCCTTGTGGATCTCCAATATGTCGTGAGCCTAATATGAAAATATAATTGATTAACTCATGATTAGGGAGACTTAAAGTGGCTTAAATAAATTAATATGCATTGTTCATATCAATAGCTAAGATTTTTCCTATGAGGCAGTGTGACCTTATGACGCTGATTAGCCCATAACTTTTTCCATAATTGACCAACAAATATGATTCCTATTCCTAAATAAAAATATCATATAATTATATAAAATAATCAAATTTCAGAGAAATTGGAACATTGTACAATGTTTTTGTGGAATTTGTAAATGTTTTCTGTTTTCTACCTTGCTTTCTGCCCTTAGGTAGTTTTAAGGTACTAACTTTGGTTCATCATAACTTATAATATATAAGTCATATTTAAAGAAAAATTACAGAAACTTATATGGGTTCAATTGGAATATTTTTCATGTTTAAACTTTTATCAATTATGTCTCTAAGGTCTTCAAATTCTAAGAAACATTTCGCTGGTCTAGAGCAAAGTTGGCTTCCGGACCAGTATGAATTCCAAAGGCCATAACTTAGTCTATAGATAACATATTAAGCTAAAATTAGTACCCAAATTTAGATAGGAAACATACCTATAACTTTAAATTTTGATAATTTACAGAATTGATCTATAAGGAGCTCAAATTATCCAAACAAGTATCTAGATTTGCCCAGGGCACTAAGCAGGTAGTTCAAACCATGGAACAATCATGGTTCTATTCACCATAACTAAATATTTAAATGACATATGAACTTGAAATTTTGTATAAAGATACATAACACATATATATACAACTTGTAATTTTTATATACTTCAAATACTATCTTTAAGATATTCAAAACTAACCAACACAGTGGCTAACTCACTTAGGGTTCGCATCCAGACCAGTTTCAGTAGAGAGAGGATATCTCATTCGATACACCAAATATTGCCAAACTATTTACATATACATATATATAAGACATAAAGGAACACAGTTGGTGTTTTAAGCTTTTCAAGAATCAATTTTTATTGATGTCAAAATCTAAGTGCAAGTCAGTGCCTATTAATGAACCTTAGCAACTCAAATCAACCTTATAGCAATAAGAATTAATTACTTACCAAGAACGAACTTGCAGGGGGTCAATTCGCTGAAAACACTAAGTGAAACAAGGAAGAATTGAAGGCTGGAATGGAGGAAGATGAAGAAGAAAATGGGGCTGAAGTGAGGAGGCAGAAATGGGAGGAATAAGATAAAGCCAAATTTTCTTTTTGTCCTTTTCCATTTTGTTTCTTTTTCTCTTCTCTTCTCTTTTCTCTTTTGTCTTTTTTCTTATCTCTTCTCTTTTCTTTTATTTTTATTTTATTTCATTTTCATTTTCATTTATCTATATTATTTTTATTATTTACACATATATATAATTATACTAATCCACATAATAATACAACTTAATCATTTGGTCCAATTTAACTAAATTAACAATGTAAAATGTTTACTAATCTTAATCTAGTCATTTTGCTTACTTTAATTTAGTCACCTTATTCAATTTATTTCTAATACTTTATTGTCCTTGTTAGGTTTTGAAGAATGAATCATATTCATAAACGCAGCAAAAAATAAAATTTTTCAAAACCCAAAACAAAAGATCATACTTGTACCATTAAAACAAATTTATATAAATGTAAATGTTAAAAATTATACCTTGTAATTTTTATTTGTTCTTCAAATCATAACTTTGTTGGGTTGTAGCAAACCACAACTACCAACATTAGGATGTCTCTAATGATAATCCACATGAAGAATGAAGAATAAACTATCAAGAGAAAATGGTTTGAACAAATTCAAAGTGCTAGCTTTGAAAGTGTTCTTGAGAGAATTTTTATTGTCTTAAAAATATTTTTTTTCACAAAAAATATTTTCATGTTTATTTTCTGCCATTTTATGTCTTTTCTATTTGAATCAAATTCAAAAATAAGATGAAACGTAAAAAATGGAGAAAATGGTAACTAATGAATAGTAATTGGCCATAATTTGCCTAATTATGGCCAAAAACAGCCGTTGGCCAATGGATGGGAAGCTACAAGTGCGCTGGGCCTGCTGTTGGTTAGCCCAGCTGGCTCGCAAGGCAGGAGAGTAGCCAGCTTAACCTGTGCGGACCCGTACGGGCCCGTGACACTCCCGAACGATTGTTTCGTGCGATCTCATCACGATCCATCCTAAAATAATGCTCTCATATTTTGGATCTTATCCAAAACCATTTTACTCATTCTCCATATCTTCAATGCGTGTGAACCATTAGGTTCCTGGTTATGTTGGCGACTTAAATTAACAATTAATTTAAGCATGTCATGAGCGGTATCTAGCAACACATCATGACTTCCAATTTACCAGAAAGTCAGTGGTTAGACTACGAACCTTTCCATAGACAATTTCAATGCAATTATTCCTTTCACCATTCTATACCCCACTTGGTTCAGAGTATAGACATGTATCAACTCCCACAAGACTGACTACGTCACGTATAGTCCAAGAATGATAGTTCTTGTCCTTGAGGCTCATTACTCTATTAGATATGTCATTGAAAACTATCTTTATGACATTTCCACTTTGGCCAGATATTTTTGAGTAATGACCACGACAATAGGCCATGGGTATATACTCCTTCTATCAAGAGTGGTGAATCCTTTGTTGGTTACCCAATTACCTTCGAATACCTCAAGCTGTATCCAATCACCACCCTATGAGCTACCTCTCTGAGACAATAAGGAATAATGTCAAAATACAGAATCAATATTCAAGATATCCTTGAGTACCTCAAGTCTAAGGATACTTGCACCATTGCTATGATGTGACTATCATTGACATTTGAATAGATTATCCATATGATTGTCTCATAGTTGGTCATGCAATGTACTTAACTACACTTAATAAGCATCCACATGTTAACTCTAAACATTTCATGTTTATAGATTATGAGATCTACTACTCGATCCAATCAAGGAGTGTAACATGTGCTAGTCTGTCTAGATTAATAATGTCCTGTCTCATTAATCCTATGACTAGGGATAATTTTGATACTAACATAATTACACATGATTAGAATCTCTATATCATGACCTCATCATGATTTCTTTCATGTTATGTTATGTATCAAGGACTTCATTAATTGATTTAAGATCACTTATCAATTCATATATCAAATGAACATCAAATTAATGAAAAAGCCTTTTATTAATCAAATAAATTTGTGCAATAAGTGCTAAAGGTGATTGCCTTTAGAGCACTCCTCTAACAAGCTCCCACTTGCACTAAAGCCAATCGCCTTTGTATTTAATTCCATAGGCGAGTACATGAGAATCATATTTCTTTTGGGGAAGTGGCTTAGTTAAAGGATCAGCAATATTATGATCAATGGGCACTCTTTCTATCTTTACATAATTCCTACCAATGATTTCTCTAATCAAATGATATCTTCTAAGCACATGTTTGGATCTCTGATGAGACCGTGGCTCCTTTGCTTGCGCAATGGCTCCATTATTATCACAATACAATTGTATTGGATCAATAATGCTGGGAACCACTCGAAGTTTTGTGATGAATTTCTTTATCGAAACTGTTTCCTTTACTGCTTCAGAAGCTGCAATGTACTTTGCTTCGGTTGTGGAATCAGCAGTCGTTTCCTGTTTGGAACTCTTCCAACTAACTGCTCCACCATTAAGTGTATATATATAACCTGACTGAGATTTTGAGTCATCCTTGTCAGATTGGAAGCTGCATCGGTATACCCGCTCACAGTAATATCTCCATCTCCATATACCAAGAATACATCCTTAGTTCTTCTTAAGTACTTAAGGATATTCTTGATAGCCACCCAATGGCCCTCACTAGGGTCTGATTGGTATCTACTCGTGACACTCAGAGCACATGATACATCGGGTCTTGTACATATCATTGCATATATGATTGATCCTATAGCTGAAGCATATGGAATCAAACTCATATGTGTCCTCTCATCTTGTGTCTTTGGACACAAAAACTTTAAGAGAGTAATCCCATGGGTCATGGGAATATATCCCCTCTTGGACTGCTCCATGCTAAACCTCTTTAGCATTTTATCTATGTATGTAGACTGTGAAAGACCAAGCAATCTTTTAGATCTATCTCTATCGATCTTTATCCCTAAAATATAGACTGCTTCTCCAAGGTCTTTCATAGAGAAATTCTTGGATAACCAAATTTTGACTGATTGTAAGGCTGAGACATCATTTCCCATTAACAATATGTCATCTACATATAACACAAGAAATATGATTGCACTCCCACTAACCTTCTTGTAGACACAAGGTTCATTCGGATTTTGTAAGAAACCAAACTGTTTGATTGTCTCATCAAACCGAATATTCCAACTCCTGGATGCTTACTTTAATCCATAAATGGATATTTGAAGCTTACATACCTTTTTGCCATCTTTGGATATGAAACCTTCTAGTTGTGTCATGTACACATCCTCAGTCAGATTTCCATTAAGGAAAGTTGTTTTTACATCCATTTGCCATATCTCATAATCATAATGAGTAGCAATGGCTAGGAGTATCCTTATGGATTTAAGCATAGCTATTGGGCTAAAAGTTTCATCGTAGTCAATTCCTTGTCTTTGACAATAACCTTTAGCAACAAGTCTAGCTTTATATGTAATCACATTACCATCCATGTTAGTTTTCTTTTTGAAAACCCACTTGCACCCGATAGGCTTTATTCCTTCAGGTGGGTCAACCAAAGTCCATACTTGGTTTTCATACATGGAATTCATTTCTGACTTTATGGTTTGAAGCCATTTCTCAGATTCTGAACTATTCAGAACCTTTTCATAGGTTGTAGGCTCATCATTTTCTATGAGCAATACATCGTTCTGTTCACTAATGAGAAATCCATATCTCTCTGGAACAGTACGTATCCTACTTGACCTACGAAGCTCTTATGTTTCAAAAGGTTGAGCTGTTATATCATCTGTATGAGTAACAAGCTCGGATTCAGGCAGTTGATCAGCATATGTTTGAGCATCTTGAACTTTCTCAAGTTCAATTTTGCTCCCACTATCTCCTTTTAGAAGGAATTCTCTCTCTAAAATGATAGCATGTCTTGAAACAAAAAGCTTTTGTTCCAAGGGGTGGTAAAATTGATATCCATATGATGCTTTTGGATATCCCATAAACAGACATCGGTCAGACTTAGCTTCTATCTTATCCGACATTATCCGTTTCACATAAGCAGGACAACCCCAAATTCTCATGTAAGAAAATGTGGGTCTCTTGTTATACCATATCTCATATGGAGTAACATCAATTGACTTTGAAGGAACTCCATTTAATTTATAAATGGCGGTCTCTAGTGCATAACCCTAAAAGGATTTAGGCAATTCCGCAAAACTCATCATAGACCTTACCATGTCTAACAAGGTTCAGTTTCTTCTTTTAGCCACACCATTGTGTTATGGAGTGTAAGGTGGAGTCCATTGAGATAAAATCCCATTATCTCTAAGATAATCTAGAAACTCTTGGCTCAAGTATTCACCTCCTCGATCTGATTGAAGTGTTTTAATACTTTTGGAAAGTTGTTTCTCTACTTCATTTCTGAATTCTTTGAACTTTTCAAAAGCTTCAGATTTGTATCTCATAAGATGCACGTATCCATATCGTGAGTAGTCATCGATAAAATTAATGAAGTAAATGAAACCACCTCTAGCGTGTGTAGACATTGGACCACATACATCTGAATGTATTAAGTCTAAAAGTCCATTAGCACGTTCACCCTTTCCCTTAATGGGTAATTTAGTCATCTTGCATAGTAAACAAGATTCACATGTGTCATATGATTCATAACCACTTTTGTGTAGCTTAGCCATGCGTTTCTCACTTATATGACCAAGATGACAATGCCATAAATAAGATGATTTCAACATATCTTGTTTTTGCCTTTTATTATCATTGATGTTTAAAATTGGATTTGACATATCTAATATGAATATTCCATTGCATAATGTACCACTAGCATAAAGAATTCCATTCAACATAATAGAACAACAATTGTTACTAAAAGCTAAAAGGAAACCATATTTATTTAGACTTGAAACAAAAATAATGTTTTTAGTCAAAGCATGTACATAATAGCAATTCTCCAAATTTAATATAAGCCCACTAGGGAGGGTCAATACATATGTTCCTATAGGTAATGCAACAACCCTTACTCCATTTCCAACGCGTAGGTCTGACACTCCCTTATTGAGTTGTCTACTGTTCCTTAGGCCTTGCATATCAGTGCATATGTGTGAACCACAACCGGTATCTAATACCTATATATTATTATTGGAAACATTATTAATTTCAATGACAAAAATACCTAAAGTAGATGGGGCATCATATGCCTTCTTCTTCAAGGACTCCAAGTAAGCCTTGCAGTTTCTCTTCCAATTGCCATCCTTGCCACAATGGAAGCATGTCCCTTTTGGAGCAATCTCCTTGGCATTTTTCTTAGCCACGCCTCCCTTAGGCTTCATGGACTTCTTCTTCTTCTTAAGGTTCTTCCTTTTAGAACTTGAAGAGTCCACCAGCATCACAGCCTTACTGTCCTTCTTGACAGATGGCTCAGCTGTTTTAAGCAAGTTAATCAGCTCAGGAATAGTGGTAGAGATTTGGTTCATCCTATAGTTAAGCACAAAATGTGAATAACTATCAGACAAACCGGTTAGAATGAAGTCAATACTTAATTCATGGTCCATCACAAATCCCATGGTGGCCAACCTCTCAATATAGCCATTCATCTTCAATGCATATTGCACTGGAGATGTCCCCTTAACCATCTTAGTGCGGAAGAGCAACCTTGAAGTTTCAAACCTTTCGAAACGTGCTTGCTCATCAAAAAGCTCTCTTAGATGGTATACTATGGAATTAGCATCCATAGCCTCATGCTGCTTTTGCAACTCAGCTGACATAGTAGCAAGCATAATGCAGCTTGCCATCTCACTATCATCGAGATGCTTTTGATATGCCTTCTGAACATCTTCAGAAGCATTAGCAGTAGGGGGATTAGGGAGTGCCTCATCTAGGACATAGCTAATCTTTTCGGATTTGAGAACTATTCTCAGTTTCCTTAGCCAATCCAAAAATTTTGCCTAGTCAACTTATTTGATTCCATTAGCGATTGGAAATTCACACTTGTCATGATGATGATTCTAGCAACCTAGATGTAAAATAGAACATGTTAGAATGTACATAAAATGCATGTTTATTAGGTCTTTAATAAATTGCATTATGGCTCCCAATATTTTATAGTGAATCCATAACCCTCACTATGAACCCGGAGAACTTATATGGAAATTCTCCTAGTGGGTCGATATCCAACAAGCTAAGAATATCCTTGAGGCAACTCAGCAATCTATCCTTAGTTTGGTTGGTAGATATCTAATCAATACCAATTGCATTATTCATGCAATTGTCGAATCTTGTGCTATCAACTTATTGATGTGTGCACATACATTGAGCTATCGACTCTTGATATGTGTACATCTCATGTATAAAACCCAACTTCACCTCCAATACACATTAACTTTGGCGTAAATCCAACAAGTTAATAATATCGGTTAAGTCTAACCCATTAATCGTGAAATCTAATTTCAATGGATTGAATATGTTTAAATAATTTTTTTTATAATTAAAGTACTAGAAAAATGGAACCAGCCCCATCAATTAAGCCAAACAACAACACATCTTAATAAATAAGGCAATTTTAGGCATTTTTTAAACAAATCCGAAATTAATTATTTGAATCACATAAAAATCATTTTTCAATCAAAATAATCATTCTTAATCATCCCATGATCAGATTAAAGAAATAACAATGTGTAAATTATATTTTACAAATTAATTTCAATTTTTCAAAACCTATTGATCCAAAATCATCAAAAACATGCAATCTCAATGCATTTTCAATTAAAATTAATTTTAATGGATACAAGGAGGCTCTGATACCAATGTTGGGTTTTGTAGAATGAATCATATTCATAAACGAAGCGAAAAATAAAATATTTCAAAACCCAAAACAAAATATCATACTTGTACCATTACAACTAATTTATGTAAATGTAAATGTTAAAAATTATACCTTGTAATATTTATTTGTTCTTCAAATCATCACTTTGTTGGGTTGTAGCAAACCACAACAATCCACACTAGGATGTCTCTAATGATAATCCACGTGAATAATGAAGAAGAAACTATCAAGATAAAATGGTTTGAACAAATTCAAAGTGCTAGCTTTGAAAGTGTTCTTGAGAGAATTTTTGTTGTATCTTAAAAATATTTTTTTTCACAAAAAGTATTTTCATGTCTATTTTCTGTCATTTTAGGTTTTTTCTATTTGAATCAAATTCAAAAATAACAAGAAAAGTGAAAAATGGAGAAAATGGTAACTAATGAATAGTAATTGGCCATAATTGGCCTAATTATGGCCAAAAACAGTCATTGGCCAATGGAGGGGAAGCTGCAAGTGCGCTGGGCCTACTGCGGGCTGCTGCTGGGTAGCCCAGCTAGCCCGCAAGGCCGGCCAGTAGCTAGCCTAACCCGCGCAGGCCCGTACGGGCCTACGATACTCCCGAATGATTTTTTCGTGCGATCTCATCGCGATCCATCCTAAAATAATTCTCTCATATTTTGGATCCTATCCAAGACAATTTTACTCATTCTCCATATCTTCAATGCGTGTGACCCATTAGGTTCCCAGTTATGTTGACCACTTATATTAATAATTAATTTAAGTAGGTCATGGGCGGTATCTAGCAACACATCATGACCCCCAATTTACCGGAAAGTCAGTGGTTTGACTACGAACCTTTCCATAGACAATTTATGTGCAATTCTTCCTTTCACCATTCTATACCCCATTTGGTTCAGAGTATTGACATGTGTCAACTCCAACTAGACTAACTACATCACGTCTAGTCCAAGTAATGTTAGTTCTTGTCCTTTAGGCTCATTACTCTATTAGATATGTCATTGAAGACTATCTTTATGACATTTCCACTCTGGCCAGAGATTCCTGAGTAATGACCACGACAAGAGGTCATGGGTATACACTCCTTCTATCAAGAGTGGTGAATCCTTTATGGGTTACCCAATTACCTTCGAATACC
This sequence comes from Triadica sebifera, assembly GCA_023653625.1. NCBI lineage: Eukaryota > Viridiplantae > Streptophyta > Magnoliopsida > Malpighiales > Euphorbiaceae > Triadica > Triadica sebifera. The sequence continues at coordinate 12,477,435 of CM042900.1, forward strand.
TCAAGCTGAATCCAATCACCACCCTATGAGTTACCTCTCTGAGGCAACAAGGAATAGTGTCAAAATACAGAATCGATATTCAAGATATCCTTGAGTACCTAAAGTCTAAGGATATTTGCACCATTGCTTTGATGCGACTATCATTGACATTTGAATAGATTATCCATATGATTGTCTCATAATTGGTCATCCAATGTACTTAGCTACACTTAACAAGCATCCACATGTTAACTCTAAACATCTCATGTTTATAGATTATGAGATCTACTACTTGATCCAATCAAGGAGTGTAACATGTGCTAGTCTGTCTGGATTAATAATGCCCCATCTCATTAATCCTATGACTAGGGATAATTTTGATACTAACATAGTTACACACGATAAGAATCTCAATATCATGACCTCATCATTATTTCCTTCATGCTATGTTTTGTATCAAGGACTTCATTAATTGATTTAGGATCACTTATCAATTCATATATCAAATGAACATCAAATTAATGAAAAAGCCTTTTATTAATCAAATAAATTTGTACAATAAGTGCTAAAGGTGATTGTCTTTAGAGCACTCCTCTAACAGTCCTCATTTAGGTTATAAGTACACACGTGCGACTCGATGCAATTGCCAAATTCTAGGACACGTAGCTAGTGCATGCCATAAACTTGTTTCTAAGAAAATATGTATGAAATGCACGTGTTCAATTGAATTATATGGAAGATGCATATGTTCAAATGAAATGCATATGGATATCCATGTGGGGAAGGTTGAGCATGTTGGATGGACTTAGGCCCAATGTGATTGAGCATGCAAAGAATTGTTTTGTTTATGCTAAATAGGGCCTGCGTGTCCATACCTCTATTTCTTTCTTATGTATTTCTCTTCTCATCTTACTCCCCTCAAATGTAAATTGAGATTTTCTATATTTTGAAAAATGTAATTAGATTACATAGGATTAGGATAGAATGCAGATACAAAGGAACATGAAGCAGAGGAGGTGGAACCATAAATAAGAAGACTTAGAAATAGGAATTTGATTTCTATTTTGGGTTGTCAATTCATGCATATACCTAGGTAAGACCTAGTCAATTTCTCTTTGGCTCAAGAGATTGACTTTAGTATGTCCATAATCATGTCATATAGTTAATGTAACTATCATTATATATTCATGTGATGAATGTATGATATATAAAAGCATGAAATAATAACTTGATGAGACTTAACAAAGAAATCCCTCGCTAAATAAACATTTAAGTCTTATTCCTTTCATTAATGTGGGGAGAACCAGAGTTCTTCTAGAGTTATGGTTGTTGAGTTACCTCAAGCTCACTTTAGAAGAATATGTTCAAACCATTGAAATTAGATTTCACAATTAATGGGTTAGACTTAACCAATATTATTAAGTTGTTCGATTTGCCCTAAGGTTAATGAGCATTAGAGGTGAAGTTGGGTTTCTATACATGAGATGTACACATATCAAGAGTTGATAGCACAATGTATGTGCACACATCAATAAGTTGATAGCACAAGATTCGATAGTTGCAAGAATAATGCAATTGGTATGGATTACATACCTACCAACCAAACTAAGGATAGCATGTTGAGTTGTCTCAAGGTTTTTCTTAGCTAGTTAGATATCGACCCACTAAGAGAACTTCCATATAAGTTCTCTCATGTTCATAGTGAGGGCTATGGATTCCCCATAAAATAGTGGGAGTCATAATGCAATTTATTAAAGACCTAATGAACATGCATTTTATGTACATTCAATTGAACACATGCATTTCAACATATTTTCATAAGAACAAGTCCATGGCACGCACTAGCTACATGTGCTAGTACATTGCAATTGTATCGAGTCACACATGTGTATTTATAATCTAAATGAGGATAAAAAGTATTAAAAATAAATGAAATAAGGTGACCAAATTAAAATATACAACATGACTAGATTAAGATTAAATTGCATATTGTGTTGAATTGTGTGACAATAATAAGAATAATTAAAAAAATAAAATAAAATAAAATAAAAAAGAAAAAGTGGACGGGTGAAACAAATGAAAGGAAGATAAGATGGTGGTGCCTTTTAACTTATTAGGCTGCCACCATATTCATTTCCTTTCCTCATCTTCTTCTTCTTCTTCTTTGGTTCATTCCTTCCATTTCTTTTCAAGTTCCAGCCACCATTTCTTCCCTCTTTCACTCCAAAAATTGTAGCAATAAGATTATCCAAGAGTGATTATAGGTGAGTAAACATTTATTTTTATGTTAAGCTTGATTATGGTATTTAGGGTTCATAAATAGGAAGTATTTTGTGCCATAGTTCTAACATGTTCTATTTTACATCTAGGTTGCTAGTGGAATCAAATAAGTTGACTAGGCCTAATTTTTTGGATTGGCTAAGGAATTTGAGAATAGTTCTCAAATTCGAAAAGATTGGCTATGTCCTATATGAGGCACTCCTTAATCCCCCTGCTACTAATGCTTCTGAAGATGTTCAAAAGGCATATGAAAGCATCTCGATGATAGTGAGCTAGCGAGCTACATTATGCTTACTACTTTGTTAGCAGAGTTGCAAAAACAGAATAAGGCTATGGATGCTAATTCCATAGTATACCATCTAAGCGAGCTTTTTGATGAGCAAACGCATTCTGAAAGGTTTGAAACTTTGAGGTTGCTCTTCTACACTAAGATGGTTGAGGGGACATCTCTAGTGCAATATGCATTGAAGATGAATGGCTATATTGAGAGGTTAGCCACCTTGGAATTTCTGACGGACCATGGTTTAAGTATTGACTTAATTCTAACCGGTTTGTCCGATAGTTATTTACATTTTATGCTTAACTATAGGATGAATAAAATCTCTACCACTATTCCTGAGCTGCTTAACTTGCTCAAAACAATTGAGCCATCTGTTAAGAAGGACAGTAAGGCTGTCATGCTGGTGGACTATTTAAGTTCTAAAAGAAGTACATGAAGCCTAAGGGAGGCACGACTAAGAAGAAGGCAAAGTTGATTGCTCCAAAGGGAACATGATTCCATTGTGGGAAGGATGGCCATTGGAAAAGAAACTGCAAGGCTTACTTGGAGTCCTTGAAGAAGAAGGCATCTAATGCCCCATCTACTTAAGGTATTTTTCTCATTGAAATTAATACTGTTTCCGATAATAATACGGTTGTGGCTCACACATATGCACAACAGCTCAATATGGCAGAGTCAGACCTACGCATTGGAAATGGAGCAATGGTTGTTGCATTAGCTGTAGGAACTTGTGTATTGACCCTCCCTAGTGGGCTTATGTTAAAATTGGGTAATTGCTATTATGTACTGCTTTGACTAAAAACATTATTTCTGTTTAAAGTCTAAATAAAGATGGTTTCCATTTAGCTTTCAGTAACAATTGTTGTTCTATTATGTTGAATGGAATTCTTTATGGTAGTGGTACATTATGCAATGGAATATACATATTGGATATGTCAAATCCAATTTTAAACATAAATGAGAAGAAAAGGAAAAAACAAGATATGTTGAAATCATCTTACTTATGGCATTGTTGCCTTTGTCATATAAGTGAGAAACTCATGGTTAAGCTACACAAGAGTGGTAGTTTGGGGTCATTTAATTATGAATCATATGACATGTAGGAATCTTGTTTATTAGGCAAGATGACTAAATTAACTTTTAAGGGAAAAGGTGAAAGTTTTAATGGACTTTTAGACTTAATACATTCAGATGTATGTGGTCTAATGTCTACACTCGCTAGAGGTGGTTTCGTCTGCTTCATTACCTTTATCGATGACTACTCACGATATGGGTACGTGTTTCTTATGAGATACAAATCTGATGCTTTTGAAAAGTTCAAAGAATTCAGAAATGAAATAGAGAAAAAAATTGGCTAAAGTATTAAAACACTTCGATCAGATAGAGGAGGTGAATACTTGAGCCAAGAGTTTCTACATTATCTTAGGGATAATGAGATTTTATCTCAATGGATTTCACCTTACACGCCACAACACAATGGTGTGGCTAAAAGGAGAAACCGAACCATGTTCGACATGGTAAGGTCTATGATGAGGTTGGCAAAACTCCCTAAATCCTTTTGGGGTTATGAACTAGAGACTGCCATTTATATATTAAATGGAGTTCCTTCGAAGTCAGTTGATGTTACTCCATACGAGATATTGTAAAATAAAAAGCCCACATTTTCTTACATCTGAATTTGGGGTTGTCCTACTTATGCAAAGTGGACAACGTTAGATAAGCTAGAAGCTAAATCTGACCAATGTCTGTTTATGGGATATCCAAAAGCATCATATGGATATCAATTTTACCACCCCTTGAAACAAAAATTTTTTGTTTCAAGACAAGCTATCTTTTTAGAGAGAGAATTCCTTATAAAAGGATATAATGGGAGGAAAATTGAACTTTACGAAGTTCAAGATGCTCAAACAGATGTTGATTAATTGCCTAAACCTGAGTTTGTTACTCATACAGATGATATAATAGCTCAACCTTCTGAACCACAAGAGCTTTGTAGGTCAAGTAAGTTACATACTGTTCCAAAGAGAAATGGATTTCTCATTAGTGAATAGAATGACGTATTTCTCATAGAAAATGATGAGCCTACAACCTAAATTAGTTTTAATGGCCCAAGTATGATCTTTTGTTTCGGGTTTTGAAAATTTTATTCTTCTGCTGCATTTATGAATGTGATTCATTATTCAAAACTCAAGATTGGTGCTGTCTCTTTGGCTTCTTGCTCCTTTGCACTTCAATTCTATTCTAATCCTATTTAATATAATTGTATAAGATCTTGAAAAAAAAACCACAAGTTACATTTGTGGGGAGTGAGATGAGAAGAGAAATATAATAAAGAGAATGGAGAAGGTAGAGACTCACATACCCTATTTACCAAAAGGAAAATTTTCATGCATGAGCAATCACATTAGTCAAGTCCATATTCATACCATCATGTTATTCCATATACACCTACCATGCATTCTTTAATGCATAAATAAAGGTAATCTACTAAAATAAAAATTTTGGTTCTTTTTGTTTTAACTCTTTAAACATTATTTTGATTGTTTGCCTTTTATGAGTTTCATTATATATCTATCATTTAATATCATTAAATGAATATATAAATATTTATAAATGCTATATAAAAGGAAATCATGCAATTTAAGTATAAATTTGGTCAAATCTAAAAGATTCTTATTTCAGAGAACTTTCTCTTCATATGCTATTATAGCCACTGGTTCCTCCTCATAAGACATGTCTATCTGTACCTCCATTTCTTCAATTGGTATAATGTGGGTCGGGTCTGAATGGTATCTTCTTAACATTGAAACGTGGAACACGCTATGAATTTTGTCTAGCTCTAGAGGAAGAGCTAATCAGTAAGCCACTGGTCATATTCTTTCCAGAATCTTATAAGGACCAATAAACCTTGGACTTAACTTTCCTTTTCTACCGAACCTCAATACCTTTTTCCAAGGTGAAACTTTAAGGAATACTTTGTCTCCTACTGCATATTCTATGTTTTGTCTCTTTAAATCAACATATGATTTCTGTCAATCTTATGCTGCTTTTAGCCTTTCCTTGATCACTTTAACTTTTTCCTCGGTCTATTGAATTATCTCTGGCCCAATCAACTTTTTCTCATTTAACTCTGTCCAACATACAGGTGTCCTACATTTTCTTCCGTATAGGGCCTCATAAGGAGCCATGCCAATACTCGTTTGATGACTTTTGTTATAAGCAAACTACATAAGAGATAGATGTCGATCCCAATTTCCCTCAAATTCAAGCACACAACATCTCATCATATCCTCTAGCAACTGAATAACTCACTCCGATTGTCCATCTATTTACGGATGAAAAGCCATACTGAATCTGAGTCGAGTTCCCAAAGCTTGTTGCAAACTTTTCCAGAACTGCGATGTAAACCTAGGATCCCTGTTGGAGATAATAGACACAGGTATTCCATGAAGTCTCACTATCTCATTCACATAAATCTTAGCCATCTTGTTCAAAGTATAGTCCATTCGCACTGGTAGGAAATATGCTGACTTCGTCAATCGATCCACTATCACCCACACTGCATCATGCTTTCTCTGAGTTATTGGTAAGACGGACACAAAATCCATCGTGATTCTCTCCCACTTCCATTCTGGTATGGAAATCGGTTGTAGTAATCCTCTGGGTAATTGATGCTCAGCTTTCACTTGTTGACAAATTAAACATTTAGCAACATATTCAATGATATCATTCTTCATCCCCGACCACCAATATTGTGCTTTCAAATCTTGGTACATCTTGTTCCCACCTGGGTGCATAGTATAAACAGTTTCATGAGCTTCTTTTAAAATCTCTGGTCTCAATTCTTCTATACTTGGTACACAAATCTAGTTCTTGAAATACACAGTACCATCTTCTGTTAAAGAAAATTCTGACTTTTCTCCATTTTTCAAGTCTTCGACCATCTTTACTAACTTCTCATCTTATTTTTGGACATCTTTAATTCTCTGCATCAATGTGGTTTCCACTCGCATCTCAGCCAAAATTTTTCGGCTTAGCGCATCAGCTACCACATTAGCTTTGCCTGGCTGGTAGTCGATCACACAGTCATAATCTTTAATCAATTCCAACCATCTTCAATGCCTCAGGTTCAACTCTTTATGTGAAGGAAGATACTTAAGACTCTTGTGGTCTGTATAAATGTAGCATCTTTCTCCATACAAATAATGTCTCCAAATCTTAAGAGCAAAAACTATTGATGCGAGCTCTAAATCATGCGTCAAATAGTTAAGCTAATGAGGCTTAAGCTGTCTAGAGGCATATGCAATCACTTTTTCCTCTTGCATAAGAACACAACCTAGCCCATTGTGACTTGCACCATTGTACACAACATAATCTTTTCCTGGAGTAGGCTGAGTCAAAACTGGTGCTTCAGTCAACATTGCCTTCAATCGATCAAAGCTTGCTTGACATCTATTTGTCCATTCAAAACGGACATCTTTTCATAGCAATTGTGTCAAATGATTCGCTATAGATGAAAATCCTTTCACAAATCTTCTCTAATATCCTGCTAATCCAAGAAAACTCCTCATATCAGTCATGTTGTGAGGTGGTTTCCAATTAAGAATAGCCTCGATTGTACTAGGATCAACTCGAATACCTTTCGCTAAAATTACATGACCCAGAAAACTAACTGCTTCCAACCAAAACTCACACTTAGACAGCTTTGCATACAATTGTTTCTCCCTTAAGGTCTGCAATACTTTTCTAAGATATTGGTCATGCTCTACTGGATCTCTAGAATAGACAAGAATGTCATCAATGAATCCAACCACAAATTGATCAATATATGGCCTGAACACTTGGTTCATCAGCTCTATAAAAACAGTTGGTGCATTCGTCAATCCAAATGGCATCACCAAGAACTCATAATGACCATAACGAGTCCTGAATGCCATCATAGATACATTTGACCCTTTGATCTTCAGTTAATAATACCCCGATCGAAGATCTATCTTTGAAAGTATACTTGCACCTTTCAGCTGATGAAATAAATCATCAATCCTAACTAGTGGGTATTTATTCTTAACAGTAACCCTATTAAACTGTCTGTAATCAATGGAAAGACGTAAAGTACCGTCTTTCTTCTTCACAAATAGTACTGGAGCACCCCATGGTGATACACTAGGTCATATAAATCCTTTATCTAGCATTTCTTGTAACTGTATCTTCAACTCTTTCAATTCTATGGGTGCCATCCTATATGGTGTAATAGATATAGGAGCGGTGCCAGGTACTAATTCGATAGCAAACTCTATCTCTCGGTCAGGTTGTAGTCCTGGCAACTCCTCAGGGAACACATCAGAAAACTTACTAATAGTTGGGATGTCAGGCAACTTCGGACTTTTCTTTCGGGTATCAATCACATATGCTAGGTAAGTCTCACATCCCTTATTGATAAGTTTTTGAGCTTTCAACACTGATATCACATTGTCTGAATATCCTCTATTCTCGCTCATCACTACTATCTCTTCTTGTTCTGAAGCTTTATTCCTCGTCTCTCTTTTTCTGCAATCTACTATCACTTCGTGTCGAGCTAGCCAATCCATTCTTAAGATCACATCAAACTCATGGAATGGTAGCTCTATTAAATCCGCTGGAAATTGTTTATCTTAAATTTCAACTGGGCAACCCCGAAAGATTTTACTAACACTCACCAAGTGCCCCAATGGGTTAGTCACAAGAATCTCATATTCTAGAGTCTCTAGTTTTAAATCCTCTTGAACCGGTGGTGGTGTGCATATGTATGAGTGTGTCGACCCCGGGTCTATCAATGCATGTATATAAGAGCCAAAGAGAAGGAATTTACCCACTATTATGTTAGGTGCATCCTGCTCCTTTCGGCATTGCATGGCATAAGCTCTTGCTGGAGCAACTCTACTACCTTTCGACCTCTCCACTGTTTTTGACCTAAACTGATTTCGCCCTGCATGGCCTCCTCTTCCTTGTCCTCGGCCTCAACCTCTGCCGTGTCCCATAGTCTGCATTAGTACCGACTCAATACTCTCTGAACCTCTGCCAAACTGTAGCAATGGACCATCTCTTCTTATATGGTCCTTGAAGCCCCATCTCAAGCACGCTCCTGTCATCGATCAACACTCTCCTGGGTGAGGACAACCACACTATTCACACATTGGTAGAGTTGTAGGTCTACGGGATGCCTATGTCGATGCACTGGCTGCTGATCAAGTAGATCTTGTAGTTTGTCCCCACCTATAAGACTGAGGTCTATTGGAACCTCCAACTTGGATTTGGCCACCAAAAGATCTCGCTCTCTTGCTGCTCGACTGTATTACACTTGGTTGTGGTGCGGGTCTACTAGTCCCACTAACCTGCACAGGCTGTTGTGCCGCCAAGACTCTTTCAAGTATTCTAGCAGATGGTAGTAAACTGGGGAAGCTCATTAGACGTAGGCCTGAAACTTGTAACTTGATTGTATCCCTCAATCCATCTTCAAAACATCGACATTTATCAATTTCTTTGGATACAATGCCCTCAGCATACTTACATAAATGTGTGAATTCCCTCTCATATTATGTTACTGACATATTTCCTTGTTTCAGAGTCAAAAATTCTCTTTTCTTGTCATCTGTGTATATAGGAGGGATATACTGTTCCTTAAATTTCAACATAAAGAATTCCCATCTCATAATCTATAAACATGAGATGTTAGAGTTAACATATGGATGCTTGCTAAGTGTAGCTAAGTACATTGGATGACCAACTATCAGACAATCATAAGGATAATGTATTCAAATGTCAATGAAAGTCTCATCATAGCAATGGTGCAAGTATCCTTAAACTTGAGGTACTCAAGGATATCTTGAATATTGATTATGTATTTTACACTATTCCTTGTTGCCTCAGGGAGGTTGCCTATAAGGTGATGATTGGATACAACTTGAGGTATTCAAAGGTAATTGGGTAACCAACAAAGGATTCACCACTCCTGATATAAGGAGCGTATACCCATGGCCTCTTCTCATGGTCATTACTCAGGAATATCTGACCAGAGTGGAAATGTCATAAAGATAGTCTTCAATGACATATCTAATAGATTAACGAGCCTTAGGGACAAAAACTAAGATTACTTGGACTAGATGTGATGTAGTTAGTCTAGTGGTAGTTGAGACATGTCCATACTCTGAACCAAGTGGGGTATAGAATGGTGAAATGAATAATCGCACGAAAATTGTCTATGGAAAGGTTCGTAGTCAAACAACTGACTTTCTGGTCAATTGGGGGTCATGATGTGTTGCTAGATACCGCACATGACTTGCTTAAATTAATTGTTAATTAAAGTGGCCAATATAATCGGGAACCTAATGGGTCACACGCATTGAAAAAGATATGGAAATTGAGTAAAATGGTTTTGGATATGATCCAAAATATGAGAGAATTATTTCAGAATGCATCACAATGAAATCTAACAAGAAAAATCGTTCGGAAGGGTCACAGGCTTGTACGGGCCCACGTGGGCTGCCCAGCGGCGGCCCCGAGTTGGCCCAGCGCGCTGCTGCCTCCCTTCCATTGGCCAACGGGTGAATTTGGCCAATTACCATTCCTTCATTTCCCTTTTCTCCATTTTTGACTTTTCATTTTTTTTGAATTTGATTCAAATATAAAAGACATCAAATTGCCGAAAATAGACATGAAAATATTTTTTTAGTGAAAAAAATATTTTTAAGACAACAAAAATCTCTCAATAACACTTTCAAAGCTAGCACTTTGAATTTGTTCAAACCATTTCTTTTGATTATCATTAGAGACATCTTAGTGTGGATTTTTGTGGTTTGCTACAACCCAACAAAGTGAGGATTTGAATAACAAATAAAAAATTACAAAGTATAATTTCTAACCTCTATGTTTATATAAATTAGTTTTAATGGCACAAGTATGATCTTTTGTTTCAGGTTTTAAAAAATTTTTTCCCGCTGCATTTATGAATCTGATTCATTCTTCAAAACCCAACAATGGTATCAAGCCTTAATTTTAATTGAAAGTGCAATAAGATTGCATGTTATTGTTGATTTTGGATTAATAGGTTTTGAAAAATTGAAATTAATTTGTAAAATATATTTTACACATTTTACATTCTCTAATCTGATCATGGGATGATTAAGGATGATTATTTTGATTGAAAAATGATTTGAATGTGATTCAAATAATTAATTTCGGATTTATTTCAAAAATTCCTAAAATTGCCTTCTTTATGAACATGTGTTGTTGTTTGGCTTAATTTATGGGGCTGTTTATATTTTTCTTATAATTTGATTATGAAAAACATTATTAGACATATTGAGAGTATATTTATACCTCTGTAAGTGTTCAATAATTAATTAAAAATTATTTTCATTAATTGTTTAAACAAACACAAAAATGAGACTGTTTTAGAATACCAGAAGGGCTGTTTTGTTTGATTTTTTTGTATGTGTTTATTTTATTTCCAACACCTTGAAATATTTTTTTATGTGTTTAAGAATATGTTATTTTGATGTTAGATGCATGCCAAAATTATTTTGCAAGCATGTGAAATTTTATAAAATTCTAGATGTCGAATGAGTTATTTTGAGCGTCTAAGTGTATTGGTTGTTTGTCTTAGTAATTTTGGCTTGTGTCAAAAATATTTTGATAAACTTGAGTTGACCTAAAGATTATTAGAATGATGATTTAAAATTCTAGAAATTTTTAGAATTTTTGGAAATTAATTTTGAATTAATTTAAGTTGTACAATTGTAATTCGAGTATGACTAGAAATTGGTATGTATATTAAAATTAAATTGTTTAATTTTAATATCATAATATTCTAATTTTAAGGAGAATTAATTTTGAATTAATTCTAAAATATGGAATTTAATTTAATTTGATTAAATATTAAATTCCACTTTAAAATTACATACAAAATTAAATTAATCGAAAGAACACAAATAGGCAATTTCGGTTCAAGCATTGAATCGATTTACAAATTGAAATCCAAAATTGTCATTTTTATTTTGTGCATTAGAGAATGCATGTTAGGGGTGTATGAAAAATCATGATGGATGATTATGGACTTAGGCCCAATGTGATTGAGCATGCATGGAATTGTTTTGTTTTATGGTAAATAGGATCTGCGTGTCCCTACCTCTCTTTCTTTCTTATGTATTTCTCTTCTCATCTTACTCCCCTCAAATGCAAATTGAGGTTTTCTATAATTTGAAATGTGTAATTAGATTACATATGATTAGGATAGAATAAAGATACAAAGGAGCAAGAAGCAAAGGAGGTGGCACCAAAAACAAGAAAACTTAGAAATAGGAATTTGATTTCTATTTTGGGTTGTAAATTGATGCATATACCTAGGTAACACCTAGTAAATTTCTATTTGGCTCAAGAGATTTACTTTAGTATGTCCATAATGATGCCATATAGTTAATGTAACAATCTTTATATATCCATGTAATGAATGTATGATATATAAAAGCATGAAATAATAATTTGATGAGACTTCATAAAGAAATCCCTCGCTAAATAAACAATTAAGTCATACGCCTTCCATTAATATGGGGAGAACCAAAGTTCTTCTAGAGTTAGGGTTGTTGAGTTTCCTCAAGCTCACTCTATAAGAATATGTTCAATCCATTGAAATTATATTTCACGATTAATAGGTTAGACTTAACCGATATTATTAACTTGTTGGATTTGTGCCAAGGTTAATGTGTATTGAAGGCGAAGTTGGGTTTGTATACATGAGATGAATACTTATCAAGAGTTGATAGCCCAATGTATATGCACACATCAATAAGTTGATAGCACAAGATTCGTTAGTTGCATGAACAATGCAATTATTATGGATTTGATACCTACCAACCAAACTAGGGATAGCTTGTTGAGTTGCCTCAAAGTTATTCTTAGCTAGTTGGATATTGACCCACTAGGAGAACTTCCATAGAAGTTCTCTCAGGTTCATAGTGAGGGCTATGGATTCGCAATAAAATAGTAGGAGTCATAATGCGATTTATTAAAGTCTTAATAAACATGCATTTTATGTACATTCTAACATGTTCTATTTTACATCTAGGTTGCTAGAATCAACATCATGACAAGTGTGAATTTGCGATCATTAATGGAATCAAATAAGTTGACTGGGCCTAATTTTTTAGATTGGCTAAGGAATCTGAAAATAGTTCTCAAATCCAAAAACATTGGCTATGTCTTAGATGGGGCACTCCCTAATCCCCCTGCTAATGCTTCTGAAGATGTTCAGAAGGCATACCAAAAGCATCTCGATGATAGTGAAATGGCAACTATGGCAATTATGCTTGCAACTATGTCAACTGAGTTGCAAAAGCAGCATGAGGCTATGAATGCTAATTCTATAGTATACCATTTAAGACAGCTTTTTGATGAGCAAGCATGTTTTGAAAAGTTTGAAACTTTGAGGTTACTCTTCCGCACTAAGATGGTTGAGGGGACATCTCTAGTGCAGTATGTATGGAAGATGAATGGCTATATTGAATGGTTGGGCACCTTGGGATTTGTGCTGGACCATAAACTAAGTATTGACTTAATTCTAACCAGTTTGTCTCATAGTTATTCACATTTTGTGCTTATCTATAGGATGAACCAAATCTCTAACACTATTCCTGAGCTGATTAACTTGCTCAAAACAGCTGAGCCATCTTTCAAAAAGAACAGTAAGGCTGTGATGCTGGTGGACTATTCAAGTTGTAAAAGGAAGAACCTTAAAAAGAAGAAGAAGTCCATGACGCCTAAGGAAGGCATGGCCAAGGATATTGCTCCAAAAGGGACATGCTTCCATTGTGGCAAGGATGGCCATTGGAAGAGAAACTGCAAAGCTTACTTGGAGTCCTTGAAGAAGAAGGCATTTGATGCCCTATCTACTTTAGGTATTTTTGTAATTGAAATTAATACTATTTTCGATAATAATATGTGGGTATTAGACACCGGTTGTGGCTCACACATATGCACTTATATGCAAGGCCTAAGGAGCAGTAGGCAGCTCAATAAGGGAGAGTCAGACCTACGCATTGGAAATGGAGCAAGGGTTGCTGCATTAACTATAGGTACATATGTATTGACCCTCCCTAGTGAGCTTATATTAAATTTGGATAATTGCTATTATGTACCTGCTTTGACTAAAAACATTATTTTTGTTTCAAGTCTAAATAAAGATGGTTTCCTTTTAGCTTTTAGTAACAATTATTTTTCTATTATGTTGAATGGAATTCTTTATGCTAGTGGTACATTATGCAATGGAATATAAATATTAGATATGTCAAATCCAGTTTTAAACATAAATGATAAGAAAAGGCAAAAAGAAGATATGTTGAAATCATCTTACTTATGGCTTTGTTGGCTTAGTCATATAAGTGAGAAACACATGGCTGAGATACACAAAAGTGGTTGTTTGGTGTCATTTGATTACGAATCATATGACACATGTGAATCTTGTTTATTAGGCAAGTTGACTAAATTACCCTTTAAGGGAAAGGGTAAACATGCTAATGGACTTTTAGACTTAATACATTCAGATGTATGTAGTCCAATGTCTACACACGCTAGAGGTGGTTTCATCTACTTCATTACTTTTATCGATGACTACTCATAATATGGGTATGTGTATCTTATGAGATACAAATCTGATGCTTTTGAAAAGTTCAAAGAATTCAGAAATGAAGTAGAGAAACAACTTGCAAAAGTATTAAAACACTTCGATCAGATTGAGTAGGTGAATACTTGAGCCAAGAGTTTCCAAATTATCATAGGGATAATGGGATATTATCAAAATGGACTCTACCTTAGAGGCCACAATACAATGGTGTGGCTGAAAGAAGAAACCAAACCTTGTTAGACATGGTAAGGTCTATGATGAATTTTGCAGAACTGCCTAAATGCTTATGGGGTTATGCACTTGAGACCGCCATTTATACATTAAATGGAGTTCCACATAAGATATGGTATAATAAAAGGCCCACATCTTCTTGCATGAGAATTTGGGATTGTGTTGCTTATGTGAAGCAGACAATGTCAGATAAGCTAAAAGCTAAATCTGACCGATGTCTATTTGCGGGATATCCAAAAGTATCATATGGATATGAATTTTACCACCCCTTGGAATAAAACATTTTTGTTTCAAGACATGCTATCTTTTTAGAGAGAGAATTCCTTTTAAAAGGAGATAGTGGGAGAAAATTAAACTTGAGGATATAACAGCTCAACCTTCTGAAACACAAGAGTTTCGTAGGTCAAGTAGGATATGTACTATTCTTAAGAAATATGGATTTCTCATTAGTGAATAGAACGACGTATTGCTCATAGAAAACGATAAGCCTACAACCTATGAAGAAGTTCTGAATAGTTTAGAATCTGTCAAATGGCTTCAAGCCATGAAGTTTGAAATAGATTCCATGTATGACAAACCAAGTATGGACTTTTGTTGACCCACCCGAAGGGATAACGCCTATAGGGTGCAAGTCAGTTTTCAAAAAAAAAATGACATGGATGGTAATGTGATTACCTATAAAGCTAGACTTATTGCTAAAGGTTATCTTCAAAGACAAGAAATTGACTATGATGAAACTTTTAGCCCAGTAGCTATGCTTAAATCCATAAGGGTAATCCTAGCCATTACTACTCATTATGATTATGAGATATGGCAAATGGATGTGAAGACAACTTTCTTTAATGGAAATCTGACTGAGGATGTGTACATGACACAACTCGAAGGCTTCATATCCAAAGGTGGAAAAAAGGTATGTAAGCTTCAAAGATCCATTTATAGATTAAAGCAAGCATCCAAGTGTTGGAATATTCAGTTTGATGAGACAATCAAACAGTTTGGTTTCTTACAAAATCCAGATGAACCTTGTGTTTGCAAGAAGGTTAGTGGTAGTGCAACTTTATTTCTTGTGTTACATGTAGATGACATATTGTTAATGGGAAATGATGTCTCAGCCTTACAATCAGTCAAAATTTGGTTATCCAAGAATTTCTCTATGAAAGTCCTTAGAGAAGTAGTCTATATTTTGGGGATAAAGATCAATAGAGATAGATCTAAAAGATTGCTTGGTCTTTCACAGTCTATATACATAGATAAAATGCTAAAGAGGTTTAGCATGGAGCAGTCCAAGAGGGGATATATTCCCATGACCCATAGGATTACTCTCTCAAAGTCTTTGTGTCCAAAGACACAAGATAAGAGGACACACATGAGTTTAATTCCATATGCTTCAGCTAGAGGATCAATCATGTATGCTATGATATGTACAAGACTCGATGTATTATATGCTCTGAGTGTCATGAGCAGATGCCCATCGAACCCTAGGGAGGGTCATTGGGTGGCTGTCAAGAATATCCTTAAGTACTTAAGAAGGACTAAGGATGTATTCTTGGTATATGGAGATGAAGATCTTATTGTGAGACAGTATACCGATGCGAGCTTCCAATTTGACAAGGATTGTAACGCCTACTAATTAGAGTTTAAGTAGGCTAAGTATGTGGTAAAAAAATATAATGGATAATAAAGATTAAAATAGATAGAATAGTTGATTAAATTAGAAATTAAAAAAATTAAATTGATAGACATAATAAATTTGATTAAATTAAACCACATAATTAAATAGTATTCTTGGTATAAAAAAATTAAAGATATTAGATATAAGTAAATATGTGAAGATGATGATAATAATAATAATAATAATAATAATAATAATAATAATAATAATAATAATAATAAGAAAATAAAATAAAAAAGAAAAAAATAGAAAAGTGAACAGTAAAAAAGTGACACAGCAGAGGGAAAAAAAAGAAAAGAAAAAAAGAGGAAGACTAAAACAGGAGAAGGGTGGGGTGGGGAAAGTCAATTAAGACTTTGCCCCATTTTCTTCCAACCTTAATTCTCTTCTTCTTATCATCATCATCCATTTCCTTCCTCCATATCACAGCCCCAATTCTTCATCCTCTCCTTCATGATTTGCAAGAAAATTCACTCCAAATAAATCTGATCTTGGTAAGTATATTTCACTCTATTTTTAGTTGTCTTGTGAATCAAATTTGAAGAAGTGTTAAACATAAAAGTTGTTCATTTATGTCTTGTGTATATTTCTGTCAAATTTTATTGAATTATTTGGATCATATGAAGAGAAAATTGTCATTTGAGTGAGACTGGTCCCTGGAAGAGTATCGACAGGATACTCTACAGTTTTTGTTTAATTTGATCATCTTAAGGACTAAATCTGAGGTTTTGTAAAACATAAAGTTGTACATATATGTTATTTAGGTCTCTACCAAATTACGTATAAATATCTCTTGTGTAGGTTGAGTTATAGTGAAATAAACTATAGTTGTTCCTTGATTGAGCTAGTTTCATATACCTGTACAACTCTAGTAACTTTGTCCTCATATTTGACCTATTTTTAGATTGCATTAGCCAAAGTTCAAAACATAAAATTTTATTTCTATGTCTTATCTAAGTTCCTGTGAAAATATCACTTAAAATATCATGTATTTTGTGAGTTATAAGCTAAACAATTGAATTGATCGGGTTGATACTCTATGTTGAACCAGTTATAGATCCTCCAGTATTTGAGAACCTTAGAGATCAAATACGGAAATGAGTAAACATGAAAAATGTTCCAAATTACCTTTTATAAATGTGTGAAAATTTTAGTAATAAACAAAGCTACGCACGGAAAGATATGAAATTTTAAATATGGTACCCAAAACTGCATAAGGGGCAGCAAATAGAGTAATATTTAAAATTATACTAAAAATTGTGTAATGGTTCAAAAATTCTATAATTTTAGTATGTTTTATTCGTACATGTTAAATTTAATTAGGATAAAAAATCATATAAATTGTATAAGTTTAGAAAAAGTTATTGATCCAACAGTCCTAAAAGGTCCTGTTCTAGGTTAAAAGAAATTGTAGTTATTTATTTAAACTATATTAAGAATAAATATTCTATCAAGGTATTAATTATTTATATTTTTTAATTAGGATCTCAACAAGAAGAAGAACAATAAAAATGAACAAGCTCTGAGTTTATATTTGGAAAAGAAAAACACTATCGAGGTTTGTACATATATGTATTCTAATTTGCCCCTTGTGCTTATGTCTACATGACATAAATCATATGTCACAATTATGAAATTATATATTATGACATGTTTTAAAATTATTGAATTGTTATTAGCTATGAACTTAACATTATGCTAATATTTGATAAAATATCATGCTATTACATGGTTTTGAAATAAATTGTGAATATATTATTATGTTAACATGAAATGAGTATTGGTTATAGAAACAAGTAATTAATGTTGTTAATTGCCCATTTCTCTACCTGAGGATTGACATAGGATAGATGGTGCACCATTAGGGAAAATTTTCGGTACCGATATTGATATGATTTAAGGATAGGGTGGTTATAGCTCTAAGAGCACCCCTGATCCTAATTACATACAGATGAATGATTATATTAGGTCAAGGTGGCTAAAGCTCCGTGAGCGTCCTTGACTTGAGATTATAGTGACTAGGGTGGCTTAAGCTTCGCGAACGCCCCTATTTCACACCCCGTATCCGAACAGTTCGGGAACAAGATTTTTGGGCTAATAAATCATAGAATAAAGAATGAAGTTTTATTAATTGATGTAAGAAACAAAGTGTCAAATGCTTATATGAGGTGGGGCAAATATAATTATTGAATAAGGTTATTATGTTTATTTTTTATGTTATGTATTTATTTATTTATTTTATATGACAAATATGTAATAAAATTTGATGTGCTATGATTTTATTTGAGACATGCATTTGTGTGACTGCCTGGGGAAAACTTTAATACTTATATGTACCACTAAGCTAGAGATAGCTTAGCGTGGGTTCTTCTCACACAGGAATTGAAGCTGTAACTAGTAGATTGTGAAGTTGATCAAGAAGAAATCTAAACTCATATCAGCAGAGACAAAAAAGATGTAGTTAGAGGGTTGGTTACCTATTATGTTTTTTTTTTTAGTTTGACCATGTATATGGTTGTGGTAGAGATGTCTCATATGTTAATATTGTATATGTAAATAATTATGTAATATAATCGGGTGCCATATGTGTATACAACCCAATGACAAATATATATTTTTAATTATAATGACTTACCTAAACCAATATAAATAAATAGATTAAGTTATTTAAAATGAAAAAGTTTTAATTCGAACAGATTTATCAAGTTAAGCTTGTGGCATCTTTCTTATATATGTGGGATTATCCCTAATATATAACTGGGGCATCACAAGGATGACTCAAAATCTCAGCCAGGTTATATATTCATACTAAATGGAAAAGCAGTTAGTTGGAAGAGTTCCAAACAGGAAATGACTATTGATCCCACAATCGAAGCATAGTACATTGCAGCTTCCGAAGCAGTAAAGGAAGCAGTTTGGATATAGAAATTCATCACAAAACTTGGAGTGGTTGGTAGCATTATTGGTCAAGAACAATTGCATTGTGATAATAATGGAGCCATTACACAAGCAAAGGAGCCACGGTCTCATCAAAGATCCAAACATGTACTCAGAAGAAACCATTTGATTAGAGAAATCAATGGTAGGAATGATGTAAAGATAGAAATAGTGCCCACTGATCAAAATATTGTTGATCCTTTAACTAAGCCAATTCCCTAAAAGAAATATGATTCTCATGTACTCGCCTATGGAATTAAATACAAAGGCAATTGGCTTTAGTGCAAGTGGGAGCTTATTAGAGGAATGCTCTAAAGGGAATCACCTTTAGCACTTATTGTACAAAATTATTTCATTAATAAAAGGGTTTTTCATTAATTTGATATTCATTTGATATATCAATTGTTAAGTGATCTTAAATCAATTAGTGAAGTCCTTGATACATAATATAGCATGAAGGAAATCATGATGAGATCATGATATTAAGATTCTTATCATGTGTAATTATGTTAGTATCAAAATTATCCATAGTCATAGGATTAATGAGACGAGACATTGTTAATTGGGATAGACTAGCACATGATACAATCCTTGATTGGATCAAGTAGTAGATCTCATAATCTATAAACATGAGATGTTTAGAGTTAACATGTCGATGCTTGCTAAGTGTAGCTAAGTACATTGGATGACCAGCTATGAGACAATCATATGGATAATCTATTCAAATGTCAATGATAGTCTCATCATAGCAATGGTGCAAGTATCCTTAAACTTGAGGTTCTCAATGATATCTTGAATATTGATTATGTATTTTGACACTATTCTTTATTGCCTCAAGGAAGTTGCTCATAGGGTGGTGATTGGATATAGCTAGAGGTATTCAAAAGTAATTGGGTAAACAACAAAGGATTAATCACTCCTGATAGAAGGACTGTATACCCTTGGCCTCTTGTTGTGGTCATTACTCGGAAATGTCATATCGATAGTCTTGAATGACATATCTAATAGAGTAATGAGCCTCAGGGAGAAGAACCAATATTCATTGGACTAGACATGGTGTAGTCAGTCTAGTGGAGTTGACACTTGTCCATACTCTGAACCAAGTGGGGCATCGGATGGTGAAAGGAATAATTGCTCGAAAATTGTCTATGGAAAGGTTCGTAGTCAAACTACTGACTTTCCGGTCAATTGGGGGTCATGATGTGTTGCTAGATACCGCTCATGACTTGCTTAAATTAAATGTTAATTTAAGTGGAAAAAATAACCAGGAACCTAATGGGTGGCACACATTGAAGATATGGAGAATGAGTAAAATGGTTTTGGATATAATCCAAAATATGAGAGAATTATTTCAGGATGGATCACAATGAGATCGCACGGGAAAAATTGTTCGGAAGGGCCATGGACCCGTGCAGGCCTGCGCAGTCTAGGCAGGCTATTGGCCCACCTAGCGGGCCAGCTGGGCTGCCCAGTATGTTGTTGCCTACCTCTCGTTGGCCAACAGGTGAATTTGGCCTTAATTAGGCCAATTATGGCCAATTACTATTCATTCATTTCCCTTTTCTCCATTTTTGACTTTTCATCTTTTCTTTGAATTTGATTCAAATAGAAAAGACATCAAATGGCTGAAAATAGACATGAAAATATTTTGTTGTGAAAAAAAATATTTTTAAGATAACAAAATTCTCTCAATAACACTTTCAAAGCTAGCACTTTGAATTTATTCAAACCATTTCTTTTGATAGTTTCTTCTTCATTCTTCGTATGGATTATCTCTAGTGTGGATTGTTGTGGTTTTCTACAACCCAATAAAGTGAGGATTTGAATAACAAATAAGAAATTACAAGGTATAATTTCTAACCTCTATGTTTATATAAATTAGTTTTAATGGGACAAGTATGATCTTTTGCTTCGGGTTTTGAAATTTTATTTTTCCGCTGTGTTTTTGAATCTGATCCATTCTTCAAAACCCAACCATTGAAAGGCTAGAAGTTAGTAGAGTTGCCTCAGTTAGGGCATATGCCATGCAAGGCCGAGTGGAGCCGATGAACTTGATGTCTTAATTGGTAAATTCCTTCCCTTTGGCTTTGATATATATGCATCAATAGATCCGGGGTCGATGCATTCATACATTTGTACACCACCACTGGGTTGAGAGGGTTTAGAACCACAGGCACTAGAATTTGACATTCTTGTGACTAACCCATTAGGGCACAATGTGAGGGTTAGCAAGGTGTTTAAGGGTTGCCCTATTGAAATTCCAGGTAGGCAATTCCGAGTAGACTTGATAGAGTTACCATTCTATGAGTTTGATGTGATCTTAGGAATAGATCGGTTGGCTCGTTATGGAGTGGTAGTGGATTATGGAAGGAAGCAGATGATCATTAGAATTCTAGAGAAAGATGTGATAGTGGTGATGGGTGAGAATAGAGGATATCTAGACAATGTGATATCAGTGTTGAAAGCTTGGAAACTCATTAGTAAGGGGTGTGAAGCATACTTAGCGTATGTGGTGGATATAGAAAAAACAAGTCCGAAGTTGGTGGATATTCATACTATTGGTGAGTTTCTTGATGTGTTTCTAGAGGAGTTGCTAGGGTTACCACCATGTAGAGAAATCGAGTTTGCTATTGATTTGGTACCCGACACTACTTCTATTTCCATTACGCCATATAGGATGGCACCAGCGGAGTTGAAAGAGTTAAAGATATAGATGCAAGATTTGTTTGATAAGGGATTTATACGACCCAATGTATCACCGTGGGGTGCTCCAGTGTTATTTGTGAAGAAGAAAGATGGCACCCTCTGTCTTTACATCGACTACATGCAACTTAATAGGGTTACTATTAAGAATAAATACTCGCTGCCTATGATTGATGATTTATTTGATCAATTGAGGGTGCTGCCCTATTTTCCATGACAGATCTTTAATCGGGGTATCATCAACTGAAGATCAAAGAGTCAAATATACCTAAGATGGCATTCAGGATTCGTTATGGTCATTATGAGTTCCTAGTTATGCCCTTTGGATTGATGAATGCACTAGCAGCTTTTATAGGCCTGATGAACCGAGTGTTCAGGCCATATCTTCATCAATTTGTAGTGGTGTTTATTGATGACATTCTTGTCTACTCTAGAGACTGAGTAGAACATTATCAACATCTCATAATAGTGCTAGGGAGAAGCAGTTGTATGCAAAGTTATCAAAATGTGAGTTTTGGCTTGAAGCAGTCAATTTTCTAGGTCATGTAGTTTCAGCGGAAGGTATTTGGGTTGACCCTAGTAAAATCAAGGCTATTCATAATTGGAAACCACCTCAAAATGTGACAGAAGTGAGAAGTTTACTTTGATTAGCTGGATATTATAAGAGGTTCATAAAGGGATTTTCATCCTTAACGACTCTATTGACATGACTGCTACGAAAAAAGGTTCGTTTTGAGTGGACAGATAGATGTAAAGCAAGCTTTGATCGACTGAAGGCAATGTTGGCTGAAGCACCAGTTTTGACTCAGCCTACTCTAGGAAAAGACTTTATTATGTAGAATGATGCTAGTCAAAATGGTTTTGGCTATGTTCTTATGCAAGAGGGAAAAGTAGTTGCATATGCCTCCAAACAGCTTAAGCCTTATGAGCTTAACTATCTGACGCATGATTTAGAGCTTGCAGCGATAGTCTTTGCTCTCAAGTTCTGGAGACATAATTTGTATGGGGAATGATGGTGTATCTATACAGATCAGAAAAGTTTTAAGTACCTTCCTTCATAGAAGGAGTTGAATTTGAGACAACGAAAATGGTTGGAGCTGATTAAAGATTATGACTGTGTGATCGACTACCAGCCAGACAAAGCTAATGTGGTTGTAGATGCACTAAGAAAAAAAATTTTAGCTAAGATGCAAGTGGAATCCACATTCATGCAGAAAAATTAAAGATGCTCAGAAGCTAGATCAGAAGTTAGTAAAGATAGCTGAGCCAATGAAAAAGGGAAAAAAGCCTGAGATTTCATTAACAGAAGATGACAAAATGTACTTCGAGAATAGGATTTGTGTGCCTAGTATAGAAGAGCTAAAGTCTGATATTTTAAAAGAAGCACATGAAATTATCTATACAATGCATCTAGGAGGAAATAAGATGTATCAAGACTTGAAAACTCAATACTGGTGGCCACGGATCAAGAAAGATATCACCGAGTACGTTGCTAAGTCTCAAACTTGTCAACAAGTAAAAGAAGAAACATCAATTACCAACGGGATTGTTGCAACCAATACCGAACCCAGAGTGGAAATGGGAGAGAATTGCAATGGATTTTGTGACTGGTTTACTGATGACTCAAAGGAAGCATGATGCAGTGTGGGTGATAGTGGATCGACTGACGAAGTCAGAACATTTTCTACCAGTCAAAATGGACTACTCATTGAATAAGCTAGTCAAAATTTATATAAGTGAGATAGTGAGACTTCATTTAATGCCAATATTTATCATCTCGGACAGAGATCCTTGCTTTACTTCACAATTTTGGAAGAGCCTACAACAAGCTTTGGGAACTCAACCCAATTTTAGCACGACTTTCCATCCATAAACAGATGGACAGTCAGAGCGGATTATCCAGTTGTTAGAAGACATGATGAGAAGTTGTGTGCTTAAGTTTGAAGGAAGTTGGGATTGATATCTACCTCTTATGTAGTTTTCCTACAACAACAGTCATCAGACGATTATAGGCATGGCTCCATATGAGGCATTGTATGGAAGAAAATGTAGGACACCAGCTTGTTGGGCGGAGCTGAATGAGAAAAGGTTGATTGGGCCTGAGATAGTTCAATAGAATGAGGAGAAAGTTAAAGTGATCCAGGAAAGGCTAAAGGAAGCACAAGATAGACAAAAATCATATGTCGATTTAAAAAGGTGAGATATTGAGTATGAGTGGGTGACAAAGTGTTCCTTAAAGTTTCACCTTGGAAAAAGGTATTGTGGTTCGGTAAAAAAGGAAAGTTGAGTCCAAGGTCCATTGTTCCTTACTAGATTCTAGAAAGAATCGGACCGGTGGCATACCATTTAGCCCTTCCACCAGAGTTAGATCGGATTCACAATGTATTCCATGTATCTATGCTAAGGAGATATAGGTCTGATCCGACTCATGTCATACCAATTGAGGAAATATAAGTGTAGATACATATGACTAACGAAGAGGAACCAATGGTGATATTAGTACATGAAAAGAAGATTCTCTGAAGTAAAATAATTCCTTTAGTTAAAGTCCTATGGCCAAATCATTATGTAGAAGAAGCCACACGGGAGAGCAAATAAGTCATGAAGAGGCAATATCCTCAGTTGTTCACAGATTTAACAGGTAAAATTTTGAGGACGAAATTTATTTTAAGGGGGAGAGAATGTCATATCCACAAATTTAGGCCCTAGTCGCGCAAGTTCTTAAATCGACTTGACGGTTTGACCGGAGTCTAAATTTTGATTTTTACTAAAAAAATAATTAAAATAATGGACAATAATTACAGAAAATACTCAATAAAGTGTTTAAAGTATTTATAAATGTTAAATTATAGTAAGGGACTAAATTGCAAATTTTGAAAAGTTTAAAGGTCAATTTGCAATTTATCAAAAATTGGAGGATTAATTGGGATAACCACCAATTAAATGAATGATTGGGACATTAAACACATGGAGTGGGCTAGCCACACCACATGGAAAATTTTAAGAACTCAATTAACATGCATGAATACATGAATTAAACATTAAATTCATATAGGCTTTGGTGTCCCCATCCTTAATGACTTTTGTCATTTTCTCCATAATTGTTTCTTCATCCTTCCTTATCTATTCATATCTAGAATTTTCTGTCATTAAGCTGTCTTCCACATTTCTCTTGAAGCACGATACACTAAGTGAGATGAACACATTAATTAGCCAAAAGAATATCTAGATATTTAAGATACAAATGGGACCCCACATTAATTAACTTTGTCACTTCCTTCTTAATTGCTTCCTCTTCCACCCTTATCTCTATCATTTAGAATTTTCTATTCTCTAAACTAGCCCACGTTCCCCACCATTCCTTCATAGCCAAGCCTAGTTCTAGAAAGAGAAAGTGAGAAAGAAAGTGTAAAAAAGACAGAGAAAGGCATGGGAAATTCTATTTTCATGCTCAAGGAAGCTTGAGAGAGCAAAAAGAGAGAGAGAGGCCAGGGTTTATGAAGTTTTAATGATCTCTTTTATGTATTTTAGGAACTCAAATTAATGAGGATAGCTCAAAGGAGCAAAGGAAAAGAGAAAGAGAAGAAAAGAGAAGGAAAAGTAAAATAAGAGGTTTGTGCATAACCTAAGGCAATAGCCTATGGCTTTTTTTTTTGAATTACATGATTTGAGCATTTGGCATTTTAATGATTCTGAATTAATAGTATTTTGTGATAAAAATCTTGGGGATACATGTTTGCTAGACTTAGGATTGATTTTGATAAAAAACATTGAAGATAGTAAATATGTGTGTTCTTTACTGGAATTGATGAGCAGTAAGTGCATAAACTGTTATAACTAAAGTTATGGAATTCGAATTTGTATGTTCTTTATTGGGCTTAAAAGCTAAGCCATAGGGCTTGAACTTTTTTTCAAACCATAAAATCCAGATATGCCTATATTTTTCCAAAAAATACATGAAGTTCAGACCTATAATCCATCCAGGAAATTATTGACAAAATTGTTAGTGACCAGTCAGTGTTAATTTGATCATATATTTTGACAAAGAACTCAAAATTAAGTGATTTAAGTTGAATATTAAAGATAAGATTCATAACTAAACTTGTTAAGAAGACCCTGTAATTTAATTCGAATTTTAATAGGGCTAAAATTAAGGTCCAATACAGAGCACAAAATCTGCTTGTGACAGGGCAGCGTATGAGTTGAGGAATATAATGAGTAAAATGATGTGAACCTTGTTATATTATGAAAATACTATTTTTATTGAGTAATTATGTGATTAATTAAACCCTTACATACATGAAAAGTGTGAATTTAATAACTATGAATTTTAATGACATTGACTAAGCCCTAGAACACCTAACTTGAAACTAGACTCAGGATAGTTTAGCATGCCAAGTAGGGGGGAGTATGATTAATTCCATTAATGGTACATAATCATACCATCATGCCATTCCATACATTCTTAGCATGCATTCTCTAATGCATAATTAAAGGTAATCTATTAAAGTAACAATTTGGGTTCCATTTGTTTTAACTTTTAAAACTTTGCTTTAATTATTTGGCCTTTAATAAAATTCATCATAAAATCATTATTTAATCTCATTAAATAATCATATGAAGATTTAGAAACACTTTCTAAAAGGAAATCATCCAAATTAGGCATACATTTGATCATATCAAAAAGTTTCCTAAAATTGTCTACTTTGCCAATTAGGTTATTACCAATTTAATACATGCAATAATTAAATCCAAATTTAATATTTTAATAACATTAAATATTAAATATAAATATGACCAATAGTTAATTCATAATGAAATTACCTTAATTAGTTATTATTTTTAAGCCAAATAGGAATAAACAATGCTAGTTGCAATTGCATACTAGAATCCTAGAGGAGCCCATTTTTCTATCCTTAATGAGCCCATTTTTCTATCCTTTTCCAACCTCATTTGGTTCAGAGCATGGACTGTGTGCAACTCCCATTAGATTGACTACACCACATCTAGTCCAAATGATATTAGTTCTTATCTATGAGACTCATTACTCTGATCAGATATGTCCTTGAATACCTTCTTCAAGACATGTCCACTTTGGCCAAGGATTTTTGAGTAATGATCTCTACAAGAGGCCATAGGTATACTTTCCTTCTATCAGGAGTGGTGAATCCTTTGTTGACTACTTAACTACCTTCAAATACCTCATGCTATATCCAACCACCTCCTTATGAGCGACCTCTTCAGAGGCAACAAGGAATGGAGTCAAAGTATAGGATTCAGTATCCAAGATAACCTTGAGTATCTCAAGTCTAAGGATACTTGCATCATTGCTATGATGAGACTATGACTGACATTCAATAGATATCTATGTGACTGTCTCATTGCAGGTCATCTAATGTACTTGCTACTCTTATCAAGCATCTACATGTTAACTCTATACATCTCATGTTATTAGTTTATGAGATCAATTGCTTAACCTAGTCAATGAGCATAATATATTCTAGTCTATCCGGATTAATAATATCATGTCTTGTTAATCCTATGACTAGGGATTATTTAGGTATAAACATAATTACACATTATAGAAATCTCATCGTCATAAATTCCTTCATGGTGTGTTACATACTAAGGACTTCATTAGACAATTTAAGATCTATATCAATTCATATGTAATGAATACCATATAATGAAAATGTGTTTTAGTAATAATAAATTAGTACATCAAGTGCCTAAGGTGATTGCCTTTAGGGCACCTCTCTAACAATCTCCCACTTGCACTAAAGCCAATCTCTTTTATACATTATACCATAGGCGAGTACATGACTATCAGGTTTCTTTTGGGGAAATGGTTTAGTGAGAGGATCAACTGTATTTTGATCAGTGGGAACTCTCTCTATCTTTACATCATATCTACCTATTGTTTCCCAAATCAGATGGTAATATCTGAGTACATGCTTGGATCTTTGATGAGACCGTGGCTCATTTCCTTGTGCAATGGCTCCATTGTTATAACAATACAAAAGGTATTGGATCAAGAATGCTAGGAACCACTTCTAACTCTGTGATGAATTTCCTTATCTAATTGCTTCCTTAGCTGCCTTAGAAGTTGTTATGTTTTATGCTTCAATTGTGGAATTTGCAGTCATCTCTTGTTTGATACTCTTTTAACTGACTGATGCACCATTTAAGGTGAAAACTTATCTTGATTGGGATTAATTGGTGTCTATACATGAGTCTATACATGACTGCTACACCATTAAAGGACTAATTTGCAAATTTTGAAAAGTTTAGGGGTCAATTTGTAATTTACCAAAAAGTGGAGGATTAATTGGGATAATCATCAATTAAATACATGAATTGAGACATAAATTGCATGTGGAGGCCAACCACACCAAGTGGCAAATTTTAAGAAGCCAAGTAACATACATGCATTTAGCATTAATATAAACTTCTAGATTGAGCTTAGGTGTTCCCCCCATCTTAATGACTTTTGTCATCTTCTTCCTGAATGTTTCTTCTTCTTCCTTATCCATTTTTCATCGAGGAAAATTATGTTCTCTACACTAGCCCATGTTTTTCCTTGATCAGCAATAACCAAAGCTTGATTCTAGTGAAAGAAAGTGTGAAAAAAGAGAAAAGGCATGCGAAATTCCATTTTTCATGCTTAAGGAAGCATAAGAGAGTAAGGAGAAAGGGAGAAATTAGGTTTATGAATTTTTAATGATCTATTTATGAATTTTAGGAACTCAAATTAACAAGGAGCTAGATCAAAGAAGCAAAGGAAAGGAGAAAGAAAAGTAAAGAGAAAGAAAAGACAGGTTTGTTCATAACCTAAGGCAATAGCCTATTTTATTTTTTTATTTGCATAATTTAATTATTTAGCATGCTGATGATTCTGAATTTATAGTATTTTGTGATTAAAATCTTGAGGATGCATGTTGGCTAGACTCAGGATTTAATTTGGTAAAAAATTTAATGTGATTAGCTTGTATGTTCCTTGCTGGAAATTGATGAGCAGTGTTCATTTAAACTATTATAACTTAATTTCCGGAACTCCATTTTGCATGCTGTTTATTGGGTTTGAAAGCTAAGATATAGATCTATAAATTCATTCATACCATAAAACCTGAATATGTCTGTAATGTTCTAGAAAAATTCATAAATTTCGGACATAAAATCTGTCCATAAATTCTGGGCAGAATTGTTAGTGATGAGCAGTAAGTACTTAAACTGTTATAACTTGTGTTCTAGAGCTTGGATTTGTGTGTTCTTTCTTTGGTTTGAAACATAAGACATAGGAATATAATGTTTATCTATACTATAATATCTGAAGATGTTTGTAATTTTCTAGAAAAATTCATAAATTTCAAACTTAGAATATGTCTAGAAAATTCTAGGCAGAATTGTTAGCAACCAGTTAGTGTTTATTTTACCATATCTTTTGATACATAACTCAGAATTAAGTAATTCAAGTTTCATATTAAATAAAATGTCCATATCTAAAATTGTTATGAAGATCATGTAACTAAATTCGGAATGGAACATGACCCAAATTAAAATTCAACATAGAGAACAGAATCTGCAGTGACAGGGCAGCATATGAGATGAGGAATGAAATGAGTAAAATGATGAGAACTTTTTTATATTATGTAAATATTATTTTAATTGAGTGATTATGTGATTATTTTGAGACATTCAATGCATGAAAATTATGAAATTAATTGTTATGAATTTTAATGAGATTGTATAAGCCCTAGAACACCTAACTAGAACCAACTTAGGATAGTTTGGCATGCCAAAGAGGGGGGAGTATGATGAAAATGATTAAATCTATTAATGGTATGACTATCTATGCTGATTTTGGCATTATTATCTATGTCGGGTTTGGCAATGTTATCTACGTCGGGTTTGGTAATGTTATCTACACTGGGTTTGGCATTGTTATTTATGTCGGGTAGGGCATTATTATCTACGCCGAGTTTGGCACGGTTATTTATGCCGAGTTTGGCACTTATATGCGCACATCATATTGTCCGAGTGCACTCCTAAGTGCCTGGATGGCAGCTCCATTTTTCTAGTCAGTGGTTCATAGGTGTCCTGGGTATAAATGAAAACATAAATAAAGAAGTTATGGAACATAAAAGAATTATTGAAAATAAAAATGGAATTATGAATTGTGGCATGGATAAAAAGAAGATTTAGTGTTATACAATAAGGTGGTAATAAAATAAATAAGTATGAGATAATATAATATAATTTGATATCTATACATGCTAGAATACCATGTTTTGCATGAGCATATGATTAAGTATGAGTTGATATATGATAATGCATGATTGCATAAAATAGTTTATTACCTTATTTATATGCACCACTAAGCCAAGAGCTTAGCATGGGAGTTTTCTCACGCAGATTTAGTAAAGAATATATAGAAGATAGTAGATAAAGACAGC
Source organism: Triadica sebifera (assembly GCA_023653625.1). Lineage (NCBI taxonomy): Eukaryota > Viridiplantae > Streptophyta > Magnoliopsida > Malpighiales > Euphorbiaceae > Triadica > Triadica sebifera. Next base: position 12,507,623 of record CM042900.1, read on the forward strand.
GGTGACCTAATCTAGTAAAGCAGCCTGTTGCACACATCGTGGGTTACACAACTTTTGTATATTATCTTTTGAATTTTATTTTGTAGTATTTGTAAAATAAACAGTATGTTTTGTAGAAAAAAGTTATTATATAAAAATGTAGTTTATCTTTTATGCTATATTTCTTTTATAATGCAAAGTAAAAAAAAATGTAAATGAAAAAAAAATATTAGATTGATTTTCATATATACAAATTTTAAAAAAATGATATTTTAACCGATGAAGTCAGCACAGCACACCCTCATCTAGGCACGAGTTGCTGGGGTGAGGGGGTGTTACAGTTTTTGGTATCAAAGCACCAGGTTGGTGTTTCTTTTGGTATCAAAGCTCAATTTGGGCGGTTTTGAGATTTTAAAATGGTTTTTAAAAAATAATAATTATGATATATGTGTACCCAAAATAAAGAATTAAAGTTGCTGCATACTGATTGGGGCCGTTATTTTATGATGTAGGTAGATTATGGCTTCAGGGTCATGATATATTGTGGCCAAAGGAGGCGAAAATGATGAGGTGACTGAAACTGAGGCTTCATCGCTACCCAGTCATCGCCGAGCTACTGTATCTAGATCCAATGCTATCTTATCAAGAGGGCGGTCTATTACTAGCACAGGACAAATAGAGCTTATGAGGAACATGATAGATTTGCTATAAAGAGCATCACAACCAGCCTCATATGGGTTACAATTTGAGAGGTTGAGAAACCTAGGGGCACCAAATTTCTATGGTAAATGGGAAGATGACCCCTCAGTGGTAGAGTTTTGGTTAGAACGGGTAGAGAGAGTTTTTGATCAGCTGCATTGCACCGACGAGCATAAATATAAGTATGCAGTATCTTTACTACATGAGCATGCATATGACTGGTGGCATTCTGAGTCACAGAGCACAGACGCTCCTAACCTTATGACATGGGAGTTCTTTCTAGAGAAGTTTAAGGAGTAGTATATTCCTCCTATCTACACAAACGACAAGAAAAGAGAGTTTTTGATGCTGAAACAAGGAAATTTTTCAATAATAGAATATGAAAGAGAATTCACACATCTCTATAAGTATGCTGGAGGCATTGTATCCACTGAGGTAGAAAAGTTCCGACAATTTGAATATGGATTGAGTGACCTAATCAAGCTACAGGTCTTAACCCTATGCCTGATGAGTTTTCCTAGTTTGCTAGCATATGCCAAAACAGTTGAGAGAGTTCTAGCAGTACAGTACCCAGCACCAGGTAGAGGGTTCAGGAGACCCATGCCACAACCGAGTAGAGTACAGTCAAGTGGAAAGAGAGCCAAATCTTTTAGTAGCCGATTTCAAGCTGGGGTTACAGCAGGCCTTCTTCTTTCAAGTGGGGATAACCCACGAGATCTGTTTCTTTGATAGCCAGTGCACCGACACAGACACCATATAGATCTCTACCCCTGCCAGAATGTCAACATTATGGTCGTTCGCATCTAGGAGAGTGTTGGTGGATGACAGGAGTGTGTTTTAGATGTGGCTCTAAAGACCATATGAGGAGAGATTGTCCTTTATTACAGTATGGCAGAGGTTCAAGGAGAAATAAACCGATACAGACACAGGCTTCTGGGAAAGGCAAAGGCCGAGTTCGAAGGCAAGGCAGAGAAGGCCGATTAGGGTTCAGTCAGTTCAGATCAGAAATAGTTGATAGGCCAGAAGGTAGTAGAGCTGCCCTAGCCAGGGCATATGCCATGTGAGGCCGAGAGGAGCAGGATGCACTAGATGTCTTAATTGGTAAATTCCTTCTCTTTGGCTCTGACATACATGCATTGATAGATCCCAAGTCAACACATCCATACATAAGCACACCACCACCGGGTCGAGAGAGTTAAGAACCACAGGCTCTAAAATTTGAGATTCTTGTGACTAACCTATTAGGGCACAGTGTGAGGATTAGTAAGGTATTTAGGGGTTGCCCTATTGAAATTCAAGGTAGGCAATTCCCAGCAGACTTGATAGAGTTACCATTCCATGAGTTCGATGTGATCTTGGGAATGGATTGGTTGTCTCATTATGGAGTAATAGTGGATTGTGGAAGAAGACAAATGATCATTAGCATCCCGGAACAAGATGAGATAATGGTGATGGGTGAGAATAAAAGATGTCTAGACAATATGATCTTAGTGTTGAAAGCCTTGAAACTCATCAGTGAGGGATGCGAAACATACTTAGCATTTGTGGTTGATATGGAAAAAGCAAGTCCAAAGTTGGTGGTTATTCCTACTGTTAGTGAGTTTCCTGATGTATTTCCAAAGGAGTTGCCAGGATTACCACCAGATAGAGAAATTGAATTTGCTATCGATTTGGTACCCGACACCACTCCTATTTCCATTACACCATATAGGATGACACCAGTAGAGTTGAAAGAGCTGAAGGTACAGTTGCAGGAATTGTTATATTAGGGTTTTATACGACCCAGTGTATCACTATGGAGTGCTCCAGTGTTATTTGTCAAGAAGAAAGATGGCACTCTTCATCTTTGCATCGATTACAGGCAGCTTAATAAGGTGACTATTAAGAATAAATACCTACTGCCTAAGATTGATGAATTATTTGACCAATTGAAAGGTGCAGCCATATTTTCAAAGACAGATCTTCGATCGGGGTATCATCAACTGAAGATCAAAAAATCATATGTACCTAATACGACATTCAGGACTCGTTATGGTCATTATGAGTTCCTAGTTATGCCCTTTGGATTGATGAATGCACCAGCAGCTTTTATGGACCTGATGAACCAAGTGTTCAGGCCATACCTTGATCAATTTTTAGTGGTGTTTATTGATGACATTCTTGTATACTCTAGAGATCGAGTAGAACATGATCAACATCTCAGAATAGTGCTGCAAACATTGAGGGAGAAACAATTGTATGTAAAGCTATCTAAGTGCAAGTTTTGGCTTAAATTAGTCAGTTTTCTGGGTCACATAATTTCAGCATAAGGTATTCAGGTTGACCCTAGTAAAATTGAGGCTATTCTTAATTGGAAACCACCACGAAATGTGACAGAAGTGAGAAGTTTCCTCGGATTAGCCAGATATTATAGGAGGTCCATGAAGGCATTTGCATCCTTAGTTACTCCTTTGACACAACTGCTACGAAAAGAGGTCCGTTTCGAGTGGACGGATAAGTTTCAAGCAAGCTTTGATCGATTAAAAGCAATGCTGACTGAAGCACCAATTTTAACTCAACCTACTATAGGAAAAGATTTTATTGTGTACAGTGATGCTAGTCATAATGGTTTGGGCTGTGTTCTTATGCAAGAAGGAAAAGTGATTACTTACACCTCAAGACAACTCAAGCCTCATGAGCTTAACTATCCAACACATGATTTGGAGTTAGCTGCAATAGTTTTTACTCTCAAAATTTGGAGACATTATCTGTACGGGGAAAGATGTTATATCTATATAGATCACAAAAGTCTTAAGTACCTTCCCTCACAGAAAGAGTTGAATCTGAGACAACGAAGATGGTTGGAGTTGATTAAAGATTATGACTGTGTGATCGACTACCAGCCAGGAAAAGCTAATGTGGTTGTAGATGCACTAAGCAAAAAGATTTTAGCTGAGATGCAATTACAATCTACTTTGATGCAGAGGATTAAGAATAATCAGAAGCGAGATGAGAAGTTAGTAGAGATAGTAGGGGCAGTGAAAAAGGGAGAAAAGCCTGAGTTTTCATTGACGGAAGATGGCATAGTATACTTCAAGAATAAGATTTGTGTGCCTAGTATAGAAGAGCTGAAGTTTGAGATATTAAAAGAAGCACATTAAACGGTATATACCATGCATCCAGGTGGGAACAAAATGTATCAAGATTTGAAAACTCAATATTGGTGGCCAGGGATGAAGAAGGATATCACTGAATATGTTGCTAAATGTCTAACTTGTCAATAAGTGAAAGCGGAACACCAGTTGCCCACAAGATTGTTGCAACCAATACTAATTCTAAAGTGGAAATGGGAAAGAATCACAATGGATTTTGTGTCCAGTTTACCAATGACTCAGAGAAAGCATGATGCAGTATGGGTGATAGTGGATCGATTAACGAACTCGACACACTTGTTATTGCCTAGATATTAAGCTAAGAAGGGGGGTAGAATTGGAGTTTCAAAAAAAATTAAACTTTAAAGTGCGGAAATAAAAAATTAATATTAGGCGGGATAGAGAAATTTGACACAAGGATTTTATAGAGGTTCGGGTGTTAACAAACCCTACTCCTCTCCCCAATCGCAATTGGGAGTTTCACTAACACACTAAGTGTTACAATGGAGTTTTACAAGCTCACTCCCAACTATGGTGTTTCTCACAATGGTTCACACCTAACCTAGAAATCCCTTGTGTTTTAATGGCTCACACAATAACCAATTCCTTGTGTTTTAAAGGCTCACACAAACAACCTTTTCTTTGTGTTTTTACAGGCTCACACAAACAACCTTTACTTTGTGTTTTTACAAGCTCACGCAAACAACCTTTTAATTTGTGTTTTAGAGGCTCACACAACTAACCCTTACAAGTGTTCTACTCTTAACCCAGAAATACCCAAAGCTCACTTGAGTAATGATTACAGAGAGAAACACTCACAAATCTTAATTGCTCAATAAATAAAGAGCAAAAAGATTTTTACAGAGAATAGATTTTGGTTCTTAAAGTATTGAATGTACAAATAGATTCTAATAAGATTTTGATTCAAAGTATTTGCTATCCTCTTGTACTAAATGTATATATGGCTTCCATTTATACTCCCTTGGCTGATTGTAGCAGTTAGGGTACATTTAATATGAAACTAGCCATTGTACCAACCAAATAATCGTGCCTGACATTTTTCTCTTTCATCATTCACGGGCGTGACATTTCTTCCCAAGCCGTGACTGAAGTGGTGACCTTGGTCGTGAAGCTCTCTGGAATGTTTTGAAACAATGGGTCACGGGCATGACATACATATTCATGGGTGTGACAAATTTTCCAGCTGTGATCCAAGTGGTGACTTTGGTCGTGAAGCTCTCTGGATGAAAATGCCATAAACATTCACGGGCGTGACACTTTAATTCACGGGCGTGACTTAATTGTCCATTTCACGGTTTGTTCTTTCTTCATGGTCGTGAACTTCAAATGTTGGTTTTTGGTAATGGTTAGCTCTTTCACGGGCGTTACATATGGAGTCACGGGCGTGAACATGCTACTTCCTTAATTTTGTCTTTCATGGATTATTCTTCCAATCTCCATTCTTGCTATTTTATTTCATGTCCTGTTTAATAGACTTAGAAAACAAGTATGTTAAATACAATATTGTTATTTTATTTGTTATCATCAAAATGACAGAAATATCCCTCAAGGTTTAACAATCTCTCCCTTTTTGATGGTGACAAATAGTCTAGCAATATGTGCTTTTGAGAAGTCTCCCCCTCAAAAGATACTTAGGATAAAAAATTTATAAAATGCAAGAATTGTAAAGAATGATGTAGCATTGAAATAAACTTACTAGTTTTTAAGTATATGCAAGTTATATGTGAAGTATATCCAATATATACCATATTTCCTTTTTAATATATGAAGTATATGTAAGGTATACTTAAGGTATATCATGGCATATTTATTTTTGTAACTTGCTTGAAGGTATATGCAAAGTATACTTAAGGTATATCTAATGTGTATAAAGTTCAATTTCTCAATTTTATACTTTGCATATTAATTTTGAATCAAAGTTTCTAATCCCTTTTAACCTATTTCAATGTCAATTTTTGATTCATTTCTAATATTTGATTCAAAATTCATTTATCTTAATATATTGCTAGTTTCTCCCCCTTTTGTCATCAATCAAAAAGGATATAAAGATATCAAAAAGATAAATAAAAGTAAATATATTAAATAAAGGAAAATACAGACAAAGTTAAATAAAGTTCAGAAAGGAAATTTAAAATTTCCTACACACAACAGAAAAACAAGTAAATAAAGAAGCAAACAAGCAAATTTAGGCTACAATCTAGCCTAACACCTAGCCGGACATCCTATCTCGAAGCCTAGCAACTTTTGCCTCAAGGCTATCCATCCGAGATTCCATGAAGTCTTTGAGGTTTTCCAACCTCTCGTCCATCGAAGCCTGCAGCTGCTTAAAACGTGGTGCCAATAGGTCAACCACCTGCTGCGCTAAAGTCGGTGTGGAAGCCAAGGACTGTCCGATGTCCTGCTCAGCTACTAGAGGTTCTTCCTCAACCTGAGCCCTATTCTTCTACTGGATTCCTTGGAGGCTTGCTTTAAATTCCTCCTTGTCATTGTCTTCCCTAATGATCTCCCCAGTAGTGTCGGTGAAACGGTAGAAAATATCGTTCTCGTAAATGATTATGACAGCCGCTCCCATCTTTATGAAGGACTCGACATCCAAGCGATCTCGAGGATGCCCAGGGATGAGGTTGAAATGATGCTCATCCAAATTCAAATAGCCAAGCTTCAAGGCTATGTGGATGACATAACCACCAATCAGTATATCTCCTGTGGGTTTGGTGGCAATGGACAAAAGATGGTTTGCAAACCATCTGGAGAGTGCCAGGGTGAGTCCTCTTTGAGCCATCTCAAATAGGAAGAGTTCCGATTTTCTAATGGTCCCATTGCTTTCTCCCCTAGCGAATATGCTATAGGTCAGGAACCTACGCAAATATTTGTGCATTGGGGACAGGAGATGAGTGCTCTTTGTCTTCTTAACATCCCAGCTACAATTATAGCCAAAATGAATCCAAGCTCGAGGGGCGGAGAATTCTACTTCACTGTCATTTAAGATGCCATCTGATGGTAGATCGAACAATTCCCCAAATTCAATGGCATTGAGAGTGTTTGGATTGTCACATAGTTGGAATTTCACCACTCCAGTAGGTGACACTTGCATAGTGCTAAGGAATTCCAGTGTTGGCTCCCTCAAAGTCGGTTGGTAAATCTCCACAAATTCTTTTAAATGATAGGCCTAGAGTTGCTCTGTCATAGCTGTTTCGAGCCCGAGACTTCGGACTGTTTTCCATTCGAAGGACCTTGATAACAGTAGAGGCCTTTTCTTTAAAGTGGAGTACTAGGGATGGCATTGCTCTGGAATTCAGTTCATGAGGTAATCTGAATACCTCCTAGGAGCATGAGACTTCTTTCTCTTTCCTTTTGATGAGGCAGTCTCCATTTGAATTTGAAGAAGTAGACTAGTGATGGATTGAGAAAATTTTGACAGAAAAAATTTTAAGGAAACCCTAAGAATGTATGATTTTTGTTGAAGAATTGAACTTTTTGTGGTTTTTATAGGTAAAGTTTGTAACTTGGGGGTCGAAATCTTCAATGTTTCATTGAATGTGTGTCAATGAGAACGGTTTTAGGGAGTTGAAGAAAAATAACCGGCTGTTCTTTTATATACTCGATACATTCACGGGCGTGAAACATGTGTTCACGGGCATGAATGGTCGTGTTCACGGTTTGCTGAAGGAGTGTTCCACCCATGAATGAAGGCGTGAATATATTCACGGTCGTGACCTTTGAATATCACGGGCGTGAATGATGAACTGTCACGGGGGTGAAATAATAGTCACGGGCGTGAAATGTTGAATTTCACTGCTTATGCCTGTGAAGCAAGCCGTGACTCAAGGTGTGAATGCCTCTGTGAGTTTTGGGGTGAAAAAGTTCACGAGAGTGAAAAGGTCTTTTCACGGGAGTGAATGAAGCCATGAAAATAAGCTTCACCACTTGAAGCCGTGAACCATGTCGTGAATCAAGTCATGAATGACACTGCCTCTTTTGGCTGTTTAAGTCACGGGCGTGACTCCTCTTAAATTTTTATCAAATAAAATTAAGTCCTAAAAACAAGACTAAATCATTTCAATAAAGATTCTATCCCTTAAGACATAAATTTTCATCAAAATTTCTACCTTAAATTTAGTGATATGATAGAAAATTAAGATCATCAATTAAGATTTCATAATTTAGCAATTACAAGGTTAATCCATCAATCATACCAAGTTCTCTTCTAATGAAATTAAATCTTTCCTCATTTAGAGACTTAGTGAAAATATCTGCTAATTGATTTTCTGTGCTTATGAATTCTAATGCAACATCTCCATATTGAACATGATCTCTAGTAAAGTGGTGTCTTATGTCAATATGCTTACTTCTTGAGTGTTGAATAGGATTCTTTGAAAGATTTATAGCACTTGTATTGTCACATTTAATAGGTATATGATTTATTTCATGACCATAGTCCTTAAGTTGTTGTTTCATCCAAAGAATTTGAGTACAACAACATCCAGCTGCTACATATTCTGCTTCAGCAGTTGAGAGAGCAACTGAAACTTGTTTCTTGCTAAACCAAGAAACTAAGCATTCTCCAATAAAGTGACAAGTACCTGAAGTACTTTTTCTATCTAAAAGACTACCAGCATAGTCTGCATCTGAATATCCTATAATATAAAAGGATGAATTTCTAGGATACTATAAACCTAGATGCAAATATCCATGTAAATATTTTAGAATTCTTTTTACTGCATTTAAATGAGATTCTTTAGGACATGATTGAAATCGTGCACACAAGCAAACACTATACATTATATCGGGTCTAGAAGTAGTAAGATATAAAAGTGATCCGATCATACCTCTATAAAGCTTTTCATTAATGCTCTTACCCTTTTCATCCTTGTCCAATTTTGTTGACGTGCTCATAGGAGTCTTGGCATTCTTGCATCATTCCATAACAAATTTCTTAATTAAATCTCTAGCATATTTGGATTGGTTAATGAATATGCCTTCATTGCTTTGCTTTATTTGTAGACCAAGGAAATACTTAAGCTCTCCCATCATGCTTATTTCAAATTCCTTAATCATACACTTAGCAAATTCTTGACAAAGCAATTCATTCGTAGAACCAAATATTATATCATCAACATAAATTTGATCAATTAGTATGTCATGCTTAAATTTTTTAATGAATAATGTGGTGTCAACATTTCCCTTTGTAAAGCTATTTTTTAATAGAAAAGAACTTAGCCTCTCATACCAAGCTCTTGGGGCTTGTTTGAAACTATACAAAGCTTTTGAAAGTTTAAAAACATGATTTGGCAAATCATATCTTTCAAAGCCTGGTGGTTGTTCTACATACACTTCTTCTTCTATATAACCATTTAGAAATGCACTTTTCACATCCATTTGGAAAAGTTTGAAATTCATGTGACATGCATATGCTAAAAGTATTCTTATGGCTTCTAATCTAGCTACAGGTGCATTTGTTTCATCATAATCTATACCTTCTTCCTGATTATATCCTTTTGCAACTAATCTAGCCTTATTCCTAGTTGTTGAACCTTGTTCATCTAGTTTGTTTCCAATTACCCATTTGCTACATATAATTTGATGATCTTTGGGTCTAGGTACTAAGGTTCATACCTTACTTCTCTCAAATTGGTTGAGTTTCTCTTGCATGACAATTACCCAACTTTCATCATTAAGAGCCTCATCAATATTTTTAGGCTCAATTTGAGAAATAAACGCAATGTCAGTGACTAATTATTTGAAATGAGATCTAGTACTTACTCCCCTTGAGAGATCACCAATGATTTGCTCTTTTGGATGATCTTTCGTCATTCTCCATTCTTTTGGGAGTTCTTGCTCGTTTTCTTCTTGAGTTTGAGGTAGAGAATCATTTTGTGGTGAATCTTCTTGATCATTTTCTTCTTTCCCATTTCCAAGATCAAGTCTTTCCATATTACCTACAACATCATCAAGAACACTACCTTTCACAAGATCAAGTCTACTATATTCATTAAAGACAACATGCATGGATTCTTCAACAGTTAATGATTTTTTATTAAATACTCTATATGCTTTGTTGGTTGTAGAGTATCCTAAAAAGATACCATCATCAGATTTAGAGGCAAATTTTCCAAAATTGTCCTTGGTGTTCAATATAAAGCACTTGCATCCAAATACTCTAAAGTATGATATCAAGGGCTTTCTTCCATTCCATAGCTCAAATGAGGTTTTGTTTAAAAGAGGTCTTTTGAAAACTTGATTTGAAATATAACATGAAGTGTTTGTGGCTTCTGCCCAAAAATAAGTTGGTAAATCATATTCATTGAGCATTGTTCTAGCCATGTCAATTAAAGTTCGATTTTTCCTTTCAACTACCCCATTTTGTTGAGGTGTCCTAGGAGATGAGAAATTATGTGAAATGCCATGTTCAAGACAAAAGCTTTCAAAGTTTTCATTTTCAAATTATTTCCCATGATCACTTCTTATTTTTGAAATACAATACCCTTTTTCATTTTGAACTCTTTTGGCAAAGTTTTTGAAATTTTCAAAAGCATCACTCTTTTGAGCTAAGAAAATTATCCAAGTAAATCTAGAGTAATCATCTACGATGACAAATGCATAATGTTTTCCTCCTAAGCTAGCAATTCTAGTAGGTCTAAACAAGTCTAAATGCAGGAGTCGAAGAGGTTTTGAGGTACTTACTATGTTTTTGGCTTTGAAGGATGACTTGTGTTGCTTTTCTCTTTGGCAAGGTTCACATGTCTTGCCTTTTTCATATTTAATTCTTGGCAGTCCTTTTACTAGTTCTTCTATGCTGAGACTTTGTATTAAGTCCATGTTAGCATGACCAACCCTTCTATGCCACAGCCAAGATTCATCACTAGTAGTCACAAGACACTTAGAGGAATGGTTAGATAGTTCATGTAAGTTTATTATGCATGTATTTACATCTCTATTTCCTTTAAATATCTCCTGACCATCGATAGAGATCACAAGACATTCATTTGAAGTAAAGATTACTTTGTTTCCTTTATCACATAATTGACTTACACTTAACAAGTTATGTTTCAAGCCATCAACAAGTAAGACATCTTTAATAAAAGTAGTACCATTAATACCAATAGAACCAATGACAATAACCTTACCCTTTACATTGTTTCCAAAGGTAAATTTACCTCCATCAATACTTTTGATTTCATTGAAAAGTTCTTCGTCTCCTATCATATGCCTTTAGCATCCACTGTCTACTAGCCAAGCATTTTTGTTTATTGTGGACTTGAGGCATACCTATAGAATCACAATTCAAGTATGATTTTTAGGTACCCAAATGAGTTTGGGTCCTTGGGGGTTAGCACATGAAGGTTCCCAATGTGCCTTCCTTATCCAACAATATTTATTTATGTGACCCATTTTCATACAATAATTACATTGTTTTGGTCTAAATTTGTTTTCTGGTCTTATAATATTTTTGAACCGTTTTTCTATCAAATTTATTTTGAGAATGATGACATGCACAGTTATGATTAATTGTAGATTTTCTAGATGCATGCTTCCTATATATAAAGGCATGATTGTTCTGATTATGTATACAAGGTTGAACATGTTTATTTCTTAGTGCTGTTCTAACAGGTGTGGAGATGTGAGGTTCTTTAGACTTAAGAAATATGGTTTTGTGAAAAGATGATGTGTCCTTAAATCCTAGACCATGTCTAATTATGGGTGATCTTTGAGACACAATGAGAGTATCTAAGCTCTCTTTACCTTTGTGAAATTTAGAAATGGAATTTCTAAGTTCCTCAACTTCATTTTTCAAAGCATTATTTTCTTTTAGTAAGGCAGCAGTTGAGGGTCTTTATGAGTATTCATCTAATGACTTTTGGAGAGATTCATTAGATGATTTAAGCTTTATGTTTTCCTTTTCTAAACCATCTATCTTATTTTTTAAATTAGAGATGTTATTTCTATAAGTACTAAATTTACTTCTATATTTCTCTAATTCTAGATTTAATTCTTCTATTAGGCTTTGCTCATCATCATCATCATCACTATTATCATCATTATCACTACTATCATTGTTCAAGGAGTATGAGTGTAGTGATCTTACCTTATTCGAGACATGATCTTCAATAGCCATGAAGCATAGGTTGACCTCTTCACTTTCATTATCATCTTTTTCACTTAAAGAGCTTTCGTCATCCCATGTGGCTTTGTGACCTTTCTCCCCATTGTCTCTTTGGTATTTGCTCTTATGCTTCTTGAGCTTTGGACATTCTAGTTTGATATGTCCTTTCTTTCAACACTCATAACACTTTACCTCTTCCTTACCTTTTTGTGTATCATTAGAAGTTTGTTTGAGGTTTCTTTTCCTGAATTTTCTAAAGTTGCTCATTTTCTTCTCAATGATTCTTTTTAATCTTCTTGAAAGCATAACAATGTCCTCATTTTCATCATCACTCATTTCTTCATCATCTTCACTTTCTTCTTGAGATTTTGAAGTAGAGGCTTTGAGTGCTAAGGGCTTTCTTTTCTCTAGCTCTACTTCAAGCTCTCTATTTCTTTTCACTGCCATCTCATGTGTGAGAAGTTTGCCAATTAGCACATTAGTATTCATGATGCTCATATCTTCATTTGCTTCTTCTATGCTAATAACTCTTGAGCCATAGTCTTTAAGAGGAAGACTTCTCAGGATTTTGTTGTTTACATCCTCCAAACTCAGATGCTTCCCAAGTTTCCTCATTCCATTTATAATTGTTAGAAGATGGTTGGTCATGTCAGTGATTGACTCATTGGATTTCATCGTGAAGAGCTCATATTCTGAGGTCAGAAGTTGAATCTTCTTGGATTTGACTTGCTTAGTTCTTTCATGATAATTTTCCAATGTCTTCCATATGCTGTATGCTGTTGGGCAGTGTTGTATTCTCCCACATTCTTCAATAGATAATGAACTTGATAGGATTGTCATTGCCTTCTTGTTTTTGAAATTGGCTCTTCTTTAAGGCTCTGTCCAATCATCTCTTAATAGGATTTCTTCTTCACCATCAGCTCCTCTTCTGGTTGGTGGTGTCCATTCTTTTCGTACACTATCCCAGACTTCAATTCCTTCACTATCCAGATATGTCTCCATCCGAAACTTCCAATGGACATAATTTGCTCCATCAAAGTAAGGTTTGAGACTTTGGAATCCTTCACTGGCCATATCTTAATCTTTACTAGCGCTTTTTAGGTTTCGATGCTAGACTAAGCTCTGATACCAATTATTGCCTAGATATTAAGCCAAGAAGGGTTGAATTGGAGTTTCAAAAAAAATTAAGCTTTAAAGTGCAGAAATACAAAATTAATTTTAGAAGGGATAGAGAAATTTGACACAAGGATTTTACAGAGGTTCGGGTGTTAAGCAACCCTAATCCTCTCCCCAATTGCAATTGGGAGTTTCACTAACACACTAAGTGTTACAATGGAGTTTTACAAGCTCACTCCCAACTATGGTGTTTCTCACAATGGCTCACACCTAACCTAGAAATCCCTTGTTTTTTAATGGCTCACACAATAACCAATTCATTGTGTTTTACAGGCTCACACAAATAACCTTTTCTTTGTGTTTTTACAGGCTCACACAAACAACCTTTACTTTGTGTTTTTACAGGCTCACACAAACAAACTTTTAATTTGTGTTTTAGAGGCTCACACAACTAACCCTTACAAGTGTTCTACTCTTTACCCAGAAATACCCAAAACTCACTTGAGTAATGATTACAGAGAGAAACACTCATAAATCTTAATTGCTCAATAAATGAAGAGCAAAAAGATTTTTGCAGAGAATAGATTTTGGTTCTTAAAGTATTGAATGTACAAATAGATTGTAATAAGATTTTGATTCAAAGTATTTGTTATCCTCTTGTACTAAATGCATAAATGACTTCCATTTATACTCCCTTGGCTGATTATAGCTGTTAGGGTTCATTTAATATGAAACTAGTCGTTGTACCAACCAAATAATCGCGCCTGACATTTTTCTCTTTCATCATTCACGGGCGTGACTATGTTTGTCACGGGCGTGACATTTCTTCCCAAGCTGTGACTGATGTGGTGACCTTAGTCGTGAAGCTCTCTGAAATGTTTAGAAACATTGGGTTACGGGCGTGACATACATATTCACGGGTGTGACAAACTTTCCAGCCGTGATCCAAGTGGTGACTTTGGTCGTGAAGCCCTCTGGATAAAAATACCATGAACATGAACGGGCGTGACACTTTAATTCACAGGTGTGACTTAAATGTCCATTTCACAGTTTGTTCTTCCTTCATGGTCGTGAACTTCAAATGTTGGTTTTTGGTAACGGTTACCTCTTTCACAGGCGTGACACATGGAGTCACGGGCGTGAACATGCTACTTCCTTAATTTTGTCTTTCAAGGATTATTCTTCCAATCTCCATTCTTGCTATTTTATTTCATGTCCTGTTTAATAGACTTAGAAAACAAGTATGTTAAATACAATATTACTATTTTATTTGTTATCATCAAAATGATGGAAATACCCCTCAAGGTTTAACACTTCTTACCAGTCAGAATGGACTACTCATTAAACAAACTAGCCAAAGTTTATGTAAGTGAGATAGTGAGGTTGCATGGAGTGCCAATGTCCATCATATCTGATAGAGATCCCAGATTTACTTCACAATTCTAGAAGAGTCTACAGTAGGCTTTGGGAACTCAACTCAGTTTCAGCACGACCACTCATCCGCAGACGGATGGATAATCAAAAAGATTATCCAATTGTTAGAGGATATGATGAGAAGCTGTGTGCTCAAGTTTGAAGGAAGTTGGGATCGATATCTACCTCTTATGGAGCTTGTTTATAACAACAGCTATCAGACAAGCATAGGCATGGCTCCGTATGAGGCATTGTATGGAAAAAAATGCAGGACACCAATTTGTTTGACCGAATTGAGTGAAAAGAAGTTGATAGGGCTGGAGTTAGTGCAACAAATAGAAGAAAAGGTTAGAATTATTCAAGAAACATTGAAAGCAGCATAAGAACGATAAAAATCATATGCTAACCTAAAGAGGCAAAACATTGAATATGATGTGGGTGATAATGTGTTTGTTAAAGTTTCACCTTGGAAGAAAGTGTTGAGATTTGGTAAAAAGGGAAAGTTAAGTCTGAGGTTCATTGGTCCTTATGAGATCTTGGAAAGAATCAGACCAGTAGCATATCGGTTAGCACTTCCACCAGAGTTGGATAAAATCCATAATGTTTTCCATGTATCTATGCTAAGGAGATATAGGTCTGATCCGACTCATGTCATACAAACTGAGGAGATAGAAGTGCATACTGACTTGACTTATGAAGACAAACCAGTAGCTATATTAGCACATGAAGAAAAAGTTTTACGAAACAAGAAATTTCCATTAGTTAAAGTGTTATGGCAGAATCATGCTACTGAAGAAGCCACATGGGAGAATGAAGAAGTCATGAAAAGGCAATATCCTCAGTTGTTCACAGAATTAATAGGGAAATTTTGAGGATGTAATTTATTTTAAGGGGGAGAGAATGTCATATCCGCTAATTTAGACCAAAGTCATGCGAGTTGTTAAATCAACTTGTAGGTTTGACCGAAGTCTAAATTTGGATTTTTATCGAAAAATAATGAAAATAATGGAAATTAAGTATGGAAAATATCTAATAAAGTGTTCAAAATATTTAAAGATATTAAATTTCGGTAAATGACTAATTTGCAAATTTTGAAAAGTTTAGAAGTCAATTTGCAATTTACCAAAAATTGGAGGATTAATTGGGATAATCATCAATTAAATACATGAATTGTGACATCAATTGCATGTGGAAGCTAGCCACACCAAGTGGCAAATTTTAAGAAGCCAAGTAACATACATGCATTTAGCATTAATATAAACTTCTAGATTGAGCTTAGGTGTTCCCCCCATCTTAATGACTTTTGTCTTCTTCCTTATCCATTTTTCATTGAGGAAACTTGTGTTCTCTACACCAGCCCAGGTTTTCCCCTTGATCAGCCACAAGCAAAGCTTGATTCTAGTGAAAGAAAGTGTGAAAAAAAAGAGAAAAGGCATCGAAAATTCCATTTTTCATTCTTAAGGAAGCGTAAGAGAGTAAGTAGAAAGGGAGAAATTAGGTTTATGAATTTTTAATGATCTGTTTATGAATTTTAGGAACTCAAATTGATAAGGAGCTAGATCAAAGAAGCAAAGGAAAGGAGAAAGAGAAGTAAAGAGAAAGAAAAGAGAGGTTTGTGCATAACCTAAGGCAATAGCCTTTTTAATTTTTTAATTTTCATAATTTAATTATTTGGCATGCTGATGATTCTAAATTTATAGTATTTTGTGATGAAAATCTTAAGGATGCATGTTTGCTAGAGTTAGGATTTAATTTGGTAAAAAATTGAATGTGATTAGCTTGTATGTTCCTTGCTGGAAATTGATGAGCAGTGTTTATTTAAACTATTATAACTTAATTTTTGGAACTTGGTTTTACATGCTATTTCTTGGGATTGAAAGCTAAGATATAGTCTATAATTTCATATAGACCATAAAATATGAATATGTCTGTAATTATCCAGAACAATTTATAAACTTCGGACATAGAATCTGTCCAGAAATTCTGGGCAGAATTGTTAGTAATGAGCAGTAAGTACTTAAACTGTTATAACTTGTGTTCTGGAGCTTGGATTTATGTGTTCTTTATTTGGTTTGAAAGTTAAGACATAGGTATATAATGTTTATTCATACCATAATATCTGAATGTGTTTGTAATTGTCCAGAAAAATTCATAAATTTCAGACTTAGAATCTGTCCAGAAAATTCTAGGCAGAATTGTTAGCGACCAGTCATTGTTTATTTTACCATATCTTTGGATAAAGAACTCTGAATGAAGTGATTCAAGTTTTATATTTAAGCCAAGATCCATATAGAAAATTGTTATGAAGATCATGTAACTAAATTCGGAATGGAAGAGGACCCAAATTAAATTCCAAAATAGAGAACAGAATCTACTTGTGACAGGGCAACATATGAGATGAGGAATGAAATGAGTAAAATGATGAGAACTTTATTATATTATGTAAATATTATTTTAATTGAGTGATTATGTGATTATTTTGAGACATTAAATGCATGAAAAGTATGAAATTAGTTGTTGTGAATTTTAATGAGATTGTATAAGCCCTAGAACACCTAACTATAACCAACTTAGGATAGTTTGGCATGCCAAATAGGGGGGAGTATGATGAAAATAATTAAATCCATTAATGGTATGATTATCTACGCCGGGTTCGGCAATGTTATCTACACCAGGTTTGGCAATATTATCTACGCTGGGTCTGGCATTGTTATTTATGTCGGGTATGGCATTATTATCTACGCCGAGTTTGGCATGATTATCTACTCCGGGTTTGGCACTTATATGTGCAAATCATATTGCTCGAGTGGCACTCCTAAGTGCCTGGATGGAAACTCCATTATCCTAGTCAGTGGTTCATGGGTGTCCTGAGCATAAATGAAAATGTAAATAAAGAAGTTATGGAACATAAAATAATTATTGAAAATAAAAATGGAATTATGAATTGTGGCATGGATAAAAAAGAAGATTTAGTGTTATACAATAAAGTGCTAATAAAATAAATAAGTATGAGATAATATAATATAATTTGATGTCTATTCATGCTAGAATACCATGATTTACATGAGCATATGATTAAGCATGAGTTGATATATGATAATGCATGATTGCATAAAATAGTTTATTGCCTTATTTATATGCACCACTAATCCAAGAACTTCGCGTGGGAGTTTTCTCATGCAGATTTAGTAAAGAATAAATAGAAGATAGTAGATAAAAACAGCGGTGACCTAATCCAGTAAAGCAGCTTGTTGCACACATCGTAGGTTACACAACTTTTGTATATTATCTTTTGAATTTTATTTTGTAGTATTTGTAAAATAAACAGTATGTTTTGCAAAAAACATGTTATTATAGAAAAATGTAGTTTTATCTTTTATGTTATATTTTTTTTATAATGCAAAGTAAAAAAAATGTAAATGAAAAAAAAATATAAAAATGATTTTCATGTATACAAATTTAAAAAAAAAATGATATTTTAACCGATGAAGTCAGCGTAGCACACCCTCATCTAGGCACGAGCTGCTGGGGTGAGGGGGTGTTACAACAATGGATAGAAGTATCCTGATAAATTTAAGCATAGAAACTAGAGAAAATGTTTCTTCATAGTCAATACCTTGTCTTTGACGATATCCTTTAACTACTAGCCTAGCTTTATACATAACTATATTACCTTCCATGTCGGCCTTGTTCTTCAAGACCCATTTACACCCAATGGGTTTCATCCCTTCAGTTGGGTCAACCAAAGTCCACACTTGGTTTTCAAACATGGAATCCACCTCTGACTGCATGGCTTTTAGCCATCTGTCCAATTCTGAACAATTCAAAACTTCTTCGTAAGTAGTAGGCTCATCATCATCTATGAGCTATATGTCATTCTATTCACTTATGAGAAATCCATATATCTCAAGAACAATACGTATCCTACTTAATCTACGAAGTTTTTATGTTTCAGAAGGTGTAGTTGTTACTTCATCTCTATGAGTAATGATTTTGTTAGTTGATCTACATCTGCTTGAGCATCTTGAACTTCATCAAGTTCAATCTTGCTCCCATTATCTTCTATTAGAAGAATCTCTTTCTCTAAGAAGACAACATGCTTTGAAATAAACACCTTTTGTTCCAAAGTGTGGTAGAACTGATATCCAAATGACTCATTTGGATATCCCACAAATAGACACTTATTAGACTTAGCTTCTAGCTTATCTAACATCATCTGCTTTACATAAGTAGGACAACCCCATACTTTCAAGTGAGAAAGAATAGGTCTCTTGTTAGTCCATATCTCATATGGAGTAAACTCAACTAACTTAGAAGGGACTATATTTAATATATAAACAGAAGTCTCTAGTGCATGACACCAAAAGGACTTAGGTAGTTCTGCAAAGCTCATCATTGACCTCACCATATCTAATAAGGTTCGGTTTTTTCCTTTTAGCCACACCATTATGTCATGGTGTCTAAGGTGGAGTCCATTGAAATAAAATCTCATTATATTTTAAATAACCTTGAAACTCTTGGCTTAAGTATTCACCACCTCGATCTGATCTAAGTGTTTTAATATTTTTACCAAGTTGTTTCTCTACTTCATTTATGAATTCTTTGAACTTTTCAAAAACTTTTTATTTGTATCTCATCATATACAAATACCCATATCATGAATAATCATCAATAAAAGTAATGAAGTAGACAAAACCACCTCTGGCGTGCACTGACATTGGTCCACATACATCTGTATGTATAAGGTCCAATAGCCTATTGGCACATTCATCCTTTCCACTAAAAGGTGATTTTGTCATCTTTCCTGACAAACAAGATTCACATGTATCATATGATTCATAATCAAATGACCCTAAGTCACCATTCTTGTGTAACTTAGTCATGCACCTCTCATTTATATGGACATAATCTAACATCAATACTTCAAGCCATGAAAGGATTGACTAGGTCTCACCAGGTAGATGCATTAAATTATAACACCAAAATAGAAAATAATTTCCTATTATAATGCTCATTTGTTTTTAGTGCCATCTCCTTGGCTTCTTGCTCCTTTGCATTTCAATTATATTCTAATTCTATATAATCTAATTACATAAATTTTACATAAGAAAACCTCAAGTTACATTTGAGGGGAGTAAGATGACAAGAGAAATAGAATAGAGAGAAAATAGATGGCACAAGAAATAGAATAGAGAGAAAATATATGGCAGGGACTCGCAGACCCTATTTACCAAAAACAAAATTCCATACATGATCAATCTCATTTGTCAAGTCCATAATCATACCATCATGCCATTCAATACACCCTTAGTATGCATTTTCTAAAGCATAATTAAAGGTAATCTATTAAAGTAACAATTTGGGTTCCCTTTATTTCAACTCTTGAAATATTATTTTTATTATTTGGCCTTTAGTGAAATTCATCATATATCCATTATTTATTCTCATTAAATAATCATATGAACATTTAAAAATAATATCTAAAAGTAAATTATGCAAATTAGGCATACGTTTGATCATATCAAAAAGTTTTCTAAAATTGTCTACTTTGCCAACTAGGTTATCACCAATTTATTGCATGCAATAATTAAATATGACTTTAATAATTAAATATTATTTAACATTAAATCCAAATATGAACAGTAGTTAATTCATAATTAAATTACCTTAATTAATTATTATTTTGATGCCAAATAGGATTAAATAATCCTAGTTATAATTTCATACTAGAATCCTAGTCAAACTATGACTTTAATAACCCATTTCAAATTCAAACCAAATTCCATTTAAAAATTTTCAAAATTTTCAGAATTCATTTTCATCTTTATAAACAACTTATAATCAGTTTTGTAACACCGCATCATATGCATTTAAGTATAACCTATTTCTGTGTAAATTAATCACATACTGCATGTTGGAAAGAGAAAATGCCCTGATAACAGTGGTAGTAAATTTTTTTTCATATCATATCCTGTAAAATCAACTAATGCCTTTACAAGTCTTATATCCTGTAATTCTATTCAATGACTTTTCAAGTCAACATTAAAAACCACAATACGATATATCACATATATTAAAACATAAACTTCCCATCCAAAGGATTACGGGTTGTTTCCATTTATACATTTCAAAACTAATCTAGAGTGATAATACATATTCAAGCATATAAGTCCAAAACACAGATAACATATTTTCATGCCTGTGTGGAATGCAAGGAGAGAGAGAGTGATGAGGCTCGGCCAATGACCTGTGCTCCATGTCTTCTATACACTACTCAAAATGAGCTATCACTTTTCTTTACCTGAAAAATGATGCAAATTGATGAGTTACGGCTCAGTGAGAATAATCATCCAATGAGCTCTAAAGTACCAAACAACTCATAGTAATAAATCACAAATCCAATATATACCATATATTCCATTCCATTCATCAGTATCATATATGTATCAATAAAGTTGAAATATATAATCATTACTCTTTATGTATGCAAATGCTTTGCTTATTTCATTTTGTTGTGACCAAGTTAAACAGACATTGCCCTGGGTTTCCATGTGAACATTTGCATTTGCATTTGCTAGCTAGCTTGATCATTTGTTTCATTTGCACATTTGTTGGGCCATAGGTCTCTTCTTTTGCTTTACAATATCAATTAACTAGTCACAATGCCTTTTTAGTCAATATGCATATGCACTTGTATTTAAGCATTCATCAACCATTGTATCTTATCACATATAATATACATATACCTCATATATACCTCATATGCCACACATGTACCTTCATATACTATACATATACCATGTATATATATCACATATGTCCAACATATACTTCAAATATACCACAACTATACCATTTATATGTACCAAAATGTCACAAATTATCCATCATTACATTAACAAGGACCAATCATGACAATCATATGAATCACATAGCAAGCAACATTCATTTGCACTAAAGAATTCAATCGATAATTAGACTCACCGTTCTCCTTTGATTCTGACCCCTAACTTATTGTCTATCCACTCCTTGTGGGTCTCCAATATGTTGCGAGCCTAATATGAAACATAATCGATTAACTCATGATTAGGGAGACTTAATGTGGCTTAAACAAATTAATATGCATTGTTCATGTCAATAGTTAAGATTTTTCCTATGAGGCAGTGTGACCTAATGGGACTGATTAGCCTATAAATCTTTCAATACTTGACCAATTAATCCGATTCTTATTCCTAATTAAAAATAACATATAATTATAGAACATATTACAATTTCAGACCAATTGGATCATTGTACAATATTTGGTGGAATTTCTAATTGTTTTCTGTTTTCTTCCTTGTTTTTTGCCTTTAGGCAGTTTCAGGGTACTCATTTGGTTTCATCATAACTTATAATCTATAAGTCCTATTTTAATGAAAATTTACAAAAACTTATATTGGTTCATATGGAAAATTTTTCATGTCTACAACATTTATCAATTATGTCTCTAAGGTCTTCAAAATATAACAAACATTTTACTGGTCCAGAATAGAATTGGCTTCCAGACCAGTATGACTTCCAAAGGCCATAACTTAGTCTATACATAACCAATTAAGCTGCAATTAGTACCAAAATTTATTTAAGCCATATACATATAAAATTTATGTTTTGATCATATACATAATATAGGTCTAACGAGCTCCAAGTATCCAAACAAGTTGCTGGATCTGCCCAGGGCACTCAGTAGGTAGTTAAAACCATGAAACAGTCATGGTTCCATTTACCATAACTCCCAATTTACAAGACCTATGAACCTGAAATTTGGTATACAGATACAAAACACATATATATACAACTCTTATGTTTTGAGATACTTCATCTAATGGCTTTAACATATTCGAAATCAAAGCACACAGTAGCTAACTTGGTTAGGGTTCACACCCTGACCAGTTTCAGTAGAGAGAGCATTTCTCTTCCTATACACCAAATCGTACAAAACCGATTGCATATCCATAAATATAAGACATAAAGGAACAATGTTGGAGTTTTAAACTTTTCTAGAAACAATTTATATATGCATCAAAATTGGGTTGCAAATCAGTGCCTATTAATGAACCTAAGCAACTCATATCAACCCTATAGCAATAAGAATTGATTACTTACCAAGAACAAACTTGCAAGGGATCAATATGCTTCAAAAACTAAGTGAAAAAAGGATGAATTTAAGTCTGAAATGGAGGAAATTGAAGTAGAAGTCGGGCTGGAGAAAAAGGCAGAAATGGGAAGATAAAGCTAACTTTTTGTTTTTTGTCTTTTTATCTTTTTCGCATCTCTTTTCTCCTTTCTCTTCTCTTTTCTCTTCTCTTCTCTTTTATTTCTCTTTTGTGTCATTTTCATTTTATTTTATCTATATTATTATTATTATTATTTACATATATTTACAATTCCACTAATTCACACAATAATACAGCTTAATCATTTGGCCCGATTTAACTAAATTAACAACGTAAAGGTTTACTAATATTAATCTAATCATTTTGCTTAATTTAATTTAGTCACCTTATTCAATTCATTTCTAATACTTTGTTATCCTCATTTAGGTTATAATTACACAAGTGTGACTTGATACAAGTGCCAAATACTTAGACACGTAGCTAGTGCGTGTTAAACTTGTTCCTACGAAAATATGTATGAAATGCACGTGTTGAATTGAATTGTATGCAAGATGCTTATGTTCAATGAAATGCATGTGGGAAAGGTCAAGGATGTTACAATTCTCCCCTCCTTTTAAAATTTTCGTCCTCAAAATTAATACCTGAAAACAGGTGTGGATATTGTTTTTTCATATTTTCTTCTGTTTCCCATGTTGCCTCTTTTTGTAAATGGTTACGCCATAATACCTTAACCAAAGGTATTTCTCGATTTCTTAGCTATTTAGTCTTGTATCCAATGATTTGCACTAGTTCCTCAACATAACTCATGCTCTCTGCAATCTCAATGGCTTGATCTTTAAGTACATGTGTAGGATCTGACCTGTATCTTCTAAGCATGCTCACATGAAACACATTATGTATCTGAGCCATCTCGGGTGGTAAAGCCAACCTATAAGCCAATGGACCAATCTTCTCAAGAATTTTATAAGGCCCTATGTATCTTGGGCTCAATTTACCCTTCTTGCCAAATCGGATTATCTCTTTCCATGGAGATACACGAAGAAACACCTTTTCACCTAACTTTTATTCCATTTCCCTTCTATGCTGATCAGCGT
This sequence comes from Triadica sebifera, assembly GCA_023653625.1. NCBI lineage: Eukaryota > Viridiplantae > Streptophyta > Magnoliopsida > Malpighiales > Euphorbiaceae > Triadica > Triadica sebifera. The sequence goes on from CM042900.1 coordinate 12,531,333, forward strand.
AACTTTTCTGTCTATCTTGGGCTGCCTTTAGCTTGTTCTTGACAACCTTGATCTTATCTATTGTGTCTTGCACAATCTCTAGACCTTCTAATGCACGTGCTCCTTCTTCATCCCAAATGATAGGGCTTCGGCACTTTCTGCCATACAATGCCTCATATGGTGCCATCTGGATACTGTTATGATACTAGTTATTGTAAGCAAATTCAATCAATGCTATATATTCATCCCAAGCACCTCTGAATTCCATAGAACATGCCTTAAGCATTTCTTCCAATGTCTGTATAGTCCTTTCAGATTGTCCATCAGGCTGTGGGTGGAATGCAGTGCTAAAGTTCAATTTTGTTCCCAATGCATTATGTAAACCCACACAAAAACGTGAAGTAAATCGTGGATCTCTATCAGACACAATGGACACTGGAATGCCATGCAATCTGACTATCTCATTCACATATAATTTGGCCAAACTCTCAAGTGTACAGCCCCATCTGATAGGTAGAAAATATGCTGACTTGGTTAATCTATCAATAATTACGCATACTGCATCATTTTTCTGTGGAGTTCTTGGCAATCCATAGACAAAATCCATCGTTATTCTTTCCCATTTCCATTCTGGCACTGACAATGGATGTAGTTTACCAACTGGTGCCTGATGTTCAATTTTAATCTGCTGACATGTCAAGCATTTGGAAACATATTCTGCTATGTCTTTCTTCATTCTTGACCACCAGTAATGAGGCCTTAAACTGTGATACATCTTTGTCATCCCTGGGTGCATTGCATACGGTGCATTGTGTGCCTCTTCCATTATTTCCTGATGCAAGTTCTCAGTGTCTGGAACACATATGCGTGACTTTAACATCAGTATATCATTCTAGAAATGAAACTCTGTATTATTTCCCTGCCTTACCACATCCATTTTCTCACATAACTCAGGATCTGTGCTTTGTGCTTCTTTGATCTTATCCTTTAGTATAGGTCTGACTTGAAGAGTAGCAATCAGTGATCCTTCATCATGTATATTTAATTCAACATTCATATATCGTAATTGAATCAAATATGGAAAAGAGGATGTTTGTAAATGAGCTACACTGCTACTGGCCTTCCTACTCAATGCATCTGCTACCACATTGGCTTTCCCTGAATGGTATTCAATTGTACAGTCATAATCTTTTAACAACTCTAACCATCATCTTTGGCTCATGTTTAACTCTTTTTGTGTCAGCAAATAACCTATGCTTTTATGGTTTGTGAAGATCTGGAATGTCTCACCATACAGATAATGCCTCCAAATCTTCAATGCAAATACAACTGCAGCCAATTCTAAATCGTGCACTGGATATGAGATCTCATGTGGTCTCAGTTGCCTAGATGCATAAGCTATCACCTTACCATTTTGCATTAATACACATCCCAAGCCTTGGTGAGAAGCATCACTATATACTGTAAACCCACCTGTACCTATAGGGATAGTTAACATTAGTGCTGAGGTTAGTCTGTGTTTTAGTTCACCGAAACTCCTCTGACATTCTGGAGTCCACTTGAAAGGCACATTCTTTCTTAACAATTTAGTCAAAGGGGTAGCAATTAAGGAGAATCCATCAACAAATCTGCGATAGTATCCGGCTAAACCCAGAAAACTATACATTTCTAAAATATTTTTAGGAGCTTCCCAATTTACCATAGCCTCAATTTTCTTTGGGTCAACCTCTATGCCCTTACACAACACCATATGTCCAAGAAATACCAAATGATCTAACTAGAATTCACATTTACTCAATTTGGCATATAATTTTTTCTCCCCCAAAGTTTGCAACACAACTTTTAAATGTTGTTCATGTTCTCACCTATTCTTTGAGTACACCAATATGTCATCAATAAATACTATCACAAACCTATCCAGATATGGTTGAAACACCTTATTCATTAATGTCATAAATGCAGATGGAGCATTAGTCAACCCAAATGGCATTACTAAAAATTCATAATGTCCATACCTAGTTCGAAAGGCAGTCTTTGGAACATCCGCTTATGCTACCTTCAGCTGGTAATAGTCTGATTTCATATCAATCTTGGAGAATATTTGGGCTCCTTGCAACTAGTCAAACAAATCATCTATTCTAAGCAATGGATATTTGTTATTCACTGTCATTTTGTTCAGTTGCCTATAATCGAAGCACAATCTCATTGTTCCATCTTTCTTTTTAACAAATAATACTGGAGCTCCCCAAGGTGATACACTAGGTCTAATATACCCTTTGTCAAGTAACTCCTGCAATTGGGCCTTCAGTTCTTTCAACTCAACTAGGGCCATTCTGTAGGGTGACCTTGATATTGGTGTTGTTCCTGGTACTAGTTCAATAGTGAATTCTATCTCTCTATCTAGTGGTAAACCAGGTAGATCATCTGGGAATACATCAGCAAATTCCCTTACCATTGGTATATTTTCAAGCAAGCTATCAGTTGTTCTAGTATTAGTCACATATGCCAAATATGCTTGACATCCCCCTTTGATCATTCGAAATGCCTTTAAAGCTGAAACTAGACATGTAGGCACAAGTTTTCTTTCACCTAGAAATACTACCCTTGGCTGGTTTGGTGATTCCAAAATTACTTCCTTAGTAAAGTAATTCACTATTGCATGATGTCTAGTTAACCAGTCTATTCCCAGTATCACATCAAATTCATATATTGGCAACAAAATCAGATCAGCTATTAACTCAGCTCTGTCAATGCATATCAGGCAATCACGACAAACATTATTCACAACTACCACTGTTCCCAATGGTGTACTCACATTTATGTCAATTCCCAGAGGCTCATGTTTTTGATTTAGTTTAGATGCCATATGCAATGATATAAATGAATGAGTGGAGCCTGGGTCAATTAATGCATATGCTAATATTTCAGAAATATAAATATTACCAGTGACTACTTCGGGAGCATCCACTACCTCTTGTCTAGTCATAGCAAACACCCTAGCCTGAGTAGGGGGTCTAAAACTCTGACCTTCATATCTGGTCACTCCTTTGCCCATTGTACTAGTCCTACCCCTGCCTTTTCCTCTGCCCTGTGTCCCACTAGTAGGGTAAACCCTCGGTGCCTCAACTATAGTCTCAGAAACTCCTCTACCTCTCCTAGTTTGGCTCTATTTGGATAGTCTCTATACATGTGCTCCATCGATCCACAGAAATAACATGCTCTTGTGAGCCTTCTACATTCGCCCGTATGCTGTCTACCACAATGACTACATGTGGGCCTCTGTTCAACATATTGGCTCTGCCCTCTACCTGGGTAAGAGAAAGTCATGCCTCGACCTCTAGAACTAGAGTACCCACTTCTGTTACCAGATTGTGTAGGCATATATCTACCTCTTTTTCCTGACCTTCTGCTAGACTCACCGAAGGACACACGTGATGCCCTTTTAATTTGTTGCTCCCTAGCTTCTTTCATTAACTGTTCAACTTTGATTGCAGCAGCTCTGAGTTTGGCATAATTATCAAGATCAGTAGTCATGATTCTGTTTCTGATCTCATATTTGAGGCCCTCCTCAAACTTCCTACATTTGTCTCTTTCAGTAGAGACCATGAAGGTGGCATAATGGGAAAGTTTATTAAACTGTACTTCATACTCCGCAATAGACATATTCCCCTGTTTCAGATTCAGGAATTCCTTCCTCTTCTCATCTTTATATGCTTCAGGCATGTAATTGTTCTGAAATTCTAAGAGGAAATCATTCCATGTCAACACCGATGGTGGTGCATCACTGTCGGGGACTGTCTCCCACCATTCATAAGCATTTCCTTGCAGCAAGGATACAACATAATCGAATTTCTCATTCGGGGTACATCTCATCATATTCAGTACCCTATGTGTCCTTTTCAACCATGTTTCAGCTTCTATTGGGTCTGTTGTGCCATTGAAATCAGTTGCACCATGTTTCCTCAGCTTGTCATAACGTCTTTCCTTGTACATTTCAGGACCATATACTTCCTGTTCTAGGTTTTCATAGGGTACTTCTGCATGAGATGACTGTGATGCATGAACTGGAGCTCTAGCTCCTAGTGCTGGTTGATCTCTATGTAAATGAGGTGATGCCTCATGAGAATGTATTTCAGCCGGCCACTCTCTTCTTGGTGAATTAAATCTTATGATGTCCCTCAAATAAATGAAATTATGTCACTACATAATGCTCAACACATAGGATGCATAGGTTATCATGCTCTTATGCATATGCATGTTCCCATGGAACCTATCCCTTCTCTGATACCAAAAATGTAACACCACATCATATGCATTTAAGTATAACCTATTTCTGTGTAAAATAATCACATACTGCATGTTGGAAAGAGAAAAAGCTCTGATAATAGTGGTAGTAAATTTTTTTTCATATCATATCCTATAAAATCAACTAATGCCTTTACAAGTCTTATATCCTATAATTCTATTCAATGACTTTTCAAGTCAACATTAAAAACCACAATACGATATATCACATATATTAAAACATAAACTTCCCATCCAAAGGATTACGGGTTGTTTCCATTTATACATTTCAAAACTAATCTAGAGTGATAATACATATTCAAGCATATAAGTCCAAAACACAGATAACATATTTTCATGCTTGTGTGGAATGCAAGGAGAGAGAGAGTGATGAGGCTCGGCCAATGACCTGTGCTCCATGTCTTCTATACACTACTCAAAATGAGCTATCACTTTTCTTTACCTGAAAAATGATGCAAATTGATGAGTTACGGCTCAGTGAGAATAATCATCCAATGAGCTCTAAAGTACCAAACAACTAATAGTTATAAATCACAAATCCAATATATACCATATATTCCATTCCATCCAGTAGCATCATATATGTATCAACAAAGTTGAAATATATAATCATTACTCTTTATGTATGCAAATGCTTTGCTTATTTCATTTTGTTGTGACCAAGTTAAACAAACATTGCCCCGGGTTTCCATGTGAACATTTGCATTTGCATTTGCTTGCTAGCTTGATCATTTGTTTCATTTGCACATTTGTTGGGCCATAGGCCTCTTCTTTTGCTTTACAATATCGATTAACTAGTCACAACGCCTTTTTAGTCAATATGCATATGCACTTGTATTTAAGCATTCATCAACCATTGTATCTTATCACATATAATATACATATACCACATATATACCTCATATGCCACACATATACCTTGCATATACTATACATATACCATGTATATATATCACATATGTCCAACATATACTTCAAATATACCACAAGTATACCATTTATATGTACCACAATGTCACAAATTATCCATCATTACATTATCAAGGACCAATCATGACAATCATATGAATCACATAGCAAGCAACATTCATTTGCACTAAAGAATTCAATTGATAATTAGACTCACCGTTCTCCTTTGATTCGGACTCCTAACTTATTGTCTATCCTCTCCTTGTGGGTCTCCAATATGTTGCGAGCCTAATATGAAAATATAATCGATTAACTCATGATTAGGGAGACTTAATGTAGCTTAAACAAATTAATATGCATTGTTCATGTCAATAGTTAAGATTTTTCCTACGAAGCAGTGTGACCTTATGGGACTGTTTAGCCTATACCTTTTTCTATACTAGACCAATTAATCTGATTCTTATTCCTAATTAAAACTAACATATAATTATAGAACTTGTTAAAATTTCAAACCAATTGGATTATTGTACAATATTTGGTGAAATTTCTAAGTGTGCTCTGTGTACTGCCTTGTTTTCTGCCTTTAGGCAGTTTCAGGGTACTCATTTGGTTTCATCATAACTTGTAATCTATAAGTCCTTTTTAAGGAAAAGTTACAGAAACTTATATGGGTTCATATGGAACATTGTTAATGTTTACAACATTTATCAATTATTTCTCTAAGGGCTTCAAAATATAACAAACACTTTACTAGTCCATAATAGAATTGGCCTCCAGACCAGTATGACTTCCAAAGGCCATACCTTAGTCTATACATAACCAATTAAGCTGAAATTAGTACCAAACTTTATCTAAGCCATATACCTATAACTTTTAGTTTTTGATCATATACTTAATCTAACTCTAACGAGCTCAAATTAGCCAAACAAATTTATGGATCTGCCCAGGGCACTCAGTAGGCAGTTCAAACCATAGAACAGTCATGGTTCCATTCACCATAACGCCAACTTTACAAGACCTATGAACCTAAAATTTGGTATACCAATACAAAACCCATATATCTACAACTGTTATGTTTTGATATACTTAAAATAATGGCTTTAACATATTCGAAATCAAAGCACACAGTAGCTAACTTGGTTAGGGTTCACAACCTGACCAGTTTTAGTAGAGAGAGGATTTCTATTCCTATACACCAAATCGTACAAAAATGTTTACATATCCATAAATATGAGACATAAAGGAACAACTATTGTGTTTTAAACCTTTCCAGAATCAATTTCTATATGCAACAAAATCGGGTTTCAAACCAGTACCTATTAATGAACCTAATCAACTCAAATCAACCCTATAACAATAAGAATTGATTACTTACCATGAACAACCTCGCAAGGGATCAATATGCTTCAAAACTAAGTGAAACATGGATGAATTTAAGTCTGAAATGGAGGAAATTGAAGAAGAAGTCGGGCTAGAGAAGAAGGCAGAAATGGGAAGAGAAAGCTAACTTTTTGTTTTTTGTCTTTTTATCTTTTTCTCATCTCTTTCTCCTTTCTCTTCTCTTTTCTCTTCTCCTCTCTTTTATTTCTCTTTTGTGTCATTTTCATTTTATTTTTTCTATATTATTATTATTATTTACATATATTTATAATTTCACTAATTCACACAATAATACAGCTTAATCATTTGGCCCGATTTAACTAAATTAACAATGTAAATGTTTACTAATCTTAATCTAATCATTTTGCTTACTTTAATTTAGTCACCTTATTCAATTCATTTCTAATACTTTGTTATCCTCATTTAGGTTATAATTACACAAATGCGACTCGATACATGTGCCAAATACTTGGACACGTAGCTAGTGCGTGTCATAAACTTGTTCCTACGAAAATACGTATGAAATGCACGTGTTCAATTGAATTGTATGCAAGATGCTTATGTTCAATGAAATACATGTGGGGAAGTTCAAGGATGTTACAAGTTTAAAGTAATTAAATTCATTCATTAGATAATCTAAATCATTCATCATTCAATTAGCAAATCAATTATACAAAAATTGCTTAAATTGAATCATACATGATTTAGGATTCTTTAGGTATTTAACCATGAATTTAATTTGAATCCAGCATGCAATTGACATCAAAATAGCATCATGAATATTTCATAAACATAAATTAAGGTTCTGATCATCCAGTTACATGCCATGAAATTAAACAACACAAAACAATCCTATCACATGGCAAGGTTCTCAACCTAGTTACATGTTTTGTTTGTTCCATGATCAAAAACAATTTTTGTATCATTATAGGTGTTGTCCAATAGCTAAAACACATTCTAAATATGTCATAAAAATTTTTGACTAATCCAATTTAAAAACCAAATTCGAACAGCCCCTCAAACTCAATTGACACAACTAGTTTTCATAAACCCTGGAAATTCAACAACTATGCATAACTCCAAATTTCAGGTTTAAATCAAATTCAAACCTGTTAATTATCATAGAAAACATATAATATCATCATATTAACATGTCATTGAATTAGAATTAAAATTTTAGGCCAAATAGAATCAAAATCGTTCTTAACAAAATATGGGAATCCAAGTTGTTCTTTAACAATCAATCTCATTGATCATTCAATTAAATTCGAATTTAATTTATATAGAGTGGCTCTGATACCACTTTTGGGTTCTTCACATGAATCACATACATGACACAGTAAAAAATTAAAATTACTTGAACCAAAAACCATGGAATGCCCTAGGAACATTAAAATTGAATCATACCATCAATATGAGAGAAGTTGATTACCTTTGTTTGCAACTCTTGATCTTTCAAGTTGTGAGCCTTTCCTTCTTTGTTGGGTTATAGCAAACCACGACAATCCAAAGCTAGGATTGTAACATCCTTGACTTCCCACATATGCATTATTACATGTATTTTATTTTGACATATGAATTTGCATATATTTCACTTGAACATGTGCATTTTATATATTTTTTGATAGGAACAAGTTCATGACATGCACTAGCTACGTGTCCTAGTACATTGCAATTGTATCGAGTCGCACATGTGTTCTTATAACCTAAATGAGGGTAACAAGATATTAAGAATAAATTGAATAAAGTGACTAAATAAAAGTAAGTAAAATTACTAGATTAAGATTAGTAAATATTTTACATTATTAATTGAATTTAATTGAATCAAAAGATTAAATTGCATATTGTATTGATTTGTGTTATAATAATAACAATAATTAAAAAAATAAAAATAAAAATAAAAATAAAATTCAAAAAAAAAATTAAAAAGAAAAGAAAAAAGAAAAGAAAGAGGAACGGATGAAAAGGTGGTGGTGGCCTTTAACTTAGTATGTTGCCATTATCTTCATTCCTTGTCTTCTTCTTCTTTTTCTTCTTCTTCTTCTTCTTCTTCTTCTTCTTCTTCTTCTTTGCTTCATTCCTTCATTCAAGTTTTTTTGAAGTTCCATCCACCTTTTCTTCTCTCTTTCACTCCAAAAATTGCAGTAACAAGATTAGCCAAGAGTGATTATAGGTGAGTAAACATTTATTTTTGTGTTAATCTTGATTATGGTGTTTAGGGTTCATAAATAGGCAGTGTCTTGTGTCATGGTTTTGATGATCTTAGAAATCGAATTTGGTGAAGTGTAAAATATAAAACATATTCATCTATGTTTTAGCTTTATGAATATATAAATAGTTTTTCAAATTGTTGTGTGTATGAAAAGCTATTGGCATATTATTGGAACTGGTCTGGATATGAACCCTAGTTAAGTTAGCTACTGTGTTCTTTCATTTTGAATATGATAAAGAAATTATTTGAAGTATCTCAAAACATACAAGTTTTAGCTATATGTGCTATGTATTTGTATTACTAAATTTAAAGTTCATATGTCTTGTATATTTTGAGTTATGGTGAATGGAACCATGACTGTTACATAGTTTGAGCTGACTGCTTAGTTCCCTGGGCAGATCCAGAACAATATTTGGCTATTTTGAGCTCCTTAGAGATAAATTCTGTAAATTATCAAAACATTCAAGTTATATTTATATGTATTATATAAATTTGGGTACTAATTTTTGCTTAATATGTTATGTATAGACTAAGTTATGGCCTTTAGAATGCATACTGGTCCAGAAGCCAACTCTGTTTTGGACCAACGAAATGTTTCTTATAATTGGAAGACCTTAGAGACATAATTGATACAAGTTGTAAACATGAAAAATGTTGCAGTTGAATCCATATAAGTTTTTGTAAATTTTCATTGAAAAATGACTTATATATTATAAGTTATAATGAACCAAAGTTGGTACCCTGAAACTGTCTAAGGGCAGAAAACAGGGCAAAAAAAGAACACATTTAGAAATTCCACCAAAAATTGTATAATGCTCCAATTGGTCTGAAATTTTAATATGTTACATAATTATATGTTAGTTGAATTAGGAATATTAATCAGATTAATTGGTCAAGTATAGCGAAATATATAGGCTAAAAAGTCCCATAAGGTCACACTGCCTCATAGGAAAAATCTTAACTATTGATATGAACAATGCATATTAATTTGTTTAAGCCACATTAAGTCTCCATAATCATGAGTTAATTAATTATATTTTCATATTAGGCTCACAACATATTGGAGACCCACAAGGAGCAGATAGACAATAAGTTAGGGGTCGAAATGAAAGGAGAAAGGTGAGTCTAATTATCAATTGAATTCTTTAGTGCATATGAATGTTGTTTGCTATATGATCCATATGATTCTTATGATTTGTCATTGATAATATGATGATGGATAATTTGTGACTTTTGTGGTATATATAAGTGGTATACTTGTATTATGTTTAAGGTATATGTTTGACATATGTGAAATATATACATGGTGTATGTATAGTATATGCAAGGTATATATGGGATATATGTATGGTATATATGATAAAGATGCAATGGTTGATGAATGCTTAGTTACAAATGCATATGCATATGGACTTAAAAGGCGTTCTGACTAGTTAATCGATAATGTAATGCAAAAGAAGAGGCCTTTGGCCTAACAAATGTGCAAATGAAACAAATGACCAAGCTAGCTAGCGAATGCAAATGTTCACATGGCAAATGTTCACATGGAAACCCGGGGCAATGTCTATTTAACTTGGTCATAACAAAATAAAATAAGCAAAGCATTTGCATATGTAAAGAGTAATGATTATATGTTTCAACTTTATTGATACTTATATGATATTGATGAATGGAATGGAATACATGTTATGTATTGGATTTGTGATTTATTACTATGAGTTGTTTGGTATTTTAGAGCTCATTTGATGATTATTCTCACTGAGCCGCAACTCATCAATTTGCATCATTTTTCAGGTAAAAAAAAGTGATAGCTCATTTTGAGTAGCGTATAGAAGACATGGAGCACATGTCACTGGCCGAGCCTCATCACTCTCTCTCCTTACATTCCATACAAGCATGAAAATATGTCATATGTATTTTGAATTTACGTGTTTGAATATGTATAGTCATTTTGGAATGGGTTTTAAAAATGTATAAATGAAAGCAACTTGTAAATAATTATGTGCAAAATTTATGTTTTAATAAATGTGATATATCATATTGTGGCAAAAGCCTCAAAATTGACTTGCAAAGTCATTGAATGATATTATAGGATATGATGAAAAAAAATTTACTACCATTGTTAACAGGGTATTTTGCCTTTCCAGTATGCTATGTGTGATTATTTGATACAGGAATGGGTTGAACTCAAATGTGTAAGATGTGGTGTTACAAGGATTGCCTCTATGAGTATCCACATGAAGGAAGAAGAAAAAAATCTCTAATGAGATGGGGTGACAAAACTCCAAAGTAGCTATGGAAATTTGTCTTATGAAAGCGAAAAGGGAGAGAAATAAATTAACTTTTATTTTTTTTAATGGGACAACCATGAAATTGCCTCCATAAAAAGAGTATTTATATTCTTTCTAATCCCTTTTAGGGTGGAAAAGGAAAAGTCTTAATGGGCCTATTTCCCTATGGTATAAGGCCCAACATTGACCAAGTCAACAATCCTAATCCAATTTGGATTTGGCCCATTTTAATAACTCTTATAAAAGGCCCAATGCTCTTTTATTTCTCATTTGGATCATATCCAAATCCATTTTATATTTTCTTGATTCCCTCTATGCGTGTGACCTAATAGGTTTTCAAGTCATGTTGGTAGCTCAAGTCTCAGAAGGAATCCTAATCCGATCCTAATCCAATTAGGGTTCTACAAGTCCAACAATTTTGACCCATAATGAATTTCTAATCAATTTTCCTTGACTTAGCAGATCATGAGCTGTATTTAGCAACACATCATGACTACCCAATAACTAGAAAGTCAATGGTTTGACTTTTAACCCTTCCATAGATAATTACCGTGCAATTCATCATTTTACCAAACTATACCTCAATTGGTTCAGAGCATGGACTGTGTGTTAACTAGACTAAGTACATCACATCTAGGCCAAGTGATCTTAGTTCTTGTCTATGAGACTCATTACTCTGATCAAATATGTCCTTGAAGACTTTATTCAAGACATGTCGACCTTGGCCAAGGATTTACGAGTAATGATCTCTACAAGAGGTCGTAGGTATATTTTCCTTCTATCAGGAGAGGTGAATCATTTGTTAACTACTCAACTACCTTCGAATACCTCATGTTATTCCCAATCACCACCCTATGAGCAACCTCTTCAGAGGCAATAAGGAGTGGAGTCAAAGTATAGGATTCAGTATCCAAGATAACCTTGAGTATCTCAAGTCTAAGGATAATTGCACCATTGCTATGATGAGACTATCACTGAGATTGAGTAGATATCCATCTTATTGTCTCATTGCAGGTCATCTAATGTACTTGCTACTCTTAGCAAGCATCCACTTGTTAACTCTAAATATCTCATGTTATCAACTTATGAGATCAGCTACTTGACCTAGTTAAGGAGTATAGCATGTGTTAGTCTATCCGTATTAACAATGTCCTGTATTGTTAATCCTATGACTAGGGATTATTTAGGTATAAACATAATTACACATGATAGGAATCTCATCATCATGATCTCATCATGAATTCTTTTATGTTGTGTTACATACTAAGGACTTCATTAAATAGTTTAAGATCTATATTAATTCATATGCAATAAATACTATATAATGAAAACCATATAATGAAAATGCCTTTTATTATTAATAAATGAGTACATCAAGTGCCTAAGGTGATTGCCTTTAGAGCACCTCTCTAACAGGAATTTACAATCCATTAAATCAAATAACACAAAACTGTGCCATCACAAGGTATGGTTTTTTTACCTCATTACTAGTTTTGTTTGTTCCATGATCAAAAATGATTTTTGCATCAAATAAGGTGTTTTCTAGAAGTTAAAGAAAATGATCAATATGTCATAAACATATATTTATAATCAAATTAGCAAAACAATTTCGAACATCCCTAAAAAGAACTTAATTGGCAATACTAGGTTTCATAAACCCTAAAATTCACTAACATACACAATTTTGAATTTCATATTTAAATCAAATTGAAACCTTTTAATTACCATCAACAACTTTTATTATCATCATATTAATAAAAATTAAAATTTGAGGTCAAACAAAATCAAAATTCTTTTTAATGGAAGGAGGGAATCCAAGTTGTTCCTTTTCAATCAATCTCATTGATACTTCAATTAAATCCTAATTTAATTTACATAGGGTGGCTTTGATACCACTTTTAGGTTTTGAACATGCATCTCATATATATTGCAGTAGAATTATAAAATTTAATCAAAACTAAAACACATGGAATACCCTATGTAAATTAAAATTGGATTGAACCATTCCAAGGGAGAAGTTGATTACCTTTGTTTGCAACTTTTGATCTTCCATGTTGTGATATTTTCCTTCTTTGTTAGGTTGTGGAAACCCACAAAAATCCAAAACTAGGATTGCCTCTAAGAGTATCCACTTGAAAGAAGAAGAAGAAAACCTCTAAGGAGATAAAGTGACAAAAGCCCAAAGTGCTAGCTATGAAAAATTGTATTATAAAAGAGAAAAGGGAGAGGAGAAAAATAATTCTTATTTTTCTTAAGGGGATAGCCATGAAATTGACTCTTTAAAAGGAGTATTTATAGTCTTTTTAATCCCTTTTAGGGTTGGAAAAGGAAAAGCTTTGTTGAACCTTGAAGGGTATTTCCATCATTTTGATGATAACAAATAAAATAGCAATATTGTTTCTAAGTCTATTGAACAGGGTATGGATTAAAATAGCAAGAATGGAGAATGGAAGATTAAACTTCAAAGCTAAAATTGAAGAAGTAGCATGTTCACGCCCGTGACCCTATGTGTCACGCCCGTGATTATGCCGACCGCCAACAAACCAACATTTAAAGCTGACGGCCATGAAGCAAGACACAAACCGTGAAAAGCATATTTAAGTCACGCCCATGAATCTTCATGACAATTTCATCCAGAGAGCTTTACGACCAAAGTCACCACTTAGATCACGGCTAGGAAGTTTGTCACGCCCGTGAAGATGTATGTCACGCCCGTGACCCAATGTTTCAAAACTTTCCAGAGAGCTTCACGACCAAGGTCACCACTTCAGCCACGACTTGGGAAGAATAGTCACGACCGTGACACACATAGTCACGCTCGTGAAATATAAAAGAGAAACATGTTAGGCGCGATTATTAGGGTTGGTGCAACGGCTATTTCCACATTAAATGCAATCAAACGGCTAGAATTCACCATGGAAGTATAAATGCAAGTCATTTATGCATCAAGAACAAGAGAATAGCTAATATTTCTGTTGCCCAGATATTAAGCCAAGAAGGGGGGTTGAATTGGAGTTTCAAAAAATTAAACTTTAAGGTGCGGAAATAAATAATTAATTTTAGGAGGGATAGAGAAAATTTGACACAAGGTTTTTTATAGAGGTTCGGGTGTTAACAAACCCTACTCCTCTCCCCAATCGCAATTGGGAGTTTCAATAACACACTAAGTGTTCCAATGGAGTTTTACAAACTCACTCCCAATATGGTGTTTCTCACAATGGCTCACACCTAACCCAGAAATCCCTTGTGTTTTAATGGCTCACACAATAACCAATTCCTTGTGTTTTACAGGCTCACACAAACAACCTTCACTTTGTGTTTTTACAGGCTCACACAAACAACCTTCACTTTGTGTTTTTACAGGCTCACACAAACAACCTTTTAATTTGTGTTTTAGAGGCTCACACAACTAACCCTTACAAGTGTTCTACTCTTAACCCAGAAATACCCAAAGCTCACTTGAGTGATGATTACAGAGAGAAACACTCATAAATCTTAATTGCTCAATAAATGAAGAGCAAAAAAATTTTTACAGAGATTAGGGATGAAGAGATATCACAGAAGAGATTAAATAGAGTAGGGATGAAGAGATGTCACATAAGAGATTTATATAGGTTCCGGTATTAACAGACCCTACTCTTATCCCCAATCTCAATTGGGAGTTTCACTAACACACTAAGTGTTACAATGGAGTTTTACAATCTCACTCCCAACTATGGTGTTTCTCACAATGGCTCACACCTAACCCAGAAATCCCTTGTGTTTTAATGGCTCACACAATAACCAATTCCTTGTGTTTCACAGGCTCACACAAACAACCTTCACTTTGTGTTTTTACGGGCTCACACAAACAACCTTTTGATTTGTGTTTTAGAGGCTCACACAACTAACCCTTACAAGTGTTCTACTCTTAACCCAGAAATACCCAAAGCTCACTTGAGTAATGATTACATAGAGAAACACTCACAAATCTTAATTGTTCAATAAATGAAGAGCAAAAAGATTTTTACAAAGAATAGATTTTGTTTTCAAAGTATTGAATGTACAAATAGCTTGTAATAATGTTTTGATTCAAAGAATTTGCTATCCTCTTGTACTGAATGCGTAAATGACTTCCATTTTTACTCCCATGGCTGATTATAGCCATTGGGGTGCATTAAATACGAAACTAGCCATTGTACCAACTAAATAATCGCATCTGATATTTTTCTCTTTCATCATTCACGGGCGTGACTATGTTTGTCACGGGCGTGACATTTCTTCCCAAGCCGTGTCTGAAGTGGTGACCTCGGTCGTGAAGCTCTCTGGAATGTTTTGACACATTGACTCACAGGCGTGACATACAAATTCACGGGCGTGACAAACTTCCCAGCCGTGATCCAAGTGGTGACTTTGGTTGTGAAGCTCTCTGGATGAAAATGACATGAACATTCACGGGTGTGACAGTTTGATTCACGGGCGTGACTAAAATGTCCACTTCACAGTTTGTTCTTCCTTCATAGCCGTGAACTTCAAATGTTGGTTTTGGTAACGGTTAGCTCCTTCACGGGCATGAACATGCTACTTCCTTAATTTTGTCTTTCAATGATTATTCTTCCAATCTCCATTCTTGCTATTTTATTCCATGTCCTGTTTAATAGACTTAGAAAACAAGTATGTTAAATACAATATTGCTATTTTATTTGTTATCATCAAAATGACGGAAATACCCCTCAAGGTTTAATAATCTCCCCCTTTTTAATGGTGACAAATAATCTAGCAATATGTGCTTTTGAGAAGTCTCCCCCTCAAAATATATTTAGTATAAAAAATTTATAAAATGCAAGAATTGTAAAGAATGATGTAGCATTGAAATAAACTTAACTAGATTTTTTGTATATGCAAGTTATATGAGAAGTATATCCAATATATACCATAATTCCTTTTTAAGGCATGAAGTATATGTAAGGTATACTTAAGGTATATCATGGCATATTTATTTTTGTAACTTGCATGAAGGTATATGCAAAGTATACTTAAGGTATATCTAATGTGTATAAGACTCAATTTCTCAATTTTATGTTTTGCACATGAATTTTTGAATCAAGGTTTCTAATCCCTTTTAATTTATTTCAATGTCAATTCATAATTCAATTTTAATTTTTGATTCAAAATTCATTTACCTTAATATATATTGCTAGTTTCTCCTTATATTGCTAGTTTGATACGATTTTTCCTATAATATATTGCTAGTTTTCTCCCCCTTTTGTCATCAATCAAAAAGGATATAAAGATATTAGTGAGGTAAACAAAAGCAAATATATTGAATAAAAGAAAAAATACAAACAAAGTTAAATAAAGTTCAGAAAGGAAATTGAAAATTTCCTACATAACAAACATAAAAGAAATAAACAAGCAAAATGCCACAGCAAATTTAGGCTACAATCTAGCCTAACTCCTAGCCGGACATCCTATCATGAAGTCTAGCAACTTTAGCCTCAAGGCTGTCCATTCGAGACTCCATGAATTCTTTGAGGTTTTCCAATCTCTTATCCATTGAAATCTGCAGCTGCTCAAAACGTGGTGCCAAGAGGTGAACCACTTGCTACGCTAAAGTCGGTGTGGAAGCCGAGGATTGTCCGATGTCCTGCTCAGCTACTAGAGGTGCTTTCTCAACTCGAGCCCTCTTCTTCTGTTGGACTCCTTGGAGGCCTGCTTTAAAGTCCTCCATGTCATTGTCTTCCCAAATGATCTCCCAGCAGTGTAGGTGAAGTGGTAGAAAATATCATTCTCGAAGACGATTCTGACAGTCGCTCCCATCTTTATGAAGGACTCGACATCCAAGCGATCTCGAGGATGCCCAGGGATGAGGTTGAAATGATACTCATCCAGCTTCAGATATTCAAGCTTCACATCTATGTGGGTGACATATCCACCAATCAGTATATCTCCTGTTGGTTTGGTGGAAATGGATAGAAGATGGTTTGCAAACCATCTAGAGAGTGCCACGGTGAGTCCTCTGCAAGCCATCTCAAATAGGAAGAGCTCCGACTTCCTAATAGTCCCATTGCTTTCTCCCCTAGCGAATATGCTATAGGTCAGGAACCTATGCAAATACTTGTGCACTGGGGACAGGAGATGAGTGCTTTTTGTCTTCTTAACATCCCAGCTACAATCATAGCCAAAATGTGTCCAAGCTCGAGGGGTAAAGAATTCTACCTCACTGTCATTTAGGATGCCATCTGATGGTAAGTCGAACAATTCTCCAAATTCAGTGGCATTGAGGGTGTTTGGTTTGTCACAGAGTTGGAATTTCACCACTCTAGTAGGTGACACTTGCAAAGTACTGAGGAATTCCAGTGTTGGCTCCCTTAAAGTTGGCTGGTGAATCTCCACAAATTCTTTTAGATGATAGGCTTGGAGTTGCTCTGTCATAGCCGTTTCAAGCCCTAAAGTTCGGACTGTCTGCCATTCGAAGGACCTTGATGCAGAGGTCTCTTCTTCAAAGTGGAGTACCGAGGATGGCATTGCTCTAGAATACGGTTCATGAGGTAATCTACATACCTCCTAGGAGCATGGGACTTCTTTCTCTTTCCCTTGGATGAAGCAGTCTCCATTTGATTTGAAGAAATAGGTTTGTGATGGATTGGAAAATTTTTGACAGAAATTTTTATGGAAACCCTAAGAATGTATGATTTTTTATGAAGATTTGAACTTTAAGTGGTATTTACAGAAACAGTTTGAGACTTGGGGGCCAGAATCTTCAATGTATCATTGATTATGTGTAAATGAGAGCGGTTTTGGGAGTTGGAGAGTTGAAATGAGAAATGTAACCGGCTGCTCTTTTATATACTCGATACATTCACGGGCGTGAAGTGTGTTTTCACGGGCGTGAATGGTCGTGTTCACGGTTTGCTGAAGGAGTGTTCCACCCATGAATGAAGGCGTGAATATGTTCACGGGCATGACCTTTGAATGTCACAGACGTGAATGATGAACTGTCACAGGGGTGAAATAATAGTCACGGGCATGAAATGTTGAATTTCACTACTTATGCCCGTGAAGCAAGCCGTGACTCAAGGCGTGAAAGCCTCTGTGAGTTTTGGGGTGTTAAGGTTCACGGGAGTGAAAATTCGTCACGGGCGTGAAAGGCTCTTTTCACCGGAGTGAATGAAGCCATGAAAATAAGCTTCACCACTAGAAGCCGTGAACCATGTCGTGAATCAAGTCGTGAACGACACTGCCTCTTTTGGCTATTCAAGTCACAGGCGTGAACATATGTCACGGGCGTGACTCCCCTTAAATTTTCATCAAATAAAATTAAGTCCTAAAAACAAGACTAAATCATTTCAATAAAGATTCTATCCCTTAAAACATAAATTTTCATCAAAATTTCTATCTTATATCTAGTGATATGATACAAAAATAACATCATCAATCATAATATAGCAATCACAAGGTTAATCCATCAATCATACCAAGTTCTCTTCTAATGAAATTAAATCTTCCCTCATTTAGAGACTTAGTGAAAATATCTGCTAATTGATTTTCTGTGCTTATAAATTCTAATGCAACATCTCCATATTGAACATGATCTCTAATAAAATGGTGTCTAATATCAATATGCTTACTTCTTGAGTGTTGTACAGGATTCTTTGAAAGATTTATAGCACTCGTATTGTCACATTTAATAGGTATATGGTTCATCTCATGACCATAGTCCTTATGTTGTTGTTTAATCCAAAGAATTTGAGTACAACAACATCCAGCTGCTACATACTCTACTTCAGCAGTTGAAAGAGCAACTGAAACTTGTTTCTTGCTAAACCAAGAAACTAAGCATTCTCCAATGAAGTGACAAGTACCTGAAGTACTTTTTCTATCTAAAAGACTACAAGCATAGTCTGCATCTGAATATCCTATAATATAAAAGGATCAATTCCTAGGATACCATAAACCTAGATGCACAGATCCATGTAAATATCTTAAAATTCTTTTTACTGCATTTAAATGAGATTCTTTAGGACATTATTGAAATTGTGCACACAAGCAAACACTATACATTATATCGGGTCTAGAAGCAGTGAGATATAGAAGTGATCCGATCATACCTCAATAAAGCTTTTCATTAATGTTCTTACCCTTTTCATCCTTGCCCAATTTTGTTGATGTGCTCATAGGAGTCTTAGCATTCTTTGCATCCTTCCATACCAAATTTCTTAATTAAATCTTTGGCATATTTGGATTGGTTGATGAATATGCCCTCATTGCTTTGCTTTATTTGTAGACCAAGGAAATTGTAACATTCAGCAATTTAGGACCCGATTGCGCGTGACCGTAGTGGGGTCCACTGGTTCAATCGGAGTCTAAATTTGAACCCATAAAAAAATGACTAATAATAAGGGAAAATAATTAAGGGTATTATTATTTGGGAATTAAAAAGATTAGGGGTAGAATTAGAAAAAAATAAAATTTCCTATGGACAAAATCGGTATTATGGAGATTGTTTGGGGAAAAAGTGTGAATATGGAGGAAGATGTGGTAAAAATGGAATTTTTCAAAGTTTAAATGTTAATCAAGATTAATTAACTTAATAAACCAATAAGAATTAAGATTAATTTTAATTAGTGGGACTCACACATTAATCAAGGTATAAAAGTCAAAAATGGGAGGAATTTTTCATTTTTCCACCAAAATATCTAAGTCCTCTTCTTCTTCCTTTTCCCATCCTTGTTGCCGTCCACCTCCATTCTCTTAAACCTCCATTTTTCTTTCAATTTCCAGCAAGCTAATAATGAAAAGAAATTAGTTTTGAGAGAGGAAAAATAAGAATTAAGGAGTTCTTACCATAAAAGGTATCAAAGGAGCAAGAAGGAAGGAAGAAAGAAGAAGAAAAAGGGAGAAGAGTAGGGGAATTTCGGCCCACCTTGGAGAACTCTTAAGGTGAGTTTATTCTTCTTAAATTTAACCTTTTTCCTTCTATTTGAGACCCATGATAATGATATATGTGATTAGGTTTGATAGATTTAGGATTGGTTGCAAGATAGAACTTAGAAAATAAGTTTGTGTTTAGTTGATGAAGCTGTAATTGGACTTTGAATTGATGATATTTGATGTTAGATAATTGTTTTATTGCTTAAAAACTAAAGAAAATATGATGTTAATGGATGAATAAGGGGCTGCCATAATTAAAGAAATTAGGGAAAATTGAAATTAATATGGAAACACAACAATTGGTGATCAGAAAAATATGATTTGAGTGTTGAATTGAAGAAAATGAATTGGTAACTAGGATATGGTTTTTGGGCAGCCATGACTTATGAAGAAGGAAGTTTAACCTTAGTGCATTTTAGCTCAATTAAGGTGTAAATCATATTAGGAGCATTAGAATATTATGTAGACATGAAAAGCATTGAAATTGGATGTTGGAATTGAGATGTGATATAATTGTGTAGGAAAAATAAGTGAACAAGTGAGAGGTCCTCAAGAGGGTGACAAAGGCAAGGAGAAAGCTAGCTAATAAGGGAAGGAAAAGAAGGTTTAAAGGAAGAACCAAGGCTGATTAGGTATGTGCTTCATTGATAAAAATTTTGCATGTTGTTAATAAGTATGGAATTATATATTAAGGTTTGTTATGTTTGTGTTTTTGAGATGTTATGTGATTTGTTGTGACTTTTGATATTATATATGGCAATGGGACCAAATGGTGTGAAATAATTGAGACATATGAATGTAGTTGTAATTCTGGAAATTTTAGTATCAAAATGAATGCAAATGATGAATGTGGTTGAAATGTGAATTGATGTCAATTGATGGCTCGGGTACAGAATTCCAGGAACAGCTCTGTCTATTTTGATGATAACTTGAGTTGTGGAACTCCTTTTTGTATGTTCTTTGTTGGAAATGAAAGCTAAGACACAGGGCTTTAATTTTTATTGAGACTATAACATTTAATTATGTCTATATTTTCCCTGAAAAATGCATGAAGTTTAATCCTAGAATCTGTCCAGAAAATTCTGGGCAGAAAATTCTGTGATGATACAGTAGTGAATTGACCATAACTTTTGATAGAAAACTTTTATTTAAGTGATTTTTTGATGCATCTGAAAGCTAAGACAATAAAAAAAAATTGTTAGAAGGCCAGAACTCCAAATTCTAATTATAAATGGGCTAAAAATGAAGCCCAAAAACAGGTCCAAATTCTGCCATAGGTATAAAATGTGAAGTGTTGGACTTATGCATGTGGTATGTTAATTATATGTAATAATTAATGCAAATATTTACTTTGATGGTAATTATCAATGTTTAACAGATTATTTATATATGAGATTTTATTGTAATAATAATGGAAATATAGAACAAAAATAAACAAGCATATTTATGATAGTTGAAAATATTGCGAATTAATATAAAAATAGTTAAGCCCAAAAACATCTAGTCTAGAACTAGAATAGGGAATAGTTTGGCATGCCAATCAGGGGAATTTAGGCACTCCGTGCCAAATATGAAAGCCAGTAATGGCAATTGATAAATGCACTCGGCGCAAAATTATTAAGCCGATAATGGCAATATAACAAAAGTCAGTAATGACATTATTATAAAAGCGCTCGGCGCTACATTATGAAAGCCGGGAATGACAACCCCGTTATTCCTATTAGATAGTTCAGTTATAGGTGTTATGGGCACAAGAAAATAATAATAATACTAATATTGAAGTATGCGATTTTGATAAGTGTTACATGAATTAAATTTGTTACTATTACATGTTGAATGAAATTTATTTGATTTTATAGAAATTTTTATTTTATGCATTATTTATTAAATGGTTAATTAATATGTGAGAAAATATATATGTATGTAAAATTTTTATCATTGAAGCACCACTAAGCTAGTAGCTTAGCGCGGGTGGTTTCCTCTCGCACAGGTTTAAAAAGGTAGCCGTAGAAAATAGTCTATCAGAAGAAGAAGGGTATCCGGAGGGAAGCAGCAAAAAGCACTAGATTTTCGTTTTTGGTATATTTTATTAAAAAACTTTGTAAATTAAAGTATTGTTTTTATTTCATATAATGTGTATTAAATATGTGAGTTACTATGTAAAAGAACATAGTTTGAATGTAAATTAATATATTTTATAAATAAATAAGATTTTGAGTATTATGCTTGTAATAATTTTATTTCAATGTCTACAAAATTTTCAAAAAAAAAACCAAAAAAACAAAAAAAAAATTTACTTCACTTCATTAATTTATAAAACAGTAAGACGGGTAATACTCACTTACCTTGCTGAACTATAGTGGGGTAAGGCGGTGTGACAGAAATACTTAAGCTCTCCCATCATGCTCATTTCAAATTCCATAGTCATACACTTAGCAAATTCTTAACAAAGCCAATCATTAGTAGTACCAAATATTATATTATCAACATAAATTTGAACAATTAGTATATCATGCTTATGCTTTTTGATGAGTAATGTAGTGTCAACATTTCCCTTTGTAAAGCTATTTTCTAATAGAAAAGAACTGAGCCTCTCGTACTAAGCTCTTGGGGCCTGTTTTAAACCATACAAAGCTTTTGAAAATTTAAAAACATGATTTGGCAAATCATAGCTTTCAAATCCTGGTGGATGTTCTACATATACTTCTTCTTCTATATAACCATTTAGAAATGCACTTTTCACATCCATTTGGAAAAGTTTGAAATTCATGTGACATGCATATGCTAAAAGTAGTCTTATGGCTTCTAATCTAGCTACAGGTGCATATGTTTCATCATAATCTATACCTTCTTCCTGATTATATCCTTTTGCAACTAATCTAGCCTTATTCCTAGTTATTAAACCTTGTTCATCTAGTTTGTTTCTAAATACCCATTTGCTACCTATAATTTGATGATCCTTGGGTCTAGGTACTAGGGTCCATACCTTACTTCTCTCAAATTGGTTGAGTTCCTCTTGCATGACAATTACCCAACTTTCATCATTAAGTGCCTCATCAACATTTTTAGGTTCAATTTGAGAAATAAAAGCAATGTCAGTGACTAACTATTTAAAATGAGATCTAGTACTTACTCCCCTTAAGAGATCACCAATGATTTGCTCTTTTGGATGATCTTTCGTCATTTTCCATTCTTTTGGGAGTTCTTGTTCATTTTCTTCTTGAGTTTGATGTAGAGAATCATTTTGTGGTGAATCTTCTTGATTATTTTCTTCTTGAATTTGATGTAGAGAATCATTTTGTGGTGAATCTTCTTGATTATTTTCTTCTTTCCCATTTCCAAGTTCAAGTCTTTCCATATTACCTACAACATCATCAAGAGCACTACCTTTCACAAGATCAAGTCTACTAGATTCATTAAAAACAACATGCATATATTCTTCAACAGTTAATGATCTTTTATTAAATATTCTATATACTTTGCTGGTTGCAGAGTATCCTAAGAAGATACCTTCATCGGTTTTAGAGGCAAATTTTCCAAGATTGTCCTTGGTGTTCAATATAAAACACTTGCATCCAAATACTCTAAAGTATGATATCAAGGGCTTTCTTCCATTCCATAGTTCAAATGAGGTTTTGTTTAAAAGAGGTCTTTTGAAAACTCGATTTGAAATATAACAAGCAGTGTTTGTGGCTTCTGCCCAAAAATAAGCTGGTAATTCATATTCATTGAGCATTGTCCTAGCCATTTCAATTAAAGTTTTATTTTTCCTTTCAACTACCCCATTTTGTTGAGGTGTCCTAGGAGATGAGAAATTATGTGAAATGCCATATTCAAGACAAAAGCTTTCAAAGTTTTCATTTTCAAATTCTTTCCCATGATGACTTCTTATTTTTGAAATACAATACCTTTTTTCATTTTGAACTCTTTTAGCAAAGTTTTTGAAGTTTTCAAAAGCATCACTCTTTTGAGCTAAGAAAATTACCCAAGTAAATCTAGAGTAATCATCTACGATGACAAATGCATAATGTTTTCCTCCTAAGCTAGCAATTCTAGTAGGTCCAAATAAGTCTAAATGCAGGAGTTGAAGAGGTTTTGAAGTACTTACTATGTTTTTGGATTTGAAGGATGACTTGTGTTGTTTTCCTCTTTGGCAAGGTTCACATGTCTTGCCTTTTTCATATTTAACTCTTGGCAGTCCTTTTACTAGTTCTCCTATGCTGAGACTTTGTATTAAGTCCATGTTAGCATGACCAAGTCTTCTATGCCACAACCAAGATTCATCACTAGTAGTCACAAGACACTTAGAGGAATGGTTAGATAGTTCATGTAAGTTTATTATGTATGTATTAATATCTCTATTTCCTTTAAATATCTCTTGACCATCGATAGAGATCACAAGACATTCATTTGAAGTAAAGATTACTTTGTTTCATTTATCACATAATTGACTTACACTTAACAAGTTATGTTTCAAGCCATCAACAAGTAAGACATCTTTAATAAAAGTAGTACTATTAATACCAATAGAACCAATGCCAATTACCTTACCCTTTGCATTGTTTCCAAAGGTAACTTTAACTCCATCAATACTTTTGATTTCATTGAAAAGTTCTATGTCTCATGTCATATGCCTTGAGCATCCACTGTCTACTAGCCAAGCATTTTTGTTTATTGTGGACTTAAGGCATACCTATAAAATCACAATTCAAATATGATTTTTAGGTACCCAAATGAGTTGGGGTTCTTAGGGGTTAGCACATGAAGGTTCCCAATGAGCCTTCCTTATCCAGCAATATTTATTTATGAGACCCATTTTCATACAATAATTACATTGTTTTGGTCTAAATTTATTTTCTGGTCCTACAATATTTTTGAATACCATTTTTCCATCAAATTTATTTTGAGAATGATGACATGCACAGTTATGATTAATTTCAGATTTTCTAGTGCATGCTTCCTATATATAAAGACATGATTATTCTTTTTATGTATATAAGGTTTAACATGCTTATTTTTTGGTGCTGTTCTAACAGGTGTGGAGATGTGAGGTTCTTTAGACTTAACAAATATGGTTTTGTGAGAAGATGATGATGTGTCCTTAAATCCTAGACAATGTCTAATTAAGGGTGATCTTTGAGACACAATGAGAGTATCTAAGCTTTCTTTAGCTTTGTGAAATTTAGAAATGGAGTTTCTAAGTTCCTCAACTTCATTTTTCAAAGTATTATTTTCTTTTAGCAAGGAAGCTGTTGAGGGTCTTGATGAATATTCATCTAATGACTTTTGGAGAGATTCATTAGATGATTTAAGTTTTATGTTTTCCTTTTCTAAACCATCTATCTTATTTTTTAAATTAGAGATGTTATTTCTATAGGTACTAAATTTACTTCTATATTTCTCTAATTCTAGATTTAATTCTTCTATTAGGCTTTGCTCATCATCATCGTCGTCATCACTATCATTATCATTATCACTACTATCATTATTCAAAGAGTATGAGTGTAGTGATCTTACCTTATTTGAGACATGATCTTCAATAGCCATGAAACATAGGTTGACCTCTTCACTTTCATTATTATCTTTTTCACTTGAAGAGCTTTCGTCATCCTATGTGGCTTTGTGACCTTTCTCCCCATTGTCTCTTTGGTATTTGCTCTTATGCTTCTTAAGCCTTGGACATTCTGGTTTGATATGTCCATTCTTTCCACACTCATATCACTTTATCTCTTCCTTACTTCTATGTGCGTCATTAGAAGTTTGTTTGAGGTTTCTTTGCTTGAATTTTCTGGAGTTGCTCATTTTCTTCTCAATGATTCTTTTTAATCTTCTTGAAAGCGTAGCAATGTCCTCATTTTCATCATCACTCATTTCTTCATCATCTTCACTTTCTTTTTAAGATTTTGAAGTAGAGGCTTTGAGTGCTAAGGGCTTTCTTTTCTCTGGCTCTGCTTCAAGCTCTCTATCTCTCTTCACTGCCATCTCATGTGTGAGAAGTTTGCCAAACAGCACATCAGTATTCATGATGCTCATATCTTCATTTGCTTCTTCTATGCCAGCAACTCTTGAGCCATAGTCTTTAAGAGGAAGACTTCTCAGGATTTTGTTGTTTACATCCTCCAAACTCAGCTGTTTCCCAAGTTTCCTCATTCCATTTATAATGGCTAGAAGACGGTTGGTCATGTTAGTGACTGACTCATTGGATTTCATCTTGAAGAGCTCATATTCTAAGGTCAGAACTTGAATCTTCTTGGATTTGACTGGCTTAGTTCCTTCATGATAATTCTCCAATGTCTTCCACATGTTGTACACTGTTGGGCAGTGTTGTATTCTCCCACATTCTTCAATAGATAATGAGCTCGATAGGATTGTCATTGCCTTCTTGTTTTTGAAATTTGCTCTTCTTTGAGACTCTATCCAATCTCTTCATAGGATTTCTTCTTCACCATCAGCTCTTCTTCTGGTTGGTGGTGTCCATTCTTTTCATACACTATCCCAGACTTCAATTCCTTCACTATCCAAGTATGTCTCCATTCGAAACTTCCAATGGGCATAATTTGCTCCATCAAAGTAAGGTTTGAGACTTTGGAATCCTTCACTGGCCATATCTTAATCTTTACTAAGCTCTGATACCAATTGTTGCCCAGATATTAAGCCAAGAATGGGGGGTTGAATTGGAGTTTCAAAAAATTAAACTTTAAGGTGCGGAAATAAATAATTAATTTTAGGAGGGATAGAGAAAATTTGACACAATGATTTTTATAGAGGTTCAGGTGTTAACAAACCCTACTCCTCTCCCCAATCGCAATTGGGAGTTTCACTAACACACTAAGTGTTACAATAGAGTTTTACAAGCTCACTCCCAACTATGGTGTTTCTCACAATGGCTCACACCTAACCCAGAAATCCCTTGTGTTTTAATGGCTCACACAATAACTAATTCCTTGTGTTTTATAGGCTCACACAAATAACCTTCACTTTGTGTTTTTATAGGCTCACACAAACAACCTTTTGATTTGTGTTTTAGAGGCTCACACAACTAACCCTTACAAATGTTCTACTCTTAACCCAGAAATACCCAAAGCTCACTTGAGTAATGATTATAGAGAGAAACACTCACAAATCTTAATTGCTCAGTAAATGAAGAGCAAAAAGATTTTTACAGAGAATAGATTTTGTTCTCAAAGTATTGAATGTACAAATAGCTTGTAATAATGTTTTGATTCAAAGTATTTGCTATCCTCTTGTACTGAATGCATAAATGACTTCCATTTATACTCTCATGGCTGATTATAGTCGTTGGGTGCATTAAATACAAAACTAGCCATTGTACCAACCAAATAATCACGCCTGACATTTTTCTCTTTCATCATTCACGGGCGTGACTATGTTTGTCACGGGCGTGACATTTCTTCCCAAGCCGTGACTGAAGTGGTGACCTTGGTCGTGAAGCTCTCTGGAATGTTTTGACACATTGAGTCACGGGCGTGACATACAAATTCACGGGCTTGACAAACTTCCCAGCCGTGATCCAAGTGGTGACTTTGGTCGTGAAGCTCTCTGGATGAAAATGACATGAACATTCACGGGTGTGACAGTTTTATTCACGGGCGTGACTAAAATGTCCACTTCATGGTTTGTTCTTCCTTCTTGGCCGTAAACTTCAAATGTTGGTTTTGGTAACGGTTAGCTCCTTCACAGGCGTGACACATATAGTCACGGGCGTGGACATGCTACTTCCTTAATTTTGTCTTTCAAGGATTATTCTACCAATCTCCATTCTTGCTATTTTATTCCATGTCCTATTTAATAGACTTAGAAAACAAGTATGTTAAATACAATATTTCTATTTTATTTTTTATCATCGAAATGATGAAAATACCCCTCAAGGTTTAACAATTTCGAATCAAAATGTTGTTGTAAGCAATTTGAGCATTTAATACTTTCAAAACAAATATTTATTCTCTGTGAAAATCTTTTTGCTCATTTTTTTTAGCATTAAAGATTTGTAAGTGAGTTATTAGGTATCTTGGGATTAAGAGTAGAACACTTGTAAGGGTTAGTTGTGTGAGCCTTTAAACACAAGGTAAAGGTTATTTGTGTGAGCCTTTAAAACACAAGAAATTGGTTATTTTTGCGAGCCATTAAAACTCAAGGGTTATTGGGTTAGGTGTGATCCATTGTTAGAAACACCATAGTTGGGAGTGAGCTTGTAAAACTCCATTGTAACACTTAGTGTGTTAGTGAAACTCTCAATTGCAATTGGGGAGAGGAGTAGGGTTTGTTAACACTCGAACCTCTATAAAAATCCTTGTGTCAAATTTCTCTATCCCTCCTAAAATTAATTTTTATTTCCATATTTTAAATTTTAATTTTTAAAACTCCAATTCAACCCCCCTTCTTGGCTTAATATCTGGGCAACAATTGGTATCAGAGCCTTGTCTAGCATCGAAGCCTAAAAAGCGCTAGTAAAGATTAAGATATGGCCAGTGAAGGATTCCAAAGTCTCAAACCTTACTTTGATGGAGCAAATTATGCCCATTGGAAGTTTCGGATGGAGACATACCTGGATAGTGAAGGAATTGAAGTCTGGGATAGTGTACGAAAAGAATGGACACCACCAACCAGAAGAGGAGATGATGGGGAAGAAGAAATCCTATCAAGTGATGATTGGACAGAGCATCAAAAAAGAGCAAATTTCAAAAACAAGAAGGCAATGACAATCCTATCATGTAACATCCTCGACTTCCCACATATGCATTATTACATGCATTTTATTTTGACATATGCATTTGAATATAATTCAATTGAACACATGCATTTCATACGTATTTTCGTAGGATCAAGTTTATGACACGCACTAGCTACGTGTCCTAGTACATTGCAATTGTATTGAGTCACACATGTGTATTTATAATCTAAATGAGGATAAAAAGTATTAAAAAAAATGAATGAAATAAGGTGACTAAATTAAAGTAAGCAAAATGACTAGATTGAGATTAAATTGCATATTATGTTGATTTGTATAATAATAATAAAAAAATAAAATAAAAAAAATAAAAGTCAGAAAAATAAATAAATAAATAAATAAATAAAAAGAAGGAAAAAGGGGACGGATGAAACAAAGAAAAGGAAGATAAGGTGGTGGGTGGTGGCTTTTAACTTATTAGGCAGCCACCTTATCACTTCCCTTCCTCATCTTCTTCTTCTTCTTCTTCTTTGCTTCATTCCTTCCATTTCTTTTCAAGTTTCAGCCACCATTTCTTCCTTCTTTCACTCCAAAAATTTCAGGAACAAGATTAGCCAAGAGTGATTATAGGTGAGTAAACATTTATTCTTGTGTTAAGCTTGATTTTGGTGTTTAGGGTTCATTAATAGGCACTGTTTTGCAACCCGATTTTGATGAACATATAAATTGATTCTGGACAAGTATAAAACACAAAAGTTGTTCCTTTATGTCTTATATTTATGAATATGTAAACGGTGTTTCGTGATTTGGTTTATAGAATTAGATATGCTCTTCATACTGAAACTGGTCAGGGTGTAAACCCTAACCAAGTTAGCTACAGTGTGGTCTGATTTATAATATGTTAAAGCCCTTATTTGAAGTATCTCAAAACATAAAAGTTGTAGATATATGTGTTTTGTATCTGTATACCAAAGTTCAGGTTCATAGGGCTTGTAAATGGTGAGTTATGGTGAATGGAACCATGACTGTTCCATGGTTTGAACTGCCTACTGAGTGCACTGGGCAGTTCCAGTACATTGGTTGGCTAATTTGAGCTTGTTAGAGCTAGATTATGTAATTTCTCAAAACATAAAAGTTAGAGGTATATGTCTTATCTAAATTATGGTACTAATTTTAGCTTAATTTGTTATCTATAGACTAAGTTATGTCCTTTTGAAGTCATACTGGTCCGGAAGCCAATTCTATTCTGGAACAGTAATATGTTTGGTATAATTAGAAGACCTTAGAGACATAATTGGTACAAGTTGTAAACATGAAACATGTTCCATATGAACCCATATAAGTTTCTGTAAAGTTTCATTAAAATATGACTTATATAGTGTAAGTTATGATGAACCCAAATGAGTACCCTGAAACTGCCTAAAGGCAGAAAACAAGGCAGAAAACAGAACACTCTTATAAATTCCACCAAATATTGTAAAATTATCCAGTTGGTCTGAAATTTTAATATGTTCTCTAATTATATGTTATTTGTAATTAGAAACAAGAATCAGATTAATTGGTCAATTATAGAAAAAGTTATAGGCTAAACAGTCCCATAAGGTCACACTGCCTCATAGGAAAAATCTTAACTATTGACATGAACAATGCATATTAATTTGTTTAAGCCACATTAAGTCTCTCTAATCATGAGTTAATCGATTATGTTTTCATATTAGGCTCGCAACATATTGGAGAACCACAAGGAGCGGATAGACAATAAGTTAGGGGTCGGAATCAAAGGAGAACGGTGAGTCTAATTATCGATTGAATTCTTAGTGCAAATGAATGTTGCTTGCTATGTGATTCATATGATTGTCATAATTTGTCCTTGATAATATGATGATGGATAATTTGTGACGTTTGTGGTTTGACATATGATTTTCATGATTGTCCTTGATAATATGATGATGGACAATATGTGACGTTTGTGGTTTGACATATGATTGTCATGATTGTCCTTGATAATATGATGATGGACAATATGTGACGTTTGTGGTTTGACATATGATTGTCATGATTGTCCTTGATAATATGATGATGGGCAATATGTGGCATTTGTGATACGTATAAATGGTATACTTGTGGTATATTTGAGGTATATGTTTGACATATGTGATATATATACATGGTATATGTATAGTATATGCAAGGTATATGCGTGGCATATGAGGCATATATGTGGTATATGTATGTTATATGTGATAAGATGCAATGGTTCATAAATGCTTAGTACAAATGCATATGCATATGGACTTAAAAGGCGTTGTGACTAGTTAATCAATATTGCAAAGCAAAAGAAGAGGCCTATGGCCCAACAAATGTGCAAATGAAACAAATGATCAAGCTAGCTAGCAAATGCAAATACAATTGCAAATGCAAATGTTCACATGGCAAATGTTCACATGGAAACCCGGGGCAATGTCTGTTTAACTTAGTCACAACAAAATGAAATAAGCAAAGCATTTGCATACATAAAGAGTAATGATTATATGTTTCAACTTTATTGATACTTATATGATACTGATGAATGGAATAGAATACCTGATATATATTGGATTTGTGATTTATTACTATGAGTTGTTTGGTACTTTAGAGCTCATTGGATGATTATTCTCACTGAGCCGCAACTCATCAATTTGCGTCATTTTTCAGGTAAAGAAAAGTGATAGCTCATTTTGAGTAGTGTATAGAAGACATGGAGCACAGGTCATTGGCCGAGCCTCATCACTCTCTCTCCTTGCATTCCACACAAGCATAAAAACATGTCATCTGTATTTTGGACTTATATGCTTGAATATGTATAGTCATTTTGGAATGAGTCTAAATATGTATAAATGAAATCAACTTGGAAATACTTATGTGTAAAGTTCATATTTTGATATATGTGATATATCGTATTGTGGTTTGAATGTTGACTTGAAAAGTCATTTAGTAATTTTACAGGATATAAGACTTGTAAAGTCGTTAGTTGATTTTACAGGATATGATATGAAAAAAAAAAAAATTTACTACTATTGTTAACAGGGTATTTTGCCTTTCCAGTACGCCATGTATGATTACTTGATATTTGGATAGGTTATACTAAAATGCATAAGAGGTGTGACGTTACATATCAAGCTCATTATCTATTGAAGAATGTGGAAGAATACAACACTACCCAATAGCAGACAGCATGTGGAAGACATTGGAAAATTATCATGAAGGAACTAAGCAAATCAAATCCAAGAAGATTCAACTTCTGACCTCAGAATATGAGCTCTTCAAGATGAAATCCAATGAGTCAATCACTGACATGACCAACCGTCTTCTAGCCATTATAAATGGAATAAGGACACTTGGGAAGCATATGAGTCTAGAAAATGTAAACAACAAAATCCTGAGGAGTCTTCCTCTTAAAGACTATGGCTCAATAGTTGCTACCATAGAAGAAGCAAATGAAGACATGAGCATCATGAATACTGATGTGTTGATTGGCAAACTTCTCACACATGAGATGGCAGTGAAAAGAGATAGAGAGCTTGAAGCAGAGCGAGAAAAAAGAAAGCCTGTAGCACTAAAAGCCTCTACTTCAAAATCTCAAGAAGAAGTTGAAAATGATAAAGAAATGAGTGATGATGCAAATGAGGACATTTCTATGCTTTCAAGAAGGCTGAAAAGAATCATTGAGAAGAAAATGAGCAACTCTAGAAAATTCAGGCAAAGAAACCTCAAACCTATTTCTAATGATCCACAAAGAAGTAAAGAAGAGGTAAAATGCTATGAATGTGGAAAGAAAGGGCATATTAAACCAGAATGTCCAAGGCTCAAGAAGCATAAGAGCAAATACCAAAAAGACAATAGGGAGAAAGGTCACAAAGCCACATGGGATGACGAAAGTTCTTCGAGCGAAAAGATGATAATGAAAGCGAAGAACTCAACCTATGCTTCATGGCTATTGAGGATCACGTCTTGGATAAGGTAAGATCACTACACTCATACTCCTTTAATAATGATAGTAGTGATAATAATAGTAGTAGTGATGATGATGATGAGCAAAGCCTTACAGAAGAATTGAATCTAGAATTAGAAAAATATAGGAGTAAGTTATGTACTTATAAGAATAATATTTCGAATTTAAAAAAAAATGGATGCTTTAGAAAAGGAGAACCTTAAGCTTAAATCATCTAATGAATCTCTTCAAAAGTCATTAGATGAATACTCATCAAAACCCTCAACAAAATCTTTGCTTAAAGAAAATAATAATACTTTGAAAAATGCGGTTGAGGAACTTAGAAATTCCATTTCAAAATTCCACAAAGGAAAAGAGAGTTTAGATACTCTCATAGTGTCTCAAAGACCTCCCTTAATTAGACATGGTCTAGGATATAAGGGGACATCATCATCTTCCCACAAGACTACTTTTGTTCAGTCAAGTGAACCTCACATCTCCACATTTGTTAGAACAGCACCAAGGAATAAGCATGTTAAATCTTCTATACATAAAATAATAATCATGCCTTTATATATAAGCATGCATCTAGAAAAACATCAATTAATCATGACTATGCATGTCATTATTCTCAAAATAAGTTTGATAGAAATAGGGTATTCAAAAATCTTGTAAGACCAAAAAGCAAGTTTAGACCAAAACTGTGTAATTATTGAAAGAAATTTGGTCACATAAATAAATATTGCTGGATAAGGAAGGCTCATTAGGAACCTTCATGTGCTAACCTCCAAGGACCCAAGCTCATTTGGGTACCTAAAAATCATACTTGAATTGTGATTCTATAGGTATGCCTCAAGTCCACAATAAACAAAAATGCTTGGCTAGTAGATAGTGGATGCTCAAGGCATATGACAGGAGACAAAGAACTCTTCAATGAAATCAAAAGTTGTAATATCCGCTAATTTAGGTTCCGAGTCACATGTGTTGCAAAATTGACGCGTGTGGCCGATCGGAGTCTAAATTCAGATTTTTACAAAAAAAAGATTGATTAAGAATTGGTTAAACTAAATAATAAATGCCTAAATAAGTGATTATAGAGTTTAAAGAAGTTGATTTACGGTAAAGGACTAATTTGCAAAGTTTGATAAGTTTTGGGGTCAATTTGCAAATTACCAAAAATTGGAGGATTAATGAGATTAATAGCTAATTAACTTAAGAAATTTGGATATTTAAAAATTGGGTTGGCCGGCCATGATATTAAAGGAAGATGATTAATATTGATTAAGTGTAAAATTGGGAGAAAATGGTCAAATGGTGGGTCCCACATGAAGACTTTTTGGGTATCCTATTTAAGGCTTTCTTTTCTTCTTCTTCTTCTCTTCATTTTCTGCTTTCTTCTCTCTTTCCTTACCAGTCACGCCAGCCACAACTTCTCCTCCATAGCTCACCTTGATTCTAGAGAGAGAAAGGAAGGGAAGAGAAGGCAAAGAGCAAGACAAAATGATTTTCATGGCCTATAACTCTTAAGGAAGCTGGAAAGAGCAAGAAAGAGGAAGAAAAATCAAGTTTGGTAGAGAGAGAAAATCTCCAAAGTTGTGATTTAGTGAAGAAAAGTGTAAGGTAAGAAGCATCTCTTCTTCTTCTTCATCTTTTCTAAAGGAAGTTTGAATTTTGGGCTCATCTAAGACTTATATGGAAAGAGAGAGAAACTAGGATTTTGAAAGAGAGAAAGAGAGATAGAGTCTTGAGGAAATCAGATGATGATGATAATACTTTATGATGTTGTAGGAGTTCCAAATGACAAGGAACAAGCTCCAAGAAGCAAAGGAAAAGAGAAAGCTACCTAAAAGAGTGAAGGAGAAAGATTAAGGTTTATGCATAATTTAAGGCAATAGCCTATTTTTGTTTGAAATAATGCATGCTGAATATGATTTTAGATAAATGTAATTTCAAGAATGATGATAATTATGGCATGAAACCATAAGATTAGACATGTATGAATGAGATCCTTATGTGACATTGAATTAATGATGCATGCTAGAGAATCTTGTATGATCAAAACATTTACATGTATTGAAAAGTGATAAGTTGAGTAAAGAGTCCTAGAAATGCATGAAATAGAATTTGGTACAATTTGAATAATGTTAGAATGAATGAAAGGTGAATATGCAGATTTCCTGCTGAAAGTCACGGGTGTCACTTTTGAGTCACAGGCGTGAACTTAAGGGTTCACGGTTGTGACTGATTGTGTCACGGTTGTGAATTTCTGGGTGGAAATGGTACTATTCATTCCAGAAGCGTTCACGGGTTGGAATCACGGAAGTGAACTTATTCACGGGCGTGAATGAGTAATCAGGATCTTGAATGCTTTTGGGCGATTCATTCCAGTAGCATTCACGGCTTCGGATTACGGGTGTGAACTAATTCACGGGCGTGAAAGTAGTAATCACGGTTGTGAATGCTCTGCATTTGAAATTATGAATGTGGTTATTAATTGAGGAATTCAGGTAAGTAAATGAAAGTTATTGTCTATCCAGTGAAATAAGAATAATATGAATATAGATATATGTATATATATATATTGATGTGAGAATGTGATATGTTGTAATATAAAAAAAATGAATTGATGTAGAAAAATGAATTTGTCATGGATGATATATGAAATCTGATGCAGATGATAAACGTGAGAATATTGATGAATCTAGTAAATGAATGAAAAGATGTATGAGTATGACTATATGCTTGTAAAACAAGAAAATTGAGATGTTGATAAATATGAGAAAAAAATGGATGTGTTGAAATTTGAGAATAATGATTGATGTGAAAATATAAAGAAGCCCATTACTCTACTTGCAGACTAGAATCAGGATAGATGACATGTCATTAAGGAGGCGAACGGTACCGTACTATAGCTCAACCAATGTGGCTAAAGCTTGTGTGAGCGCCGTTGGTCTGGGAAGCTCAGTCAGTGTGGCTAAAGCTTGTGTGAGTGCTACTGACTTGAGAAAGCTCCGATGAGCACATATAAATGAGGACAAGGTGTCATAAGCTTGTGTGAGCGGCCTTGATCTGGTTATTCATCTATGATGAAAATATACTCAATCAATGTGGCATAAGCTTGTGTGAGCACCATTGATTTGAGAAGCTCTTATGAGCCAAATAGTGGACAGGGTGGCATAAGCTTGTGTGAGCACTCCTGATCCATAACCCGTATCCAGTCAGTCCAAAAATTTAGAGTGATGTGGGCAAGATAATGAGGATATGTCGGAAAAATAAGAAAAGGAAGGAATAAGAAAATGATGATGATATGAGATTGAAATGTAATGATAAAGATATTTACAGAATAATTTGCTAGTAAAGATAAATGAAAATAACAATGTCTATATGAGCATGACATTTATACTTTTATGAAATAGGAATATGTTGATAGTCATGCATGCAAACATTTTAATGCACAAAATGATAATTGTTAATGCTTGTTGCATGATATAGTATATTGCCTTCTTTATATGCACCACTACGCTTAGAGCTTAGCGTGGAGTTTAATTTCCACGCAGATATAGAAAGGTAGCTGAAAACGCTAGATAAAGCAAGCGGTGATCCCATTCAAGTAAAGCAGCCGAATCTTGAGAAAGTGGGTTACAAGTTTTGAAACTTTTGTATTTGACTTTTATATTAAAGAAATGTTGGAGTTTGTAAAACT
The DNA here is from genome assembly GCA_023653625.1 of Triadica sebifera. Taxonomy (NCBI): domain Eukaryota; kingdom Viridiplantae; phylum Streptophyta; class Magnoliopsida; order Malpighiales; family Euphorbiaceae; genus Triadica; species Triadica sebifera. The sequence continues at coordinate 12,567,684 of CM042900.1, forward strand.
TACTTTTAAAGTTTGTTAAGAATTACTCTGATGTTAAAAATTACTATATTATGTAAATAAATTTTACTCTAATTTTTATTTATATCCATATATACATGAGTAAAAAAAATGTAAATATATATATATATGAAGTATGAGAAAGAAAGGACATTAGCGCTCCCTCATCTGGGCACGTGTTGTTCGGGTGAGGAGGTGCTATAGTTTTTGGTATCAGAGCACCAGGTTTGGTGTTTCTGGAATTTGATATTAAAGCCGGTTTGGGCGGTTTTGGATTTTTTTTTTAGTGAATTTTGAAAATGTTTTTCTTGAAATGTACCCATAATTGCATTTTTGGAGTTGATGCTTTATTGATTAGGGTCGTTGTCTTTATGTTATAGGTAGGATATGGCCTCAGGATCAAGACGAATAGTAATAGAAGAAGTTGAGAGTAATGAGCCCTCAGAGGCAAGAGCTTCGTCGCAACCAAGTCATCGTCGAGCTGCGGCACCGAGATCTAGTGCCAGCTCACTTCGTGAACATTCAGCTATTAATATGGGTCAGACTGAGCTCATGAGAAATATGATAGATCTGCTATAGAGAGCATCACGATCAGATTCGTCTGGATTACAATTCGAGAGACAGGAAATTAGGGGCATCTATTTCTATGGTAAACGGGAAGATGACCCCTCAGTGGCAGAATTTTGGTTGGAATGAGCAGAGCGAGTATTTAATCAACTGCACTGCATAGATGAACAGAAATATGAATATGCAGTATCATTGCTACAGGAGCATGCATATGATTGGTGGCGATCTGAATCACAGAGTACAGAGGCTCCTAACCCTATGACATGGGAATTCTTTCTAGAGAAGTTTAAGGAGCAGTATATTCCTCCTATTTACACAGACGACAAAAAGAGAGAGTTTCTGATGTTAAAATAGAAGGATATGTCTGTAACAGAATATGAGAGAGAATTCACTCATCTTTGCAAGTATGCTGGTGGTATTGTATCCACTGAGGCAGATAAGTGCCGACGATTTGAAGATGGATTGAGGGATACTATCAAGTTACAAGTTTCAGCCCTATGACTGATGAGTTTCCCAAATTTACTAGCATTTGCTAGAACAGTTGAAAGAATCCTGGCAACACAACAGCCAGTACAGATTAGTGGGGTTAGTAGACCAGCACCACAATCAAGTGGAGTACAGTCTAGTGGCAAGAGAGCCAGATCTTTTGGTGGCCGATTCCAGGCTAGAAGTTCCAACAGATTTCATTCTTATAGACGGGGACAACCCGTAAGATCTATTTCATCGGCAGCCAGTGCACCGACACAGGCATCCCGTAGGTTTACCACTCTACCGGTGTGTCAGCATTGTGGTCGTACGCATCAAGGAGAGTGTTGGTCAATGACAGGAGCGTGCATGAGATGCGGCTCCAAAAACCATATTAAAAGAGATTGTCCATTGCTACAGTTTGGCGGAGGATCAGGGAGTGTTGAGTCAGTACCAATACAAACTATGGGACAAGGCAGAGGATGAGGCCGAGGACAAGGAAGAGGAGATCATGCAGGGCCAAGCCAATTCAAATCAGATACAGTAGAGAGACTTGAAGGCAGTAGAGCTGCTCCAGCAAGAGCTTATGCCATGCAAGGCCGAGAGGAGCAGGATGCGCCTGACGTCATAGCGGGTAAATTCCTTCTCTTTGGCTCTTGTATACATGCATTAATAGACCCTGGGTCAACGCACTCATACATATGAACACCACCATCGGGTTGAGAGGGTTTAAAACCAAAGACTCTAGAATATGAGATTTGTGTGACTAACCCGTTAGGACACAATGTGCGGGTTAGTAAAGTGTTTAGGGGTTGCCTAGTCGAAATTCAAGGCAGGCAATTTCCAGCAGATCTAATAGAGCTACCATTCCGCGAGTTCGATGTGATCTTAGGAATGGATTGGCTAGCTTGCCATGGGGTGATAATAGATTGTGGAAAGAGGCAGATGAGAATTAAAGTTTCAGAACAAGAAGAGATAGTAGTGATGGGCGAGTATAGAGGATATCCAGATAATGTGATATCAGCGTTGAAAGCTCGAAAACTCATCAATAAGGGATGTGAGACTTACCTAGCATATGTGATTGACACCCGAAAGAAAAGTCCAAAGTTGACCGACATCCCAACTGTTAGTGAGTTTTCTGATGTATTTCCTGAAGAGTTACCAGGACTACCACCTGATCGAGAGATAGAGTTTGCTATTGAATTAGTACCTGGCACCGCTCCTATATCTATTACACCATATAGGATGGGACCCATAGAATTGAAAGAATTGAAGATCCAGTTACAAGAAATGTTAGATAAAGGATTTATACGACCTAGTGTATCTCCATGGGGTGCTCCAGTACTATTTGTGAAGAAGAAAGACGGTACCTTACGTCTTTGTATTGACTACAGGCAGCTTAATAGGGTTACTGTTAAGAATAAATACCCACTGCCTAGGATTGATGATTTATTTGATCAGCTGAAAGGTGCAAGTATATTTTCAAAGATAGATCTTCGATCGGGGTATCATCAACTGAAAATCAAAGAGTCAGATGTATTTAACACAGCATTCAGGACTCGTTATGGTCATTATGAGTTCTTGGTGATGCCATTTGGATTGACGAATGCGCCAGCAGTTTTTATGGACCTGATGAACCGAGTGTTCAGGCCATATATTGATCAATTTGTAGTTGTATTCATTGATGACATTCCTGTCTATTCAAGAGATCGAGTAGAGCATGACCAATATCTCAGAAAAGTATTACAGACCTTTAGGGAGAAACAATTGTATGCAAAGCTATCTAAGTGTGAATTTTGGTTAGAAGCAATTAGTTTTCTGGGTCACGTAATTTCAGCAGAAGTTATTCGAGTTGATCCTAGTAAAATCGAGGCTATTCTTAATTGGAAGCCACCTCGAAATGTGACAGAAGTGAGAAGTTTTCTTGGATTAGCCGGATACTATAGGAGATTTGTGAAAGGATTTTCATCTATAGCGAATCCTTTGACACGACTGTTGCGAAAAGAGGTTCGTTTTGAATGGACAGATAAGTGTCAAGCAAGCTTTGATCGATTGAAGGAAATGTTGACTGAAGCACCAGTTTTGACTCAGCCTACTCCAGGAAAAGATTATGTTGTGTACAGTGATGCAAGTCACAATGGTCTAGGATGTGTTCTGATGCAAGAGGGAAAAGTGATTGCATATGCCTCCAGACAACTTAAGCCTCATGAACTTAACTATCCGACGCATGATTTAGAGCTTGCAGCGATAGTTTTTGCTTTTAAGATTTGGAGACATTATTTGTATGGAGAAAGATGCTACATTTATACAGACCACAAGAGTCTTAAGTATCTTCCTTCACAGAAAGAGTTGAATCTGAGGCAACGAAGATGGTTGGAATTGATTAAAGACTATGATTGTGTGATAGACTACCATCCAGGAAAGGCTAACGTGGTTGCAGATGCACTAAGCAAGAAGATTTTAGCTGAGATGCGAGTGGAATCCACATTGATGCAAAGAATTAAAGATGTCCAAAAATAAGATGAGAAGTTAGTAAAGATGGTTGAAGCCTTGAAAATTGGAGAAAAGTCAGAATTTTCTTTAACAGAAGATGGTACTGTGTATTTCAAGAACCGGATTTGTGTGCCAAGTATGAAAGAGTTGAGGACAGAGATTTTAAAAGAAGCTCATGAAACAGTCTATACTATGCACCCAGGTGGGAACAAGATGTACCAAGATTTGAAAGGACAATATTGGTGGTCGGGGATGAAAAAGGATATCACTGAATATGTTGCTAAATGTCTAATCTGTCAGCAAGTGAAAGATGAGCATCAATTACCCACAGGATTACTACAATCGATTCCCATACCAGAATGGAAGTGGGAGAGGATCACAATGGATTTTGTGTCTGGTTTACTGCTAACTCAGAGAAAGCATGATGCAGTGTGGGTGATAGTGGATCGATTGACGAAGTCAGCACATTTCCTACCGAATGGATTATACTTTGAACAGGCTGGCTGAGATTTATATGAATGAGATAGTGAGACTTCATGGAGTGCCTGTATCTATCATCTCTGACAGAGATCCCAGGTTTACGTCGCAGTTCTGGAAGAGTCTACAGCAGGCTTTGGGAACTCGACTAAATTTTAGCACGGCATTTCATCCGCAAACGGATGGACAATCAGAGCGAGTTATACAGTTGCTAGAAGATATGATGAGATGTTGTGTACTTAAATTTGAGGGAAGTTGGGATCGACATTTACCTCTTATGGAGTTTGCCTATAACAACAGACATCAAATGAGCATAGGCATGGCTCCTTATGAAGCTTTATATGGAAGAAAGTGTAGGACACCGATATGTTGGACCGAGTTGAATGAGAAAAAGTTGATTGGGCCAGAAATAATTCAAAAAACTGAGGAGAAAGTTAAAGTGATCAAAGAAAGGCTAAAAGCAGCACAAGATCGACAGAAATCATATGTCGATTTGAAAAGGCGAGATATAGAATATGCAGTAGGAGACAAAGTATTTCTTAAAGTTTCGCCTTGGAAAAAGATATTGAGGTTCAGTAAAAAGGGAAAATTAAGCCCAAGGTTTATTGGTCCCTATGAAATTCTAGAAAGAATAGGACTAGTGGCTTACCGATTAGCTCTTCCTCCGGAGCTAGACCGAATTCATAACGTGTTCCATGTTTCAATGTTAAGAAGATATCGTTCAAACCCAACCCACATCATACCGATTGAGGAAATAGAGGTATAGACAGACATGGCTTATGAGGAAGAACCAGTGGCTATAATAGCATATGAAGAGAAAGTTCTCCGGAACAAAAGAGTTCCTCTAGTTAAAGTTTGGTGGCGGAATCATACAGTTGAAGAAGCCACGTGGGAAAGTGAAGAAGTGATGAAGAAGCAGTATCCCCAATTGTTCAACCCCGAATGAACAGGTAAATTTCGAGGACAAAATTATTTTAAGGGGGAGAGAATGTAATATCCGCTAATTTAGGTTCCGAGTCACACGTGTTGCAAAATTGACGCGTGTGACCGATCGGAGTCTAAATTTGGATTTTTTACAAAAAAAAAATTGATTAAGAAATGGTTAAACTAAATAATAAATGCCTAAATAAGTGATTATAGAGTTTAAAGAAGTTGATTTACGGTAAAGGATTAATTTGCAAAATTTAATAAGTTTTGCGGTCAATTTGCAAATTACCAAAAATTGGAGGATTAATGAGATTAATGGCTAATTAACTTAAGAAATTTGGACATTTAAAAATTGGGTTGGTCGGCCATGATATTAAAGGAAGATGATTAATATTGATTAAGTGTAAAATTGGAAGAAAATGGTCAAATGGTGGGTCCCACATGAAGACTTTTGGGGTATCCTATTTAAGGCTTTCTTTTCTTCTTCTTCTTCTCTTCATTTTCTGCTTTCTTCTCTCTTTTCTTTACCAGTCACACCAGCCACAACTTCTCCTCCATAGCTCACCTTGATTCTAGAGAGAGAAAGGAAGGGAAGAGAAGGGAAAGAGCAAGACAAAGTGATTTTCATGGCCTATAACTCTTAAGGAAGCTGGAAAGAGCAAGAAAGAGGAAGAAAAATTAAGTTTGGTAGAGAGAGAAAATCTCCAAAGTTTTGATTTAGTGAAGAAAAGTGTAAGGTAAGAAGCATCTCTTCTTCTTCTTCATCTTTTCTAAAGGAAGTTTGAATTTTGAGCTCATCTAAGACTTATATGGAAAGAGAGAGAAACTAGGATTTTGAAAGAGAAAACGAGAGATAGGGTCTTGAGGAAATCAGATGATGATGATAATACTTTATGATGTTCTAGGAGTTCCAAATGACAAGGAACAAGCTCTAAGGAGCAAAGGAAAAGAGAAAGCTACCTAAAAGAGTGAAGGAGAAAGATTAAGGTTTGTGCATAATTTAAGGCAGTAGCCTATTTTTGTTTGAAATAATGCATGTTGAATATGATTTTAGATAAATGCAATTTCAAGAATGATGATAATTATGGCATGAAACCATAAGAGTAGACATGTATGAATCATATCCTTGTGTGACATTGAATTAATGATGCATGCTAGAGAATCTTGTATGATCAAAACATTTACATGTATTGAAAAGTGATAAGTTGAGTAAAGAGTCCTAAAAATGCATGAAATAGAATTTGGTACGATTTGGATGATGTTAGAATGAATGAAAGGTGAATATGCAGATTTCCTGCTGAAAGTCACGAGTGTGACTATTGAGTCACGGGCGTGAATTTAAGGGTTCACGATTGTGACTGATTGTGTCACGGTTATGAATTTCTGGGTGGAAATGGTACTATTCATTCCAGAAGCATTCACGGGTTGGAATCACGGTAGTGAACTTATTTACGGGAGTGAATGAGTAATCACGACTGTGAATGCTTTTGGGCGATTCATTCCAGTTGCGTTCACGGCTTGGGATTACGGGCGTGAAAGTAGTAATCACGGCCGTGAATGCTCTGCATTTGAAATTATGAATGTGGTTATTAAATGAGAAATTCAGGTAAGTAAATGAAAGTTATTGTCTATCCAGTGAAATAAGAATGATATGAATATAGATATATGTATATATATATTGATGTGAGAATGTGATATGTTGTAATATAGAAAAAAATGAATTGATGTAGAAAAATGAATTTGTCATGGATGATATATGAAATCTGAGGCAGATGATAAACATGAGAATATTGATGAATCTAGTAAATGAATGAAAAGATGTATGGGTATGATTATATGCTTGTAAAACAAGAAAATTGAGATGTTGACAAATATGAGAAAAAAAAATGGATGTGTTGAAATTTGAGAATAATGATTGATGTGAAAATATAAAGAAGCCCATTACTCTACTTGCGGACTAGAATCATGATAGATGACATGTCATTAAGGGGGCGAACGGTACCGTACTATACCTCAACCAATGTGGCTAAAACTTGTGTGAGCGCCATTGGTCTGGAATGCTCAGTTAGTGTGGCTAAAGCTTCTGTGAGCGCTATTGACTTGAGAAAGCTCCGATGAGCACATATAAATGAGGACAAGGTGTCATAAGCTTGTGTGAGCGGCCATGATCCGGTTATTCATCTATGATGAAAATATACTCAATCAATGTGGCATAAGCTTGTGTGAGCGCCATTGATTTAAGAAGCTCTTATGAGCCAAATAGTGGACAGGGTGGCATAAGCTTGTGTGAGCGCTCCTGATCCATAACCCGTATCCAGTCAGTCCAAAAATTTAGAGTGATGTGGGCAAGATAATGAGGATATGTCGGAAAATTAAGAAAAGGAAGGAATAAGAAAATGATGATGATATGAGATTGAAATGTAATGATAAAGAGATTTACAGAATAATTTGCTAGTAAAGATAAATGAAAATAACAATGTCTATATGAGCATGACATTTATACTTTTATGAAATAGGAATATGTTGATAGTCATGCATGCAAACATTTTAATGCACAAAATGATAATTGTTAATGCTTGTTGCATGATATAGTATATTGTCTTCTTTATATGCACAACTAAGCTTAGAGCTTAGTGTGGAGTTTAATTTCCACGCAGATATAGAAAGGTAGCTGAAGACGCTAGATAAAGCAAACGGTGATCCCATTCAAGTAAAGCAGCCGAATCTTGAGAAAGTGGGTTACAAGTTTTGAAACTTTTGTATTTGACTTTTATATTAAAGAAATGTTGGAGTTTGTAAAACTTATTTTTAAAGTTTGTTAAGAATTACTCTGATGTTAAAAATTACTATATTATGTAAATAAATTGTACTCTGATTTTTATTTATATCCATATATACATGAGTAAAAAAATGTAAATATATATATATGAAGTATGAGAAAGAAAGGACATTAGTGCTCCCTCATCCGGGCACGTGTTGTTCGGGTGAGGAGGTGCTACAAAAGTATTGATGGAGGTAAAGTTACCTTTGGAAACAATGCTAAGGATAAGGTAATTGACATTGGTTCTATTGGTAATAATGATACTTCTTTTATTAAAGATGTCTTACTTATTGATGGCTTGAAACATAACTTGTTAACTGTAAGTAAATTATATGATAAAGGAAACAAAGTAACCTTTACTTTCAGCGAATGTCTTGTAACCTCTATTGATGGTCAAGAGATATTTAAAGGAAATAGAGATGTCAACACATACATAATAGACTTACATGAATTATCTAACCATTCCTCTAAGTGTCTTATGACTACTAGTGATGAATCTTGGATGTGGCATAGAAGGCTTGGTTATGCTAACATGGACTTAATACAAAGCCTCAGCACAGGAGAACTAGTAAAAGGACTGCCAAAAGTCCAAGTTTGAAAAAGACAAGACATGTGAACCTTGTCAAAGACGGAAGCAACACAAGTCATCCTTCAAAGCCAAAAACATAGAACCATGGAAAGATTTGATCTTGGAAATGAAAGAGAAGAAAATGATCAAGAAAATTCACATCAAGATGATTCTCTACCTCAAGCTCAAGAAGAAAACGGGCAAGAACTCCCAAAAGAATGGAGAATGACAAAAGATTATCCAAAAGAGCAAATCATTGGTGATCCTTCAAGGGGAGTAAGTACTAGATCTCATCTCAAACATTTAGCTTCTGACCTTGCTTTTGTTTCTCAAATTGAGCCTAAAAATATTGATGAGGCTCTTAATGATGAAAGTTGGGTAATTGCCATGCAAGAGGAACTCAACCAATTTGAGAGAAGTAAGGTATGGACCTTAGTACCTAGACCCAAGGATCATCAAATTATAGGTAGCAAATGGGTGTTTAGAAATAAACTAGATGAACAAGGTTCAATAGCTAGGAATAAGGCTAGATTGGTTGCAAAAGGGTATAATCAGGAAGAAGGGATAGATTATGATGAAACCTATGCTCCTGTAGCTAGATTAGAAGCCATAAGAATACTTTTAGCATATGCATGTCACATGAATTTCAAACTCTTTCAAATGGATGTCAAAAGTGCATTTCTAAATGGTCATATAGAAGAAGAAGTTTATGTAGAACAACCACCAGGCTTTGAAAGCTATGATTTGCCAAATCATGTCTTTAAACTCTCAAAAGCTTTGTATGGTTTGAAACAAGCCCCAAGAGCTTGGTATGAAACACTAAGTTCTTTTCTCTTAGAAAATAACTTCATAAAGGGAAATGTTGACACCACATTATTCATTAAAAAGCATAAGCATGATATATTAATTGTTCAAATTTATGTTGATGATATAATATTTGGTTCTACTAATGAATTGCTTTGTCAAGATTTTGCTAAGTGTATGACTAGGGAATTTGAAATGAGCATGATGGGAGAGCTTAAGTATTTCCTTGGTCTACCAATAAAACAAAGCAATGAGGGCATATTCATCAACCAATCCAAATATGCCAAAGATTTAATTAAAAAATTTGGAATGGAAGGATGCAAGAAGGCCAAGAATCCTATGAGTACATCAACAAAATTGGACAAGGATGAAAAGGGTAAAAGCATTAATGAAAAGCTCTATAGAGTTATGATCGGATCACTTTTATATCTTACTGCTTTTAGACCCGATATAATGTATAGTGTTTGCTTGTGTGCACGATTTCAATCATGTCCTAAAGAATCTCATTTAAATGCAGTAAAAAGAATTCTAAAATATTTACATGGATATTTGCATCTAGGTTTATGGTATCCTAGAAATTCATCCTTTTATATTATAGGATATTCAGATGCAGACTATGCTGGTAGTCTTTTAGATAGAAAAAGTACTTCAGGTACTTGTCACTTTATTGGAGAATGCTTAGTTTCTTGGTTTAGCAAGAAACAAGTTTCAGTTGCTCTCTCAACTGCTGAAGCAGAATATGTAGTAGCTGGATGTTGTTGTACTCAAATTCTTTGGATGAAACAACAACTTAAGGACTATGGTCATGAAATGAACCATATACCTATTAAATGTGACAATAAAAGTGCTATAAATCTTTCAAAGAATCCTATTCAACACTCAAGAAGTAAGCATATTGACATAAGACACCACTTTACTAGAGATCATGTTCAATATGGAGATGTTGCACTAGAATTCATAAGCACAGAAAATCAATTAGCAGATATTTTCACTAAGTCTCTAAATGAGGAAAGATTTAATTTCATTAGAAGAGAACTTGGTATGATTGATGGATTAACCTTGTGATTACTAAATTATAAAATCTTAAGTGATAATCTTAATTTTGTATCATATCACTAGATAAAGGTAGTAAATTTGATGAAAAGTTTATGTTATAAGAAATAGAATCTTCATAGAAATGATTTAGTCTTGTTTTAGGACTTAATTTTATTTGATGAAAATTTTAGGGAAGTCACGTCCGTGACTTAAATAGCCAAAAGAGGCAGTGTCGTTCATGACTTGTTTCACGACATCGTTCATGGCTTCAAGTAGTGAAGCTTCTGTTCATGACTTCATTCATTTCCGTGAAAAGCCCTGTTCACACCCGTGACTAGTTTTCATGCCCGTGAACATATTCACCCTAAAACTCACAGAGACGTCCACGCTTTGAGTCACGCTTTGCTTCACGGGCATAACTAGTGAAATTCAACCTTTCACGCCCGTGACAATTTTTTCACCCCCGTGATAGTTCATCATTCACGACCGTGACATTCAAAGGTCACAACCGTGACCATTTTCAAGCCTATATTCACGGGTAGAGCACCCCTTCAGCAAACCGTGAACATGACCATTCATGCCCGTGAACACATATTTCACGCTCGTGAATGCATCGGGTATATAAGAAAACAACTGGTTATTTTTCACATTTCAACCTTTCAACTCCTAGAAAACGCTCTCATTTACACTCATTCAATGAGATATTGAAGATTTCGGCCCCCAAGTCACAAACTTTTCCTATAAATACCATCAAAAGTTCATTCCTTCATCAAAAATCATACTCCTTTAGGGTTTTCTCAAATTTTCTGTCAAAATTTTTTTTTTCCCAAACTCCACAAACTTCATTTCTTCAATCCAAATGGAAACTGCCTCATCAAAAGGAAAAAGAAAGAAGTCTCATGCTCCCAGGAGGTACGCAGATTACCTCATGAACAGAATCCCGGAGCATTGCCATCCCCGGTACTCCACCTTGAAGCAAAGGCCTCTCCTTTCATCGAGGTCCTTTGAATAGCAAACCGTCCGCACTCTCAGGCTTGAAACGGCAATGACATAGAAACTCTAGGCCTGTCACTTGAAGGAATTCGTGGACATTCATCAGCCCACATTCCAGGAGCCAACACTGGAATTTCTTAACACTTTACAAGTATCTCCCAATGGAGTGGTGAAATTCCAACTCTGCAACAATCCAAACACCCTCAATGCATTGAATTCAGGGATTTGTTTAATCTATCCTCAGAAGGCATCCTCAATGACAGCGAAGTGGAATTCTTCGCGGCTCAGGCATGGACCCATTTTAGCACAGATTATAGCTGGGATGTCAAGAAGACCAAGAGCACTCATCTCCGATCCCTAATGCACAAATATTTGCAAAGGTTTCTCACCTATAGCATAGTCACTCGGGGAGATAGCAATGGGACCATTCGGAAATCTAAGCTCTTCCTTTTCGAGATGGCTAAAAGAGGACTCACGGTGGCACTTTCTATATGGTTTGCAAACCATCTTCTGTCCATTGCCACCAAATCCACAGGAGATATACTCATTGGTGGATATGTCACCCATATAGCCTTGAAGCTTGGCTATTTGAAGCTGGATGAGCATCATTTCAATCTCATCCCAAGGCATCCTCAAGATCGATTGGATGTCGAGTCATTTATTAAGATGGGAGCGGCTGTCAGAATTGTTCATGAGAACAATATTTTCTACCGCTTTACAGACACTACTGGGGAGATAATTTGGGAAGACAATAATACGGAGGACTTCAAAGCAGGCCTCCAGGGGATCGAGCAGAATAAACGGGCTCGGGTTGAGGAAGCACCCAGGACATCGGACAATCCTCGGCTTCCATACCGAATTTGGCGCAGCAGGTGGTTGACCTCCTAGCACCATGATTTGAGCAGTTGCAGGCTTCCATGGATGAGAGGTTGGAGCACCTCAAGGACTTCATAGAGTCTAGGATGGATAGCCTCGAGGCTGAAGTTGCTCTTCTTCACGATAGGATGTCCGGCTAAGTGTTAGGCTAGATGGTAGCCTAAATTTGTTTGTTTGCTTGATTGATTTACTTTTTTTTTTGTTTGTTTGTAGGAAATTTTAAATTTTCTTTCTGAACTTTAATTATCTTTGATTGTATTTCACTTTATTTAATATAATTGCTTTGTTTTTCTTTAATGGTTTAATCTTTATATTCTTTTTGTTGATGACAAAAGGGGGAGAACCTAGCAATATATTGAGATAAATGAATGTTGAATCAAAATAAGAACCTACAAATACATTAACATTGAGTTAAGTAGGGAGAAATTAGAAATTAGAAATACTTAAAATTTGATTCAAAATTAATATGCAAGTATGAAATTGAGTTTTATACATTAGATATATCTTAAGTATACTTTGCATATACCTTAATGCAAGTTACATAAATGAATATGCCATGATATACTCTAAATATACCTTACATATACTTCATGCCTTAAAAAGAATTTTGGTATATATTGGATATACTTTGCATATAACTTGCATACAATAAAAAACTAGTAAGTTTATTTCAATGCTACATCATTCTTTACAATCCATGCATTTTCATCAATAACTTCACGACCAAGGTCACCACTTCAGTCACAGCTTGGGAAGAAGAGTCACGACCATGACACGGATTGTAACACCCCCTTACCCCACTATAGTTTAGCAAGGTAAGTGAGCATTACCCGTCTTACTGTTTTATAAAATTAATGAAGTGAAGTAAATATTTTTTTTTCCAAAAATATTGCATAAACTAAAATAAAATTTCATACAAGCCCAAATATTAAAAATTTTATTTATTTATAAAGTACATTAATTTACGTTCAAATCATGTTCTTTTACATGGTGACTCACATATTTAATACACATGATATGAAATAAAAACGATACTTTAATTTACAAAGTTTTTAACGACATATACCGAAAATAAAATTCAAAGCTTTTCGCTGCTTTCCTCCGGGTACCCTTCTTCTTCTGACAGTCAACTTTCTATGGCTACACTTCTAAACCTGCGCGAGAGGAAACCGCCCGTGCTAAGCTACTAGCTTAGTGGTGCTTCAATGATAAAAATTTTACATACATATATATTTTCTCACATATTAATTACCCATTTAATAAATAAGACATAAAATAAAGAATTATATAAAATCAATAAATTTCTGCAAACACTCAATATCTAATAACTTTAATTCATATAACATTTATAAAAAAAAATCACATATTTCGATATTATTATTGTTATTATTATTGTTGTTGTTATTATTATTATTATTATTATTATTATTATTATTATTATTATCATTATTATTATTATTATTATTATTATTATTATTATTATTATTATTATTATTATTATTATTATTATTATTATTATTATTTATTTGTGCCAATAACACCTATAACCGAACTAACTAATAGGAATAACGCGATTGTCATTCCCGGCTTTCATAATATAGCGCCGAGCGCTTTTATAATAACGTCATTACCGACTTTTGTTATATTGTCATTACCGGCTTAATAATTTTGCGTCGAACCCATTTATAAATTGTCATTACCGGCTTTTATATTTGGCACCGAGTGCCTTAAATCCCCTAATTGGCATGTCAAACTATTCCCTATTCTAGTTCTAGACTAGGTGTTTTTGGGCTTAACTATTTTTATATTAATTCACTATATTTCAAAAATGTCAACATTATTTAACTATCATAATTATGCTTATTCATTTTTGTTTTTTATTTCCATTATTATTGCAATAAAATCTCATACATAAATAATTTGTTAAACATTTATAATTACCATCAAAGTAAATATTTGCATGGATTATTACATATAGTTATAACAAAACATGCAAAAAGCCCAATATTGTATATTTTTACCTATAGCAGATATCAGACTTATTTTTGGGCTTCATTTTTAGCCCATATATAATTCGAATTTGAAGTTCTAGCCTTCTAAAAATTTTTAGCTAATTGCCTTAACTTTCAGAGGCATTAAGAATCACGTAAATCCCAAATTTCTATCAAAAGGTATGATTAATTCACTACTGCATCATCACAAAATTTTCTACCCAGAATTTTCTGGACAGATTCTAGGTTTAAACTTCGTACATTTAACTAGGCAAATCTAGACATAATTAGATATTATAATCTCACTAAAAATTAAATCCCTGTGTCTTATCTTTCATATGCATCAAGAATCACGTAAATCACAATTTTCTATCAAAAGTTATGATTAATTAATTACTGCATCATCACATTATTTTCAGCCCAGAATTTTCTGGACAGATTCTAGGTTTAAACTTCGTGCATTTAACTGGGCAAATATACACATAATTAGATATTATAGTCTAAATAAAAATTGAAGCCCTATGTCTTAGATTTCATTTCCAACAAATAACATACAAAAAGGAGTTCAATAACTCAAGTTATCATCAGAATAGACAGAGCTGTTCCTGAAATTCTGTACTCGAGCCATCAATTAGCATCAATATATATTTCAACCACATTCATTATTTGCATTTATTTTAATACTAAAATTTCCAGAATTACAAATACATTCATATGTTTCAATTATTTCACAGCATTTGGTCTCATTTCCATATATAATATCAAAAGTCACAACAAAACACATAACATCTCAAAAACACAAACATAACAAACCTTAACATATAATTCCATACATATTAACAACATGCAAAATTTTTATCAATGAAGCACATACCTAATCAGCCTTGGTTCTTCCCTTAATCCTTCTTTTTCTTCCCTTATTAGCTAGCTTTCTCCTTGCCTTTGTCACCCTCTTGTGGGCCTCTCACTTGTTCACTTATTTTTCCTACACAACCATACTATAACTCAATTCCAACATTCAATTTCAATGCTTTTCATGTCTACATAATATTCTAATGCTCCTAATATGTTTTACACCTTAATTGAGCTAAAATGTACTAAGGTTAAACTTCCTTCTTCACATGTCATGGCTGCCTAAAAATCATATCCTAGTTCCCAATTTATTTTCTTCATTTCAACACTCAATTCACCCTTAATCTATCACCAATTGTGGTGTTTATATGTTAATTTCAATTTCCCCCAAATTTATTTAACTATGGCAGCCCCTCCTTCATCCTTCAACATTATGTTTTCCTCAGTTTTTAAGCCATAAAATAATTACCTAACATCAAATATCATTAATTCAAAGTTTAATTACACTTCCATCAACTAATCACAAACTTAAATTTTCTAAGTTCAATCTTGCAACATAACCTATATCTACCAACCCTAATCACATCTATCATTAATATGGATCCCAAATGGAAGGAAAAAGGTTAAATTTAAGAAGAATAAACTCTCCTTAATGGAGTTATAGGGCTGGTCGAATCTGCCTCAAATTCTTCTCCCTTTCTCTTCTTCTTTCCTCCTTCCTTCTTGCTCCTTTGGTACCTTTGTAGTAAGAACTCTTAAATTCTGATTTTTCCTCTCTCAAAACTAATTTATTTGCTCACTTTTTCAAGCTAAATTTACAGAAAAATGGTGGCTTTTGGGATGGAGAATTGGACGGCAAAAATGGAAGAAAAGATGAAGAAGAGAAAGTCATGAAAGAATGTGGAATTTGTCTTCCTTTTTGACTCTTATACCTAAATTAAGAAGTGGGTCCAACTAATTAAAATTAATCTTAATTTTTATTGGTTCATTAAGTTAATTAATCTTAATTAACATTTAAACTTTGAGAAATTCCATATTTGCCACATCTTGCTCCATATTTACAATTTTTCCCCAAACAATCTCCATAATACCAATTTTGTCCATAGGAAATTTTATTTTTTTCTAATTCTACCCCAAATCTTTTTAATTCCCAAATAGTAATACCCTTAATTATTTTCTCTTATTATTAGTCATTTTTTTATGGGTTTAAATTTAGACTCTGATTAAACCAGTGGACCCCACTACGTTCACGCGCAATCGGGGCGTAAATCACTGAATGTTACAATTCTCTCCCCCTTAAGAAAATTTCATCCTCAAAATTTACCTGATTAGGTGGAGCTGAATAACTGATGATGTTGAGTTTTCATCATTTCTTCACTCTCCCAGGTGGCTTCTTTTACTGCATGATTGCGCCATAGGAGCTTTACAAGTGGTACCTTCTTGTTTCGTAGTTCTTTGACTTCTCGAGCTATGATTTTCACTGGCTCTTCACCATATGTCAAGTTTGGTTGTACCTCTATTGATTCCACAGGTATTACATGTGTCGAATCTGATCTATATCTTCTTAACATTGAGACATGAAACACATTGTGGATCTTATCCAATTCTGGTGGTAAGGCCAACCTGTAAACCACTGGACCCACACGTTCAAGTATTTCGTATGGTCCAATAAATATAGGACTCAGTTTCCCCTTTTTACCAAAACGAAGTACTTTTTTCCAAGGTGAGACTTTCAAAAATACCCTATCTCCGACAGCATACTCAATGTCCTTCCTCTTCAAATCGGCATAGGATTTTTGTCGATCAGTTGCAGCTTTTAACCGATCTTGAATTAATTTCACCTTCTCTTCTGTCTGCTGCACTAATTCTGGCCCCATTAATTTCTTTTCACCAAGTTCTGTCCAACATAGTGGTGTTCTACATCTCCTTCCATACAAAGCTTCGTATGGTGCCATGTCGAGACTAGTTTGATAGTTGTTGTTGTATGCAAATTCCATCAATGGTAAATGTTTATCCCAGCTACCCTCAAAATAAATTACGCAGATTCTCAGCATATCTTCCAACAATTGAATCATTCGTTCAGATTGCCCATCTGTTTGTGGGTGAAATGTTGTACTAAAAGCAAGTCGAGTCCCCAATGCTTGCTGTAGACTTTTCCAAAATTTTGATGTGAACCATGGGTCTCGATCAGAAATAATAGATACTGGAACCCCATGCAGTCGAATTATCTCATTGACATATAATTCTACTAACCGGCTCAATGAATAATCCATTCGAACTTGCAGAAAGTGAGACGACTTGGTAAGCCTGTCAACAATTACCCATATTGCATCATGCTTCTTTTGTGTGAAAGGCAACCCAGATACAAAATCCATTGTAATCCTTTCCCACTTCCATTCTGGAATTGCAATAGGTTGTAACAATCCATATGGTACCTGGTGCTCTGCTTTCACTTGTTGACATGTCAAGCATCTTGTAGTGTATTCGACGATATCTTTCTTCATTCCTGGCCACCAATAATGAGTCTTCAGGTCTTGATATATTTTATTGCTCCCTGGGTGCATAGAATAAGTTGTATTATGTGCCTCTTTTAGAATTATTTGCTTTAATCCGCTGTCATTTGGCACACACAATCTTCCTCTGTAACTTATGCTTCCATCATCTTTAATCTTAAATTCAGGTCTCTCCCCTTTTTTAACTGCCTCAACAATTATCATCAATTTCTGATCTTGCTTCTGAGCTTTTCTCACTTGTTGCCTTAAAGTAGGTTGGACCCGTAACTCTGCCAAAATAAATTATGAGTCTAATTTTTTTAATTTTACTATTACTTTCTATATATTATATTATAATTGAGGAAAATTTAAACTATACCTGCCAGTGTTTTTCTACTTAAGGCATCCGCTACTACATTGGCTTTGCCTGGCTGATAGTCAATAATGCAATTATAATCCTTGATTAACTCCAACCAGCGTCTTTGCCTTAAGTTCAACTCATTTTGTGTAGGCAGATATTTGAGGCTCTTATGATCTATATATATGTGGCACCGCTTGCCATACAAATAATGTCGCCAAATTTTCAAAGCAAACACTATTGCTGCCAACTCCAAATCATGAGTAGGGTAAATTAGCTCATGAGGCTTAAATTGCCTAGACGCATAAGCAACTACTTTACCCTCTTGCATTAATACACAACCTAGCCCATTATGAGAGGCATCACTGTATATCACAAAATCTTTCCCTAGCGTAGGTTGGGTCAAAACAGGTGCTTCGGTTAACATGGCTTTTAGTTTCTCAAAGCTTGCCTAACACTGATCTGTCCACTCGAACTTAGTTTCTTTTCTGAGCAACTTAGTAATTGGTGCAGCTATGCTTGAAAATCCCTTCACAAACCTTCTATAGTAGCCAGCTAATCCAAGGAAACTTCGGACTTCTGTTACATTGTGAGGTGGCTTCCAACTTAGAATGGCTTCTATTTTGTTAGGATCAACCTAGATTCCTTCAACTGAAATAATATGCCCTAAGAATCCCAATTCTTCCAACCAGAACTCACATTTTGACAGCTTTGCATACAATTGATTTTCCCTCAAAGTCTGTAGTACTATTCTGAGATGTCTGTCATGTTCTCCTTTGTCCCTCGAATACACCAGAATATCATCTATAAAAACTACCACAAACTGATCAAGGTAATGCCTAAAAATTCTGTTCATCATATCCATAAAGGCAGCTGGTGCATTCGTTAAGCCATATGGCATAACCAGAAACTCATAGTGGCCATATCGAGTTCTGAAGGCTATTTTAGATACATCTGATTCTTTGATTTTCAGTTGGTGGTACCCGAATCTGAGATCAATCTTAGAGAATACTCCTGCTCCCTTCAATTGATCAAACAAATCATCAATTCTAGGTAGTGGGTATTTATTTTTAATTGTCACCTTGTTCAATTGTCGGTAATCAATACATAACCGAAGGGTGCCATCCTTCTTTTTCACAAACAACACCGGAGCGCCCCATGGTGACACACTGGGCCTTATGAACCCTTTGTCGAGCAATTCTTGCAATTGAACCTTTTAACTCTCTCAATTCTGCAGGTGCCATTCTATAAGGAGTAATTGATATTGGGGTTGTACCAGGAATCACATCAATAGCAAATTCTATCTCCCTATCTGGTGGTAACCCCGGAAAATCTTCAGGAAATACATCTGGGAACTCACACACTATAGGGATGTCCTTGAGTTCCGGGCTCCCCTTCCTGGTATCTATCACATGGGCCAAATATGCCTCACATCCCTTCCTAATATATTTTCGAGCTTTTAATGCTGAAATAACACTGGTCAAACATGTTTGACCTACAGCTTGAATGATGGTGTCATCTTGCTAGGGAATTTTAAGTACAACTTTTCTAGATCGGCAGTCGACTATAGCTCCATGCTTTGTCAACCAATCCATAC
This sequence comes from Triadica sebifera, assembly GCA_023653625.1. Lineage (NCBI taxonomy): Eukaryota > Viridiplantae > Streptophyta > Magnoliopsida > Malpighiales > Euphorbiaceae > Triadica > Triadica sebifera. The sequence goes on from CM042900.1 coordinate 12,586,997, forward strand.
CCATAATAGCATCGAATTCATGAAAAGGTAGTTCTATTAAGACTGCTGGAAATTCTCTACCCTGAATAATTATTGAACTGTTTCTATAAATCTTATTCACTTTCACACTATGTCCTAGTGGATTTGTCACAACTATCTCATATTCTAAGGTCTCAAGTATCATGTTCCCTTGTCTAAGTGCAGCCATGCTTATGTATGAATGCGTGGAACCAGGATCTATCAAAGCATGTAAATCAAAATCAAATAAAGATAATTTACCAACTATGACGTCTGGTGCATCCTGGTCCTCACGAGCTCTCATCACATATGCCCGAGCTGGGGCCCTACTACCTCCGGGACTGTCAACTGTCTCAGATACCCCCTGACTATGTCCGGTATGACCACCTCTAAACTGGCTTCGACCTCTACCACGGCTCTGTACCGGTGCCATAGTCTGTGCTGGTGCCATACTACCTGTACCGAGTCTGGGACAATCTTTCTTCATATGGTCAGTAGCTCCACATCTCAAACATGCCCCAGTCAACCACCAACACTCTCCTCTATGAGCTCTACCACAATGCTGACACAAAGCAGGAGCTGGTCTCTTGGGAAATGATGCTGGTAAACTAGCAGATGATGTTGCAGGTCTAAATTGCTGACCCTGCCTATCATAAAATGTCTGTCTAGCCACCCTTGACTGAAATGGTCTGGGTACTATTCGTCCTTTCCTACCCGATGTCTGGGCCACACTAGCTGTTGACTTCTTATAATGCTCTTCTGTCTTCAGCTTTTTCCTTCTTTCAACACTAATAGCAGAGGACACTAGCGTAGCAAAATCTGTATGCTGATGGGAAGCCACTAAATACCCAATCTCCTCATTGAGACCATCTTCAAATCTACGACATTTATCAGCTTCATCTCCAATAATCCCAGTAGCATACTTGCTCAACCTGGTGAACTCCATCTCATACTCAGCTACTATCATACCCCTCTGCCTCAAATTCAGGAATTCTCGTTTTTTCTCATCAACATAGATTCTTGGCACATATTTCTTTTTAAACTCTATCACAAAGAAATCCCATGTCTGAGGGGTCGAAGTCTGGAGTTTTGCTAATAACAATTTCCACCAGTCATAGGCATGCTCCTGAAGGAGAGATACTGCATATCTCACCTTGTACTCCTCCGGACATTGCAGCTCTTCAAAAACCTTTTCTGTCTTTTCCAACCAAAATTCTGCTCCTGCTGGGTCATCCTCTTTCTTACCCATAAAATCCGTAGCCCCGTATCTTCTTAATTTATCAATCTGGGGTTTCGGTTGAGGTGGGGGAGGTGGTGGAGCTGGTGGCGGCACAACTTGTGTTATCTGCTGTAACAAAGTAGCCATTTGTTGCATAAGGGGTACCTGACCCGCGTTAACCTGTTCTTCAGCATGTTGTGGAGCTATAACACTAGGGTCTGAGGCTCTAATTGATGCTAACTGTCTATGAGCAGCCGAGTCAGCTATACTATCACCCTCCTATTCTTCACGACTTTGTCTTGATTTCGAATCTATTAAAACCTATATTGTCAGAAGAAGGGGGTCCCTTTTTAGAATATAGCAGCTTAAAAACAATGCAAATGCTAAAAACATGCATTTATCTTCCCATACCCACTAAGTAAGAACCATCTAAACCTATAGCTCTGATACCAAAAATTGTAACACCCCCTTACCCCACTATAGTTCAGCAAGGTAAGTGAGCATTACCCGTCTTACTGTTTTATAAAATTAATGAAGTGAAGTAAATTTTTTTTTTTCCGAAAATATTGCGTAAACTAAAATAAAATTTCATACAAGCCCAAATATTAAAAATTTTATTTATTTATAAAGTACATTAATTTACATTCAAATCATGTTCTTTTACATGGTGACTCACATATTTAATACACATGATATGAAATAAAAACGATACTTTAATTTACAAAGTTTTTAACGACATATACCGAAAATAAAATCCAAAGCTTTTTGCTGCTTTCCTCCGAGTACCCTTCTTCTTCTGACAGTCTATTTTTTATGGCTACACTTCTAAACCTGCGCGAGATGAAACCACCCGCGCTAAGCTACTAGCTTAGTGGTGCTTCAATGATAAAAATTTTACATACATATATATTTTCTCACATATTAATTACCCATTTAATAAATAAGACATAAAATAAAGTATTATATAAAATTAATAAATTTCTGCAAACACTCAATATCTAATAACTTTAATTCATATAACATTTATAAAAAAATCACATACTTCGATATTATTATTATTATTTTTTTTTGTGCCCATAATACCTATAACCGAACTAACTAATAGGAATAACGGGGTTGTCATTCCCGGCTTTCATAATATAGCGTCGAGCGCTTTTATAATAATGTCATTATCGGCTTTTGTTATATTGTCATTACCGGCTTAATAATTTTGCGTCGAACACATTTATAAATTGTCATTACCGGCTTTCATACTTGGCACCGAGTGCCTTAAATTCCCTGATTGGCATGCCAAACTATTCCATATTCTAGTTCTAGACTAGTTGTTTTTGGGCTTAACTATTTTTATATTAATTCACTATATTTCAAAAATGTCAACATTATTTAACTATCATAATTATGCTTATTCATTTTTGTTTTTTATTTCCATTATTATTGCAATAAAATCTCATACATAAATAATTTTTTAAACATTTATAATTACCATCAAAGTAAATATTTTCATCGATTATTACACATAGTTATAACAACACATGCAAAAAGCCCAATATTGTATATTTTTACCTATGGCAGATTTCAGACTTATTTTTGGGTTCATTTTTAGCCCATATATAATTCGAATTTGAAGTTCTATCCTTGTACAAATTTTTATCTTATTGTCTTAGCTTTCAAAGGCATCAAGAATCACGCAAATCCCAATTTTCTATCAAAAGTTATGATTAATTCACTACTGCATCATCACAAAATTTTCTGCCCAAAAGTTTCTGGACAGATTCTAGGTTTACACTTCGTGCATTTAACTGGGCAAATCTAGACATAATTAGATATTATAGTCTAATAAAAATTAAATCCTTGTGTCTTATCTTTTATATGCATTAAGAATCACATAAATCACAATTTTCTATCAAAAGTTATGATTAATTCACTACTGTATCATCACAGAATTTTCTGCCCAGAATTGTCTGGACAGATTCTAGGTTTAAACTTCGTGCATTTAACTAGGAAAATATACACATAATTAGATATTATAGTCTAAATACAAATTAAATCCCTGTGTCTTATATTTCATTTTCAACAAAGAACATACAAAAAGGAGTTCCATAACTCAAGTTATCATCAAAATAGACAGAGCTATTCCTGGAATTCTATACCCGAGCCATCAATTAGCATCAATCCATATTTCAACCACATTCAATATTTGCATTCATTTTAATACTAAAATTTCCAGAATTATAAATACATTCATATGTCTCAATTATTTCACACCATTTGGTCTCATTTCCATATATAATATCAAAAGTCACAACAAAACACATAACATCTCAAAAACACAAACATAACAAACCTTAACATATAATTCCATACATATTAACAACATGCAAAATTTTTATCAATGAAGCACATACCTAATCAGCCTTGGTTCTTCCCTTAATCCTTCTTTTTCTTCCCTTATTAGCTAGCTTTCTCCTTGCCTTTGTCACCCTCTTGTGGGCCTCTCACTTGTTCACTTATTTTTCATACACAACCATACTATAACTCAATTCCAACATTCAATTTCAATGCTTTTCATGTCTACATAATATTCTAATGCTCCTAATATGTTTTACACCTTAATTGAGCTAAAATGTACTAAGGTTAAACTTCCTTCTTCACATGTCATGGCTGCCTAAAAATCATATCCTAGTTCCCAATTTATTTTCTTCATTTCAACACTCAATTCACCCTTAATCTATCACCAATTGTGGTGTTTATATGTTAATTTCAATTTCCCCCAAATTTATTTAACTATGGCAGCCCCTCCTTCATCCTTCAACATTATGTTTTCCTCAGTTTTTAAGCCATAAAATAATTACCTAACATCAAATATCATTAATTCAAAGTTTAATTACACTTCCATCAACTAATCACAAACTTAAATTTTCTAAGTTCAATCTTGCAACATAACCTATATCTACCAACCCTAATCACATCTATCATTAATATGGATCCCAAATGGAAGGAAAAAGGTTAAATTTAAGAAGAATAAACTCTCCTTAATGGAGTTATAGGGCTGGTCGAATCTGCCTCAAATTCTTCTCCCTTTCTCTTCTTCTTTCCTCCTTCCTTCTTGCTCCTTTGGTACCTTTGTAGTAAGAACTCTTAAATTCTGATTTTTCCTCTCTCAAAACTAATTTATTTGCTCACTTTTTCAAGCTAAATTTACAGAAAAATGGTGTCTTTTGGGATGGAGAATTGGACGGCAAAAATGGAAGAAAAGATGAAGAAGAGAAAGTCATGAAAGAATGTGGAATTTGTCTTCCTTTTTGACTCTTATACCTAAATTAAGAAGTGGGTCCAACTAATTAAAATTAATCTTAATTTTTATTGGTTCATTAAGTTAATTAATCTTAATTAACATTTAAACTTTGAGAAATTCCATATTTGCCACATCTTGCTCCATATTTACAATTTTTCCCCAAACAATCTCCATAATACCAATTTTGTCCATAGGAAGTTTTATTTTTTTCTAATTCTACCCCAAATCTTTTTAATTCCCAAATAATAATACCCTTAATTATTTAGACTCCGATTGAACTAGTGGACCCCACTACGGTCACGTGCAATCGGGACCTAAATAACTGAATGTTACACACATAGTCATGCCCGTGAAACATGAAAGAGAAACATGTCAGGCGCGATTATTAGGGTTGGTGCAATGGCTATTTCCACATTAAATGCAATCAAACGGCTAGAATTCACCATAGACGTATAAATGCAAGTCATTTATGCATCAAGAATAAGAGAATAGCTAATATTTCGAATCAAAATCTTGTTGTAAGCAATTTGAGCATTTAATACTTTCAAAACAAATATTTATTCTCTGTGAAAATCTTTTTGCTCATTTTTTTTTAGCATTAAAGATTTGTAAGTGCTTCTCTTTGTAATCATCTACTCAAGTGAGTTATTGGGTATATTGGGATTAAGAGTAGAACACTTGTAAGGGTTAGTTGTGTGAGCCTTTAAAACACAAGGTAAAGGTTATTTGTGTGAGCCTTCAAAACATAAGGAATTGGTTATTTGTGTGAGCCATTAAAACACAAGGGTTATTGGGTTAGGTGTGATCCATTGTTAGAAACACCATAGTTGGGAGTGAGCTTGTAAAACTCCATTGTAACACTTAGTGTGTTAGTGAAACTCCTAATTGCGATTGGGGAGAGGAGTAGGGTTTGTTAACACCCGAACCTCTATAAAAATCCTTGTGTCAAATTTCTCTATCCCTCCTAAAATTAATTTTTATTTCCGCATTTTAAAGTTTAATTTTTAAAACTACAATTCAACCCCCTTTTTGGCTTAATATCTGGGCAACAAGCTTTAATGGGCCTTTTTCCTTAAGGTTTATGGCCCAATGTTGACCAAGTCAATAATCATGATCCAAATTGGATTTGATCCATTTTTATAACTCTTATAAAAGGATCAATTCTCTTTCTTTTTCACTTAGATCTTATTCAAAGCCCATTTTACATTTTCTTCAATCCCTTTATGCACGTGACCTAATGGGTTTTCTGGTCATATTAGAAGTTCTTTTCAATCAAGCTATTTTGACCCATATTTGATTTCTAATCAATTTTTTCTTGACTTAGCAAATCATTAGTAGTATCTGGCAATACATCATGACTACCCAATTACGAGAAAGTCAGTGATTTGACTTTAAATCCTTCCACAGATAATGATCATTCAATTCCTCCTTTCACCAAGCTATACCTCATTTGGTTCAAAGCATGAATTATGCGTTAACTCCCACTAGAATGACTATGTCACATCTAGTCTAAATGATGATAGTTTTTGTCTATGAGACCATTACTCCGTTAGATATGTTTTTGAAGACCTTGTTTAAGACATGTCCACCTCGCCCAAGAATTTCTGAGTAATGATCCCTACAAGAGGCCATAGGTATACTTTCTGTTGCCCAGACATTGAACCAAGAAGGGGGATTGAATTGGATATTAAAAATTTTAACTTTTAAGTGCGGAAAGAAAAGTTGAGTTGAGTAAGGATAGAAAGATATCACATAGGAATTTTTATAAAGGTTCGGGTGTTAACAAACCCTACTTCTCTCCCCAATCTCAATTGGGAGTTTCACTAACACACTAAGTGTTACAATGGAGTTTTACTAACACACTAAGTGTTACAATGGAGTTTTACTAGCTCACTCGCAACTATGGTGTTTCTAACAATGGATCACACCTAACCCAGAAATCTTTTGTATTTTAATGGCTCACACAATAAACCAATTCCTTGTGTTTTAAAGGCTCACTCAAATAACCCTTAAAAGTGTTCTACTCTTAACCCCAAATACCCAAACTCACTTGAGTAGTAGATTACAAAGAGAAACACTTACAAATCTATAATGCTCAGAGAATGACGAGAAAAAAGATTTTCACAGAGAATAAATGTTTTTTTTTAAATATTAAATGCACAAATGGCTTACAACAAGATTTTGATTCGAAGTATTAGCTTTTCTCTTGTTCTGGATTCATAAATGACTTGCATTTATACTTTCAGGGCGAATTATAACCATTTGGTTGCATTTAATGCGAAAATAGTCGTTGCACCAACTCTTAACTTCATGCCCGACATGTTTCTCTTTCCTCTTTCACGGTCGTGAGTATGAGTGTCATGGTAGTGACTATTTTTCCAAGCCGTGACTTGAGTGGTGACTTTGGATATGAAGCATTCTGGAAGGATTTGTAGTGTTTGATCACAAGAGTGACATTATATATTCACGGGCGTGAACATCCTTCCTAGCCGTGGTCCAAGTAGTGACTCTGGCCATGAAGCTCTCTAGAGGAATTTGTCATGTCTTATCACGGGCGTGACTTTCTTTCACAGTCATGACTAATATGATCATTCATGATTGCTATCATTCTTCATGGCCGTGAACTTTAAATGTTGGATAGTTGGCGCTAAGCTTTATCACGAACGTGACATATAAGGTCACGGGCGTGAACATGTTATTTCTTCATTTTTTTTCTTTTTAAGATTAGTCTTCCATTCTCTATTCTTGCTATCATGTTCCATACCCTGTTCAATAAACTTAGAAAATAAGTATGTTAAATACATTATTGCTATTTTATTTGTTAGCATCAAAATGATGAAAATACCCCTCAAGGGTCAACACTTTCCTTCTATTAGGAGTGGTGAATCTTATATTGACTACTCAACTACATTGGAATACCACATGCTAAACCCAATCATCACCCTATAAGCAACCTCTAGAGGCAACAAGAAATGGAGTCAAAGTATAGGATTCGATATCCAAGATAACCTTAAGCATATCAAGTCTAAGGATACTTATCAATGACATTGAATAGATATTCATGTGATTATCTCATAGTAGGTCATCTAATTTACTTGGCTACTCTGTCAAACATCCACATATTAACTCTAAACATCCCATGTCATCAGCTTGTGAGATCAGCTTCTTAACCTAATCAAAGAGTATCACATGTGTTAGTCTATCTAGATTAAGAACGTCTCATTTTGTTAATCCTATGACTAGGGATAATTTAGGTGTAAATACAATTGTACATGACAGGAATCGAATTATTATGATTTCCTTCTTGTTGTGCTACATACCTAGAACTTCATTAAACGGCCTAATATCTATATCAATTCCTATACAATGAATACCATACAATAAAAATGCCTTTTATTAATAATAAATGAGTACATCAAGTGCCCAAGGTTATTGGCTTTAAGGCACCTCTCTAACACTTCATATACAAAAAATGCATATTTAGTCATTCTTAAGTACATGCATTTTTAGTCATTCTTAAGTACTTAAGGGTGTTATGGACAACCACCCAATTCTCCTCTCTAAGATTTGACTAATATCTACTCATGACACTCAGAGCATATGATACATCGGGTCTAGTACATAATATAGCATACATAATAAATCTAATAACAAATGCATATTCAATTCTACTCATGCATGTTCGTTCATCTAGTGTCGTTGGACACATGGACTTAGAGAGTGTTATTCTTTTAGTCATAGAAATGTATCTATTCATCCCTAAGATAATTTAGAAACTATTGGCTCAAGTATTCACCTCCTCGATATGATTGAAGTCATTTAACACTTTTTCCAGGTTGTTTCTCTACTTCATTTATGAATTATTTGAACTTTTCAAGGGCTTCATATTCATATCTTATGAGATACATGTACCCATATCGTGAGTAGTCATCGATAAAAGTAATGAAGTAGATAAAACCACCTCTGGCGTGTGTGGATATTGGACCACATATATCTAAATGCGTTAAGTCCAAAAGCCTCTTAGCACGTTCACCCTTTCCCTTAAAGAGTAATTTAGCCATCTAGCCTAATAAGCAAGATTCATATATGCCATATGATTCATAATCAAATGACCCTAAACTACCACTCTTGTGTAGCTTAGCCACTCACTTATCTGAGCTGTAACACCCTTATAACCATCATTCTATACATACGTTACATTGCCTTAAGCGATGACCATGACCATTTGGTATATCCTAAATTCGATTATAGCAAATGTGAGTAATTTTTTTTCTTTGACTTATTAACCATAATGTCAATAACACTTTATCACCTATTTAACTTGTTTATTTCTTTGTCGATTGACCTATAACTGTCCCATTTTACTATTTTCTTTAACCAAAAATTTTGGCAGTATAATGACTATAAATATAACTATCCTACTTTACTACAAACAATATGCATCCCATTGTTGGATACAACAATTCCAATATAATAGTCCATAAAAGTTCTTTTACAAATCAGTTACATAATCCAAATCCATATATGTATCAAACATATATATATATATATATATATATATATATATATATATATATATATATATATATTTTCCTTCCAACTGCTCCCAATTCAAGTATGCTAGCTCTAATGTTTTCCTAACTAGTACCTGCACACAGTTAAAATAATTAAGTGTTGAACATTAAAAATGCCCAGTGGTGGTTATAAATCTAAAAATTTTTACTAGTCTGATTTAAACATACACATACATGTAAAATTATATTCACTGCACTATTCCAATTTAATCTCAATTTACACATCAACATATTAATTAAGAATTTACTTAAAATCTTATACTTATTTCATAATTATAATTATCTTTTAATACCTTCATTAAATTAACAATTACACTTATTTATGCTTTTGTCACTAGTTTTTTTTTATTTCTTAATGAACACATAAATTACATTCAATCCTAAACCCTTTTATTTTCTTTCAATTATATCTAATTCCATTTCATTTATTTGTTTAACCCTTTTTTTTCTTTTTCTTTTTTTTTCCATTTCATCATTTTTGCCAATTTGCCACTAGTCATTTTACCTTTACCATTCTTGCCATTTTTGCCATATTTATCATTTTTGCCATTATTGTTTTTCCATATTTGCTCTTAGAGTCAATCCAGTAGAAAAGCATAAGATTGGATACACGAGACGTCAACCCCACAGGTCCACTACACTGAAGAGTGACCCCGAAGGACCATCCAAACATTGCACTATACACTGAATCAATATCACTAAAATAGACCTTCATTGGCCTACCTAAGCGAGTCACCATGACCCGCACCACGACTATGGTGTCCTTATGGCTAGCCAATTATATTCTAAACTAAATTTAACCACCAAACTACCACTAAGGGCAATGAAATTATTTTTTTAATTTAATTCCCATTAAATTGATGAATTCTATTTATTTTACATTATTAATTACCTAGAATTTTGTTCATCCATAACCAAATTTTACCTATACAATATTATTTTTTTCCACACTTTCCATTCCAGTACACCAAATATTCGACATTATTCTCAATTAAGCCATCAAACTCAACTAAATACACTATATTCATTATGTTCCATTTCATACATAAAGTAATCACTAACTAGAAAAATATTCAATTAATTCTAATAATTTTCAATTAATTCATATACACTAAATTTCATATCTTCTTGCATTTTATGGCTTCATTTTCATAAAATTAGCCAAGAATACACTAAATTTTTCATATCTACAATTCGAACTACAAACTTTCCCATCATTAAAATTATCCTTTCACCTTCTAACCATTCATTTCACTAACTTATACTTTCATTAACATGTAAATTCCATAATATTACACTAAATCATAATTATACCTATAAGTACAAACATACATCATATGACCTTTTTTTTAAGTTCCACTATCATTTTTTTAATTAAATTTAAACATTCTAATCATTTTTTATGTCCTTAATCATGTTTTAAGGTTTTCTTTAAATTTAACATGCAAAACACATACACATATCCAAATTCCATAACCCTAACTCAAACAAAATCAATGAAAATAATTAGATTTGGTAACCATTAACCTTATTTATTTGCTTTAGCCTTTCTAGGCTTCCTTTTCCTTACCTCTTTCCTTTGAAGTTCCTTCTCCTCCTTGAGTTCCTACCATGCCCAAAATTATACAAAAATAAAATCACCATTATTTTGCTTCCATAATTCAATCTAACTTCATAAATATATTCTACATACCTTTAACATCCTATTAGAACCCTTAAATAAGTTTAAAACCCCCAAATTCTCTTACCTCAATTTTATACCCTCATTTGAATCTTTTAATTTCTTCCACTTCTAGCCCTTCAATTGAAGATTGGAGACCTTAACTAGCTAATAGAGGGCCTAAAATAACATTAGAATGCTTCATTTTGGTATAAGAATTAGATAGGAGAAGATAAATTTGGTGGAGAAGAATGGAAAACCCATTTGGCCAAGGCGGAAGCATGAGAGGGCTAAAGAAGGTGCAGAATTCTCTAAAGAATTATGATATTTTGAGCTTATATAGGTTGCTCAAATGGGCTGGACTTGGTCAAGTCAAAGTCCAATCCGATTAGGCCCACTTATAAAATTAAGGCCCATTTAACAATTCTAAATAATTTCACTTACTTTCCAAAATCAATTTCTCCCAAATTTTATTCCATAATTCATAAAGTATATAAATTAGACTACATAAATTTTTTTAACTCAATCAGAGTCTGTTTGCGGTTCAGTTCACTCAAATCGGTCTAATTAGTGAAATTCCGGTGCTACCGTAAAATTCTTTTTCACTGTCAAATAATTATAAATATTATTTAAAGTCTATCCATATCTTAAAATAAATTTTAGATATCATTTACTATTTATAATAATTTGGTCAAAGTATGGTCAAACTAAATTTATTAGTTAAACCATATCCCGGTTTTTTCCTTATTTTTGAATTTTGAGGACCTACTTAACCTCGTTTTTACTCTCAATTTTACCCTGGAACTAGAGGTGCACTGATCAATCTCAAAAATTATAATTTATGACTAACCCGGTAGTTAGGCCATTACATGACCAAGGTGACAATGCTATAAGTAAGATGATTTCAACATATCTTATTTTTTTCCTTTTATTATCATTGATGTTTAGAATTGAATTTGACATATATAATATGTATATTCTATTGCATAATGTACTGCTAGCAAAAGGAATATCATTCAACATAATAGAATAGCAATTATTACTAAAAACTAAATGGAAACCATCTTTATTTAAACTAGAAATATAAATAATGTTTTTAGTTAAAATAGGTACATAATAACAATTATCCAAATTTAATGTAAGCCCATTAGGGAGGGTTAATACATAAGTTTCTACAACTAATGCAACAACTCTTGTTCCATTTCCAATGGACATGTCTGACTCTCCCTTATTGAGCTGCCTACTATTTCATAAGCCTTGCATATTAGTACATATGTGTGAGCCACAACCGATATCTAATACCCATATATTATTATTAGAAACAGTATTAATCTCAATGATAAAAATACCTAAAGTAGATAGGGTATCAGATGCCTTCTTCTTGATGGACTCAAAGTTGGCTTTACAGTTTTCTTCCAATGGCCATCATTGCCACAATGGAAGCATATCCCCTTTAGGGTAGTCTCCTTGGCCTTATTCTTGGCCACACCTCCGTAGGCTTCATGAACTTCTTCTTCTTAAGTCTCTTCTTTTTAAAACCAGAAGACTCCACTAGCATCATAGTCTTACTGTCCTTCTTGACAGATGGCTCAACTGTCTTAAGTATGTTGATTAGCTCAGGAATAGTGGTGAAGATTTGGTTCATTCTATAGTTAAGCACAAAATGTGAATAATTATTGGACAAACCAGTTAGAATTAAGTCAATACTTAATTCATGGTCCATCACAAATCTCAAGGTGGCTAACCTCTCAATATAGTCATTCATCTTTAGTGCATATTACACTGGAGATATCCCCTCAACCATCTTAGTGCGAAAGAGTAGCCTTAAAATTTTGAACCTTTCAAAACGTGTTTGCTCATAAAAAAAATCTCTCCGTAGATGGTAGATTATGGAATTTGCATCCATAGCCTCATGTTGTTTTTACAATTAGCTGGCATAGTGGCAAGCATAATGTAGCTTGCCATCTCACTATCATCGATATGCTTTTTATATACCTTATGAATATCTTTAGAAGAAAACGTAGCAAGGGGATTAGGGAGTGCCTCATCTAGAACATAGTCAATCTTTTTGGATTTGAGAACTATTCTCAAATTCTTTTGCCAATCCAAAAGGTTAGGCCCAGTCAACATAATTGATTGCATTAGTGATTGCAAATTTGCACTTGTCGTCATAATGATGATTTGAGTAACCTAAATGTAAAATAAAGCACGTTAGAATACACATAAAAATGCATGTTTATTAGGTTTTTAATAAATTGCATTATGGCTCCCACTATTTTATTGCAAAACCATAGCCCTCAATATGAACCCGACAAAACCTATATGGAAGTTCTCCTAGTGGGTTGATATCCAACAAGCTAAGAATAACCTTCAGGTAGCTCAACAAGTCATCCTTAGTTTGGTTGGTAGGTATCTAATCCATAGAAATTGCATTATTCATGCAACTATCAAAGCTTTGCTATCAACTAATTGATTTGTGCACATACATTGGGCTATCAAATCTTGATATAAGTACATTTTATGTACACAAACCCAATTTTGCCTTAAATAAACATTAACCTTAGTGCAAATCCAACAAGCTAAAGATTTTCATTAAGTCCAACCATTAATTGTGAAATCTAATTTCAATGGTCCAAACATATTCTTGTAGAGTGAACTTCAGAAGACTCAACAACCATTACTCTAGAAGACTCTGGTTCTCTCCACATTAATGGAAGGTGTAAGACTTAATTGTTCATTTAGCAAGGGATTTCTTTATTAAGTCTTATCATGTTATTATTGCATGCTTTTATATATCATACATTCATCACATGGATATATAAAGATAGTTACATTAACTATATGACATGATTATGGACATACTAAATTCAGTCTTTTGAGCCAAAGAGAGATTGACTAAATCTTACCCAGGTAGATGCATGAATTTACAACCCAAAGTAGAAATCAAATTCCTATTTCTATGTTTTCTTGTTTATGGCACCACCTCATTTGCTTATTACTCCTTTGTATCTCCATTCTATCCTAATCCTATGTAATCTAATTGCATATTTCAAAGTATAGAAAACTACAATTTACATTTGAGGGGAGTAAAATGAGAAAGATAGAGAGACAGGGACACGCATGTCCTATTTACCATTAAAAAATAATTTCATGCATGCTCAATCACATTGGACCTAAGTCCATAATCATCAATCATGTCAGTCCATATACCCCTAACATGCATTTTCTAATGCATAAAATAAAATTAAATAATGACAATTTAGATTTCAATTTGAAAATTGATCCAACATTTGAACCGATATTGCTTACTTGTGTTATTTCGGTTAATTTAATTTTGTATGTCCTTTCAATGTGGAATTTAATATTTAATAAAATTAAATTAAATTTTATATTTCCAAAATTAATACAAAATTAATTAACCTTTAAAATCTAATTATTATGATGTCAAATTTAAACAATTTAATTTTAATATACATACAAATTTCTAGTCATACCAGAATTACCATTGCTCAAATTAAATTAATTTAAAATTAATTTTTAAAAATTCCAAAAATTTATGGAATCTCAAATCCTCATTCTAAGCATCTTTAGATCAGCCCAACTTAATCAAAATATTTTTTTCATAAGTCAAAATTACTAAGACAAATGAACCAATATACTTAAACGCTCAAAACGACTCATTCGAAATCTAGAATTTGTTTGGAATTTTAAATTTGAAAAAAATAATTTTAGCATGCATCTAACATAAAAATAACATATTTTTAATAATGTAAAAATTATTGCAAGGTTCTAAAAATAAAATAATCACATATAAAAGATTAAACAATAAAGTCTCATCAAGTATACCAGAACAGTTCATTTTTTGGTTGTTTGAAAAATTAATTAAAATTAATTGGTTATTGAACACTTCCAAATGATTAATAACATTCTCAATATATATAAATAATTTTTCTATAATCAAATTACAAGAAAATATCAACGACCCCATCAGTCAAACCAAACAATAACATGTTCATAATCAATGTAATTTTCAGTATTTTTAAAACAAATCCAAATTTAATTATTTGAATTGCATTTAAACTACTTTTCAATCAAAATAATTATTCTTATTCATTCTATGATCATATCGGAGAAAGAAAAATGTACAAAATAAATTTTACAAATTAATTTTAATTTTTTAAACCTATTGATCCAAAACCATCAAAACCGTGCAATCTCATTGCACTGTTAATAAAATTAATTTTTATGGATACAAAAGGGCTTTGATACTACTAAAGGGTTTTAAAAATGAATCTCATTCATAAACATAGTGAAAAGTTAAAATTTTCAAAATATGAAACCAGGATCTTGCTTTAGCCATTAAAACTAATTCATCAAATCATAAAAATGGGAAATTATACCCTATAATTTATTGATTTTTTTCTTCAAACTTTCACCTAGTTGGATTGTAACAAAACCACAAAAATCCATACTAGAACGTCTGTAATATTAATCCATGCAAAAATTTGAAAATAAACTACAAGAGAAATGGTTGAACACACCTCAAAATGCTAGCAATAATGTACGCTCAATTTGAGAGAAAATAAAAAATAACTATTATTTTTCATTTTGAATTTCTTAACTTCCGAAATCAATTTTTTCACTTTTGAACTCTTCAAAAATATTTTTATCCCAAAATGAATCTAAGTATAAAGTGCATGAGACAAGGGGAGGGATTTTGCGGTTTTGCCTTAATTGGCATTAATTGGCTAATTAAGGCTAATTAGGCTAGTTGCTGGCCACTAGTAGGCCGCACTGGCCCGTGACCCCCTGAGCGATTTTTCCATACAATCTCATTATGATTCAACCTGAAATAATTCTCTCATATTTTTAGATCTCATCCAATATCATTTTACTCATTATTCACATCTCAATGCGTGCAACCTATAAAGTTTTCAGTTATATTGGTCACTTAAATTAACAATTATTTTAAGCAAGTCATGAGTGGTATCTACCAACACATCATGACTCCAATTGATTGGAAAGTCAGTGGTTTGACTATAAAACTTTCTATAGACAATTTTCGTGCAATTAAGTCTTTCACCATTCTATACTCTACTCGGTTTAGAGTATGGACATATGTCAACTCCCACTAGATTAACTACATCACATCTAGCCCAAGTAATGTTAATTTTTGTCTCTGAGGCATATTAATCTATTAGACATATCATTGAAAACTATCTTTATGACATTTCCACTCCAGCCAAAGATTATTGAGTAATGACCTCGACAAGAGGCCATGGGTATGCACTCCTTCTATCATGAGTGGTGAATCATTTGTTGGTTACCCAATTACTTTCGAATACCTCAAGTTGTACCCAATCACCACCCTTTGAGCAACCTCCCTGAGACAATAAGCAATAGTATCAAAGTACAGAATCAGTATCCAAAATATCCTTGAGTACCTCAAGTCTAAGGATACTTGCACCATTGCTATGATGAGATTATCATTGACATTTGATTAGATTATCCAAATGATTGTCTCATAGCAAGTCATCCAATGTACTTAGATACACTTAGCAAGCATCCAAAATTTAACTCCAAATATCTTATGTTTATAGATTATGGGATCTATTGATTGATCCAATCAAGGAGTAAAAATATGTGTTAGTCTATCCAGATTAACAATGTCCCATCTCATTAATCCTATGATTAGGGATAATTTAGATACTAACATAATTGCACATGATAAGAATCTCAATATTAGGATCTTATTATGATTTCCTTCGAGCTATGTTATGTATCAAGAATTTCATTGATTGATTTAAGATTAATATCAATTCATATATCAAATGATTATCAAATTAATGAAATTGTCTTTTATTAATCAAATAAATTTGTACTATAAGTGCTAAAAGTGATACCGTTAGAGCACTTCTCTATCAGTTTGTTAGGTTGTAGCAAACCACAATAATCTAAAGCTAGTATTGCCTTTAAGAGTATCCATATGAAGGAAGAAGAAGAAAACCTTCAAGGAGATGGGGTGACGAAAGTCCAAAGTGTTAACTATGGAAAATTGTCTTACGAAAGAGAAAAGGGAGATGAGAAAAATAACTCTTATTCTTTTTTAGAGGGCAGCCATGAAATTAACTCCTTAAAAGGAGTATTTATACTCTTTCTAATCCCTTTTAGGGTTAGAAAAGAAAAGTCTTAATGGGTCCATTTTCATAAGGTATATGGCCCAGTGTTGACTAAGTCAACAATCCTAAACCAAATTGGATTTGGCCCATTTTTATAACTCATATAAAAGGCCCAATTCTCTTTCTCTCACTCGGATCTTATCCAAAATCCATTTTACATTTTCTTCATTCCCTATATGCATGTGAAATAATAGGTTTTCTGGTCATGTTGGCAGCCCAAGTCTCGAGAGGAATCCTAATCCAATTATGATTCTACGAGTCAAACACTTTTAACCCATAATTGATTTCTCATCAATTTTCCTTAACTTAACAAATCATGAGCAATATCTAGCAACACATCATGACCTCCCAATTAACCACAAAGTCCGAGGTTTGTCTTTTAACCCTCCCATAAACAATTGTTGTGCAATTCATCCTTTCACCAAGCTATACCTCTTTTGGTTTTGAGCATGGACTGTGTGTTAACTTTTACTAGACTGATTATGTCACATCTAGTTCAAACGATATTAGTTCTTATCTATGAGACTCATTACTCTATTAGATATTTCCTTAATGAACTTCTTCAAGACATATCCACCTTGGCCAAGGATTTTTGAGTAACAATCTCTACAAGAGGCTATAGGCATACTCTCCTTCTATTAGAAGTGGTGAATCCTTTATTGACTACTCAATTACTTTTGAATACCTCATTCTATACCTAATCACCACCCTATGAGAAACCTCTGAGAGGCAATAAGGAATGGAGTCAAAGTATAGGATTCAATATCCAAGATAACCTTGAGCATCTCAAGTTTAATGATACTTACACCATTGCTTTGATGAGACTATCAATGATATTGAATAGATATCCATGTAATGTCTCGTACAAGGTCATCCAATGTACTTAGCTACTCTAGCAAGCATCCACATGTTAAATGTAAACATCCCATGTTTTCAACTTATGAGATCATCTACTTGACCTAGTGAAGGAGTATGACATGTGTTTGTCTATCTAGATTAACAATATCCCATCTTCTTAATCCTATGACTAGAGATAATTTAGGTATAAACATAATTGCACATTATAAGATTCTCATTATCTTGATCTTGTCATGATTTATTTCATGTTGTTTTTGTTAGAGGAGTGCTCTAAAGGTAGTCACCTTTAGCACTTATTATACAAATTTATTTGATAAATAAAAATCTTTTTCATTAATCTGATGTTCATTTGATATATGAATTGATAAGTGATCTTAAATTAATTAATGAAGTCCTTGATACATAACATAGCATGAAGGAAATCATGATGAGATCATGATATTGAGATTCTTATCATGTGTAATTATGTTAGTATCAAAATTATCCCTAGTCATAGAATTAATGAGACGGGACATTATTAATCCAGACAGACTAGCACATGTTACACTCCTTGATTGGATCGAGTAGTAAATCTCATAATCTATAAGCATGAGATGTTTAGAGTTAACATGTGGATGCTTGCTAAGTGTAGCAAAGTACATTGGATGACCAGCTATGAGACAATCATATGGATAATCTATTCAAATGTCAATGATAGTCTCATCATAGCAATGGTGCAAGTATCCTTAGACTTGAGGTACACAAGGATATCTTGAATATTGATTCTATATTTTGACACTATTCCTTGTTGCCTCAGGGAGGTTGCTCATAGGGTGGTGATTGGATACAGCTTGAGGTATTCGAAAGTAATTGGGTAACCAACAAAGGATTTACCACTCCTGATAGAAGGAGTGTATACTCATGGCCTCTTGTTGTGGTCATTACTCAGGAATCTCTGGCCAGAGTGGAAATGTTATAAAGATAGTCTTCAATGACATATCTAATAGTGTAATGAGCCTTAGGGACAAGAACTGACATTACTTGGACTAGACGTGATGTAATCAGTCTAGTGGGAGTTGACACATGTCCATACTTTGAACCATATGGGGTATAGAATGGTGAAATGAATAATTGCATGGAAATTGTCTATGGAAAGGTTCATAGTCAAACCACTAACTTTCTGATCAATTGGGGGTCATGATGTGTTGCTAGATACCACTCATGACTTGCTTAAATTAATTGTTAATTTAAGTGGCCAACATAACTGGGAACCTAATGGGTCACACGCAATGAAGATATGGAGAATGAGTAAAATGGTCTTGCATATGATCCAAAATATAAGAGAAATATTTCAGGATGGATCACGATAAGATCGTATGGGAAAAATCGTTCGAGAGGGTCACGAGCCCGTACGGGCCTGCTAATCCCTGCTGGCTAGGCAGGCTACTAGCTTGGCTAGTAGGCCTGCTAGGCTGTCCAACAGTAGCACGCAGCAGGCCCAGCGTGCTGCTGCCTCCCTCCCGTTGGCCAACGATAGAATTTGGCCTTAATTAGGCCAATTATGGCCAATTACTATTCATTCATTTCCCTTTTCTCCATTTTTGACTTTTCATCTTTTCTTTGAATTTGATTCAAATAGAAACACATCAAATGGTAGAAAATAGACATGAAAATATTTTTTGTTCAAACCATTTTCTTTTGATAGTTTCTTCTTCATTTGTCACGTGGATTATCATTAGAGACATCTTATGTGGATTTTTGTGGTTTGCTACAACCCAACAAAGTAAAGATTTGAATAACAAATAAGAAATTACAAGGTGTAATTTCTAACCTCTATATTTATATAAACTAGTTTTAATGACACAAGTATGATATTTTGTTTCGAGTTTTGAAAATTTTATTTTTTCGCTGCGTTTATGAATATGATTCATTCTTCAAAACCCAACAATTTTACATTCTAAGGACTTCATTAAATAGTCTAAGATATATATCAATTCATATGTAATGAATACCAGATAATGAAAATGTCTTTTTGTTAATAATAAATAAGTACATCAAGCTTTTTAAGGTGATTTCCTTTAGGGGATATCTCTAACAGTTTTGAGTTGTTTCATGCCTATGAACATTGTTAGATATAAAATCCCAATAGTTGTTCTTTCTTTCTCGAATGACCTAAACTCAAAAGTGAACCCTAGAATTCAAAGTTCCATATACTAGAGATCAATATCTTGTGTTTTTCTTAGATTCCTTGACCAAAACACCCAAGGAAGGTTGTGTTCTTAAGAAGATTGATCCAAAGAAGAATATAAAAGTCCAATCTTTCTTTACAATTTTGTTTCCTTTAATCTTTGTAAGGAATCACATTTCTTCTTATTCTTTACAAGCTTTCATATCATTTTTCCATGTATATCCTTTTTTTGGTAGAGAGCCTTTTCTAAATGCATTAGGTTTTGGCTTTATCATGAGTTTTTTTTGTTTAAGACCCCTCTTGATTAAGTTTATAGTATGCTTTAATGAAAGGTTATATGATTTTAATGCTATATAAGAGGTTTAAGGATAGGGTTTGATCTTTTATGACATTAAAAGTTAAGTTTATGGTGTATAGTAGTTGATAGTTATATGTTATATGTGATAGGAGTTAGAAGATGAAGTGGTAAAACCCACCAAGAGGACAAACAAGCTAGAGAGAAGTTTGGTTTTGAGGCTCCATTAGAGGTATGTACGTATATGCATTTAAATTCCCAAAATATGGCATGTTGTGTGTTAAATTCTTTAAATGCAAATTGTTGGTTGTCATGAAAGTAATTGATTTAGTTAATGCCATAATTATTGAATGATATGAATATAAATGTTAAGTTATACATGAAATGCATTAATGAGAATGGATGAAGAGAATTTTGTCATAAATATGCTAAATGTCCATATATGAGTATAATGAATGATGATGGCTTTAGTGGTTGAAAGAAGTAATTAATGATGCATCAATGCATAAGGAATCATAAATTATTCTTAAAATGTATAATGAGAATGACCAAGGAGAATTTTATGATTATGTGTTCTTCGAGTTCAATTGATGTTTTAGCATGATAATGCGTGCTTGATGACAATGTTGATATAAAAGGTTCTCATGGGAAAACTATTAGAGCCCTTGCATGTGGATTGCTTTGAATGAGTTGTTTATGGTTGTTTTTCTGGAAAACCCATATTCATGCCCATTACATAGGGTTCATGGTCATGAATCAACAACTCAGAACTATCCAAATCATGTAGAAGGCTTCACAGTTTGACTCACCACTTGTCTCACTACCATGAATCACAAAAGTCACGCTTGTGAAGAAATATACAGTTTTGGACAAAGACTTTCATGACTTTGTTCACTGTTTGGTTCACAAGTATGGGTGACCATGAATCATTTTTAAAATGTTATATGTTGTTTCTTCCATGACTGCAATATATGGTTATGCATATGTTTCCATTATGGTATGATATAAATAGAGGATACATGAATATATGATTATTTATGCATATATCATGCATGGTGAAATTCTTATGTTCCAACACTATGTTATAAGATAAAGATTTATGTAAAAAGTATAACAAATAATATTGGAATAAGCAAAGCTCAGACTCGATACTAAGACTAGAAGTAGGATATGTGGTATGCCATTAAAGGAGCGTGCAATACTGTAGTGATATGTTACACAATGATTTCTTTTAAGGACAAGTTGGCTTAATCTCGAATAGCGCCTTTGTTCCTATGTTGCATGCGAAAGGAATATGTTTTATTCAGTTAAGGTACATGGCTTAAGTTAGAGAGTGCTCTTAGCTTGAAGAGCTCAGACAGCCCCACATGATTATAGACAGTGGCACAATGGCTTAAGCTCATAAAGCATCCCTATTCATAACCCATATCTGAATAGTCCAGGTTAAGAGTTGTTGGGCTAAGATGTTAAAGTAATAAATGAATACATTATAATGAAAAAAGGGTTTAAGGACACATGTATACGATCACAAATGCTTAATATGTTATATGCTATGAATACTGGTAAGTACTTACTTAAACATGGTATAAAGGTGAAGTATATTACATGATACTATGACCTCATTTTCATGCTTGATGTTTTAATATGATGCCTTGAAAATGAAGTATGTTGATATGTCATATGTGACTGCATGTTGGATTTATATGCCTATATGTACTACTAAGCTTTCAATACCTTAGCGTGAAGGTGTTTCCCGACACAAGTCAGATCCTAGTAGATAAAGATAGAGGTTGATCTAGAAAAGTCAGCCCAACACAGAGACAACAGAGCAGACCCGACAAGGGTCAGTGATGTATTTTGCATTTTGTACATGACATATGGGTTTATGGGTTGTTTACCTTCATACATATCTTGTATTTTGAAGAATATGTAATCTTTTATTTTAAGGGATGTATTTTTGTAAACATCGGGCCATTGGAGCCCAAAGTTAATATTTTGATATATATATATTTACACATGATAAAAATCTCATAATCATGATCTCATCACGATTTCGCTCATATTGTGTTACATACTAAGGCCTTCATTAAATTGTTTAAGATCTATATCAATTCATAATAATGAATACCATATAATAAAAAATGCCTTTATTAAATAATAAATGTGAATATCAAGTGTCCAAGAAGATTTCCTTTAGGGCACCTCTCTAATTCTATGATGGCTAAAAAAATGCTTGGTTATGTATGTATGATATGCGCATGTTATGCATTCACCACACAAGTAATGCAAACAACATACATAATCCTTCTAACCTTGTCACTCCAACACATATGATTTGATGGCAAAAATATCAATGTTTATCCCTATAATTTTTTGTCTAGATTTTCATATCAATAGAAGATATACAATACCAACATTTAAGCTCTTAAAAAAGAAAATTGCACACCAAATAATAGTTGAGCTAAGTTATTATGCATATTTCAAAAGCCAATAAAAAAGCCTTAAAATTTTGGACTTTAAAATCATTCATTATAACTTGAATGCACAACAAAAGCGATTGGGTTAAATCATAAAGGAAGTTTATGGGCCACTAGAATGGTATTTTAGTTCTTAAAAGATTGTGATAGGTGCAACTACATTGCACCACCTCTAACCTAAGAAGAAATAGTGCCATAAAATTCAACTCCATTGGAATGTTTTAGTCCATGCATGAATTATAAGAAGACTACTACATGATATAAATGGTTACAAGTAAACATAAGATATCTTGCAATTATTAACCAGAATCTCTAGTGGAGTTGCCAAACTGTGAACATCGAGTATTAAAGAAGTGAAATCAAATACCACCCTACGCAGGGCACCGACCACCAAACTTTAGAGGTTGGGATTCTAGTTAATAATCTACTTAATGCCCAATAATTCACTTTGTGTTTTTGTATCATGTGATAACTTATATTTACACATTCAACATAATATATAAATAAATAAAATCACACAAGAAAATAAAAGGAAGGAAAAGCAAACAAGAGTTTAAAATGTCCATGTATATACCCAAAAAAATAAGAAACCTATAACTATTTAAAATTACATCATTGAAAAAATAATAAAGGGAAATAAAAAAAATATAATCCTTAACTAAACCTGCAAAATGAATGGACCCATGAAGCAAAAAATACACCATAAACATTTATGCATACAATCCTTCCAAAACATCCAATAATAAAAATAGGCATTCACCCATAACCATCCATAGAAAGGAGGAAAAAAAGAAGAAAGAAAAATAATGATGATAAAATAAAAGAAAATTATGCATTATGATAAAAACAAATTTTAGAACCTAATTAAATCATTCTAAGGTTGATTTTAAGATTTACCCTTTATAATGCATAATTAATTCCTATAAAATACAATTAAATTAATAATAAAAATAAAGAAGAGATGTAAGTGACCTATGCCCTCAAAACTTACTGAATTAATGAATTATCAAAAAGAAACCTTATGTAACTTGAATAATCAAATCTAGAAAGCAAGAATGATTTTGCTACTCACTAAAACAATGAACTCTCTATTCCTCAAGGATATGTGAACCTCCATCGCAACTATCCATTTGGCTATCATTAGGAATGGCTTATAGGGCTAAGGTACTAGGTTGGGGCTAGGTAGTATGTTATGTTTGTAAGACCAAACCTATAAAAGGATCTAAGGGTTAGAGAAAAATAATAAAAGTGAAAGTAGAAAAGATAAAATGTGGAAATGTGGAAAGGGTATTTATATCATTTTGATGAAACATCACAGTGTCTGGATGTTCATATTTATTGTTGAACCTTAAGGGTATTTATGTCATTTTGATGATCACAAATAATTGAGCATTAAGATATTTTACCATTTTTTGCATTGTAAGTAATTATATAGGTTAAAAGTCAACTGGAAAATCATAGCCATAGAAATCAAGTCAAATGAAGATCATATGTGCAAAACTAAAGATATTCACACCCATAAAGTTGTATCATGACCATTAAGGTATTAAAGCATCAAAGTAATCAAAATTTCAATTTAAAAACGATCAGGATAACTATTCATGCCTGTGACTTTGTCCTCGTATCCGTAAAGGTCAAGACCAAGAATACCAATGGTTAGTTTCATTCATGGCATGTTTCATAGTGTAATTCATGGCTTGCATAAGAAGTTTTATGCTTGTAAATGACAAAGTTTAGAAATTTGAAAAATAAGTGTTAAGCAATTTCATATATGTGAAAGATGATTCAGGCCCATGAAGAATTGGGAATATGATTGTTGCAGCACGCTCCAAAGAAGTTGAATGACTATAATTCAAAATAAAACATCTCTAATGACTAGATTTCGAATGAACTCTATAAATAACTCATATTTATGAGGGAAGAACATCAACTAGAGCATTTAAAACTTAATTACTTTGAGAAATCAATGAGAAATTATTTGGTGAGAGTATATGCTTTATTTCTTTATTATAATCTCTCTTATTATACTTTCAATTCTCATTCTAGTTATGTAAAGTTCAAGTGACCTTGAGTTTGTAGTTGTTTGAGTATTTTTATTCTTGCAAACAATTTCTCAACAGTGAGATTGAGTGAATTGGGTTAGGAAATTAAACACTTGTAAGGGTTTTGTGTTGAGCCATTAAAAATAATTGTAAAGGTTTGAGTGTGAGCCTAGGGAAACACTTGTATACATTTAATCTATACCTGGAAGTAGATTGTTAGTGATTTAAACTCTCAACAGTGGTTGAGGAGAGAACGTAGGCTTTGAGGGCCGACCGTTTATAAAATTCGGTGTTATTTTTCTCTTTTTCCTTTCACTTTGCTTAAATTATTAACTTTTCATTCATTAAAAACCAATTCACCCCCTCTTGGTGCTTTAGGTCTTTCATTTATCTCGTTCAAGCCATTATATAATGTATCCAATAGAGCAAAACCCCAATTCCAATTTGAAATGTTATCCAAGTACCTCAAAGAGAGCAAGATGCTCAGATTAGCAATGTTGTTGACATTTGAGAAGAAAGTGGCATAGAGCATGTATACTGTAGCACTTCTTCACCCGATCAACACGTGCCCGGATAAGGGAGCGCTACTGTCTGTCTTCTTTACTTCTTCAAATCGCTATTATTATTATTTTACCTTTATTTTCTCAACATTCATGTATATATAGATATATACAAAAACCAGGGTACTATTTATTTACATAAGGTAGTAATTTTAAACATAAAATTAATTCTTAACAAACTTTAAAAGTAAGTTTTACAAACTATAAAATTCTTTAATATAAAAGCCAAGTACAAAAATTTCAAAGCTTGTAACCCACTTTTTCAAGGTTCGACTGCTTTACTTGAATAGGATCACCGCTTGCTTTATCTATCACTTTCAGCTACATTTCTTTATCTGCGCGAAAGGAAACTCCCACGCTAAGCTCTAAGCTTAGTGCTACATATAAATAAGGAAATATACTATATAATGCAATAAGCATTAACATGTAACATTTTATGTATTAAAATGTTTGCTTGTTATTTCTATCAACATGTTACTATTTCATACAAGTATACATATCATGCTCACATATACAATGTTATTCTCATTTATCTTTGATGGTAAATTGCTCTGTTAATCTCTTTATCATTATATCTCAATCTCATATCATTATCATTTTCTTATTCTTTTCTTTTCTTATTTTCCGACATATCCTCATTATCTTGCCCATATCACTCTAAATTTGGACTGACTGGATACGGGTTATGGATCAGGGGCGTTCCCAGAGCTATAGCTACCCTATCCACTATCTGGCTCATAAGAGCTTCTCAAATCAATGGCGCTCTCCGAGCTTAAGCCACATTGATTGAGTATAATTTCATCATATATGAATAACCAGACCAAGGGCGCTTTACGAGCTTAAGCCACCTTGTCCTCATTTATATGTGCTCATCAAAGCTTCTCAAGTCAATGGCGCTCTCCGAGCTTAAGCCATATTGACCGAGCATCTCAGACCAATGGTTCTCTCCGAGCTTAAGCCACATTGGTTGAGGAATAGTATAGTACCATTCGCCCCCTTAATGACATGTCATCTATCCTGATTCTAGTCCGCAGGTAGAGTAATGGGCTTCTTTATATTTTCACATCAATCATAATTCTTATGTTTATCAACATCTCAATTTTCTTGTTT
Organism: Triadica sebifera; assembly: GCA_023653625.1. NCBI lineage: Eukaryota > Viridiplantae > Streptophyta > Magnoliopsida > Malpighiales > Euphorbiaceae > Triadica > Triadica sebifera. The sequence goes on from CM042900.1 coordinate 12,613,430, forward strand.
TGCAAACATATAGTCATACTCATACATACTGGTTAACATCTTTTCATTTATTTAACTAGGTACATCAATATTCTCATGTTTATCATCCGTATCAGTTCACGTATTTCATCCATATCAGATTTCATATATCAATTATGTCAAAATTCATTTTTTCTTTATATCACAATACAACACGTTCTCACATCAATACTTATATATATAATTATTCTTATTTCCCTCGATAGACAATGACTTTCATTTATTTACCTGAATTCCTCATTTGATAACCACATTCATAATTACAAATACAGAGCATTCACGACCGTGAATTAGTTCACGCCCGTAATCCCAAGCCGTGAACGCTACTGGAATGAATCGCCCAAAAGCATTCACGGTCGTGATTACTCATTCACGCCCGTGAATAAGTTCACGTCCGTGATTTCAACCCGTGAACGCTTCTGGAATGAATAGTACCATTTCCACACAGAAGTCACAACCGTGATACAATCAGTCACAACCATGAACGCTCAAGTTCACACCCGTGACTCAATAGTCACGCCCATGACTTTCAGCAGAAAATCTGCATATTCACTTTTCATTCATTCTAACATCATCCAAATCATACCAAATTCTATTTCATGCATTTCTAAGGTTCTTTACTCAACTTATTACTTTTTAATACATGTAAATGTCTTGATCATACAAGATTTTCTAACATGCATCATTAATTCAATGTCATGCAAGGATCTGATTCATATATATCTAAACCTATGGTTTCATGCCATAATCATCATCATTCTTGAAATGCATTTATCAAAAATCATGTTCAGTCATCCATTATTTCAAACAAAAATAGGTTATTGCCTTAAGTTATGCACAAACCTTAATCTTTCTCCTTCACTCTTCTAGGTAGCTTTCTCTTTTCCTTTGCTCCTTAGAGCTTGTTCCTTATCACTTGGAACTCCTACAACATTATAGATCATTATTATCATCTGATTTCCTCAAGACCCTAAACTCTCTTATTCTCTCTCAAAACCCTAGTTTCTCTCTCTTTCCACATAAGTCTTGGATGAGCTCAAAATTTGAATTTCCTTTGAGAAAGATGAAGAAGAAGAGGAAATGCTTTTTACCTTACACTTTTCTTCACTAAATCACCACTTTGGAGATTTTCTCTCTCTACCAAACTTATTTTTTTTCTTCCTCTTTCTTGCTCTTTCTAGCTTCTTTAGGAGTTATGGACCATAAAGATCACTTGTTCTTGTTCTTTCACCTATCTTCTCTTCCTTTCTCTCTGTAGAATTCAAGATTGGCTATGGAGGAGATGGGGCTGGCATACTGGCATAAAAGAGAGAGAAGAAGGCAGAAAATGAAGAGAATAAGAAGAAGAAAAGAAGGCATTAAATAGGGTACCCATAAGTCTTCATGTGGGACCCACCATTTTGACCATTTCTTGACACTAGGCTTAATGAACCCATTAATCTCGTTCTTCCTCAATGAGTGGCCAGTCAAACCTATTAAAATGTCTCTAAAATTAATATGTTGATTAGCAATTAATCTCATTAATCCTCTAATTTTTGGTAAATTGCAATTTGATCCCGAAACTTATCAAAATTTGCAATTTAGTCCTTTACCGTAAATCAACTTCTTTAAACTTTAAAATCACTTAATGAGGCATTTATCATTTAATTTAGTCATTATTTGATCAATTTTTGTAAAAATCTGAATTTAGACTCCAATCGGTCAAACACGTCAACTTCGCGACACGTGCGACTCAAGGCCTAAATTAGCGGATATTACATATACTAGAAAGCTCTTAGCCATTTGATCAATCTTGGTAAGTGTCCAAATGGTTCTACCACTCCAATGTTAGAACAAAGAGTCGTAAGAGATATTTTTAGAAAGGAAAAATCTAAGACACTACCAAACAATCATCAAAAATAATCTTTCATCTAGGACAAGGTATGCCAATGATAGTAGCAAAGTCTAGCTCGATGATGATCATCTGACCAATAGGTAATTGAAAGGTATGGATGGATTCCATTTACCTCTCCAATAGTGCAAACTTTTGGATTCTATTTCCTCACCCTATCAATGAAGTAGGTGAAGAAGTGGCCAAAAACCATATTAGACACTTTTTGTTGTACGATTTAGGGCAAATTGTCATACCATTATCTAACTTTTGACATCCCACTACCAATTTTCAGTTTAGGCTAGAAAAATACAAAATCAAGATGAGCAGTGGGTTTAAAGTGAATAAATGAGGCATAATTTCATGTACATGTGTAGTATAAAGAAGTTCTAAATATGGGTTTTAGTTTATATTGATCATGGCTTTGTGATATCACGTGAATGCATGTTGAGACAAATGCATGTTATATGCATTTTAGATCACCTATTTGTTCATTTTCCAAGTTTAATATAGATTTTTCTTTTTATTCCAATTTCCCTGTATTTTATTCTAAAAGATGTAATTTAAGTGGTTGTAGGTTTTATTATTTTGTGGATGTGAATAGAAATTTTAAACTCTTATTTGCTTTTTATATACTTGTTTTGTTTGGAAGAAATATATTATATTGCATGCTATAGAATTATAGAAAATTATTGCACAATAATGACTTATGTGTGGCCTATACTCGCATCTAAATAGATTATTATTCTTGAATCTCATCTCTAAAGATTATTAGCCGATGTCCTTCATAGGGTTGAATTGATTTTCGATTCCTACCAATATACGGTTACAATAATTGGATTTTTAGTTTATTAGTCTGTGATTGCCCAGTGATGGAAACTTGACTTAAAGAGCATTTTTTGGCTTGAAAATGAGTTTGGATAGTAAGAAAATTAGTTTATTAGCTTGGAATGGAAGTTGAAGAATAAAAAATATGCTAGAAAGTGTACAAAGTCTGGCCAGGTATTGTGCTAGACATAAAATGTCTAGCCAGATATAAAGGGAAATTTGGCTAGACTTCCGTAAAATTTGATTGAATATTGTAATGCAAATTGGACAATTTTATGCTAATTTGAATTTTATCTTGTTTTAGACACCAATTCAATTTGGAGGTTGTTTTAATGTTTCTAGAAGATTCATCCACATAAAGAAAGGTTTTGTTGACCTAAGTAAGTAAATCTCTATTTCAATCTTGACAATTAAATTGAATGTCACTAATATGTATATTAAGTATTGTTTTTGTAGGACTTAAAGTTTTATATCATTTGGAAATCAAATACGTAGTGAATTTTGAAAAAACTTTGAAGAATGCCAAAATCGCCTCCTAGCTCAAGATTTAGTAACCTCGATTTCTTTGAAGCTAAATATGCATGAAGACATAGTAAGGTTTGCGACTACGAAGTTCACTGTAAAAGATAAGTTTTCGATTGCGAAAAGGTATTTAACATTCACGAGTTTTGAAGTATCTAGAGTTGAAGAAAGCCTGATCCAAGCTGGCCACATGTCTAAAAGTTTCAAAGGACTATGAATTTCGTGACCACGCCTAGAAAAATCACAATCGTAAAATAGATGATGGTAAAACCTCAAATTGGATCGAAAGTTTCATAATGGGGACTGCAATTGGGATGATAAAGAAATTAAGCTCGTCTATGATGAAGATTTAGTGACTATGAAATTTATCAATATTTGCCCCTTATAAAGCAAGCCAACTAGAATATGCCATGTGTTTGTGACATTTGGAGCATGAAAAAATAACGACAGCGAAAGTAAAGCATGGCTGTAATTCTAGGTCTAATAGAATATTTAATATCGAAGAAAAATAGTTATTAGAGAGAAGTTATTGGATTTATTTATAATGACTCTTTGGAGATTTGGCGCTATAAATGCCCTCCAAACACTATTGAATAGTAGAATAACAACTCTCATAAGACAAACTTTGGATAGTTTATTGTTCAAATTAGTATTAGTATGGTTTGAGTGTTAGCCTTAAATACTTGGGAATAAGAGTTTGAGAGTGAGTTTGGTGTAAATACTCTTATGTTGGTTTAAGAGTGAGCCTAGTGAAAATACTTGAAAGGATGTAAGAGTGAGTCTTGGAAAAACTCTTGTAAGGATTGAAGAATGAATCTAGTGAAAACTCTTGTAAAGGTTTGAGAGTGGGCCTTGGAAAAACTTCTATGGGTTTGAGAATTAGCCTTGTGAGAGAAAATTTTACAAAGTTTGGTGTGAACCTAAATACGGAGTTAGTGAGTTGGGAGTGAGCTTAGGAGAACTTGAATGGATAAAGATAATCTTGAATTAGTAATTAGCTTTTGGGAAGGAAATTGTTTGGCATGGTATTCGAGTTTTGTTTCCTGATTCTCATTGATTGCTTGGAGAGTTGTAGAAGGTAATCTTGATGTCTGAATTATTTTCTGAGTACCAAAAGTGTGTTTCTTTTGTTTTTCAAAGAATATAATTTTTAGTTTTAGATTTTATTCTATATTTTGGGGATGTAAACGGATATTAATAACTCCTTGTTTGCTTTTGTATTCTTGCAATACTTATTGTAGTTTATTGTTTTTTTATATATAAATTATGTTGCATGTATAGTTTAGAGGAATTCACAATGCTCACCACTCATAATGCTTCTATACAAGTTATTATTTGTTAATAGTTTTAGAACATGGATTTAATAAGTTATAGAACAGTTTACTATTACTTCTATACAATTTATATACACTAAAGATTATTTTATTTTTATGAAAACATATTAAAAGTTTGTGTTCCTTGATGCCAAATTCTAACTCTGCCCTTGAGTACTAAAAGTATTTGAGAAGTAAATGGAGAGAAAAAATGAAAATGGAGGTGAGCTGATGTGGGTACCCAAAAGAAAGATAAGGAAATGATGCAGATTAATAGAGACAAGAAAGACTGATTTTTTTTTTTTAAAATGTGATTTTTTTTCTTTCATTTCGAAATTTTTGACTTTTAATTCAAGTTGATTGTTATTAATATTGTAGTGTCTTACAATTGATTTCACAGGTAGAGTGATGCTTTATAATGTTCATTAAAATGCTAATAGTTATTAAATATAATAATAATAATAATAATAATAATAATAATAAATAAATAGGAGGAGTTTGATTGAACCGAATAAAACAGAAAGGGCACAAATTAAAAAAATTACGGTGCTTTTTTAATAGTTTTGCATTAAATGTGCATGATAGTTTTTATATTAGGCTGACAATTCGTATATCGTATGATATATGTATTATATATAAATATATTGTGTCTGATATGTATCGATTATAAATATATCATTTCGTATTATTTGATCGTTTAGCAAATTTATAAATATATATATATATACGTATATAACCATATACGACTATAATTAACATATATTTATTTAATTTAAATTCATAAATATTTAAATTAGTGTTGTATCGTATCTTTTACTGTGCTCTAAATTATTAGTTCTAATTATACTTAAAAACTCAAAATAAAGAACCCGATGACCAAAACTGAATTGAGTAGAAATACTTCCATTTGGTTTAATTATTATTTCAAATCAATTTCTTTCTATTTCTTTTTTAAAAAGTTCAATTTATTTCATTAAAAAAATATTCAATTTATTTGGTATTCAGTTTATAGAAATAGAATTAAACCGAAGTAAAATAATCTGTAACACACAGTCAACTGATTACAATTGCCAACCTAACCAAGAAAAGAAAATAAACAAACAGAAAAAATTTGGTGCGCTAATTATACAAATTACAGAGAATAAAACCTGGAGCAAGATCCTCCACCACCACGACGTCACCCCTGATGCCTTGATGGGACTTTTATCGAATCTCTGCGCTTGCCTGGAGAAGAAACTAAAATCTGCAGACGGCGCCAATGACGACTCCGAATCATTTGACCTTTTCTTCGATCTCCGCACGCTTCAAATTGCTACAAATTACTTCTCGGAGTTGAATCAGCTTGGTCATGGAGGATTCGGTCCCGTTTACAAGGTACATAAGTCTAAATTCTTAGCTCATTTTGTAGCAATATGGATTCGTATTTGGGGTTGTCCCCTTTTTTTTAACTTTTTTTTTTAAATTGTTCTTGTAATTGGAATAAATTAATGGACCCAGCTAACTCTGTAGTAGGTTCTCCGTTATCTACCTCCTCCTTTCGATTGCTGACTCTGTTTGCGTTGTATTATATTATCCGAATTAGTTCTTAACCTGATTAATTTTGAGGTTAGCCTTTGTGACAGGTAGCAAACTGATCTTTACCAAAAAAACTTCTTGTTTTGGTTTTTATACTGCCAATATTGCCCTTTCTTATTAACATATTTTTTTTAACTGCATTTTTTTTATTAACATTTACAACAATATGTTTTGCCCTTATTTTGCAAATTACTTTTGTTTTATTTTGTTTTCCTTTTTTTTTTTGGTTTTCCTAAATACTGACAATTATATGTTTTTATTTTTGGTAAAATGCATATGTTGTCCTGAATATGATTTGTGCAACGAAGTCCTTGAATTCAAGTTTTCTTTTTTCCGACTCTGAATATGATTTTTGAACTAATTTACTCGATTAAATGAAAATTAGTTAATTTTATCGCAATCATTAAACTTATACTCTAATTGTAATTAAATCTGAAAAGTTTTTTATAACAGAAAATACCTAAACTTTAAAAAATTAATTCAAAAATCATATCTGACTGGTTTTGATAAGTCATTAACCGGAAATATGAAGTGAAATGTCATATGGAAGATGAAGTGAAATCCCATATTGTACCAGAAAAGTGAGGTGGAATGGCATATGGCGCTGGAAAATTTTTGAGTTAAATTCTTAAAGTTTAGATATTTTTTCATTACAAAAGGAATTTTTTTCTGAATTAATTGTAATTAGAAAATAAGTTCAGTGACAGCATATTAAATTAACCCACTGCAAATTTAATTAATCATCCATCATTAATTAGATGCTAAATGCTTCATAAGAAAAACTAAAATTTGTTGACTTGACTATTTTAACTGTTTTTAATTATATGTAAGCATTTTGTAAATAGAGATTAAATTAGTTTAAAATTGATAGTTAAGTGAGTTGATTGAGTAAACTTGTTAGATGAACAACTAAATTAATTAAAAATTGATAATTAAAAGAGTCAATTGAATAAATTTTCAATTATGAGATTTAATTGCATAAATTTGTAAAATTCAAGGACCAAAATATGTTCTGTTTTTCCTTTATTTTTATTTTTCATTATTATTGTATGTCCTATAGCATATTATAGTAAACATATATAAAATAGTGAATTATATTTCTAGCTACATTTGGTTGGCTTTATAACGGCATAATACATTCTGAAAAGAAAGAAAGCAGTAAAAAAATGAAAATAGCATAAGATAGTGACCTGCACCATGTGGAATATATTTACTATTATTATTATTATTATTTTCATTTGCGGGATTCTCCTTTGTATGATCAGGCTGCTCATGGTTGTATGTTAACCATAATCTTACAAATTAAATCTTAATTTTGGAAATTTTTATAAAATGATATTTTTGCTCGTCGACTTATCAAGAACAAATACATTCACCTATGACTGCATTCTAAATCCGAACTTGGCTCCAAACTTATTTGAGTTTTTTTTTTTGCAAGTTTTTATTATTATTATTATTATTATTATTTTATTATTTTTATGTTTCTGCATCTACCTTTTAGCATATGAGACCTGAAAGAAGCAAATATGGTTAGAGTGATGCACCATTTATTACTTGAAGTTCAAAAAATTTAACCACGATTCAGTTAACTAGATTGTGAACACCCCTGCATCTACCTTTTAGCATATGAGACCTGAAAGAAGCAAAATATGGTTAGAGTGATGCACCATTTATTACTTGAAGTTCAAAAAATTTAACCACGATTCAGTTAACTAGATTGTGAACACTCCTAGTAGGATCCTTCCTATCATATAACCGTATCTTTGGGGTTTCAGTTCATAGATAAGACAAGTGTGTGGGAATGTATTCTGGCGAAATACAAGTGAAACTAGCAGGATTTAAGAGATGTTGTTAGCTGGGAGGTTTACTCATTTTTCTAGGAAGTACACAATATAATCTTCCATTTTATTTTGTCTTTTGATTGCTTTGATCTGTGGCAAGGACTGAGAATAGTCAAGATTTTCTTTCAGTAGTTTTACTTAGCAAGTTCCTGTGAAGGAATTTAAGACGTTTACATCATTTTCTGAAGCTTTTGTATGAGATTAACATGGAGACCTAAGGAATTCATCACTTGGTCAGATCTTCCTATTTCTCACAAAAAAAGTGAAGTAACCATACCTAGGAGGCAAAGGAATTCATCACTTGGTCACATCTTCCTATTTCTCACAAAAAACTTCCTAACCACCATCTAGTGCTACAACACTGGTGCTTGATGATGTAACTACGAGGTTGCAAGTTTTAGTAGATATAGCAGTGAGACATTGATTCCCGTGCATCACAAAGATCCACCCAAGAAGGGGCGAGGAATCCCAGTTTCCAGAACATGTAAATATTTATGCAAGTATACATGTACAGACATAATACAAAAATTTTACAATTAATTAATTTTAATTGTGAATGAATAGGTTAAATTTCAATAGAGCAAAAGTGTGAAATAATACATTTACTCTTAGAAAAGAGTTATTTTATTATGGATATTTGTAAAAGTACTATGTGAATATATTGATTTTATTTATGTGTTAAAAATATATGTTTAAGATAAACAAATGGACCAAATTTGGCTTACATGTAATTATATTTCTTATTGAATTAACTAGACAAGTGATCTATATTTTAATCCAAGTAAAATATTTAAAGAAAGAAATTTAAATGTACAATAGGGGAATTTTACCATATTTAGTGGGGATAACCTAGAAACTAACAAATAATAATGGATATGCATTGTGGTAATGGGGCAATACTCACTAAGGTGGGGACAGGGACGTGCATTCAGTTCCCTCTCGGCCTTGCCCTGTTATCATTCCTCGGTTTGAATAGAATCTCAGACATTATTTTGTCAAACAAAAATTATGTGACTTTCTTGTTTAGCATAAACTGGTGTTCTTTCCAGTTTCAGCATTGTTACAGAAATTTGACAATTGCATATTCGAGGCTTTTCAGTAATATGGTTTGTTATTCAATTTATGTACATAGGGGAGTCTAATACAAATTAAAAGAGCTCTTAAGTCTTAATTCTTATTTACAGTAGAGATGAATCACATAACAAGTTTATTACATGTCAAAATTAGTAGCTTTTGTACATGTGATGAATGGCATTTTCATATTAATTGGATCAGTATATCCATGGGAAGATAAGTAAAGCTGTGTTTTGAATTTCACAGCCTTTATGGTTAGATTTATATCCTTGCATTTTCTGTTCTTTCTTTTATCCATTTTTTTTTAAAAGTTCAAACCTTCTATTTTGTTCTTATTATAAAGAACCACGTGTTCTAAACTTGTTACAATATCCTGTATGCATAAAGAACTATTAGGCTGAGAGACCCTTCTAGGCCATACCAATTCATATGTAACAAAGCCTTTTAATAATATCAGGACTGAGTTGTATATATCACAGGATAAGGGAATCTTCAAATTTTTTTTTTCATTTTGTGCTTCAAACAAATGGCCGATCTCTCTGTTTCCTTTTCAAATATCTCTTGCTCCTGTCTTGTTGACAACATGTCCTTCATTTTATGACAAAGCAAGGCTATGTATTTGTTACTAGATCATTACACTCGGTTCTGCTCTGAATGGGTTTGCCAACAGTTTTTCTATCACAAATCATAATAATTGAGTAGTTTCTCTTTTTTACAGGGATTGATACCGAGTGGTCAAGAAGTTGCTGTAAAGAAGCTTTCATTAACTTCTAGACAGGGACTAAAAGAATTCACTACTGAGGTGAAACTGTTATTAAAAATCCAGCACAAGAACTTGGTCACTCTCTTAGGATGTTGCGTGGAAGGACCTGAGAAGATGCTTGTTTATGAATATCTGCCAAACAAAAGCCTTGATTACTTCCTTTTTGGTAAAAAGCTAGTTTTTAGTTCGAATTTCTTAAATAGAATAATTGAAATCGTAGTAGAAAATAAGCTTCAGTTTTTGCTAAGTCTAGGAGTGACACATTGAGTGTTGAAACTCTCAGATAAAAGGAAATCTGCTTCCCTTGATTGGACAACTCGGTTTAGAATAGTTATGGGGGTGGCAAGAGGTCTTCTCTACCTGCATGAGGAAGCTCCTGAAAGGATCATTCATAGAGATATCAAAGCCAGTAATATTTTATTGGATGAGCATTTAAATCCCAAGATATCAGATTTTGGCTTGGCCAGGCTCTTCCCTGGCGATTACACCCATGTGAATACATTTAGGATTGCTGGTACACAGTGAGTAAATTTATTGCTGCTTAGTACTTTCAATTGATATAAGCCTCATGTATATATGTTCATAATGAGTGATCTTCTTACTGAAATTTTCTTGATGAGCTGAGAACAAGATATTTACTCAATTTGTTTTGTCGAATGTAGTGGTTACATGGCCCCTGAATATGCAATGCATGGATATTTGTCCGTGAAGAGTGATGTTTTTAGCTATGGAGTTTTGGTCCTGGAGATCGTAAGTGGGAGAAAAAATCATGACAGGCAACTTGGTGGTGAAAAGGCAGACATCTTGAGCTATGTAAGTTAATTTTGTAGAGAGTTCGATGCATGTGTTCTGGGAGTCGCTCATTGGGTTGGATAACTGACGCCGTCTGAGCCAATCTGAATCATTAAGGTTTCTCATTTACAACCCAAAACTGAACCAATAAAATCAATTGCACCAGTTTAATAAATTATTTTTACTATTTCTTTCTCTAGTTTTATTTTATCAATTGTTTTTGAAGTCTTACTAGAAAGCAAAAATTACCTTACCAATCTAGACCTTTTTTTCTCATGCATTATATAGTAGTGGTGTCACAGGCCTGTAACGATGCTAGTAATAGGTAGAGTACATCCTTAAGCCACATATTCTTATACCTAAATTATGAGGCAAGGAGATATAAGTATGCCACAAGTTAGATGACAATCTGAAGAGGGCCAATACGAGTAACATAGCTAGCTGTCCATGCCTAATTCTGCATTTAAATAGTAATGCAAAACAGATTTCAACTAAAATTTAGAATATCAATACCAAACCTGTGTTGCTCCTGCTATGCAACCGAGTGCTTTTTTTCTTATTTTTGTTGTGTTTCATTAATCAATCAAGTGAAAAGCAATTACTCGAATTGATTTGATCCTCTTGATTTTCTTTGCTCTTTAAGCAGACATGGAGCCTCTATCAAGGAGGAAAGACATTAGATTTAGTTGATCCAAGCCTTTCTAAGTGCAATCGTGATGAGGCAGCAATGTGCATTCAATTAGGATTATTATGCTGTCAACAATCAATTGCAGATAGGCCAGATATGAACTCTGTTCATCTCATGCTTTTGAGCGACTCATTTACTTTGCCTCAACCTGGTAAACCTGGAATTCAAGGCCGTCGAGGACACTGGACGACCACAGGCACTTCTGCTTTCTCTAATACTAATACTAATAATAATACTAATGCTAGCAGTACGAGCACTGGCATCACTAGAGCCTCTGGTGGCAATAGTTTCATCGAGGATTATTCTAGAAATTCCATGTCTCTTTCTTCTATTGATGAAGGTAGATGACCATTATTTATAATTAATTTTTTTTAACACACTGGGCATTATGATGTCTGTTCCATCTTACTTGTTTTCCATGTAAATTTCATGATATGCTAGTGTTTATTTGTTCAGAGGCAATCTATTTTTATTCATTATGTATCAACTCTCATTAGATTGACTATGTCACATCTAGTCCAGATGATATTAGTTGTCATTGAGATCTATTACTATATTTGATATTTCTTTAAAGGTCCTCTTCAAGTTATGTAACTGTAACACCCTTCGATGTACCGAGAAAATCTTCTAATTATACTGACGGATGTTATGGGTTGTTTTGTGGAAAACTGATTAAATTCAAACTTTTTATATTTAAAATCTATTTAACATAATTATACATTTAAAGCATAAAAATCCATTATAATATTAAAATTTCGATTCAAACAATCAATAATACCATAAACATCATTACATGTTCTTAAAACCAAGACATGTAAAATAAAAACTCACAATCCCATGAATGTAAGCACACTCCACACTGGGTGCACTTTGGCTAAACTCCCATGGCGCGCAGACCTGCATGCCGCTGGCTGCCTGGGAGCCTGCAATGCTGCTTGTCGCTACTTGTCATGGTTACGCCCCTGCAGCTGGCAACCTGGGCGCGCTGGCACGCAGGGCTGCCTGCAGCTGCGAGGTCGCACTGCGCCTGCCCAAGACCGAGGCTTGACCCTGTCGACATTGGCTGGGAAACGCACATGAGCCTTGCACACAGATGCCTCCCCACATGCGGCGAGGCAATGCATAGAAATACACCCAACAATTGATTTACATCGGCAAATGAGCCGAATATTCAGCCAAATTGAGGCAACCCGTATGGCTCGTGAATCTTCCAGTCAACTCCTATCTATCAGTTTTGAACTTGTATGTAGTCCTATCTATTGGTTTTGAACCTATATGCAGGAATGTGCATAAAAATTGTATATTTAAATAATGTCATGTAATGTCATGTCATTCATCTCATGATCATTCCTAAAATCATACATTTTAGTCATTTCATGCTTTAATATCGTACCAATATGTCTATCTTACCAAATACATACTATAATAATCCATGTATAACATACACATATAACATTTCAAATTACCATATCAATTACTTGATATTAATATTACATTATATTAGTTTTAACTGACCCAAGACTCTTTAAGCTTGACTATTTGAATGAGAGACATAAGACAGAGGTGCTCACAATCCGATCTTAAGCCACCTGGTTGACAACTTGTAACAGTTCATCTTAAGTCAATGACACTCAACAACTCGAGCTTAACCCACATTGACTGAGAATAATATAGTATGCTAACAAATTCAGGATCAAATGCATTTATATACCGAGTTTTAACCACTTATCCTTATATAATATTAAAATAACTTATACAATACCATTTACCTCTCTTAATGGTATACCATATATCCTATGACAAGTCCAAGACTAGAGAAATGGACATTTAACTCAACCATTTATCTGTAAATGTATTTTGTCACATACTTTTACCAGTATTATATCCCATTTATGCATTCTCATACAAACACATAAATGTCAAATTATATATTTCACATGTATACATACATCCTCTAACATGTATTTAACAAACAGTCAATTAAGATTATAAACCAAAATGCACATATAATACATTCACCCTGCTTCACGGGTGTGAATTACTTATTCACAACCGTGAAGGTACACTTTCACGGTTACTTTACCAATAAACCATCATGTGAAAGAAACAAAGTATTCATAGGTGTGAATTACCTATTCACGATGGTGACACCAAACCATAAAATTTTGGGTTCATGCAAGTTCGTTAGCCTTGACATTCACGACTATAACAACCTTTAGAGCAAACATGCATTTTATGCAAGATCTCTAAAGATGAACTAATGTTAACTACTCTTATCAACACTTTTACTCATATATTATGTCTACAATATGTTTAAACATCATTTAAATCAATAAATTTGTTTCTAGTCATGTCTAACCATAACATATTATATATGTTATTTTAACACTTAAAATAGTTCTTTCATGTTATTTATCAACCATAACATGTCATTTTATTACTCTATCACATTTACAGAATACAAAATACATCAAAATGCATGATAAATGAATTAATATGCCCATATGTACATAACTTTTACCAAAATGGAGCCTTTACTAACTTTACAAGCTTTTCAAGCTTGTTTTCCCTTTTGTGATGTGTTCCTTTGCTCACTAGTCGAACCTATCATGACAAAAATATTCATATCAGAACCTTATAACTATAAACAAGCTAAACAAAATCTTAAGAATCAAATTCTACCTCTATCTTGGCAAAACTCTATCAACCTCCATGTTTCTTGAGCTTTCAAGATTCAACAATGGTGTTTTAGGGTTAGGAGAAGTGGAGAAGATGAGTAAGAAATCTCTGAGTGTGTTAGAGGATGATCTCGGGTGGTGAAAATGATTTTAAACCAAGATAAGATGCATAGGACAGAGAAAAGTGTGATTGCTAATGTCTAACCAATTTGCATTCATGGTTGTGACACTTAACTTCACGGGTGTGAAACACCATCCATGGTCATGAAAATGTATCACAGGCGTGAATGTTTTCTCCTCTCAAAATGATCCTGCATTGTTCAAAAATCTATCATTTGAACCATAAAACAACTTTTCACGGACGTTATAGCACTCCCTTACCCTACCAGTCATTTATAGAGTATGAAACTGCTATTAAGCTCATTTGTTTTTGTAAAAACAACCAATTCTCAAATTATTGTAATATTGTTTTTCAAGTTTATTATATATGTTAAACCTTGAGGGGTATTTCCGTCATTTTGATGATAACAAATAATATACCAATATTGTATTTAACATGTTTTTGTAAGTATATTATACAAGACATGGATTAAATAGCAAGAATGGAGAATTGAAAGAATAATCCTTGAAAGACAAATTTCAAGAAGTAGCATGTTCACTGCCGTGACTCTATGAGTCACTCCCGCGAAGGAAGCTAACCGTTACCAAAACCAACATTTGAAGTTTACGGCCATGAAGGAAAAACAAACCGTGAAGTGGGCATTTCAGTCACCCCTGTGAATAAATGTGTCACCCCCGTGAAGATTCATGCAATTTCATCCAGAGAGCTTCACGACCAGAGTCACCACTTGGATCACGGCTGGGAAGCTTGTCACGCCCGTGACTTTATATGTCAAAAAATTCTAGAGAGCTTCACGACCAAGGTCACCACTTCAGTCACAGCTTGGAAAGAAATGTCACCCCCGTGACAAGCATAGTCATGCCCGTGAACAATGAAAGAGAAAAATCTCAGGCGCAATTTTTTGGTTAGTACAACGGCTAGTTTCATATTTAATGCACCCAAACGGCTATATTCAGCCATGGGAGTATAAATGGAAGTCATTTATGCATTAAGGAAAAGAGAATGAAGAGAAAAACAATAGAATAGCATATACTTCGAATTTAATCCTTATTACAAGCTATTTGTACTTTCATACTTTGAGAACAAATCTATTCTCTATAAAAATCTTTTTGCTCCTCATATTTGAGCAATTAAGATTTATTAGTGGTTCTCTCTGTAATTTTTACTCAATTGAGTTTTGGGTATTTCTGGGTTAAGAGTAGAACACTTGTAAGGGTTAGTTGTGTGAGCCTCCAAAATACAAATTAAAAGGTTGTTTGTGTGATCCTGTAAAAACACAAAGTGAAGGTTGTTTGTGTGAGCATGTAAAACACAAATTGAAGGTTGTTTGTGTGAGCTTGTAAAACACAAAGTGAAGGTCGTTTGTGTGAGCCTATAAAACACAAGGAATTGGTTATTGTGTGAGCCATTAAAACACAAGGGATTTCTGGGTTAGGTGTGAGCCATTGTGAGAAACACCATAGTTGGGAGTGATCTTGTAAAACTCCATTGTAACGCTTAGTGTGTTAGTGAAACTCCCAATTGCGATTGGGGAGAGGAGTAGGGTTTGTTAACACCCGAACCTCTATAAATCTTTGTGTCTGATTTTCTCTATCCCTCCTAAAATTAATTATTTATTTCCGCACTTTAATTTTTTTTTAAACTCCAATTCAACCCTTCTTGGTCTAATATCTGGGCAACAATTGGTATCAGAGCTTTGTCTAGCATCGAAGCCTAAAAAGCGCTAGTAAAAAGTAAAATATGGCCAGTGAAGGATTTTAAAGTCTCAAACCTTACTTTGATGGAGCAAATTATGCCTATTGGAAGTTTAGGATGGCGATATACTTGGATAGTGAAGGAATTGAAGTCTGGGATAGTGTACGAAAAGAATGGACACCACCAACCAGAAGAGGAGCTGATGGTGAAGAAGAAATCCTATCAAGAGATGATTGGACAGAGCCTCAAAGAAGAGCAAATTTCAAAAATAAGAAGGCAATGACAATCCTATCAAGCTCATTATCTATTGAAGAATGTGGGAGAATACAACACTGCTCAACAACATATAACATGTGGAAGACATTGGAGAACTATCATGAGGGAACTAAGCAAGTCAAATCCAAAAAGATTCAACTTCTAACCTCAGAATATGAGCTCTTCAAGATAAAATCCAATGAGTCAATCACTGACATGACCAACCGTCTTCTATCCATTATAAATGGAATGAGAAAACTTGGGAAGCATATGAGTTTGGAAGATGTAAACAATAAAATCCTGAGAAGTCTTCCTCTTAAAGACTATGGTTCAAGAGTTGCTGGCATAGAAGAAGCAAATGAAGATATGAGCATCATGAATACTGATGTGCTGATTGGCAAACTTCTCACACATGAGATGGGAGTAAAGAGAGATAGAGAGCTTGAAGCAGAGCTAGAGAAAAGAAAGCCCTTAGCACTCAAAGCCTCTACTTCAAAATCTCAAGAAGAAAGTGAAGATGATGAAGAAATGAGTGATGATGAAATGAGGACATCGCTATGCTTTCAAGGAGATTAAAAAGAATCATTGAGAAGAAAATGAGCAATTCCAGAAAATTCAGACAAAGAAACCTCAAACAAACTTCTAATGACACATATAGAAGTAAGGAAGAGGTAAAATGCTATGAATGTGGAAAGAAGGGACATGTCAAACCAAAATGTCCAAGACTCAAGAAGTATAAGAGCAAATACCAAAGAGCCAATGGGGAGAAAGGTCACAAAGCCACATGGGATGACGAAAGCTCTTCAAGTGAAAAAGATGATAATGAAAGTGAAGAGGTCAACCTATGCTTCATGGCTATTGAGGATCACGTCTCGGACAAAGTAAGATCACTACACTCATACTCTTTCAATAATAATAGTAGTGACAATGATAGTAATAGTGATAATGATGATGATGATGATGAGAAAAGCCTTATAGAAGAATTAAATATAGAATTAGAGAAATATAGAACTAAATTTAGTACCTATAGAAATAATATCTCTAATTTGAAAAATAAGATAAATGGATTAGAAAAGGAGAACATAAAGCTTAAATCATCTAATGAATCTCTTCAAAAGTCATTAGATGAATATTCATCAAGACCCTCAACAGCTTCATTGTTAAAAGAAAATAATACTTTGAAAAATGAAGTTGAGGAACTTAGAAATTCCATTTCTAAATTGCACAAAGGTAAAGAGAGCTTAGATACTCTCATTGTGTCTCAGAGATCACCCTTAATTAGACATGGTCTAGGATTTAAGGACACATCATCATCTTCTCACAAAACTATATTTGTGAAATCTAAAGAATCTCACATCTCCACACCTGTTAGAACTGCACCAAGAAATAAGAATGTTAAAACTTCTATACAGAAAAAGAATAATCATGCCTTTATATATAAGAAGCAAGCATCTAGAAGAATGCAAATTAATCATGATTGTGCATGCCATTGCTCTCAAAATCAGTCTAATAGAATTATGGCATTTAAATACAGTGTAAGACCAAAAAGCAAGTTTAGACCTAAACAATGTAATTATTGTATGAAAATGGGTCACATTGCTGGATAAGGAAGGCTCATTGGGAACCTTCATGTGCTAACCCCCAAGGACCCAAACTCATTTGGGTACCTAAAAATCATACTTGATTTGTGATTCTATAGGTATGCCTCAAGTCCACAATAAACAAAAATGCTTGACTAGTAGACAGTGGATGCTCAAGGCATATGACAGGAGACAAAGAACTTTTCAATGAAATCAAAAGTATTGATGGAGGTAAAGTTACCTTTGGAAACAATGCAAAGGGTAAGGTAATTGGCATTGGTTCTATTGGTGTTAATGGTACTACTTTTATTAAAGATGTCTTACTTGTTGATGGCTTGAAACATAACTTGTTAAGTGTAAGTCAATTATGTGATAAAGAAAACAAAGTAATCTTTACTTCAAATGAATGTCTTGTAATCTCTATCGATGGTCAAGAAATATTTAAAGGGAATAGAGATATCAATACGTACCTAATAAACTTACATGAACTATCTAACCATTCCTCTAAGTGTTTTGTGACTACTAGTGATGAATCTTGGCTGTGGCATAGAAGACTTGGTCATGATAACATGAACTTAATACAAAGTCTCAGCACAGAAGAGCTAGTAAAAGGATTACCAAGAGTTAAATATGAAAAAGGCAAGACATGTGATCCTTGTCAGAGAGGAAAGCAACACAAGTCATCTTTCAAAGCCAAAAACATAGTAAGTACTTCAAAACCTCTTCAACTCCTGCATTTAGACTTGTTTGGACCTACTAGAATTGCTAGCTTAGGAGGAAAACATTATGCATTTGTCATCGTAAATGATTACTCTAGATTTACTTGGATAATTTTCTTAGCTCAAAAGAGTGATGCTTTTGAAAACTTCAAAAACTTTGCTAAAAGAGTTCAAAATGAAAAAGGGTACTGCATTTCAAAAATAAGGAGTGATCATGGGAAAGAATTTGAAAATGAAAACTTTGAAAGCTTTTGTCTTGAACATGGCATTTCACATAATTTGTCATCTCCTAGGACACCTCAACAAAATGGGGTAGTTGAAAGGAAAAATCGAACTTTAATTGAAATGGCTAGAACAATGTTTAATGAATATGAATTACCAACTTATTTTTGGGCAGAAGCCACAAACACTTCATGTTATATTTCAAATTGAGTTTTCAAAAGACCTCTTTTAAACAAAACCTTATTTGAGCTATGGAATAGAAGAAAGCCCTTGATATCATACTTTAGAGTATTTGGATGCAAGTGTTTTATATTGGACAATCTTGGAAAATTTGCCTCTAAGTCTGATGAAGGTATCTTTTTAGAATACTCTACAACCAGCAAAGCATATAGAGTATTTAATAAAAGATCATTAACGGTTGAAGAATCCATGCATGTTGTTTTTAATGAATCTAGTAGACTTGATCTTGTGAAAGGTAGTGCTCTTAATGATGTTGTAGGTAATATAGAAAAACTTGATATTGGAAATGGAAAAGAAGAAAATGATCAAGAAAATTTACTGAAAATGACACTCTACCTCAAAATCAAGAACAAATGGATTAAGAACTTCCAAAAGAATGGAGAATGACGAAAGATCATCCAAAAGAGCAAATAATTGGTGATCTATCAAGGGGAGTAAGTACTAGATCTCATTTCAAGCATTTAGTCACTGACATTGCTTTTATTTCACAAATTGAGCCTAAAAATATTGATGAGACTCTTAATGATGAAAGTTGGGTAATTGCCATGCAAGAGGAACTCAAACAATTTGAGAGAAATAAGGTATGGAACCTAGTACCCAGACCCAAGGATCATCAAATCATAGGTAGCAAATGGGTATTTAGAAACAAATTAGATGAACAAGGGTTAATAACCAGGAATAAGGCAATACTAGTCGCAAAAGGATATAATCAGGAAGAAGGTATAGATTATGATGAAACATATGCACCTGTAGCTAGATTAGAAGCTATAAGAATACTCTTAGCATATGCATGTCACATGAATTTCAAACTTTTTCAAATGGATGTGAAAAGTGCATTTCTAAATGGTTATATAGATGAAGAAGTGTATGTAGAACAACCACCAGGTTTTGAAAGCTATGATTTGCCAAATCATATTTTTAAACTTTCAAAAGCTTTGTATGGTTTAAAACAGGCTCCAAGAGTTTGGTATGAAAGACTAAGTTCCTTTTTATTAGAAAATAGCTTTACAAAGGGAAATGTTGACACTACACTATTCATCAAAAAGCATAAGCATGATATACTAATTGTTCAAATTTATGTTGATGATATAATATTTGGTTCTACTAATGAGTTGCTTTGTCAAGAATTTGCCAAGTGCATGACTAGGGAATTTGAAATGAGCATGATGGGAGAACTTAAGTATTTCCTTGGTCTACAAATAAAGCAAAGCAATGAGGGCATTTTCATCAACCAATCCAAATATGCCAAAGATTTAATCAAGAAATTTGGTATGGAAGGATGCAAAAGTGCCAAGAATCCTATAAGCACATCAACAAAATTGGACAAATATGAAAAGGGTAAGAGCATTAATGAAAAGCTTTATAGAGGTATGATCGGATCACTTTTATATCTTACTACTTCTAGACCCGATATTATGTATAGTGTTTGCTTATGTGCACTATTTCAATCATGTCCTAAAGAATCTCATTTAAATGCTGTAAAAAGAATTTTAAGATATTTACATGGATCATTGCATCTAGGTTTATGGTATCCTAGGAATTCATCTTTTTATATTATAGGATATTCAGATGCAGACTATGCTGATAGTCTTTTGGATAGGAAAAGTACTTCAGGTACTTATCACTTCATTGGAGAATGTTTAGTTTCTTGGTTTAGCAAGAAACAAGTTTCAGTTGCTCTCTCAACTGCTGAAACTGAATATGTAGCAGTTGGATGTTGTTGTACACAAATTCTTTGGATGAAACAACAACTTAAGGACTATGGTCATGAGATGAACCATATACCTATAAAATGGGACAACACAAGTGCTATAAATCTTTCAAAGAATCCTATTCAACACTCTAGAAGCAAACATATTGACATTAGACACCACTTTATTAGAGATCATGTTCAATATGAAGACGTTGCATTATAATTTATAAGCACAGAAAATCAATTAGCAGATATTTTCACTAAGTCTCTAAATGAGGAAAGATTTAATTTCATTAGAAGAGAACTTGGTATGATTGATGGATTAACCTTGTGATTGCAAAAATATGAAATTTTAATTGTTGATCTTAAATCATATCACAAGTTATAAGATAGAAATTTTGATGAGAATTCATGTTTTAAGGAGTAGAATCTTTGTTGAAATGATTTAGTCTCGTTGTAGGACTTAATTTTAATTTGATGAAAATTTTAGGGGAGTCACGCCCGTGACCAATGTTCACGCCCGTGACTTAAATGGCCCAAAGAGGCAGTGTCGTTCACGACTTGGTTCACGACATGGTCCACGGCTTCAAGTGGTGAAACTTATTTTCACGGCTTGAGTCACGCCCGTGAAAAGAGACTTTCACGTCCGTGACGAATTTTCACTCCCGTGAACAATTACACCCTAAAACTCACAGAAGCTTTCACGCCTTGAGTCACGGCTTGCTTCACGGGCATAAGTGGTGAAATTCAATAGTTCACGCCCGTGACATTTGGTTCACCCCCATGACTGATGATCATGCACGCCCGTGATATTCAAAGATCACGCCCGTGAACTTGTTCACGCCTTTATTCACGGGTGGAACACTCCTTTAGCAAACCGTGAACACGACCATTCACGCCCGTGAAGACTTACTTCACGCCTGTGAATGTATCGAATATATAAGAGAACAGTCGGTTACAACCTTCATTTCAACTCTCCATCTCCCAAAACTGCTCTCATTTACTCTCATTCATTGAGACATTGAAGATTCCGGCCCCAAAGACTTAAACTTTGCCTATAAATACCACCAAAAGTTCGAATCTTCAGCAAATATCATACATTTCTAGGGTTTTCCATAAATTTTCTGTCAAAAATCTTTCCAACCTCATCTTCAATAAATCTCTTCAAAAATGGAGTCTAGTTCATCTAAGGGTAAGAGAAAGAAGTCCCATGCTCCTAAGAGGTATGCAGATTACCTCATGAACCGCATTCCGGAGAATTGTCATATTGTCATCCTCATGAACCGCATTCCGCAGAGCCAACATTGGAATTCCTCAGCACCTTGCAAGTTTCACCTACTAGAGTGGTGAAATTCCAACTCTGCAACAATCCCAACACCCTCAGTGCCATCGAGTTTGGGGAATTGTTCAGCCTACCATCTAAGGGCATCCTAAATGATATTGAGGTAGAATTCTTTGCCCCTCCAGCCTGGACACATTTTGGCACCGATTGCAGCTGGGATGTCAAGAAAACAAAGAGCACACATCTCAGGGCCCCAGTGCATAGGTATTTGCATAGGTTCCTGACCTATAGCATATTTGCTAGAGGAGAAAGCAACAGGACTATCAGGAAGTCAGAACTCTTCCTATTTGAGATGGCTCGGAGAGGACTTACAGTGGCACTTTCCAGATGGTTTGCTAACCATCTTCTCTCCATTGCTACTAAGCCCACAGGAGATATTTTGATTGGGGCATATGTCACCCATATCGCAGTGAAGCTCAATTATTTGAAGCTGGATGCACATCACTTCAACATCATCCCTGCACATCCTAGAGATCACTTGGATGTCAAATCGTTCATCAAGATGGGAGCGGCTGTCAGAATCGTTTTCCAGAACGATATCTTCTACCGCTTCACTGACACTGCTGGGGAGATTATCTGGGAAGATAATGACACGGAGGATTTTAAAGCAGGCCTCCAGGGAGTCCAGTAGAAGAAGAGGGCTCGGGTTGAGGAAGCACCTCTAGTAGCCGAGCAGGACATCGGACAGTCCTCAGCTTCCACACCGTCCTTAGCGCAGCAGGTGGTTGACCTCTTGGCACCACGTCTTGAGCAACTGCAGACTTCAATGGATGAGAGGTTGGAGAACCTCAAAGACTTCATAGAGTCTCGGATGGACAACCTTTAGGCTGAAGTGGCTAGGCTTAGTGATATGATGCTTGGCTAGGAGATAGGCTAGAATGTAGCCTAAATTTGATTGTTTTTAGCTTGTTTGTTATATTTATGTTTGCTTGTGTAGGAAATTTTTAAATTTCCTTTCTGAATATTTTAACTTAGTTTGTATCCTTTCCTTTATGCTATATATATTTGCTTTTGTTTACTTCAATCTTCATATCCTTTTTGATTGATGACAAAAGGGGGAGAAAACTAGCAATATATGATAGACAATATATGATAGGGAGAATGGTATCAAACTAGCAACATAAGATCAAACTAGCAATATATATTAAGGTAAATGAATTTTGAATCAAATAATTAAAATTGAATTGACTTTGAAATGGATTAAAAATCTTGATTCAACATTTCATATGCAAAGTATATAATTGGAAAATTGAGTTTTATATACCTTAGATATACCTTAAGTATACCTTGCAGCAAGTTATAAATATAAATATGCCATGATATACCTTAAATATACCTTACATATACTTCATGTCTTAAAAAGAAATTATGGTATATATTGGATATACTTCTCATATAACTTGCATATACTTAAAATCTAGTTTAATGCTACATCATTATTTACTATTCTTGCACATTATAATTTTTATCCTAAGCATATTTTGAGGGGAAGACTTCTCAAAATCACATATTGTTAGATTATTTGTCACCATCAAAAAGAGGGAGATTGTTAAATCTTGAGGGGTATTTCCGTCATTTTAATGATAACAAATAATATAGCAATATTGTATTTAATATACTTGTTTTTGTAAATATATTATACAAGACATGGATTAAATAACAAGAATGGAGAATTAAAAGAATAATCCTTGAAAGACAAATTTCAAGAAGTAGCATGTTCATTGCCGTGACTCTATGAGTCACTCCCGTGAAGAAAGCTAACCGTTACCAAAACCAATATTTGAAGTTCACGGCCATGAAGGAAAAACAAACCGTGAAGTGGGCATTTCAGTCACCTCCGTGAATAAATGTGTCACCCCCGTGAAGATTCATGCAATTTCATCCAGAGAGTTTCACGACCAGAGTCACCACTTGGATCACGGCTGGGAAGCTTGTCACGCCCGTGAATGAGTATGTCACGCCCGTGACTCTATATGTCAAAACATTCCAAAGAGCTTCACGACCAAGGTGACCACTTCAGTCACGACTTAGAAAGAAATGTCATCCCCATGACAAACATAGTCACGCCCGTGAACAATGAAAGAGAAAAATGTCAGGCACGATTGTTTGGTTGGTACAACGACTAGTTTCATATTTAATGCACCCCAACGGCTATATTCAGCCATGAGAGTATAAATGGAAGTCATTTATGCATTAAGGAAAAGAGAATGAAGAGAAAAACAATAGAATAACATATACTTCGAATTTAATCCTTATTACAAGCTATTTGTACTTTCATACTTTGAGAACAAATCTATTCTCTGTAAAAATCTTTTTGCTCCTCATATTTGAGCAATTAAGATTTATAAGTGGTTCTCTCTGTAATCTTTACTCAAGTGAGTTTTGGAAATTTCTGGGTTAAGAGTAGAACACTTGTAAGGGTTAGTTGTGTGAGCCTCCAAAACACAAATTAAAAGGTTGTTTGTGTGATCCTGTAAAAAAAAAAGTGAAGGTTGTTTGTGTAAGCCTGTAAAACACAAAGTGAAGGTTGTTTGTGTGAGCATGTAAAGCACAAGGAATTGGTTATTGTGTGAGCCATTAAAACACAAGGGATTTCTGGGTTAGGTGTGAGTCATTGTGAGAAACACCATAGTTGAAAGTGAGCTTGTAAAACTCCATTGTAACACTTAGTGTATTAATGAAACTCCCAATTGCGATTGGGGAGAGGAGTAGGGTTTGTGAACACCTGAACCTCTATAAATCTTTGTGTCTGATTTTCTCTATCCCTCCTAAAATTAATTATTTATTTCCGCACTTTAAATTGTTTTTTAAACTCCAATTCAACCCCCCTTTTTGATCTAATATCTGGGCAACAATATATATATATATATATATATATATATATATATATATATATATATATATATATGTATATCATTTAAATATGGAACTAGTGATGTAAATATTTTGATTTAAAAGAATTCATTCATTAAACCATAATATTTAGAAATATATTTACAATAATACCAAATATATAAATTATAAAATTCAATCCTTATAAATCCAACATGCCACAATTTTACATAAAGAGAAATTATTAAAATTTAATTTTTATAATAAAATTTCCAAAACATACAAAAAGGAAATAGATTGCTGCAATTTAATCTTAGGGTTCCCCTTATCTTCGGTCCCTAACATAACAGTTACGTTTATTTATCTGCGCGTGAAACATACGTGCTAAGCTATTAGCTTAGTGGTACATTTGACAACTATCCAATAATTACATAAATATTTCTAAAATAGAATTTTAGAAACTACAATTAATTTATTAAGCATGTCAAGTATTCAATTAATAGTAAAACTATTTTTGTCATGCAAAAATATATAATTCAATAATTATTATTATTTACATAAATTATGTAGGTAAAATTAATATAAATTTCATATAAATGCAATAATTTCCATTAAACATTTTACAACCTCATAATTTCTCATTTAATTATTATATTTATAAGAAAATTAAATAATATATTTTTCAATCATAAAATTCCACAATCAACACATATATGCAAACTGTTCTATTCTGGATAACATTTCTACCTTATGTTGCCCTGTATTTTTCGTCCATATTTAGATAGAAATTGGACAAGTGATCAACTAAACAAATATAGGAACATGTCTTATTTTTAATTTCCAACTGGAATCACATTAAAACAAATTTTGTAGTAAAAGTTTCGAATTTTCTTCTAAGTTACGTTCATTCCAATTTGCCCAGTATTTTTACTGGACAGATTTTTGCATTATATTTCTCTATCTTTTTCATCCATTTTTAGATGCAATTTGGACAGGTGATCACTTAAAACAATTCAGGTACACGTCTTATCTTTAATTGTCAAGTAGAATCATATTAAAATGATTTTTGTAGCAAAATTTATGAATTTTCTTCTAAACTACGTTCACTGCAATCTGCCCAATATTTTGCTGGACAGATTTCTAGTTCAAAATTTGAGTTCATTTTTAACCTAATTCCAGTCACATACAGGTCTAATGGTCTGAATAAAAGTTGAAGTCCTATGTCTTAGCTTTCCAACCCAACGTGAATCACACAACAAATATTTCCAGAACTCAAGTTATGATCAGAAAACTAGATACTGTTCATAAAACGAATTTTCCAGCACATCAATTAATTCATACAATTTCCATTTTCATGCATCAACCTCATATTCTAATTTTTATTTTCACCTTCATGGCATCATTTAATCACCAATTCATACCCAATTTCACAAACATCACAAAATCAAAATCAACATTTTTCTACATTGAATTTTTGCCAAATGTACATTCCTCTCAAAATTCACTTAACTTCACTTTTATCTTCTTCCTAGCTAGCTTTCTCTTTGCCCTTACTTTCTCTTTGATTTTGGTTCAAAGTTTGTTCACTTCCTTGTCCTAACAACAAATTTTACACTAATCAAGCACTAATCACACTAATCCACCCTTAATCACCATTAACATAATAATAACCTTAAATTACTAACTTTAATGGCAACTAACCCTAAAATCAATGAAAAGAGAAGAAGAAAAGTGAGAAGATGGAAAATCTAAACTCACCTTTTATGATCTTCAAAATGACCCAAGTCTTCTTTTTCTTTTTCTCTTCTTTTCTTCCTTCCTCTTCCTTAGTTTTGCTCACTTAGCTTCACTTCTTTGATGATCTTGCCTTAATCCCATTTTTGTCATCTGATCTTAGCTTGATTTGAAGAACAAAAAGAAGAATAAGTGGGGGAGGAAGTCACGACAAAAGGAGAAGAAAAGGAAGAGAAATTGGTTTGATTAAGATGAGGAAGAAAAAGAATGACTAAAAAAGTGAAAATTTGACTTTTTATAGTTGGATTAGGTAGATGGTTAGGATTAATTACTAATTTTGTTTCCCATTGGTCAATTAATTTAAATCACTCTTACTTTATTTTAATCAAAAGAATATTCATTAAGCTCTTGGGGCTTGTTTCAAACCATATAAAGCTTTTGAAATTTTAAAAACATGATTTGGCAAGTCATAGCTTTCAAAATTGGGTGGTTGTTCTACATAAACTTCTTCTTCTATATAACCATTTAGAAAGGCACTTTTCACATCCATTTGAAAGAGTTTGAAATTCATGTGACATGCATATGCTAAAAGTATTCTTATGGCTTATAATCTAGCTCCAGGAGCATAAGTCTCATCATAATCTATTCCTTCTTCCTGATTATATCCTTTTGCAACTAATCTAGCCTTATTCCTAGTTATTGAACCTTGTTCATCTAGTTTATTTCTAAATACCCATTTGCTACCTATAATTTGATGATCCTTGGGTCTAGGTACTAAGGTCCATACCTTACTTCTCTCAAATTGGTTGAGTTCCTCTTGCATTACAATCACCCAACTTTCATCATTAATAGCCTCTTCAGCATTTTTAGGCTCAATTTGAGAAATAAAAGCAAGGTCAGTGGCTAAATGTTTGAAATGAGATCTAGTACTTACTCCCCTTAAAGGATCACCAATGATTTGCTCCTTGGGGTGATCTTTTGTCAATTCTCCATTCCTTTGGGAATTCTTGCCTGTTTTCCTCTTGAGCTTAAGGGAGAGAATCATCTTAATGTGAATCTTCTTGATCATTTTCTTCTTTTCCATTTCCAAGATCAAATTTTTCCATAGTTCCTACAACATCATCAAAAACACTACCTTTCACAAGATCAAGTCTACTAGATTGACTAAAAACAACATGCATAGATTCTTCAATAGTTAATGACCTTTTATTAAATACTCTATATGCTTGGCTAGTTGTAGAGTATCCTAAAAAGATACCTTCATCATATTTTGAGGAAAATTTTCCAAGGTTGTCCTTGGTATTCAATATGAAGCACTTGCATCCAAATACTCTAAAGTATGATATCAAGGGCTTTCTTCCATTCTATAGATCAAATGAGGTTTTATTTAAAAGAGGTCTTTTGAAAACTCGATTTGAAATATAACAAGCAGTATTTGTGGCTTCTGCCCAAAAGTAAGTTGGTAAACCATACTCATTGAGCATTGTTCTAGCCATTTCAATTAAAGTTCGATTTTTCCTTTCAACTACCCCATTTTGTTGAGGTGTCCTAGGAGATGAAAAATTTTGTGAAATGCCATGTTCAAGACAAAAACTTTCAAAGTTTTCATTTTCAAATTTTTTGCCATGATCACTTCTTATCTTTGAAATACAATATCCTTTTTCATTTTGAACTCTTTTAGCAAAGTTTTTGAAATTTTCAAAAGCATCACTCTTTTGAGCTAAGAAAATTATCCAAGTGAATCTAGAGTAATCATCTACGATGACAAAGGCATAATGTTTACCTCCTAAGCTAGCAATTCTAGTAGGTCCAAATAAATCTAACTGCAGGAGTTGTAGAGGTTTTGAGGTACTTATTATGTTTTTGGTTTGAAGGATAACTTGTGTTGCTTCCCTCTTTGGCAAGGTTCACAGGTCTTGTCTTTTTCAAATTTGACTTTTGGCAGTCCCTTTACTAGTTCTACTGTGTTGAGGCTTTGAATTAAGTCCATGTTAGCATGACCAAGCCTTCTATGCCATAGCAAAGATTCATCACTAGTGGACACAAGACACCTAGAGGAATGGTTAGATATTTCGTGTAAGTCTATTATGTATGTGTTGACATCTCTATTTCCTTTAAATATCTCTTGACCATCAATTGAGGTTACAAGACATTCATTGGAAGTAAATGTTACTTTGTTTCCTTTATCATATAATTGACTAACACTCAACAAGTTATGTTTCAAGCCATCAACAAGTAAGACATCTATAATAAAAGTAGTACCATTTGTACCAATAGAGCCAATGCCAATTACCTTACCCTTAGCATTGTTTCCAAAGGTAACTTTACCTCAATCAATACTTTTGATTTCATTGAAGAGTTTTTTGTCTCCTGTCATAGGCCTTGAGCATCCACTGTCTACTAGCCAAGCATTTTTGTTTATTGTGGACTTGAGGCATACCTATAGAATCACAATTCAAGTAGGATTTTTAGGTACCCAAATGAGCTTCGGTCCTTGGGGGTTAGCACATGAAGGTTCCTAATGAGCCTTCCTTATCCAGCAATGTTTATTTATGTGACCAATTTTCATACAATAATTACACTGTTTAGGTCTAAATTTGTTTTTGGTCTTACAATGTATTTGAATTCTTTTTATGTATAAAAGGATTAGTATACTTATTTCTAGGTGCTGTTCCAGCAAGTGTGGATATGTGAGGTTCAGTAGACTTAACAAAAATGGTTTTGTGAGAAGATGATGATGTGTCCTTAAATCCTAGACCATGTCTAATTAAAGGTGGTCTTTGAGACACAATGAGAGTATCTAAACTCTCTTTTCCTTTGTGGAATTTTGAAATTGATTTTCTAAGTTCCTCAATTTCATTTTTTAAAGTATTATTTTCTTTAAGCAAGGATTTAGCTGAGGGTTTTGATGAGTATTCATCTAATTATTTTTGAAGAGATTCATTAGATGATTTAAGCTTAATGTTCTCCTTTTCTAAAGCATATATTTTGTTTTTAAATTAGAAATGTTATTTTTATAAGTACTGAATTTACTCCTATATTTTTCCAGTTCTAGATTCAATTCTTCTATTAGGCTCTGTTCATCATCACTATAATCATCACTATCACTATTACTATCATTATCACTACTATGATAATTGAAAGAATATGAGTGTAGTGATCTTACCTTATCTGAGACGTGATCCTCAATAGCCATGAAACATAGGTTGACCTCTTCGCTTTCATTGTCATCTTTTTCGCATGAGGAGCTTTCGTCATCCCAGGTGGCTTTTTGACCTTTCTCCCCATTGTCTCTTTGGTATTTACTCTTATGCTTCTTGAGCCTTGGACATTCTGGTTTAGTATGCCCTTTCTTTCCACATTCATAGCACTTTACCTCTTCCTTACTTCTTTGTGCATCATTAGAAGTTTGTTTGAGATTTCTTTGCCTGAATTTTCTGGAGTTGCTCATTTTCTTCTCAATGATTCTTTTCAACCTTCTTGAGAGCATAACAATGTCCTCAGTCTCATCATCACTCATTTCTTCATCATCTTCACTTTCTTCTTGAGATTTTGAAGTAGAGGCTTTTAGTGCTAAAGGCTTTCTTTTTTTTTTGGCTCTACTTCAAGCTCTCTATCTCTTTTCACTGCCATTTCATGTGTGAGAAGTTTGCCAATAAGCACATCAGTATTCATGATGCTCATGTCTTCATTTGCTTCTTCTATACCAGCAATTCTTGAACTGTAGTCTTTAAGAGGAAGACTTCTCAGGATTTTGTTGTTTACATCTTCCAAGCTCAGATGCTTCCCAAGTTTCCTCATTCCATTTATAATAGCTAGAAGACAATGGTCATGTCAGTGATTGACTCATTAGATTTCATCTTGAAGAGCTCATATTTTGAAGTAAGAAGTTGAATCTTCTTGGATTTGACTTGCTTAGTTCCTTCATGATAATTTTCCAATGTCTTCCACATGCTGTAGGTTGTTGGGCAATGTTGTATTCTTCCACATTGTTCAATGGATAATGAGCTTGAGAGAATTGTCATTGCCTTCTTATTTTTTAAGTTTGCTATTCTTTGAGGCTCTGTCCAATCATCTCTTGGTAGGATTTATTCTTCACCATCAGCTCCTCTTCTGGTTGGTGGTGTCCATTGTTTTCCTACACTATCTCAGACTTCAATTCCTTCATTATCCAGGTATATCTCCATCCGAAACTTCCAATGGGCATAATTTGCTCAATCAAAGTAAGGCTTGAGACTTTGGAATCCTTCACTGGCCATATCTTAATCTTTACTAGCGCTTTTTAGGCTTTGATGCTAGACAAAGCTTTGATACCAATTGTTGCCCAGATATTGAGCCAAGAAGGGGGGTTGAATTGGAGTTTTAAAAAAAAATTAACTTTAAAGTGCGGAAATAAAAATTAAGTTTAGAAGGGATAGAGAAATTTGACACAAGGATTTTTATATAGGTTCAGGTGTTAACAAACCCTACTCCTCTCCCCAATCGCAATTGGGAGTTTCACTAACACACTAAGTGTTACAATGGAGTTTTACAAGCTCACTCCCAACTATGGTGTTTCTCACAATGGCTCACACCTAACCTAGTAATCCCTTGTGTTTTGATGGCGCACACAAAAACCAATTCCTTGTGTTTTATAGGCTCACACAAACAACCTTTACCTTGTGTTTTACAAGCTCACACAAACAACCTTTACCTTGTGTTTTACAGGCTCACACAAACAACCTTTCTTTGTGTTTTAGAAGCTCACACAACTAACCCTTACAAGTGTTCTACTCTTAACCCCAAAATACCCAAAGCTCACTTGAGTAAATGATTATAGAGAGAAACACTTACAAATCTTTATTGCTCAATAAATGATGAACAAAAAAAAACTTTTATAGAGAATAAATATCAAATGCACAAAATGACTTACAACAGGGTTTTGATTCAAAATATTTTCAATTCAATTGTTCTTTTGTTCTCCTTGTTCACTATCTTTTTCTGCATGCATAAATGACTTGCATTTATACTTCCATAGCAAATTATAGCCGTTAGAATGCATTTAATATGAAACTAGTCATTGCACTAACCCTAATAATTGCGCCTGACAATTTTCTCTTTCATCTTTCACGGGCGTGACTCTGTTTGTCACGGTCGTGACTGTTCTTCCAAGCCGTGACTGAAGTGGTGACCTTGGCCATGAAGCATTCTAGAAGGTTTTGAAATGTTTGCTCACAGGCATGACATATATCTTCACGGGTGTGACAACCTTCCAAGCTGTGGTCCAAGTGGGGACTTTGGTCGTGAAGCTTTTTGGAAGAATTTGTCATGTCTTTTCACGGGCGTGACATTGCTTTCACGGGCGTGACTTAAATATTCATTCATGGTTTGTTATCTTCCTTCATGGTCGTGAACTTCAAATGTTGGTTTGCTGGCGCTAGCCTTAATCACGGGGGTGACACATAGGGTCACGGACGTGAATCATGCTGCTTCTTCAATTTTATCTTTCAAAGATTAATCCTCCATTCTCCATTCTTGCTATCTTATTTCATACCCTGTTTAATAGACTTAGAAAACAAGTATGTTAAATACATAATTGTTATTTTATTTGTTATCATCAAAATGACGGAAATACCCCTTAAGTTCAACACTAACATAATTACACATGATAAGAATCTCAATATCATGATCTCATCATGATTTCCTTCAGCTATGTTATGTATCAAGGACTTGATTAATTGATTTAAGATCACTTATCAATTCATATATGAAATGAACATCAAATTAATGAAAAAAGCCCTTTTATTAATCAAATAAATTTGTACAATAAGTGCTAAAGGTGATTGCCTTTGGAGCACTCCTCTAACAAAATCATCATTATATAATCCATCATAATTAACCATATCACAAATCATGATTACTTTTACTTTCGATAATTTCTTTATGCCTACAATGTTGGGTTTTGAATAATGAATCATATTCATAAATGCAGCAGAAAAATAAAATTTTCAAAATCCGAAACAAAAAATCATACTTGTGCCATTAAAACTAATTTATATAAACCTACAGGTTAGAAATTATACCTTGTAATTTCTTATTTGTTCTTCAAATCTTCACTTTGTTGGGTTGTAGCAAACCACAACAATCCACACTAAAATGTCTCTAATGATAATCCACACGAAGAATGAAAAAGAAACTATCAAAAGAAATGGTTTGAACAAATTCAAAGTGCTAGCTTTGAAAGTGTTCTTGAGAGAATTTTGTTGTCTTAAAAATATTTTTTTTTACAAAAAATATTTTCATGTCTATTTTTTGCCATTTGATGTCTTTTCTATTTGAATCAAATTCAAAGAAAAGATGTAAAGTCAAAAATGGAGAAAAATGAAATGAATGAATAGTAATTGGCCTTATTAAGGCCAAATTCTGTCGTTAGCCAACGGGAGGCAGGCAGTGGTGTGCTGGGTAGCCCAGCTGGCTCGCTAGGCCCCCTTCAGGCTTGTATGGGTCCATGACCCTCTCGAATGATTTTTCCCATGCGATCTCATCGCAATTCATCTCGAAATAATTCTCTCATATTTTGGATCCTATACAATACCATTTTACTCATTCTCTATATCTTCAATGCATATGACCCATTAGGTTCCTGGTTATGTTGGCCACTTAAATTAACAATTAACACTAAAGGAAATCACCTTTAGCACTTCTTATACAAATTTATTTGATTAATAAAAGGCTTTTTCATTAATTAGATGTTCATTTGATATCTGAATTGATAGTGATCTTAAATCAATTAATGAAGTCCTTGATACATAACATAGCATGAAGGAAATCATGATGAGATAATGATATTGAGATTCTTATAATGTGAAATTATGTTAGTATCAAAATTATCCCTAGACATAGAAATCTTAATCTCGACAGACTAGCACATGTTATACTCATTGATTGGATCAAGTAGTAGATCTCATAATATGTAAACATGTGGATGCTTGCTAAGTTTAGCTAAGTATATTGGATGACTAGCTATGAGAAAATCATATGGATAATCTATTCAAATGTCAATGATAATCTCATCATAGCAATGGTGTAAGTGTAACATCCAGTGACTTAGGCCTCAATTACGCGTGACCGTAGTGACGCGCGCAGGTTCAATCAGAGTCTAAATTTGAACCCATAAAAAATGACTAATAATAAGAGAAAATAATTAAGGGCATTATTATTTGGGAATTAAAAATATTAGTGGTAGAATTAGAAAAAAATAAAATTTTCTATCGACAAAATTGGTATTATGGTAATTGTTGGGGAAAAGTGTGAATATGAAGGGAGATGTGGTAAATATAGAATTTTTCAAAGTTTAAATGTTAATCAAGATTAATTAACTTAATGAACCAATAAAAATTATGATTAATTTTAATTAGTGGGTCCCACTTTTTAATCATAGTATAAAAGTCAAAAAAGGAACAAATTTCTACATTCTTCCATAAGTCATCTTCATCTTCTTTTCTCCTTACTTTTGGCCGTCCATCTCCACTCCCATAAACATCCATTTTTTCCTTTTTCCAGCATATTAAGAATGGGGAAAATGAGTTTTGAGAGAGAAGATTCAATAAATTAAAGAGTTCTTGCCAAAGAGAGCTAAAGAGCAAGAAAGTAGGAAGAAAGAAGATGAGAAAGGGAGAAGAATTGGGGTAGATTCGACCAGCCCTATAACTCTATTAAGGTGAGTTTATTCTTCTTAAATTTAACCTTTTTTCTTCCATTTGAGACCTATAAGGATAATAGATGTGATTAGGTTTGATAGATATAGGTTATGTTGCAAGATTGAACTTAGAAAATTAAGTTTGTGATTAGTTGATGAAAGTGTAGTTAAACTTTGAATTAATGATAATTAATGTAAGTTAATTATTTTGTGGCTCAAAAACTAAAGAAAATATGATCTTAATGGATGAATGAGGGGCTGCCATAATTAAAGAAATTTGGGAAAAATTGAAATTAGCATAGAAGCACAACAATTGGTGATATATTAACTATGATTTGAGTGTTGAGTTAAAGAAAATGAATTGAAAACTAGGATATGGTTTTTGGGAAGCCATGACATGTTATGAGGGAAGTTTAGCCTTAGTACATTTTAGCTCAATTAAGGTATAAAACATATTAGGAGCATTAGATGTAGACATGAAAAATATTGAAAATGGATATTGGAATTGAGATATGGTATGGTTGTGTAGGAAAATCAAATGAACAAGTGAGAGGCCCTCAAGAGGGTGAGAAATGCAAGGAGAAATCTAGCTAATAAGGGAAGAGAAAGAAGGATTAAGGAAAGAACCAAGACTGATTAGGTATGTGCTTCCTTGATAAAAAATCTTGCATGTTGTTAATTTGTATGGAATTATGCATTAAGGTTTGATATGTTTGTGTTTGTGATATGTTATGTGATTTGTTGTGGCTTTTGATATTTTATATGGAAATGAGATGAAATGGTGTAAAATAATTGAGACATATGAATGTAGTTAAAATTTTTAAATTTTAATATCAAAATGAATGCAAATGATGAATGTGGTTGAGAAGTGAATTGATGACCCTGATGTAGGGATTCTAGAACAGTCTTGACTATTTTGAGTATAACTTGAGTTCTGGAATTCCGTTTTGTTTGTTCTTTATTGGAAATGAAAGCTAAGACACATGAATTTAATTTTTATTTAGACCATAAAATCTAATTATGTCTAGATTTTCCTAGAAAAATGAATGAAGTTCAAATCTAGAATCTGTCTAGAAAATTCTGGGCAGAAATTTTTGTGATGAAGCAGTATTCAATTGAACATAACTTTTGATAGAAAACTAGGCTTTGAGTGATTTGTGATGCATTTGAAGGCTAAGATAATAAGATAAAAAGTGTTAGAAGACCATAAGTCCCAATTCCAATTATAAATGGGTTAAAAATGAAGCCCAAAAATAGGTCCGAAATCTACCCTAGGTAAAAACATAAAATATTGGGCTTTTGCATGTGTTGTGATAATTATATGTAATAATTAATGTGAATATTTACGTTAATAATAATTATAAATGTTTAAAAAAATTATTGATGTATGAGATTTTAGTGCAGTAATAATGGGAATAAAGAACAAAAATAAATAAGCATAATTATGATAATTAAATAATATTGTCATTTTTGGAAAATATTGTGAATTAATATAAAAATAGTTAAGCTCTATGACACCTAATCTAGAACTAGAATAGAGAATAGTTTGACATTTCAATAAGGGAATTTTAGTCATTCGGTGCTATATACAAAAGCTGGTAATGACAAATTTATAAATGCGCTCGGCGCAAAATTATTAAGTTGGTAATGACATTATTATAAACGCGCTCGATGCAATATTACAAAAGCCGAAAATGACAACCCCGTTATTCCTATTAGTTAGTTTGGTTATAGGTGTTATGGGCACAACAAAGAAAAATGAAAAAAATAATTATAATGTTAAAGTATGTCATTTTACTAATGTTGTATGAATTAAATTTGTTAACTATTACATGTTGAATGAAATTTATTTGATTTTATATAATTATTTATTTTATACCTTATTTATTAAATGGTTAATTAATATGAAATAAAATATGTGTATGTAAAAGTTTTATCATTGAAGCACCACTAAGCTAGTAGCTTAGCACTGGTGGTTTCCTTTCACACAGGTTTTAGAAGGGTAGCCGTAGACAATAGGATTGTCAGAGGAAGAAGGGTACTCGAAAGGAAGCAACAAAAGTTTTGGTTTCTTTTTTTGGTATATTTTATCAAAACTTTTGTAAATTAAATTATAGTTTTATTTCCTATAGTGTATATTATAGACATGAATTATAATGTAAATTAAGGTACTTTATAAATAAATCAAATTTTAAATATTTGTACTTGTAATAATTTTTATTTCAATGTCTGCAATATTTTCGTAAAAAAAAAAAATTTACTTCACTTCATTACATTTATAAAACAGGAAGATGGGTACTACTCACTTACCTTGTTGAACTACAGTGGGGTATGGAGGTGTTTCAATCTTTGGTATCAGAGCTATAGGTTTAGACGGTTCTTACTTAGTGGGGATAGGAAGATAAGTGCATGTTTTCAGCATTTGTATTGTTTTAAGCTGCTATATTCTAATAAGGGACCCTTTTCTGACAATATAGGTTTTAATGGATACGGAATCAAGGGGAAGTCACGAAGAGCAGAAGGGTGATAATATAGCTAATTCGGCTACTCATAGACAGTCAACATCAAATAGAGCTTCAGAGCCAAGTTTGATAGCTCCACAACATGCTGAAGAACAAATTGGTACCCCTTATGCAACAGATGACTACTTTGTTACAGCAGATAGTACAAGTTATGCCACCACCAACTCCGCCACCTCCCCCACCGCAACTAAAACCCTAGATTGATAAATTAAGATAATATGGGGCTACAAATTTTATAGCCAAGAAAGAGGATGACCCAGCCATAGCAGAATTTTGGTTAGAAAAGATAGAACTGGTTTTTGAGGAGCTGCAATGACCAGAGGAGTACAAGGTCAGATACGCAGTGTCCCTCCTTCAAGAGCATGCCTATGACTGGTGGAAATTGGTGTTAGTGAAACCTCAGACTCCGAACCCTCAGACATGGGATTTCTTTATGGCGGAGTTTAAAAAGAAATATGTGCCAAGAATTTATGTGGATGAGAAAAAGCGAGCATTTCTAAATTTGAAGCAGAGGGGTATGACAGTAGCTGAGTATGAGATAGAGTTCACTAGGCTGAGCAAGTATGCAATAGGGATTATTGGAGATGAAGTTGACAAATGTCGTAGATTTAAAGATGGCCTTGATGAGGATATTGGATATTTAGTGGCTTCCCACCAGCATACAGATTTTGCTATGCTAGTGTCCTCTACCATTAGTGTTGAAAGAAGGAAAAAGCTGAAGACAGAAGATTTCTTCAAGAAATCGACAACTAGTATGGCCCAGACATCTGGTAGGAAAGAGCAGATAGTACCCAGACCATTTCAGTCATGGGTTGCTGGGCAAACATTTTCTGGTAGGCGGAATCAGCATTTTAGACCCGTAGCATCATCTGCTAGTTCACCAACATCATTTCCCAAAAGTCCAGCTCCAGCTATGTGTCAGCATTGTGGTAGATCTCATACAGAAGAGTGTTGGTGGTTGAATGAGGCATGTTTGAGATGTGGAGCTACTGACCATATGAAGAGGGATTGTCCCATACTTGGTACAAGCAGTATGGCTCCAACAGAGACTATGGCACCGGTACAGAGCTGTGGTAGAGGTCGAGGCTAGTTTAGAGGTGGTCGTACCAGACAGAGTCAGGGGGTATCAGAGACAGTTGACAGACCCGGAGGTAGTAGAGCTCCAGCTCGGGTATATGTGATAAGAGCTCGTGAGGACCAGGATGCACCACACATCATAGTTAGTAAACTTTCCTTATTTGATTTTGATTTACATGCATTGATAGATCTTGGTTCCACGCATTCATACATAAGCACAGCTGCACTTAAACAAGTGAACATGATACCTATGACCTTAGAATATTAAATAGTTGTGACTAATCCGCTGGGACATGGTGTGAAAGTGAATCAGATTTATAGAAACAGTTCAATAGTAGTTCAGGGTAGAGAATTTTCGGCAGACTTAATATAATTACCTTTTCATGAATTTGATGCTATTTTGGGTATGGATTGGTTGACAAAGCATGAAGCTATAGTCGACTGTCGATCTAGAAAAGTTATATTTAAAATTCCCAGGTAGGATGACACTATCATTCAAGGTGAAGGTCAAACATGTTTGACCAATGTTATTTATGCATTAAAAGCTCGAAACTACATTAGGAAGGGATGTAGGCATACTTGGCCCATGTGATAGATACCAGGAAGGGGAGCCCAGAACTCAAGGACATCCCTACAGTGTGTGAGTTCCCAGATGTGTTTCCTGAAGATTTGCCAGGGTTACCACCAGTTAGGGAGATAGAGTTTTCTATTGATGTGATTCCTGGTACAACCCCGATATCAATTACTCCTCATACAATGACACCTGTAGAATTAAAAGAGTTGAAGGTTCAATTATAGGAATTGCTAGACAAAGGGTTCATAAGACCCAATGTGTCACCATGGGGTGCTCCGGTGTTGTTTGTGAAAAAGAAAGATGTTAAGATTATGTATTGATTACTGACAATTGAACAAGGTGATGATTAAAAATAAATACCCATTACCTAGAATTCATGATTTGTTTGATCAATTAAAGGGAGCATGAGTATTCTCTAAGATTGATCTAAGATCCGGGTATCACCAACTAAAAATCAAAGAATCAGATGTGTCCAAAATAGCCTTCAGGACTCGATCTGGCTACTATGAGTTATTGGTTATGTCATTCGGCTTAATGAATGCACCAGTTTTAGGCTTACCTTGATCAATTTGTGGTAGTTTTTATAAACGATATCCTGGAGTATTCGGGGGATAAGGGAGAACATGACAGACATCTCAAAATAGTACTTCAGACTTTGAGGGAAAATTGATTGTATGCAAAGCTATCAAAATGTGAATTTTGGTTGGAAAAAGTAGGATTCTAAGACATATTGTGTCAGTTGATGGAATCTGTGTGGATCCTAGCAAAATAGAAGTAATTTTAAGTTGGAAGCCGCCCCGCAATGTGACAGAAGTTCGGAGTTTCCTTGGATTAGCTGGCTACTATAGAAGGTTTGTGAAGGGATTTTCAAGTATAGCCACACTAATTACCAAGTTGCTCAGAAAAGAAACTAAGTTTGAGTGGACACGGTGTTAGGCAAGTTTTGAGAAACTAAAAGTCATGTTAACTGAAGCACCTATTTTGACCCAACCTACTCCAGGGAAAGATTTTGTGATATACAGTGATGCCTCTCATAATGGGCTAGGTTGTGTACTAATGCAAGAAGGTAAAGTAGTTGCTTATGCATCTAGGCAATTGAAGCCTCATAAGCTAAATTACCCTACTCATGATTTGGAGTTGGCAGTAATAGTGTTTGCTTTAAAAATATGGTGACAATATTTGTATGGCGAGCGGTGCTACATATACACAGATTATAAGAGCCTCAAATACTTGCCCACGCAAAAGGAGTTGAAGTTAAGGCAAATACACTAGTTGGAGTTAATTAAGGATTATAATTGTATTATTGATTAATAGCCAGACAAAGCCAATGTAGTAACTGATGCCTTAAGTAGAAAAACACTGGTAGGTATAGTTTAAAATTTCCTTAATTATAATATAATATATAGAAATTAATAATAAATTAAAAATTAGACTCATAATTTATTTTGGCTGAGTTATGGGTTCAACCTACTTTAAGGCAACAAGTGAGAGAAGCTCAGAGGCAAGATCAGAAATTGATGATAATTACTGAAGCAGTTAAAAAGGGGGAGAGACCTGAATTTAAGATTGAAGATTATGGAAGCATAAGTTATAAAGGAAGGTTGTATGTGGCAAATGAAAGAGGATTAAAACAAATAATTCTAAAAGAGGCACATAATACAACTTATTCTATGCATCCATGAAGCAATAAAATGTATCAAGACTTGAAGACTCGTTATTGATGGCCAAGAATGAAAAAAGATATTGTGGAATACAATACAATATACTTGACATGCCAACAAGTGAAAGCAGAGCAACAGGTACATCTGGATTGTTGCAGTCTATTGCAATTCCAAAATGGAAATGGGAAAGGATTACAATAGATTATGTATCTAGTTTACCTTTGACGCAAAAGAAGCATGATGTTGTATGGTTAATTGTTGACAAACTTACCAAATCGGCCCACTTTCTTCCAGCTCGGATGGATTATTCATTGAACCAGTTAGTAGAAATATATGTTAATGAGATAATTCAACTGCACGGGGTGCTAGTATCTATTATTTCTGATCGAAGTCCACGGTTCACATCAAAATTTTGGAAAAGTCTACAGCAAGCATTGGGGACCTGACTTACTTTTAGTACAACATTTCACCCACAAACATATGGGCAATCCGAATGAGTTATTCAATTGCTAGAAGATATGCTTAGAAGTTATGTAATTGACTTTGACAGTAGCTAGGATAAGTACCTATCATTGATGGAATTTGCATACAACAATAGCTATCAAACTAGTCTCGGCATGGCACCATATGAAGCTTTGTATGGAAGGAGATGTAGGACATCGTTATGCTGGATAGAACTTGGTGAAAAGAAGTTAATGGGGCCAGAATTAGTGCAACAGATGGAGGAGAAGGTGAAATTAATTCAAGATCAATCAAAAGCTGCAACTGATTGACAAAAATTCAATGTCGATTTGAAGAGGAAAGACATTGAATATGCTATTGGAGACAAGGTATTTTTGAAAGTTTCACCTTAAAGGAAAGCACTTCATTTTGGTAAAAAAGGGAAACTGAGTCCTAGATTTATTGGAACATATGAAATACTTGAACGTTTGGATCCAGCGGCTTACCGGTTGGCCTCACCACCAGAATTGGATAAGATCCACAATATGTTTAATGTCTCATTGTTAAGGAGATACAGATTAGATCCAGCACATGTAATTCCAGTGGAATCAATAGAGGTACAACCAGACTTGACCTATGTAGAAGAGCCGGTGAAAATCATAGCTCGAGAAGTCAATGAACTACGAAAGAAGAAGGTACCAATGGTAAAGGTCCTATGGCGCAATCATGTAGTAGAAGAAGCCACTTGGGAGAGTGAAGAAATGATGAGAACTCAGTTTCCTCAGCTATTCAGCTCCAACTAATCAGGTAAATTTTGAGGACGAAATTTTCTTAAGGGGGAGAGAATTGTAACATCCAGTGATATAGGCCTCGATTACGCGTGATCGTAGTGAGGCGCGTAGGTTCAATTGAAGTCTAAATTTGAACCCATAAAAAATGACTAATAATAAGGAAAAATAATTAAGGGTATTATTATTTGGGAATTAAAAATATTAGTGGTAGAATTAGAAAAAAATAAAATTTCCTATGGACAAAATTGGTATTATGCCAATTGTTGGGGGAAAAAATGTGAATATGGAGGGAGATGTGGTAAATATGCAATTTTTCAAAGTTTAAATGTTAATCAAGATTAATTAACTTAATGAACCAATAAGAATTAGGATTAATTTTAATTAGTGGGTCCCACTCCTTAATCATAGTATAAAAGTCAAGAAGAACAAATTTCTACATTCTTCCATAAGTCATCTTCATCTTCTTTTCTCCTTACTTTTGGTCGTCCATCTCCACTCCCATAAACCTCCATTTTTTCCTTTTTCCAGCATATTGAGAATGGGGAAAATGAGTTTTGAGAGAGAAGATTCAATAAATTAAAGAGTTCTTGCCAAAGAGAGGTAAAGAGCAAGAAAGTAGGAAGAAAGAAGAAGAGAAATGGAGAAGAATTGGGGCCGATTCGACCAGCCCTATAACTCTATTAAGGCGAGTTTATTCTTCTTAAATTTAACCTTTTTCCGTCCATTTGAGATCTATAAGGATGATAGATGTGATTAGGTTTGATAGATATAGGTTATGTTGCAAGATTGAACTTAGAAAATTAAGTTTGTGATTAGTTGATGAAAGTGTAGTTAAACTTTGAA
Organism: Triadica sebifera; assembly: GCA_023653625.1. Lineage (NCBI taxonomy): Eukaryota > Viridiplantae > Streptophyta > Magnoliopsida > Malpighiales > Euphorbiaceae > Triadica > Triadica sebifera. Next base: position 12,655,412 of record CM042900.1, read on the forward strand.
TTAATGATAATTGATGTTAGTTAATTATTTTATGGATTAAAATTTAAAGAAAATACGTTGTTAATGGATGAATGAGGGGCTGCCATAATTAAAGAAATTTGGAAAAAAAATGAAATTAGAATAGAAGCACAACAATTGGTGATACATTAACTATGATTTGAGTGTTGAATTAAAGAAAATGAATTGGGAACTAGGATATGGTTTTTGGGCAGCCATGACATATTAAGAGGGAAGTTTAGCCTTAATACATTTTTGCTCAATTAAGTTATAAAACATATTAGGAGCATTAGAATATTATGTAGACATAAAAACCATTGAAAATGGATATTGGAATTGAGATATGGTATGGTTGTGTAGGAAAATCAAATGAACAAGTGAGAGGCCCTCAAGAGGGTGACAAAGGCAAGGAGAAAGCTAGGTAATAAGGGAAGATAAAGAAAGATTAAGGGAAGAACCAAGGCTGATTAGGTATGTGCTTCATTGATAAAAATCTTGCATGTTGTTAATATGTATGGAATTATGCATTAAGGTTTGATATGTTTGTGTTTGTGATATGTTATGTGATTTGATGTGGCTTTTGATATTTTATATGGAAATTTTGGCCTTAATTAGGCCAATTATGGCCATTAAGCACATTCATTATTCATTCAATTCCCTATTCTCTATTTTTGACTTTTGATATTTTCTTTGAATTTCATTGAAATAGAAAAGACATCAAATGACAGAAAATAGACATGAAAATGAAAAAAATATTTTTAAGATACAATAAAATTCTCTCAAGAACACTTTCAGAGCTAGCGGGTTGAATTAGTTCAAACCATTTCTTTTGATAGTTTCTTCTTCATTCTTCATGTGGATTATCATTAGATACATCCTAATGTAGATTGTTGTAGTTTGCTACAACCTAACAAAGTGAAGATTTGAATATCAAATAAGAAATTGCAAGGTATAAATTCTAACCTCTATATTTATATAAATTAGTTTTAATGGCACAAATATGATCTTTTGTTTCGGGTATTAAAAATTTTATTTTTTCGCTGCGTTTATAAATACGATTCATTCTTCAAAACCCAACAGTAGTATCAGAGCCCTCTTGTATCTATTAAAATTTAATTTTAATTGAAAGTGCAATGAGATTGCATGTTTTTTTATGATTTTAGATCAATAGGTTTTGAAAAATTGAAATTAATTTGTAAAATATGTTTTACACATTTTTCTTTCTCTAATATGATCATGGGATAATTAAGTATGATTATTTTGATTGAAAAATGATTTGAATGTGAATCAAATAATTAATTTCGGATTTATTTAAAAAATGTCTAAATTTGCCTTGTTTATGAACATGTGTTGTTGTTTGGCTTAATTAATGGGGGTTGTTTTTTTTTTTTTTTTGTAATCTGATTATGAAAAACATTATTTAGACATATTGAGAATGTTTTTATGCCTATGGAAGTATCTAATAATTAATTAAAAATTATTTTAATTAAGTTTTCAAACAAATACAAAAAGGGACTGTTTTATCATACTCGGTGGGACTATTTTGTTTTATTTTTTTTGTATGTGTTTATTTTGTTTCCAGAACCTTGAAATATTTTTTTATGTGATTAGAAATATGTTATTTTGATATTAGATACATGCGAAAATTATAGATGTCGAATGAGTCGTTTTGAGTGTCTAAGTGTGTTGGTTCATTTGTCTTAGTAATTTTGGCTTGTACCAAAAATATTTTGATGAACTTAAGCTAACCTAAAGATGATTAGAATGATGATTTGAAGTTCTGGAAATTTTTAGAGTTTTTAGAAATTAATTTTGAATTAATTTAAGTTGAGCAATTGTAATTCTTGTATAAGTAGAAATTGGTATGTATATTAAGATTAAATTGTTTAATTTTAACATCATAATATTCTAATTTTAAGGAGAATTAATTTTGAATTAATTATGGAAACATGAAATTTAATTTAATTTGATTAAATATTAAATTTTACTTTAAAATGACATACAAAATTAAATTAATCGAAAGAACACAAGTAAGCAATTTCGGTTCAAACATTGAATTGATTTACAAATTGAAATCCAAAATTGTCATTTTTTATTTTATGCATTAGAGAATCCATGTTAGGGGTGTATGAAAAGACATGATGGATGATTATGGACTTACGCCCAACGTGATTGAACATTCATAGAATTGCTTTGTTTATGGTAAATAGAGTCTGTGTGTTGCTACCTCTCTTTTTTTCTTATGTATTTCTCTTCTCATATTACTCCCCTCAAATGTAAATTGAGATTTTCTATACTTTGAAATATGTAATTATATTACATAGGATTATGATAGAATGAAAATACAAAGGAGGAAGGAGCAAACGAGATGGTACTATAAACAAGAAGACTTAGAAATAGGAATTTAATTTCTATTTTGGTTTGTAAATACATGCATATACCTATATAAAACCTACTCAATTTCTCTTTGGCTCAAAAGATTGACTTTAGTATGTCCATAATCATATCATATAATTAATGTAACTATCTTTATATATCTATGTGATAAATGTATGATATATAAAAGTATGAAATAATAACTTGATGAGACTTTGTAACACCCTCTTACCCCACTGTAGTTCAGCAAGGTAAATGAGTATTACCTATCTAACTGTTTTTATAAATGTAATGAAGTGAAGTAATTTTTTTCTTTTACAAAAATATTGCAGACACTGAAATAAAAATTATTACAAGTGCAAATATTCGAAATTTTATTTATTTTTTAAGTACCTTAATTTACATTATAATTCATGTCTTTAATACACACTAAAGGAAATAAAACCATAATTTAATTTACAAAATTTTGATAAAATATACCAAAAAAAGAAACCAAAGCTTTTGCTGCTTTCTTTCGGGTACCCTTCTTCCTCTGACAATTTTATTATCTACAGCTACCCTTCTGAAACCTGCACGAGAGAAAATCACCTGTGCTAAATACTAGCTTAGTGGTGCTTCAATGATAAAAATTTTACATACACATATTTTCTTTCATATTAATTAACCATTTAATAAATAAGGCATAAAATAAAGAATTATATAAAATCAAATAAATTTCATTCAACATGTAATAGTTAACAAATTTAATTCATACAACATTAGCAAAATGACATACTTTAACATTATTATTATTTTTCATTTTTCTTTATAATGCCCATAACACTTATAACTGAACTAACTAATAGGAATAACGAGGTTGTCATTTCCGGCATTCATAATATTGCGCCGATTGCCTTTATAATAATGTCATTACTGGCTTAATAATTTTGCGCCGAGCACATTTACAAATTTGCCTTTACCGGTTTTTATATTTGGCACCAAGTGCCTAAAATTCCCTGATTGACATGTCAAACTATTCTCTTTTCTAGTTCTAGATTAGGTGTGATAGGGCTTAACTATTTTTATATTAATTCATATTAGTTTCCAAAAATGGCAATATTATTCAATTATCATAATTATGCTTATTTATTTTTATTATTTATTTCCATTATTATTGCACTAAAATCTCATACATAAATAATTTTTCTAAATATTTATAATTATCATTAAAGTAAATATTCACATTAATTATTACATATAATTATCACAACACATGCAAAAGCCCAATATTTTATGTTTTTACCTATGGCAGATTTTGAACCTATTTTTAGGCTTCCTTTTTAGCCCATTTATAATTTGAATTGGGAGTTCTAGTCTTCTAAAATATTTTATCTTATTGTCCTATCTTTCAGACGCATCAAAAATCATTCAAATCCCAGTTTTATATCAAAAGTTATGATCAATTGAACACTGCATCATCACAGAAATTTCTGCCCAGAATTTTCTGGAGAGATTCTAGGTTTGAATTTCATGTATTTTTCTGGAAAAATATATACATAATTAGATTTTATGGTCTAAATAAAAATTAAAGCCCTGTGCTTGGCTTTCATTTCCAATAAGTGTCATACAAAACGGAATTCCAGGACTCAAGTTATACTTAAAATAGTCAAGACTATTCCAGAATCCCTACAGCAGGGTCATCAATCCACTTTTCTACCACATTCATCATTTTCATTCATTTTGATACTAAAATTTCCAGATTTTAACTACATGCATATGTATCAGTTATTTTATACCATTTGATCCCATTTCCATATAAAATATCAAAAGCCACAACAAAATCACATAACATATCACAAACACAAATATATCAAACCTTAATACATAATTCCATACATATTAACAACATGCAAGATTTTTATCAATGAAACACATACCTAACCAGCCTTGGTTATTCCCTTAATCCTTCTTTCTCTTCCCTTATTAGCTAGCTTTCTCCTTGCCTTTCTCACCCTTTTAAGGGTCTCTCACTTGTTCATTTATTTTACCTACACAACCATACCATATCTCAATTCCAATATCCATTTTTCATGCTTTTCATGTCTACAAAATATTCTAATGCTCCTAATAATTTTTACACCTTAATTGAGCTAAAATGTACTAAAGTTAAACTTCCTTCTTCATATTTCATGGCTGCCTAAAAACCATATTCTAGTTCCCAATTCATTTTCTTCAATTCAACACTCAAATCATAGTTAATCTATCACCAATTGTTGTGCTTCTATGCTAATTTCAATTTTTCCCAAATTTCTTTAATTATGGCAGCCCCTCATTCATCCTTTAACATCATTTTTTTCTTTAGTTTTTAAGCCATAAAATAATTAACTAACATCAATTATCATTAATTCAAAGTTTAACGACACTTTCATCAACTAATCACAAACTTAATTTTCTAAGTTCAATCTTGCAACGTATCCTATATCTATCAAACCTAAACACATCTATCATCCTTATAGGTCTTAAATGGAAGGAAAAATGTTGAATTCTGGAAGAATAAACTCACTTTAAGGATCCTCCAAGTGGACCAAAATTCTGTCCCAACTCCTCTCCCTTTTTCTTCTTCTTTCTTCCTTCCTTCTTTCTCCTTTGCTCCTTTTATGGAAAGAACTCCTTTATTCAAAATTTTCCTCTATCAGAACTATTTTTTTTCCTCACTTTTTCAAGGTGTAGCTGAAGCAAAAATGGAGGTTTTGGCTAAGGAAGGGGACGATAAAGAGAGGAGAAAAGATGAAGACGAAGATGACTTATGGAAGAATGTAGAATTTTGTTCTTCTTTTTGACTTTTTATACTTTGATTAAAGTGTGGGTCCCACTAATTAAAATTAATCATAATTCTCATTGGTTCATTAAGTTAATTTATCTTAATTAACATTTAAACTTTGAGAAATTCCATATTTACCAAATCTTCCTCTATATTCACACTTTTTCCCCAAACAATTGCCATAATACCGATTTTGTCCATAATAAATTTTATTTTTTTCTAATTCTACCACTAATATTTTTAATTCTCAAATGATAATATCTTTAATTATTTTTCCTTATTATTAGTCATTTTTAATGGGTTCAAATTTAGACTCCGATTGAACTTGTGCGCCTCACTACGGTCAAGCGTAATAGGGGCCTAAATCACTGGATGTTACAGACTTAGCAAAGAAATTCCTCGCTAAATAAACAATTATGTCTTATGCCTTCCATTAATGTGGGGAGAACCAGATTTCTTCTAGAGTTAAGGTTCTTAAGTAGCCTCAAGCTCACTCTATAAGAATATGTTCAAACCATTGAAATTAGATTTCACGATTAATGGGTTAGACTTAACCGATATTATTAACTTGTTATATTTGTGCCAAGGTTAATGAGTATTGGAGGTGGAATTGGGTTTGTATACCTGAGCTGTACACATACAAGAGTTGATAGCCCAATGTATGTACACACATCAATAAGTTGATAGTACATGATTCTACAGATGCATGAATAATGCAATTGGTATGAATTAGATACCTACCAACCAAACTAAGGATAGCTTGTTGAGTTGCCTCAAGGTTATTCTTAGCTAGTTGGATATTGACCCACTAAGAGAACTTCCATATAAGTTCTCTCGGGTTCATAGTAAGGGCTATGGATTCGCAACAAAATAGTGGGAGTCATAATGCAATTTATTAAAGACCTAATAAACATGCATTTTATGTACATTCTAACATGTTCTATTTTACATCTAGGTTGCTAGAATCATCATCATAACAAGTGTGAATTTGCAATCACTAATGGAATCAAATAAGTTGACTGGGCCTAATTTTTTGGATTGGCTAAGGAATTTGAGAATAGTTCTCAAATCTGAAAAGATTGGCTATATCCTAGATGAGGCACTCCCCAATCCCCCTGCTGCTAATGCTTCTAAAGATGTTCAGAAGGCATATCAAAAGCATCTCAATGATAGTGAGATGGCAAGCTGCATTATGCTTGCTACTATGTTAGCTGAGTTGCAAAAGTAGCATAAGGCTATGGATGTAAATTCCGTAGTATACCATCTAGGAGAGCCTTTTAATGAGCAAGCATGTTCCTAAAGGTTTGAAACTTTGAGGTTGCTCTTCTGCACTAAGATGGTTGAGGGGACATCTCCAGTGCAATATGCATTGAAGATGAATGGCTATATTGGGAGGTGGGCCACCCAATCAAGGAGTGTAACATATGCTAGTCTATCCGGATTAACAATGTCCCATCTTATTAATCCTATAACTAGAGATATTTTTGATACTAACATAATTATACATGATAAAAATCTCAATATCATGATTTCATCATGATTTCCTTCATGCTATGTTATGCATCAAGGACTTCATTAATTGATTTAAGATCACAATCAATTCATATATCAAATGAACACCAAATTAACTAAAAAGCCTTTTATTAATCAAATAAAATTGTACAATAAGTGCTAAAGCTGATTGTCTTTAGAGCACTCATCTAACGCAAAGACCATCAAATCATTGGTAGTAAATGGGTGTTGAGAAATAAGTTAGATGAATAAGGTTCAATAACTATGAATAAAGCTAGGTTACTTGCCAAAGGTTATAATCAAGGAGAAGGTATAGACTATGATGAAACCTATGCTCTTGTAGCTAGATTAGAAGCCATAAGAATAATTTTAGCATTTGCATGCCATATGAATTTAAAACTTTTGAAATGGATGTCAAAAGTGCATTTTTAAATGGTTTTATAGAAGAGGAAGTATATGTAGAAGAACCTCTGGGTTTTGAAAGCCATAACTTGCCTAATCTTGTTTTTAAACATTCAAAAGTCTTGTATGGATTAAAACAAGCTCTAAGAGCTTGGTATGAAAGACTAAGTTCTTTTCTTTTAGAAAATAATTTTTCAAAATGACATGTTGATACAACCTTGTTTATTAAAAGCATAAGCATGACATTTCAATTGTTCAAATTTATGTTGATGATATCATATTTGGGTCTACTAATGAATTGCCAAGAATTTGCTAAGTGTATGACTACAAAATTTGAAATGAGCATGATGGGCGAACTTAAGTTCTTTCTTGGTCTACAAATCAAGAAAAGTAATGAGGGCATATTCATCAACCAATCCAAGTATAACAAAGAGTTAATCAAGAAATTTGGAATGGAAGGATGCAAAAATGTTAAGACTCCTATGAGCACATCAAGAAAATTAGACAAAGATGAGAAGGAGAAGAGCATAAATGAACAGCTCTATAGAGGTATGATCAGATCACTTTTATACCTTACTGCCTTTAGGCCTGATATAATGTATAGTGTATGCTTATGTGATGGATTTCAATCTTGCCCTAAAGATTCACATTTGAATGTTGTATAAAGGATATTAAAATACTTAAATGGCAAATTGCAACTAGGCTTATGGTATCCTAGAAATTCATCTTTCCATATCATGCGATATTTGGATGCAGATTATGCTGGTAGTCTTTTGGATAGAAAGAGTACCTCAGGCACTTGTCACTTTATTGGTGAATGCCTAGTTTTTTTGTTTAGCAAGAAATAAGTTTGGACCATATACCCATCAAATGTGACAATACTATTGCCATCAACCAATCTAAGAATCCCATTCAACACTCTAGAAGCAATATTCAAGATATCCTTAAGTATCTCAAGTCTAAGGATACTTGCACCATTGCAATGATGCGACTATCATTGACATTTGAATAGATTATCCATATGATTGTCTCATAGTTAGTCATCCAATGTACTTAGCTACACTTAGTAAGCATCCACATGTTAACTCTGAACATCTCATGTTTATAGATTATGAGATCTACTACTCGATCCAATCAAGGAGTGTAACATGTGCTAGTCTGTCTGGATTAATAATGTCCCATCTCATTAATCCTATGACTATGGATAATTTTGATACTAACATAATTACACATGATAAGAATCTCAATATCATGATCTCGTCATGATTTTCTTCATGCTATGTTATGTATCAAGGACTTCATTAATTGATTTAAGATCACTTATCAATTCTTATATCAAATGAACATCAAATTAATGAAAAAGCCTTTTATCAATCAAATAAATTTATACAATAAGTGCTAAAGGTGATTGCCTTTAGAGTACTCCTCTAACATGTCACACCCGTGAAAAGCCATTTTCATGCCTATGACTATTTAATGTCACAATCGTGACTCATTTTATCTTCCATTTCATGGCTTGAGCACCCCTTTAGCAAACCGTGACCTTGATGATTCCCGTCTGTGACTAGTTATTCATGACCGTGAATCTATCGACTATAAAATGAAATTTTCTATCTTTTCTCATTTCCATCTCTACAAATTCTATTATTTGCCACTCCCATTCAATATTTCTCACAAAATATGGCCTCTACAATTACTTTTCCCTCTATAAAACTCTCTCAAAACCCTTTTTCTTTAAAGAATCACAAGTTTCTCAAGGGTTTCAACCTTTATTTTGGAAATTTCTTCTCTTCCTTTGTTCAAAGCTATCAAAATGGAATCTAGTTCTTCCAAGGGGACTAAGAAGAAATCACATACTTTGAAATGCTACACCGATTACCTACTCAATGTCATTCCAGACCATTGCCATCCATGTTATGTCGTTCTCAAGAAATAACCTATACTTTCATCACAATCATTTGAGTGGAGTTGTATCAAGACACTTGGTCTTGAACGAGCATGATTGGACAATTACAGGTGTGTCACCTCAGAGAGTTTGTTGACATATATCGTCCAATGCTAAAGGAACCCACTCTCAAGTTCCCTAGCACGTTGCAGGTCTCACCCACTGGAACTGTCAAATTCAAGCTATGCAAGCATGCTAGCACTCTCACTACAGTGGAATTTGGCACAAGTTTCATGCTTCCTTCCAATGGCATCCTCAACGAGAGCGAAGTTGAATTCTATGCTCCTCCATTTTGGACACATTTTGGCTCGGAATGCAGCTGGGATGTGAAAAAGACAAAGAACCCATTTTTTGTCTCCTGTGCATAAGTATATACATAGGTTTCGCACCTATAGTATATTTGCTTGAGGAGATAGCAATGGGGCTATCAGAAAATCGAAGCTCTTTTTATTGGAAATGGCACGAAGAGAACTGTCCGTAGCCTTGTCACGATGGTTCGCAAATCACCTCCTCTCCATCGCAACGAAGCCATCAAGAGATATTTTGATTGGTGAATATGTGACTCACCTGGCCATTGAGCTAGGTTATTTAAAACTAGATGAACACATCTACACCCTCATTCCAGCACATCCAGGAGACTGACTCGATGTCAAGTCCTTTATAAAAATGGGAGTGGTTGTCCGTATTATTCATGAAGGGAATGTCCACTGCCATTTCACCACTGCAGCTGGTGAAATTGATTGGGAGGACAATGACTCTAACACGTTCAAATCTGGCCTCCATTATGTCCAGCAATGAAAGTGAGCCCGTGACGAGACATCAACACTGGCGATAGCTGATGATGTTGGTTAGTCATTGGCCTCTACCGTTTCCACTTTGGCACAATAGCTGGTTGATCTTATAGCACCTCGCCTCAACATGATTTAGGTTTCCATCAATGAGAGATCGAAAAACCTTAAAGACTTTATGGAGTCTCATATGGATAGCCTCGAGGCAGAGGTAGCATGCCTTAGGGATGTTTTGTCAAGCTTGAAGCCTACCTAGAGTCCTAGTTTTCTTGTAGTAGTTTTACTTTTGCTGTTATAGGACTTTATCGTTATACATTTTAATTTCAATGTGATCCTTCTCCTTTAATTTTAATACAATCATCTTATTGATATTTTAACATTTTGGTGATGAAAAAAGGAGGAGAAACTAACATATATGTGATCTATACATGAATATGATTATGCAATATGTAATGTGTGGTATGAAATATGCAAACTAAGATATACCTTGCATATACCTTATTAGTTTGCAAATACCTTTGCTATATTTCTTTCAAATCTTGCACTTTCTTATTTTATCTTAAGCACGTTTTGAAAGGGAGACTTCTCAAAAGCAAATATTGCTAGATTATTTGTCACCATTAAAAAGGGGGAGATTGTTGAACCTTAAGGGGTATTTCTATCATTTTGATAATAACAAATAAAATAACAATAATGTATTTAACAATATTTATACTCTAAGTTTGTTAAACATGAAATACTTTAATTAGAACATGAAGCAAGACTGAAAGACAACTTTTGAAGATAAAAATCAAAGAAATAGCAAAGCCATGCCTGTGACTACTAATGTCACAGTCATGAATATAACTGAGCACCAACTCTTCACCATTCAAATTTCAGGGCCACGAAGGATCAAACCAATGGTGAATGACCAAACAACTCACGCCTATGACCAAACATGTCAAATTATTCCAGAGAGCTTCACGGCTAGAGTCACCACTTAGACCACGGCTTGGAAGAATATTCACACTCGTGAAAGTATTAGTCACGCCTGTGAATAAACACTTCCAATTCTTCTAGAGAGCTTCACGACCATATTCACCATGTGGACCCCGGCTTGGAAGAACATTCACAACCGTGACACATATAGTCACGCCCATGAACGAGGATAGAGAAACATGTTAGGTGTAAATTAAGAGTTGGTTCAATGACTATTTTCGCATTAAAGGCACGCAAGCGGTGATAATTCACAGAAGGAGTATAAATGCAAGTCATTTATGAATCCCAACAAGAAGAACAACAATTACTTTACGTCTTGAATCTTGTTGTAACCTTATGCATTAATTGTTTCTCAACAAACCTCTCTTTCTTGTGAAAAACCTAATTGCTCATAACTTCTGAGCATTATAGGTTGGTAAGTGTTTTCATTGTAATCAATTACTCAAAAGTGAGTTTGGGTATATTGGGTCAGGAGTGAAACACTAGTAAGGGCTTATTGTGTGAGCCATAAAACACAAGGAATTGGTTTTTGTGTGAGCCATTGAAAAACACAGGGGAATTTCTAGGTTAGGTGTTAGCCATTCAGAAAAACACCATAGCTGGGAGTGAGCTTAAAAAACTCCATTGTAACACTTAGTGTGTTAGTGAAATACCCAATCAAGATTGGGGAGAGGAGTAGGGTTTGTTAATACCTGAACCTCTATAAATCATGTGGGTGATATCTCTCCTTCCTTACTCTATTTTATTTATTCCACATTTTCAATTAAGCAATTTTTTATTTGCTAACCAATTCAACCCCCTTCTTGGTTCATTGTCTGGTCAACAAAACAAAAGGTGTTTTGTTTCAAAGCATGTTTTCTTCTTTTAGCTTAGAGAAAGAGTTTCCTCTAAAAGAAGATAGCGGGAGCAATATTGAACTTGTTGAAGTTTAAGATGCTCAAGCATATGCAAGTCAACTGACAGAACCCGAATTTATTGCTCATAGAGATGAAGTAACAACTACACCTTCTAGAACATAAGAACTTTGTAGATCAAGTAGGATACACATGGTTCTTGATGAGCCTACTACTTACGAAGAAGTTCTAAATTGTTCAAAACCTGATAGATGGCTAAAGCCATGAAGTCAAAGATGGATTCCATGTATGAAAACTAAGTATAGACTTTGGTTGACCCACTTGAAGGGATTAAACCCATTGGGTGCAAATGGGTCTTTAAGAAGAAGACCGACACTAAAGATAATGCAGTTACTTATAAGGCTAGGCTGGTAGTTAAATGAAATCATCAAAGGAAAGGTGTTGACCATGACAAAACTTTTTCTCTAGTTACTATGCTTAAATCCATCAGGATACTCCTAGCTATTACAACTCATTATAATTATGAGATTTAGTAAATGGATGTGAAAATAACTTTTCTTCATGGAAATCTAACTAAGAATGTGTATATGACACAACCTAAAAGCTTCACATCAAGTGATGGCAAAAAGGTATGCAAATTGCAAATATCCATTTATGGATTGAGGTAAGCATCTAGGAGCTGGAACATCCGATTTGATGAGACAATCAAAGAGTTTGGTTTCTCACAAAATATGGATGAACCTTGTGTTTACAGGAAGGTTAGTAGGAGTGCAATCTTATTCCTAGTAGTGTATGTATATGACATACTACTTATAGGAAATAATGTCTCAGTTCTTCAATCAGTCAAAATTTGGCTTTCTAAGAATATCTCCATAAAAGACCTTGGAGAAGCAACCTATATACTGGGGATTAAGATCTATAGAGATAGATCTAAGAGATTGCTTGGTCTTTCTCAGTCTACATCCATAGATAACATGCTAAACATGTTTAGCATGGAACAGTCCAAGAGAGGATTAATTCCAATGAGTCATGGGATTTCCCTCTCTAAGTCCATGTGTTCAAAGACATAGGTTGAATGGACACACATAAGTAGGATTCCATATGCTTCGGCTATTGGATCCATCATGTATGCTATGTTATGTACTAGACCCGATGTATTATATGATCTTAATGTGGTGAGCATATATCAGTCAAATGCCTTGAGGGGCATTGGGTGGCTATCAAGAATATCCTTAAGTACTTAAGAAGAACTAAGGATGCATTCTTGGTTTATGAAGATGGTGAGCTTAAAGTAAGCGGGTATACAAATGCCAACTTCCAAACTGATAAGGATGATTCCAAGTCCCAATCAGGATATGTGTTCACATTAAATGTTGGAGCAGTTAGTTGGAACTGCAAATTCCACAGCCGAAGCAGAGTACATTGCTACTTTTGAGGTAGCTAAAGAAGTAGTTTGGATAAAGAAATTCATCATTGAGTTAGAAGTGGTTCCTAACATTGTTGATCCAATACCATTATATTGTGATAACAATGGAGCCATTGCACAAGCAAATTAGCCACGATCTCAACAAAGATCCAAACATATACTCAGATGTTACCATTTGATTTGGGAATTCATAGGTAGACATGATATAAAGATAGAGAGAGTTCCCACTGATCAGAATATAGTTGATCCTCTTACAAAGCCACTTCCCCAAAAGAAACATGATAGTCACGTACTCGCACATGATATAATGTATAAAGGCAATTAGCTTTAGAGAAAGTGGGAGATTATTATAGAGGTGCCCTAAAGGGAATCACCTTAGGCACCTGATGTACTTATTTATTATCAATAAAAGGCATTTTCATTATATGTTATTCATTGCATATGAATTGATATAGATCTTAAATTGTTTAATGAAGTCCTTGGTATGTAACACAATATGAAGGAATTCATGATGAGATCATAATGATGAGATTTTTATCATGTGTAATTGTGTTTACACCTAAATGATCCATAGTTATAGGATTAACAAGACAGGACATTGTTAATCCGGATAAACTAGCAGATGTTATACTCCTTAACTAGGTCAAGCAGCTGATCTCATAAAGCTAAAGACATGACATGTTTAGAGTTAACATATGGATGCCTGCTAAGAGTAGCAAGTACATTGGATGACCTGCTATGTGACAATCAAATGGATATCTATTCAATGTCAGTGATAGTCTAACCATAGTAATGGTGCAAATATCCATAGACTTAAGATGCTCAAGGTTATCTTGGTTACTGAATCCTATACTTTGACTCCATTCCTTGTTGCCTCTCAAAGGTCATTCATAAGGTGGTGATTGGGTATAACATTTAGTATTCAAAGATAGTTGAGTAGTCAATAAAGGATTCACCACTCCTGATAGAAGGAGAGTATACCTATGGCCTCTTGTAAAGTTCATTACTCAGAAATTCTTGGCCAAGGTGGACGTGTCTTGTGTTAGAGGAGTGCTCTGAAGGTAATCACCTTTAGCACTTATTGTACAAATTTATTTTATTAATAAAAAGGTTTTTTCATTAATTTGATGTTCATTGGATATATATATTGATGAGTAATATTAAATCAATTAATGAAATCCTTCATACATAACATAGCATGAAAGAAATCATGATGAGATCATGATATTAAGATGCTTATCATGTGTAATTATGTTAGTATCAAAATTATCCCTAGTTATAGGATTAATGAGACAGGACATTATTAATTCGGACAGACTAGCATATGTTACACTCCTTGATTGGATCGAGTAATAGATCTAATAATCTATAAACATGAGATGTTTAGAGTTAACATGTGGATGTTTGCTAAGTGTAGCTAAGTATATTGGATGACCAACTATGAGACAATCATATGGATAATCAGTTCAAATATCAATGATAGTCTCATCATAGCAATGGTGCAAGTATCCTTAGACTTTAGGTACTCAAGGATATCTTGAATATTGATTTTGTATTTTGACACTATTCCTTGTTACCTCAAGGATGTTGCTCATAGGGTGGTGATTGGATACAACTTGAGGTATTCGAAGGTAATTGGGTAACCAACAAAGGATTCACCACTCCTGATAGAAGAAGTGTATACGTATGGCCTTTTGTGTTGGTCATTACTCGGGAATCTCTGGCTGGAGTGGAAATGCTATAAAGATAGTCTTTAATAACATATCTAATAGAGTAATGAGCCTCAAGAACAAGAACTAACATTACTTGGACTAGACGTGATGTAGTCAGTCTAGTGGGACTTGACACATGTCCATACTCTAACCAGGTGGGGTATAGAATGGTGAAAGGAATAATTGTACGAAAATTGTCTATGGAAAGGTTCGTAGTCAAACCACTGACTTTCCGATCAATTGGGGGTCATGATGTATTGCTAGATACTGCTCATGATTTGCTTAAATTAATTATTAATTTAAGTTGCCAACATAATCGGGAAACTAATGGGTCACATGCATTGAATATATGGAGAATGAGTAAAATGTTATTGGATAGGATCCAAAATATGAGAGAATTATTTCACGATGGATCGCGATGAGATTGCACGAAAATAATCGTTTTGGAGGGTCACGGGCCCGTATAGGCCCGCGCGGGCCTATGCAAGCTATAGAGGTTGTTGGCCTGCCTACTGGGCCAGCTGGCCTGTCTAGCAGCAGCCCACAACAGGCCCAACGCTCTGCTGCCTCCCTCCCGTTGGCCAATAGAAGAATTTGGCCTTAATTAGGCTAATTATGATATTCATTCATTTTCCTTTTCTCCATTTTTAACTTTTCATCTTTTCTTTGAATTTGATTCTAATAGAGAAGACATCAAATGGCAGAAAATAGACATGAAAATATTTTTTTGTGAAAAAAATATTTTTAAGACAACAAAAATTTTCTCAAGAACACTTTCAAAGCTAGAACTTTGAATTTGTTCAAACCATTTCTTTTGATAGTTTCTTTTTCATTCTTCATGTGGATCATCGTTAGAGACATTCTAATGTGGATTGTTGTGGTTTGCTACAATCCAAAAAAGTAAAGATTTGAAGAACAAATAAGAAATTACAAGGTATAATTTCTAACCTCTATATTTATATAAATTAGTTTTAATGGCACAAGTATGATCTTTTGTTTCAGATTTTGAAAATTTTATTTTTTTGATGCATTTATGAATATGATTCATTCTTCAAAACCTAACATTGGTATCAGATCCCCCTCATGTCCATTAAAATTAATTTTAATTGAAAGTGCAATGGGATTGCATTATTTTGATGATTTTGGATCAATAGGTTTTAAAAAATTGAAATTAATTTATAAAATATGTTTTACACATTTTTCTTCCTCTAATCCAATCATGGGATTACTAAGGACGATTATTTTGATTGAAAAATGATTTGAATATGATTCAAAATATTAATGTCGGATTTATTTATAAAATGCTCAAAATTGCATTGTTTATGAACATGTGTTGTTGTTTGGCTTAATTGATGGGGTTGGTTATATTTTTCTTGTAATTTGATTATAAAAAAATTATTTAGATATAATGAGAATATTTTTATGCCTCTGTAAGTGTCCAAAAATTATTTAAAAATTATTTTAATTAATTTTTCAAACAAACACAAAAAGGGGACTGTTTTAGCATACCCAGTGTGACTGTTTTGCTTATTTTTTTTGTATGTATTTATTTTGTTTCCATTTTCTTGAAATATTTTTAATATGATTAAAAATATTTTATTTTTATGTTAGATGCATGCCAAAATTATTTTTTAAGTATTTGAAATTTTAAAAAAACTCTAGATGTCGAATTAGTCATTTTAGGCGTTTAAGTGTGTTGGTTCGTTTTTCTTAGTAATTTTAGATTGTGCCAAAAATATTTTGATGAACTTGAGCTTACTTAAAGATGACTAGAATGATGATTTAAAGTTCTAGAAATTTTTAGAATTTTTGGAAATTAATTTTGAATTAATTTAAGTTGTGCAAGTATAATTCTAGTATGACTAGAAATTGGTATGCATATTTAAATTAAATTGTTTAATTTTAATATCATAATACTCTGATTTTAAGGAGAATTAATTTTGAATTATTTCTAGAAATATGGAATTTAATTTAATTTTATTAAATATTAAATTTCACTTTAAAATGACATACAAAATTAAATTAACCGAAAGAACACATATAGGCAATTTCGGTTCAAGTGTTGAATCGATTTACAAATTAAAATTCAAAATTGTCTTTTTTATTTTGTGCATTAGAGAATGTATGTTAGGGGTGTATGAAAAGGCATGATGGATGATTATGGACTTAGGCCCAATGTGATTCAGCATGTATTAAATTATATGGTAAATAGGGCTTGCGTGTCCCTACCTCTCTTTCTTTCTTATGTATTTCTCTTCTCATCTTACTCTCCTCAAATATAAATTGAGGTTTTCTATAATTTGAAATATATAATTAGATTACATAGGATTAGGATAGAATGAAGATTCAAAGGAGCAAGAAGCAAAGGAGGCGGCACCATAAACAAGAAGACTTACAAATAGGAATTTGATTTCTATTTTGGGTTGTAAATTCATGCATATACATAGGTAAGACCTAGTCAATTTCTCTTTGGCTCAAGAGATTGACTTTAGAATGTCCATAATCATGCCATATAGTTAATGTAACTATCTTTATATATCCATGTGATGAATGTATGATATATAAAAGCATGAAATAATAACTTGATGAGACTTAACAATGAAATCCCTCGCTAAATAAACAATTAAGTCTTACACCTTCCATTTATATGGGGAGAACCAGAGTTCTTCTAGAGTTAGGATTGTTGAGTTGCCTCAAGCTCACTCTACAAGAATATGTTCAATCCATTGAAATTAGATTTCAAGATTAATGGGTTAGACTTAACTGATATTATTAACTTGTTGGATTTGAGCCAAGGTTAATGTGTATTGGAGGCGAAGTTGGGTTTGTACACATGAGATGTACACATGTCAAGAGTTGATAGCCCAATGTATGTGCACACATCAATAAGTTGATAGTGCAAGATTCGGTAGTTGCATGAATAATGCAATTGGTATGGATTAGATACCTACCAACCAAACTAAGGATAGCTTATTGAGTTGCCTCAAGGTTATTCTTAGCTAGTTGGATATCGACCCACTAGGAGAACTTCCATATAAGTTCTCTCGGGTTCATAGTGAGGGCTATAGATTCACAATAAAATAGTGGGATTCATAATGCGATTTATTAAAGACCTAATAAACATCCATTTTATGTACATTCTAACATGTTTTATTTTACATCTAGGTTGCTAGTGTAACATCCTCAACATCCCACATATGCATAATTACATGCATTTTATTTTGACATAAGCATATTGCATATAATTCAATTGAACACGTGCATTTCATATGTATTTTTGTAGGAATAAGTTTATGACATGCACTAGCTACGTGTCCTAGTATTTGGCAATTGTATCGAGTTGCACGTGTACTTATAACCTAAATGAGGATAACAAAGTATTAGAAATAAATTGAATAAGGTGACTAAATTAAAGTAAGCAAAATAACTAGATTAAGATTAAATTGTATATTGTGTTGATTTGTATAATATTAATAAGAATAATTAAAAACATAAAAAAAATAAAAAATAAAAATAAAAGTCAGAAAAATAAAAAATAAAAAATAAAAAGAAAAAGGGACGGATGGAAAAAAGGGAAGACAAAATGGTGGTGGCTTTTAAATTATTAGGCTGCCATTATCTTCATTCCTTTTTCTTCTTCTTCTTTTTCTTCTTCTTCTTCTTTGCTTCAACCCATTTTCTTTGAAGTTCCAGCCACCTTTTCTACTCTCTTTCACTCCAAAAATTGCAGCAACAAAATTAGCCAAGAGTGATTATAGGTCAGTAAACATTTATTTTTGTGTTAATCTTGATTATGGTATTTAGGGTTCATGAATAGGTAGTGTTTTGTGCCATAGTTTTGATGATCTTAGAGATCAAATATGGAAACATTTAAAACATGAAAGTTGTTCCTTTATGTCTTATATTTATGTATATGTAAACATTTTTGCAAGATTTAGTGTATAGGAAGAGAAATTGTCTCTCTACTGAAATTGGTCCAGATGTGAACCCTAAGTGAGTTAGATACTGTGTTATTTGGTTTTGAATATGTTAAAACTATTATTGGAAGTATCTCAAAACATAAAAGTTATAGATATATGGGTTATGTATCGTTATACCAAATTTCAGGTTCATATGTCTTGTAAATTTGGAGTTATGGTGAATAGAACCATGACTGTTCCATAGTTTGAACTGCCTACTTAGTGCCCTAGGCAAATCTAGCAAACTTTTTGGCTATTTCGGGCTCCATAGAGATAGATTATGTAAATTATCAAAACATAAAAGTATATGTATATGTCTTATCTAAATATGGGTACTAATTTCAGCTCAATATGCTATGTATAGACTATGTTATGGCCTTTAGAAGTCATACTGGTTTGGAAGTCAACTCTGTTCTGGACCAGCGAAATGTTTCTTATAATTTGAAGATCTTAGAGACATAATTGATAAAATTTGCAAACATGAAAAATGTTCCATTTGTACCCATATAACTGTGTGTAATGTTTCATTGAAATATGACGTATATATTAAAAGTTATGATGAACCAAAGTTGGTAACCTAAAACTGCCTAAGGGCAGAAAACAGAACACATTTAGAAATTCCACCAAACATTGTACAATGATCCAATTGGTCTGAAATTTTAATATGTTACATAATTATATGTTAATTGGAATTAGGAATAAGAATCAGATTAATTGGCCAAGTATAGAGAAATTTATAGGCTAAAGAGTCCCATAAGGTCACACTGCCTCATAGGAAAAATCTTAGCTATTGATATGAACAATGCATATTAATTTTTTTAAGCCATATTATGCCTCCCGAATCAGGAGTTAATCGATTATATTATCATATTAGGCTCATAACATATTGGAGACCCACAATGAGAGGATAGACAATAAGTTAGGGGTTAGAATTAAAGGAGAAAGGTGAGTCTAATTATCAATTGAATTTTTTAGTGCATATGAATGTTGCTTGCTATGGGATTCATGTGATTCTTATGATTTGACATTGATAATATGATGATGGACAATTTGTGATTTTTGTGGTATATATAAGTGGTATACTTGTAATATGTTTGATGTAAATGTTTGACATATGTGATATATATATATGGTATATGTATAGTATATGCAAGGTATATGCATGACATATGAGGATATATGGGATATATGTATGGTATATATGATAAAGATGCAATGGTTGATGAATGCTTATTACAAATGCATATGCATATGGACTTAAAAGGCCTTGTGACTAGTTAATCGATATTTTAAAGCAAAAGAAGAGGCCTATGGCCCAACAAATATGCAAATGAAACAAATGATCAAGCTAGTTAGCAAATGCAAACATTCACATGGAAACTCGGGGCAATGTCTGTTTAACTTGGTCACAACAAAATAAAATAAGCAAAGCATTTGCATACGTAAAGAGTAATGATTATATGTTTCAACTTTATTAATACTTATATGATACTGACGAATGGAATGGAATACATGGTATGTATCGGATTTGTGATTTATTACTATGAGTTGTTTGGTATTTTAGAGCTCATTTCAAGATTATTCTCATTGAGCCGCAACTTATCAATTTGCATCATTGTTTAGGTAAAGAAAAGTGATAGCTCATTTTGAGTAGCGTATATAAGACATGGAGCACAAGTCACTGGTCGAGCCTCATCACTCTCTCTCCTTGCATTCCACACGAGTATGAAAATATGTCATCTATATTTTGGATATACGTGTTTAAATATGTATAGTCATTTTGGAATGGGTTTTAAAAATGTATAAATGAAAGCAACTCGTAAATACTTATGTGAAAAATTTATGTTTTAATATATGTGATATATCATATTGTGGCGAAAGCCTCAGAGTTGACTTGCAAAGTCATTGAATGATATTACAGGATATGAAAAAAAAATTTACTACCATTGTTAACAGGGTATTTTTCCTATCCAGTATGCTATGTGTGATTATTTGATATAGGGATAGGTTGAACTCAAATGCATAAGATGTGGTGTTACAGTTAGAATCATTATCATGACAAGTGTGAATTTGCGATCGCGAATGGAATCAAATAAGTTGACTGGGCCCAATTTTTTGGATTGGCTAAGGAATATGAGAATAGTTCTCAAATCTGAAAAGATTGGTTGTGTCCTAGATGAGGCACTCCTTAATCCCCTTGCAGCTAATGCTTCTAAAGATTTTCAGAAGGCATATCAAAAGCAACTCGATGATAGTGAGATGGCAAGCTGCATTATGCTTGCTACTATGTCAGCTGAGTTGCAAAAGCAACATATGGCTATGGATAATAATTCCATAGTATACCATCTAAGAGAGCTTTTTGATGAGCAAGAACATTCTGAAACATTTGAAACTTTGAGGTTGCTCTTCCGCACTAAGATGGTTGAGGGGACATCTCCAGTACAATATGCATTGAGGATGAATGGCTATATTGAGAGGTTGGCCACCTTGGGATTTGTGATGGACCATGAATTCAGTATTGACTTAATTCCCACCGGTTTTTCTGATAGTTATTCACATTTTTTGCTTAACAATAGGATGAACCAAATCTCTACCACTATTCCTGAGCTGATTAACTTGCTCAAAACAGTTGAGCCATCTGTCAAGATGGACAGTAAGGTTGTGATGCTGATGGACTCTTCAAGTTCTAAAAATAAGAACCGTAAAAAGAAGAAGAAGTCCATGAAGCCTAAGGGAGACTTGGCCAAGAAGAAGGCCAAGGAGATTGCTCCAAAGGGGACATGCTTCCATTGTGGCAAGGATGACCATTGGAAGAGAAACTACAAGGCTTAATTAGAGTCCTTGAAGAAGAAGGCATCTGATGCCCCATCTACTTCAGGTATTTTTTTCATTGAAATTAATACTGTTTTCAATATATAATATATGGGTATTAGATACCAGTTGTGGCTCACACATATGCACTGATATGCAGGGCCTAAGGAACAGTAGACAACTCAATAAGGGAGAGTCAGACCTACGCGTTGGTAATGGAGCAAGGGTTGCTGCATTAGCTATAAGAACACATGTATTGAGCCTCCCTAGTGGACTTATGTTAAATTTGGATAATTGCTATTATGTACCTACTTTGAGTAAAAACATTATTTTTGTTTCAAGTCTAAATAAAGATAGTTTCTTTTTAGCTTTTGGTAACAATTGTTGTTCTATTATGTTGAATGGAATTCTTTATGCTAGTGATACATTATGTAATGGAATATACATATTAGATATGTCAAATCCAATTTTAAACATAAATGATAATAAAAGGAAAAAACAAGATATGTTGAAATCATATTACTTATGGCATTGTTGCCTTGGTCATATAAGTGAGAAACACATGGCTAAGCTACACAAAAGTTGTATATTTGATTATGAATCATATGACACATGTAAATCTTGCTTATTAGGCAAGATGACTAAACACATGGCTAAGAATGTGCTAATGGACTTTTAGACTTAATACATTCAGATGTATGTGGTCTAATGTCTACACACGCTAGAGGTGGTTTCATCTACTTTATTATTTTTATCGATGACTACTCATGATATAGGTACATGTATCTTATGAGATACAAATCTGAAGTTTTTAATGTAACGGCTAGGCTCCCCTGGAATCAGGGTCTCAGCCCGTTGCCACAGAGCAAGCCCACCCGCCGTCTCACTGAGACCAACGGGCTGCCAGGGTCCATGGCCCAATACCTCCAACCCATCTCCTGGATACACAGTCAACGCTGCTTGCCACAGGTAGGTTGTTGAAGGCAAGGGTCGAACCCTTCACCTCCCTTTAGCCTCAGTAAGGGACTACCAATTGTTGGAACAATTGGTAGTCCCTTACTGAGGCTAAAGGGAGGTGAAGGGTTCGACCCTTGCCTTCAACAACCTACCTGTGGCAAGCAGCGTTGACTGTGTATCCAGGAGATGGGTTGGAGGTATTGGGCCATGGACCCTGGCAGCCCGTTGGTCTCAGTGAGACGGCGGGTGGGCTTGCTCTGTGGCAACGGGCTGAGACCCTGATTCCAGGGGAGCCTAGCTGTTACATAAAAGGTACCTTTTATGTAACGGCTAGGCCTAACTTGGAATCAGGGTCTCGGCCCGTTGCCACAAGCTTGAGCCCACCCACCGCCTCACTGAGACCAACGGGCTGCCGGGGTCCATGGTACAATTGGTAGTCTCTTACTGAGGCTAAAGGGAGGTCAAGGGTTCGACCCTTGCCTTCAACAACCTACCTGTGGCAAACGACATGGACCGGGTTTCCAGGTGATGAGTTGGAGGTATTGGGTCATGGACCCCGACAGCCCGTTGGTCTTAGTGAGGCGGCGGGTGGGCTCAAGCTTGTGGCAACAAGCCAAGACCCTGATTCCAAGCTGGGCCTAGCCGTTACATTTGAAAAGTTCAAAGAATTCAGAAATGAAGCAGATAAACAACTTGGCAAAAGTATTAAAACACGTCGATCAGATCGAGGAGGTGAATACTTGAGCCAAGAGTTTTTAGATTATCTTAGGGATAATAGGATTTTATCTCAATGGACTCCACCTTACATGCCACAACACAATGGTGTGGCTGAAAGAACAAACCGAACCTTGTCAAACATGGTAAGGTCTATGATGAGTTTTGCGGAACTGCCTAAATCCTTTTGGGGTTATACACTAGAGACCGCCATTTATATATTAAATGGATTTCCTTCAAAGTCAGTTGATGTTACTCCATATGAGATATGGTATAACAAAAGGCCCACATTTTCTTATGTAAAGCGGACAATGTCAGATAAGCTAGAAGCTAAGTCTAACCGATGTCTGTTTGTGGGATATCCAAAAGCATCATATGGATATCAATTTTACCACCCCTTGGAGAAAAAGGTTTTTGTTTCAAGACATGCTATCTTTTTAGAGAGAGAATTCCTTCTAAAAGGAGATAGTGGGAGCAAAATTGAACTTGAAGAAGTTCAAGATGCTCAAACAGATGCTGATCAACTGCCTGACCTAAGCTTGTTACTCATACAGATGATATAATAGTTCAACCTTATGAAGCACAAGAGCTTCGTAGGTCAAGTAGGATACGTACTGTTCTAGAGAGATATGGATTTCTCATTAGTGAACAGAATGACATATTGCTCATAGAAAATGATGAGCCTACAACCTATGAAGAAGTCCTGAATAGTTTAGAATCTGACAAATGGCTTCAAGCCATGAAGTCAAAAATGGATTCCATGTATGAAAACCAAGTATAGACTTTGGTTGACCCATCCGCAGGAATAAAGCCTATAGGGTGCAAGTGGGTTTTCAAAAAGAAAAATGACATGGATGGTAATGTGGTTACCTATAAAGCTAGACTTGTTGGTAAAGGTTATCGTCAAATACAAGGAATTGACTATGATGAAACGTTTAGCCTAGTAGCTATGCTTAAATCCATAAGGATACTCCTAGCTATTGCTACTCATTATGATTATGAGATATGGAAAATGGATGTGAAAACTGCTTTCCTTATTGGAAATCTGACTGAGGATGTGTACTTGACACAACCAGAAGGCTTCATATCCAAAGATGGCAAAAAGGTATGTAAGCTTCAAAGATCCATTTATGGATTAAAGCAAGCATCCAGGAGTTGGAATACTCAGTTTGATGAGACATTCAAATAGTTTGGTTTCTTACAAAATCCAGATGAACCTTGTGTTTACAAGAAGGTTAGTGGGAGTGGAATCGTATTTCTTGTGTTATATGTAGATGACATATTGTTAATGGGAAATGATGTCCCAGCCTTACAATTAGTCAAAATTTGGTTATCCAAGAATTTCTCTATGAAAGAACTTGGAGAAGAAGTCTATATTTTGGGAATAAAGATCTATAGAGATAGATCTAAAAGATTGTTTGGTCTTTCACAGTCTACATACATAGATAAGAGGCTAAAGAGGTTTAGCATGGAGTAGTCCAACAGGGGATATATTCTCATGACCCATGGGATTACTTTCTCAAAGTCTTTGTGTCCAAAGACATATGATGAGAGGAAACACATGAGTTTGATTTCATATGCTTCAACTATAGGATCAATCACGTATGCTATGATATGTACAAGACCCAATGTATCATATGCTCTGAGTGTCATAAGTAGAAACCAATCGGACCCTGGTGAGGGTCATTGGGTGGCTATCAAGAATATCCTTAAGTACTTAAGAAGAACTAAGGATGTATTCTTAGTAAATGGAGATGGAGATCTTATTGTGAGCGGGTATACTGATGCCAGCTTCCAATCTGACAAGGATGACTTAAAATCTCAGTCAGGTTATATATTCACACTAAATGGTGGAGCAGTTAGTTGAAAGAGTTCCAAACAGGAAATGACTACTAATTCCACAACCGAAAGCAGAGTACACTGCAGCTTCTGAAGCAGCAAAGGAAGCAGTTTGGATAAAGAAATTCATAATAGAACTTGGAGTGGTTCCCAGCATTATTGATCCAATGCAATTGTATTGTGACAATAATGGAGCCATTGCGCAAGCAAATGAGCTATGTTCTCATCAGAGATCCAAACATATAATCAGAAGATACCATTTAATTAGAGAAACCATTGGTAGGAATGATGTAAAGATAGAAAGAGTGTTGACTGATCAGAATGTTACTGATCCTTTAATTAAGCCACTTCCCCAAAAGAAATATGATTCTCATGTACTCGCCTATGGAATTAAATACAAAGGCGATTGGCTTTAGTGCAAGTGGGAGCTTGTTAGAGGAGTGCTCTAAAGGCAATCACCTTTAGCATTTACTATACAAATTTATTTTATTAATAAAAAAGGCTTTTTCATTAATTTGATGTTCATTTGATATATGTATTGATAAGTGATCTTAAATCAATTAATAAAGTCCATGATACATAACATAGAATGAAGGAAATCATGATGAGATCATGATATTGAGATTCTTATCATGTGTAATTATGTTAGTATCAAAATTATCCCTAGTCATAGGATTAATGAGACAGTACATTATTAAGTCGGACAGATTAGCACATGTTACACTCCTTGATTGGGTCAAGTAGTAGATCTCATAATCTATAAACATGAGATGTTTAAAGTTAACATGTGGATGCTTGCTAAATGTAGCTAAGTACATTGGATGACCAACTATGAGACAATCATATGGATAATCTATTCAAATGTCAATGATAGTCTCATCATAGAAATGGTGCAAGTATCTTTAGACTTGAGGTACTTAAGGATATCTTGAATATTGATTATGTATTTTGACACTATTCCTTATTGTCTCAGGGAGGTTGCTTATAGGGTGGTGATTGGATACAACTTGAGTTATTCGAAGGTAATTGGGTAACCAACAAAGGATTCACCACTCCTAATAGAAGGAGTGTATACCCATGGCCTCTTGTCATGGTCATTACTCCGGAATCTCTGGCCAGAGTGGAAATGTCATAAAGTAATGAGCCTCAAGGACAAGAACTAACATTACTTGGACTAGACGTGACGTAGTCCTTCTAGTGGAAGTTAACACATGTTCATACTCTGAACCAAGTGGGCTCTAGAATGGTGAAAGGAATAATTGCACGAAAATTGTCTATGGAAAGGTTTGTAGTCAAACTACTGACTTTTCAGTCAATTGAGGGTTATGATGTGTTGCTAAATATCATGACTTCCTTAAATTAATTGTTAATTTAAGTGGCCAATATAACGGAGAATCTAATGGGTCACACGCATTGAAGATATGGAGAATGATTAAAATGGTATTAGATAGGATCCAAAATATGAGTCAATTATTTCGCGACGGATCACGATGAGATTGCACGAAAAAAATCATTCTAGAGGGTCACGGGCCCATACAGGCCTGCACGGGCCTGTTCAAGCTAGGCAGGTTGCTAGCTTGCCTAGCGGACCAATTGGGCTGCCTAGCAACAGCCCGCGCAGCCCGCAATAGGCCCAGCGCGCTGCTGCCTCCCTCCCATTGGCTAACGGCAGAATTTGACCTTAATTAGGCCAATTATGGCCAATTACTATTCATTCATTTCCCTTTTCTCCATTTTTGACTTTTCATCTTTTCTTTGAATTTGATTCAAATAAAAAAGATATCAAATGACAGAAAATAGACATGAAAATATTTTTTTTTGAAGAAAATATTTTTAAGATACAACAAAAATTCTCTCAAGAACACTTTCAAAGCTAGCACTTTGAATTTGTTCAAACCATTTCTTTTGATAGTTTCTTCTTCATTCTTCGCATGAATTATTGTTAGAGACATCCTAATCTGGATTGTTGTGGTTTGCTACAACCTGACAAAGTGAAGATTTGAGGAACTAATAAGAAATTACAAGGTATAATTTCTAACCTCTATATTTATATAAATTAGTTTTAATGGCACAAGTATGATCCTTTGTTTCGGGTATTGAAAATTTTATTTTTCCATTGCGTTTATGAATATGATTCATTCTTCAAAACCCAACATCTTGAAGAAAGTCTTCAAAGACATATCTTATTGAGTAATGAGTCTCATAGACAAGAACTAATATCATTTGGACTAGATGTGACATAGCAAGTCAAGTGGGAGTTGACATATAAACTATACTATGAACCAAATGAGGTATTGATTTGTGAAAGGACGAATTGTATTGTAATTGTCAATGGAAGGGTTTATAGTCTATCCATTGTCTTTCTGGTTAATTGTGGGTCATGATGTATTGCTAGATACTGCTCATGATCTACTTTAAATCATGTGATGATTTGAGCTGCCAACATAACCAGGAACCTAATGGGCCAGACGCATAGAAGGAATAAAGGAAATGTGAAATGGATTTTGGATTGGATCCAAAAACATGAGAGAGGTTTTTTTTCAAAAGAGTTTTTCATATGAAAGCCAAAGGGGTTGTCCATCGAAAGATTTTTGAGAGCATGCATTGCATGCACGCAACAGTATGAAGGCTTACTATCATGCGTGTGAGGGCATCCTTGTGCGTGAGATAGCAAACCTTATTGTTGCACGCGCAATGCAGCCCACAAGGTTATTGCGGGTATGAGGACCCCCTCGCTTCCGCAATGATATGTGATTTTATAGATTTTATATTCCTTTCAATAGCCAAACGTATAGGTTTTAAAGTCCAGTCCTAATTATGATTAGAGGACCTATAAATACCCTTAAAAGGGCTCAAAAAGGTAGCTACCTCCTTGAGAAAATAAAAGTTATTTTCTCATCTTCTTCTCTCTCAAGTTGAACCTCATTCCTAGAACTTTAATACTTTGACACCCTATAAACTTTGTGATTATTTCCTTTGCTCCTTCGGGTGGATACTATTAGAGCAATCCATAAGCTTTGGATTGTTGTGGTTTACAATAACCCAAGTAAAAGGAAAGCTCACAACTTGAAAATTGAAGTTGTACCCAAAGAAAGGTAATTATACCTCTCCCATGTGATGGTTAATCAAATTTTATTGAACTTAGGGCATTCTTTGGTTTTTGATTTTGATTAAATTTTATATTTTTGTTGTGCCAAGAACCCAACATTTTTACCCATAAACAAAGGTTAATGAGAGAGAGTGATACTAATATTAGAAGACATGATGAGAAGTTGTGTGATCGACTTTGAAGGTAGCCGGGAGAAGTATCGATTGTTGATGGAATTTTCTTACAACAATAGTTGTTAGTCTAGCATCTAGATGGCTTTGTATGAGGCACTATATGGTAGAAAGTGTTGGACATTGTTATGTTAGACAAACCTTAGTGAGCAAAAGTTAGTAGGGCCAGAGTTGGTGCAAGAGACAACGAAAAAGGTGAAGTGTTGGGTTTTGAAGAATGAATCATATTCATAAATGCAGCAGAAAAATAAAATTTTCAAAACCCGAAACAAAAGATCATACTTGTGCCATTAAAACTAATTTATATAAATACAGAGGTTAGAAATTATACCTTGTAATTTCTTATTTGTTCTTCAAATCTTCACTTTGTTAGGTTGTAGCAAACCACAACAATCCATATTAGGATGTCTCTAACGATAATCCATGTGAAGAATGAAGAAGAAACTATCAAAAGAAATGGTTTGAACAAATTCAAAGTGCTAGCTTTGAAAATGTTATTGAGAGAATTTTTGTTGTTTTAAAAATATTTTTTTCACAAAAAAAAAATTTTCATGTCTATTTTCTGTCGTTTGATGTCTTTTCTATTTGAATCAAATTCAAAGAAAATATGAAAAGTCAAAAATGGAGAAAAGGGAAATGAATGAATAGTAATTGGCCATAATTGGCCGAATTAAGGCCAAAATCTGCCGTTGGCCAAGGGAGGAAGGCAGCAGCGCGTTGGGCAGCCCAGCTACCCTACTAGATAGGCCAGCAGTCTGCCTAGCCAACACAGGCCCGTACGGGCCTGTGACCCTCCCAAACGATTTTTTTCATGCAATTTCATCGCGATCTATCCCGAAATAATTCTCTCATATTTTGGATCATATCCAATACCATTTTACTCATTCTCCATATCTTCAATGCGTGTGACCCATTAGGTTCCTGGTTATATTGGCCACTTAAATTAATAATTACTTTAAGCAAGTCATAAGCAGTATCTAGCAACACATCATGACCCCCAATTGACCGGAAAGTTAGTGGTATGACTACGAACCTTTCCATAGACAATTTCTGTGCAATTATTCCTTTCACCATTCTATACCCCACTTGGTTCAGAGTATGGACATGTGTCAACTCCCACTAGACTGACTACGTCACGTCTAGTCCAAGTAATGTTAGTTATTGTCCTTGAGACTCATTACTCTATTAGATATGTCATTGAAGACTATCTTGATGACATTTCCACTCTAGCCAGAGATTCCAGAGTAATGACCATGACCAGAGGCCATGGGTATACACTCATTCTATTAGGAGTGGTGAATCCTTTGTTGGTTACCAATTACCTTCGAATACCTCAAGTTGTATCCAATCACCACCCTATGAGCAACCTCCTTGAGGCAACAAGGAATAACATCAAAATACAGAATCAATATTCAAGATATCCTTGAGTACCTCAAGTCTAAGGATACTTGCACCATTGCTATGATGAGACTATCATTGATATTTGAATAGATTATCCATATGATTGTCTCATAGTTGGTCATCTGATGTACTTAGCTACACTTAGTAAGCATCCACATGTTAACTCTAAACATCTCATGCTTATAGATTATGATATCTACTACTCGATCTAATCAAAGAGTGTAATATGTGATAGTCTGTCTCGATTAATAATGTTCTATCTCATTAATACTATGACTAGGGATAATTTTGATACTAACATAATTACACATGATAAGAATCTCAATATCATGATCTCATCATGATTTCCTTCATGTTATGTTATGTATCAAGGACTTCATTAATTGATTTAAGATCACTTATCAATTCATATATCAAATGAACATCAAATTAATGAAAAAGCCTTTTTATTAATCGAATAAATTTGTACAATAAATGCTAAAGGTGATTGCCTTTAGGTCACTCCTCTAACATGAAGATCATAAAGGAAAGGTTAAAGGCAGCTTCAAATAGATAGAAATTGTATGCAATCTTAAGAGAAAGGATATCGAGTATGAAGTGGGAGTCAAGGTGTTTCTTATGGTTTTCCCATGGAATAAGGTTGTAATGGTCACTAATTAGAGTCTAGTTAGAATAAGTGTATGATATGCATAGAAACTATGTGATTGACATTAGGTATTAAAATAAATTGAGTAAATTATTAAATAAGAAATAAAAATGAACTAAATAGATTGATAAAATTACAGTTTAATAAAAGCTACTGGAATTTAATACATGTAAAAAAATAAATAAATAAGTAATTAATTAATTAAAATAGAACAAGTTAAAAGAAAAAAAAAAAGAAAAGAAGAAAAAAAAAAGGATAGGGTGGCCGAATGTGGTTTTGTGGGAGGGGGTATATTTGAGTTAATTGCATTTAATATCATAATAACATCAACCTTATCTCCACACCCATCTTATCTCCACTCTTCTTCTTCCTCAAACCACCAGCCTCTATTTTTTTACCATCTCCTTCATGATTTGAAAGAATTTCACTCCAAATAGATTTGTTCTTGGTAAGTAATCCTCTCTCAATTATTCTTGTGTTTTTAGAGTATTAAGACTGTATAGTATCAGTCTTTTGCACTCTATGTTCGAGGGAGTTATCAACCGAATTTGAATACGTATAAAACATAAAAGTTGTTCGTATATGTCGTTTGTAGCTGGAAAACATTAGAGAATTATCATAAAGGAACCAAGTAAAATCCAAGAAGATGCAACTTCTTACTTCAAAATATGAACTGTTCAAAATGAAATCCAATAAATTCATCACCAACATGACGAACCGTCTTCTATCCATCATCAATGGCATGAGAAAGCTTAGAAAGCACTTGAGCTTGGAAGATGTGAACAACAAAATTCTAAGAAGCCTTCCTCTTAATGATTATAATTTAAGAGTTGCGGGTATAGAAGAGGCCAATGAAGATATGAGTATCATGCCTACTGATGTACTTATTGGCAAACTTCTAACACACGTGATGGCGGTACAAAGAGATAGAGAACTTGAAGCCAAACTAGAAAAGAGAAAGTCTCTAGCACTCAAAGCATCTACTTCAAAATCTCAAGAGGTAATTGAAGATGATAAAGAGAAGAGTGGTGAAGAGAATGAGGACATTGCCATGATCTCAAGAAGAATAAAAACAATAATTGAAAAGAGACAGGGCAATTCTTGATACTTTAAACAATGAACCTTCAAACACTCCTCAAATGACTCTCAAAGAATAAAGAGGAAGTAAAGTGTTATGAATGTGGGAAGAAAGGATATATCAAATCAGAATGTCCAAAGCTCAAGAAACATAAGAAAAGATTTCAAAAAATGATGGAGAGAACGGTCACAAAGCCACATGGGATAATGAAAGCTCTTTAAGCAAAAAAATGATAATGAAGGAGAAAAGGTAAACCTATGCTTCATGGCTTTAGAGGATCACTTCATGGATGAGGTTGGTCCTTCTTACTCATACTCTTTTAATGATAATAGTAGTGATAATAATAGTGATAGTAAAGATGATGATGATGGGCAAAGTTTAATAGAAGTGTGTAACCTATAATTAGAAAAATATATAAGTAGACTTAAATCTTATAAAAATGATATTTTAAATTTGCAAAATAAAATGGAAGTTTTACAAAAAGAGAATTTTGATTTTAAAACTTCTAGTGAATCTCTTCAAAAATCTTTAGATGAGTATTCCTCTAGGCCCTCAACTAAATCTTTGATTATAAAAAACAACATTTTGAAAAATGAAGTTGAGGAACTTAGAAATTCAATTTCAAAGTTTCATAAAGGGAAAGAGAGTCTAGATACTCTCACTGTCTCTCAAAGACCACCTTTAATAAGACATGGTCTAGGCTTTAATGAAACATCATCTTCATCTCACAAGACTTTATTTGTTAAGTTTAGTACACCTCAAACCTCCACAATTAAATATTATTCCCAAGGGCTAAGAGCATAGCACACACAAAACCCTCTATTCAAGAGAAGAATAATCAAAGGTTCACTTGGCTTAAGAAGAAAACCTCAAAAATCCAATCATGCTTTTATGTATAAAAGGCATACACTTAGGAAAGCACTTATTCATCATGCATGTGTATGTCATTGCATACAAATTCATTCTAAAAGGATGTTGAGACCTAAAAGCATGTCAAGACCAAAAATATATACATATAGCTAAATAATGCAATTATTGCATGAAATTTGGCCATATCACAAGCATTGTTGGATAAGGAAGGCTCATTGGGAACCTTCAAGGGCTAACGCCCAAGGACCCAAGTTCGTTTGGGTACTTAAAAACCAAACTTGATTTGTGGTTTTATAGGTATGCCTCAAGTCCACTATGCATATGCCATGAGAGCTCGTGAGGAGCAGGATGCTCCAGATGTCATTATTGCTCATTTTTTTTCTTTATGATACTGACTTATTTGCACTAATAGATTTGGGTTTTGCACATTCATATTTATGCATGTCACCATCTAGTCAAGGTAATATGGTAGCAGAGGAATTAGATTATGATATATTAGTGACAAATCCTTTGGGTCATGGAGTGAAAGTTAGTCGAGTCTATAAAAATAGTCCAGTCAAAGCTCAGAATGTAGAATTCTCAGCTGACCTAATAGAGTTGTCATTTCATAAGTTTGATGTAATCTTGGGGATGGATTGGTTAACTCAGCATAGGGCAGTGGTGGATTGTCAGTATAGGAGAGTGACTTTTAAGAAATCAGGGCAGGATGACATGATTGTCTTGGGCAAGAATCGACCATATTTGACTAATGTCATTTCTGTTACAAAGGCAAGGCATGTAAGCTTACCAAAAAGGGATATGAAGCATTTTTGGCACATATTGTTGATACTAAGAAAGAGAGTCTAGATCTTAGGGAGATAACTATAGTATATGAATATCTAGATATCTTTCCTGAGGACTTGCCAGGGTTACCACTTGTCATGGAGATAGAGTTTGCCATAGATGTTTTGCCAGGCACAACCCCGATATCGGTCACTCCCTATAGAATGGAACCTCCCGAACTAAAAGAATTAAAAGTGTAGTTGCAAGAGTTGTTAGATAAAAGGTTTATCAAACCCAGTGTCTCACCTTGGGCTGCTCCAGTTCTATTTGTGAAAAAGAATGATGGCACCTTTCATTTGTGCATTGATTATCGTCCATTGAACAAGATGACAATTAAGAACAGATATCCATTATCGAGAATAAATGACTTATTTGATCAGTTGAAAGGAGTAGGGGTATTTTCTAAAATTGACCTCAGATCAGGTTATCACCAATTGAGAATTAGAGAATCATACATTTCAAAAACAACATTTAGGACTCAGTATGTTCATTACGAGTTATTAGTAATGCTTTTTGGCCTGAAAAATGTCCTAGTAGCATTTATGGATCTAATGAATAGAATCTTTAGGCCTTATTTGGACTAGTTCATAGTGGTGTTCATAAATGATATCCTGATGTACTCCAGAAGCAGCGAAGAGCATGATCAACATCTTCGTATTGTCTTTCATACCTTGAGAGAGAATCAATTATATGTGAATTTGTCGAAATGTGAATTCTGGTTAGATGAAGTGGCCTTTCTGAGGCATATTTTCTCAGCCAATGGGATCGAAGTTGACTCTAGTAAGGTAGAGGCAATCCTCAACTAGAAATGACCTCGGAAAGTGATAGAGGTGAGAAGTTTTCTTGGTTTGGCTAGTTATTGACAGAGGTTCGTGAAAGGATTTTCAATGATAGCCTCACCACTAACAAAGTTGCTTAGAAAAGAGACTAGATTTGAATGGACAAACCGGTGCCAAACTAGTTTTGATAAGTTGAAGAAAATGTTGACAGAGGCACCAGTGTTAACACCGCCTACTGCGGGAAAAATTATGTGGTGTATAGTGATGGTTCCCTTAATGGTTTGGGCTACATACTAATGCAAAAAGGCAAAGTGATCACTGATGCTTCTAGACAAATGAAGCCCTATAACATCTAGTCGAGAACTAGGAATTAGGGTAATTTGGCATGCAATAAAAAAGGTTGAAATGTAGGCACTAGAAAATAGTGTTGAGATTTAATTTACGTAGGCATTAAAAAATAGTGTTGGGTTCGAAATTACGTAGGCATTAAGAAATAATATTGAGTTCGAATTTACATAGGCACCAAAAAGGTGCTGAGTTATTATTGAAAATATAGACATTAAATGCCAAGTTATAAAATAATTAAGTAAGCGCTGAGTATACTGCTGAAGAGCAGAAACCCTGTATCCAGTATTTAGTTCCAATGTAAGATGTCATAGGTTATTAAGTAAAAAAAATGTAGATTTTTAAAATGATATTATAAATTGTATGTCTTGTATTGTTGGAGAATTTCAAGCATTTTTAATGAATGAAATGTTATAATTGATAAATTTTATATTTTTGCATGATGTAAATAGTTTTGATATTATTTGAATGTTTTGGCATGCTTAGAAAATTAATTGTAGTTTCTAAAATTTTATTTTAGAAATAATTACATAATTATTGGATAGTGGCCAAATGTACCACTAAGCTAGTTGCTTAGTACACATGTTTCACGCGCAGATTAGTAGACGTAGCTGTTGCGTTAGGACGACGGAATAAAGGGGAACCGCAAAATCAAATTGCAACAATTTATTTTCTTTTTGTATATTTTGGGTATTTTATTGTATAATTAAATTTTAAGAATTTCTTTTGATGTAAATTTGTGGCATATAAGATTTATAAAAAAGTGAATTTTGTAATTAATATATTTGGTATTATTTATAAATGTATTGTTGCATATTATAGTTTAATAAATGAGTACTTTTAAATCAAAATATTTACATCACTAATTATATATTTAAATGATAAAAAAAGAGAAATATAGGAATAAATATTCCGCTATTAAAAACTTGAAAATTGAAAAAAAAATATTTATACAATAATTTGAGTATTGGTTTTCAAATAATGAGCTTAGTAGTACTTCCATACACTATTAACAACTAGTAGGGCAAGGGAGCACTACATGAATGGACTGAGAAATGCTAGGAGAGTTTTGATAGTCTTAAGAAGATGTTAATAAAGGCTTCAGTTTTGACATAGCCAGTTTCTAATAAGAAGTATGTCATCTATAGTATGTTTATCACAATGGACTGGGGTGTTTACTTATGCAAGAAGGTAAGGTAGTGGCATATGCATCTAGGCAACTGAAGGTTTATAAGAAGAATTACCCCACATATGACTTATAGCTGGCAGCCATTGTCTTTACATTGAAGTTATGGCGTCACTATCTCTATGGGGAGAGATGTTTCATCTATACAGACCATAAGAGTCTAAAATACCTTCCTACACAGAGATACCTCAATTTGAGATAGAGGTAGTGGTTAGAGCTGATAAAGGACTACAATTGTGTGATTGACTACTACCTAGGGAAAGCCAATGTAGTGCCATAT
Source organism: Triadica sebifera (assembly GCA_023653625.1). NCBI lineage: Eukaryota > Viridiplantae > Streptophyta > Magnoliopsida > Malpighiales > Euphorbiaceae > Triadica > Triadica sebifera. The sequence goes on from CM042900.1 coordinate 12,691,168, forward strand.
GTATTGAGTAGAAAGATGGTGGCAGAATTGCACATTCAACCAATAGTTAATCAAGAGATTATTGATGCATAGAGACAAGATAGTAAACTAGTTAAGACAATTGAGTTGGTGTATAAGGGTAGATGCCTAATTACACAGTCAAGACTAATGGTGGAATATACTATCAGGGTCATTTATGTATGCCTAGTGTTATTGAGATGTGACAGAAGACATTACAGGAAGCACTTGAGACCAGGTATACTATACACCCTAAAAGAATGAACATGTATAACGACCTGAAGAGTAAGTACTGATGGGCAAGTATGAAACAAGATATCACATAGTACACAACCAGATGCTTGACTTTTCAACAAATCAAGGCAGAACATCATGTACCATCAGAACTACTACAACCTATTATTATACCAGAATTGAAATGGGAGCGGATTACTATGGACTCCATGATAGGGTTGCTTGTAACTTCTCAAAAATATGATGTCGTATGGGTCATTGTGAATTGGCTTACAAAGTCAGCTCACTTTTTGCCTATCAGGAGGGATTTTCTTTTGAACAGACTAGGAGAGCTTTATGTCAATGAGATAGTATGACTACATGGAATGTCAGTCTCCATTGTTTCAAATAGAGACCCCCGGTTTACTTCTCCATTTTAGGGTAGTCTGCAGAGAGCATTGGTACCAAACTCAGTTTCAATACTATTTTTTTATCTTCAGACATAAGGGCAATTAGAGAGAGTTATAAAGATCTTAGAGGATATGATGAGGAGTTGTGTGATTGAATTTGAGGGTAGTTGGGATAAATATATTCCATTGATGGAATTTGCTTATGACAACAACTATTAGTCTAGTATCAAGATGGCTCTATATGAGGCATTATATGGCAGAAAGTGTTGAACACCCTTGTGTTGGACAGAACTCAGTGAGAGAAAACTAGTGGGGCCAGACTTAGTATAGGAAACTGAGAAAAAGGTATGTGTTATTCAAGAAAGATTGAAAGTAGCTTCTGATAGACAGAAGTCATATACAAACCTTAAGAGAAAAGATGTCGAGTATGCAGTAGAGGATAAGGTTTTCTTTGAAGTCTCTCCATGGAAAAAGGTTATGAGATTCGGTAAAAAAGGCAAATTGAGCCCAAGATTTATTGGGCCTTATGAGATACTAGCAAAAGTGGGACCAGTTGCTTGCAGACTTGCTCTACCACCTGAGTTAAGCAAGATCCAAGATTTTTTCCACATCTCCATGTTGAGGAGGTACAAATCATATCCTTCTCATATTATTTTAGTTGAGAACATTGAGGTGAGAGTAGATTTGACATATGAGGAAGAGCTAGTTCAGATTCTCGCCAGAGAAATTAAGGAACTCATGAACAAATGAGTACCATTAGTCAATGTATTATGGAGAAACCATGCAATAGAAGAGGCTACATAGAAAAGTGAAGAGGTGATGAAGACCCAGTATCCATAACTGTTCAACGACAGTACACTAGGCAATTTTGAGGATGAAATTTCTTTAAGGGGGAGAGAAATGTAACACCCGCAAGTTAGGGCCTAGAAGTTAAATGTGTGAAAAGAGTATATTAAGGATATATGGGAAGTATATGAGTGGTTATAGGTGTTAGAAACCTTAATATAATGAAAAAGATAGGAAAAGTGAAGTTTCCAATGTTCACACCAGTGAAGGAGTTAATCATAGCCGTGAATGTTATGAAATTTGGATTATGAACTCGAGGAGCTTCACGGTCATAACACTATGGTTCACGTCGTGACACCACAATTCATGCCTGTGAAACCTTGCAATTTATATATATGGCAGTTTTGTGTTTTGACAGAAAACTCATGTAATATCACCCCTAAACCCTAGCCACCACACTATGAAAGCTCAAAAATAGATTTCCCTCATTCCCTTTTAATTTTGATTAATTAAACATATAATCCCCACGATAAACGAGCCTAAAATGAATTAAAAATAAATATATTGATATAAGAATTGAAATAAGAACCTAAAGAGGATTTGAAAACATTTTGAACCTCATTGCCATTTTATAATAATCAAAATAGAGGTAAGGGAGGATGTTTTCATTAATATTTGATAGTTTCGATTCAGTTTAATGGGAGAGTTAGATTTATAGGCTTAAAATCAATGAAAAGTTAAGGTTTTTATAATTTATGGCATAAATAGATACAATGGCAGATATAGAACGTAATTATGGTCTCTATTTTGTGTTAAGGACTGAGGCGGATGGTGGAGAACCCTACTAGAGGTAGTAGACATGAGAGAAATGAGTATTAGGGCTCCAATATTAAGGTTTGTATATATACTCATTTTAATTCAATTATATTTTGCTTGTGATGCGAATCAAGAATTTTGATATGTTTAGAGATAAGAAATATTGATATGGTATATGCTGGGATTGAGGTATATGGCTTGTAATATTCTCTTATGCATAATGAGGTTGGTATGTTGATAACTGATGTTAGAATGTTGATAATTAAGGCATGGAACCTAGTTTGAATGATTAAACATGACCATATGCATGATTATGGTTTTATATTCTAGAATATGAGAAGTGTTAATAGGTGTGGCTAACATTGGTTAGCTTTAGAATTTTTCATGGTTGTGTGTGGAACTGGTTGAAAACGCTGCTAAAATTATATTTCTATATGACCTATCACACCCATTAAGGTATTTCACACTCGTGAAGTCAAGCTTCACTCCCGTGAAAGTATGAATTTCACACCTGTGAACAAATGTTCGTGCCCGTGAATGATCAAAAGCCAATCAAGGGCAGACAACCCATGACAGAAGGATTCACGCCTATGAATATACCATTCACGCCCGTGAATGCCCGTATCCAGAAACTTGTAAATTGACTGATGTGATAAAATAACATAAGTATGATATAATTGCATTATGATGTCATGATTATGAAACATGTGAATGTACTAGGTGCCATGAATATCAGAATGATACATGACGATCATGTGGAACTATAGAATGTAACATAAATTATGTTAATATCCAAAAAGTGAATAAAAATGTCCATTCTCTTTTCGAGGACTAGTTAGGATAGGTAGCATACCATTGAAGGAATTTCGATATCGTAGAATATTTATTCATGCAATGATTATATTATTCATTAGAGTGGCTTAAGCTCGTGTCAAAGTGCTCATGATTTGAGAAGTTCAACGGTAGCATATCCGAATTAGGGACAAGACGGCTTAAACTTGGGTTAGAATGCCCTTATACCAATATGCATGTAGTCATTGCTCATTAGGGTGGCTTAAGCTCGTGTTGGAGTGTTTCTTATTTGAGAAGCTCAGTGGTAGCAATATAGATAGATATAGTAGTGAGTGGGGTGGCTTAAGCTCGTGTTAGAGTGCTCCTATTTCAAAACCCACATCCGAATGGTCTGGATCTAGAGTATTAGGCTAAGAAACCAGAATTTGGCCATGCAGTAATATGGATATTGTTGCCCAAAACAATAACCGAGAAGAGGGGGTTGAGTTGGTTGGCAAATAAAAATTACTTAAAGAAAGAAGCAACTAAATGATGAATGGTGAAAAGAAGAGAAATATAGTGCACACAAGATTTATAGAGGTTCAAGTATTAACATGTAACACCACATCTTATACATTTGAGTATAACCTATCCTTGTATCAAATAATCACACATAACATGCTGGAAAGACAAAATATCCTATTAACATTGATAGTAATTTTTTTATTTTCTCCTGTAATATCATTCAATGACTCTGCAAGTCTCATATATTGTAATATCATTCAATGACTTTGCAAGTCTCATACCCCGTAATATCATTCAATGACTTTGCAAGTCAACACTGAGGCTTTCGCCACAATACGATATATCACATATATTAAAACATAAACTTTGCACATAAGTATTTACGAGTTGCTTTCGTTTATACATTTTTAAACTCATTCCAAAATGACTATACATATTCAAGCACGTAAATACAAAACACATATGACATATTTTCATGCTTCTATGGAATACAAAGAGAGAGACTGATGAGACTCAGCCAGGGACCTGTGCTCCATGTCTTCTATACGCTACTCAAAATGAGCTATCACTTTTCTTTACCTGAAAAATGATGCAAATTGATGAGTTGTATCTCAGTGAGAATAATCATCCAATGAGTTCTAAAGTACCAAACAACTCATAGTAATAAATCACAAATCCAATATATACCATGTATTCCATTCCATTCATCAATATCATATAAGTATCAATAAAGTTGAAACATATAATCATTACTCTTTTATATATGCAAATGCTTTGCTTATTTCATTTTGTTGTGACCAAGTTAAACAGACATTGCCCCAGGGTTCCATGTGAACATTTGCATTTTCTAGCTAGCTTGATCATTTGTTTCATTTGCACATTTGTTGGGCCATAGGCCTCTTCTTTTGCTTTACAATATCGATTAACTAGTCACAATGCCTTTTTAGTCCATATGCATATGCACTTGTACCTAACCATTCATCAACCATTGCATCTTATCACATATAACATACATATACCGCATATATGCCTCATATGCCACGCATATACCTCGCATATACTATACATATACCCTGTATATATATCACATTTGTCAAACATATACCTCAGATATATACAAGTATACCACTTGTGTGTACCACAATGTCACAAATTATCCATCATCATATTATCAGGGGCAAATCATGACAATCATATGAATCACATAACAAGCAACATTCATATGCACTAAAGAATTCAATCAATAATTAGACTCACCTTTCTCCTTTGATTCCGACCCCTAACTTATTGTTTATCCGCTCCTTGTGGGTCTCCAATATGTTGCGAGCCTAATATGAAAATATAATCAATTAACTTATGATTAGGGAGACTTAATGTGGCTTAAACAAATTAATATGCATTATTCATATCAATAGTTAAGATTTTTCATATGAGGTAGTATGACCGTATGACACTGTTTAGCCTATAAATTTTTCTATACTTGACCAATTAATCTTATTCTTATTCCTAATTAAAACTAACATATAATTATATAACATATTAAAATTTTAGACCAATTGGATCATTGTACAATATTTGGTGGAATTTCTAAATGTGTTTTATTTTCTGCCCTGTTTTCTGCATTTAGACAGTTTTAGTGTACTCATTTTGGTTCATCATAACTTATAATCTATAAGTCATATTTTAATGAAACTTTATAGAAACCTATATGGGTTCAATTGGAACATTTTTCATATTTACAACTTTTATCAATTATGTCTCTAAGGGCTTCAAATTATAACAAACATTTAACTGGTCCAGAATATAATTGGCTTCCAAACCAGTATGACTTCCAAAGGCCATAACTTAGTCTATACATAACATATACCTATAACGTTCATGTTTTGAGCATTTAAAAAATCTAGGTCTAAGGAGCTCAAATTAGCCAAACAAGTTGTTGGATCTTCCCAGGCCACTCAATTGGCAGTTTAAGTCATGGAACAGTCATGGTTCCATTCACCATAACTCAACATGTACAAGACCTATGAATCTGAAATTTTATATACAGATACATAACACATATATCTACAACTTGTATATTTAGAGCTACTTCAAATAATGGCTTTATCATATTCAAAACTAACAAACACATTGGCTAACTTACTTAGGGTTCACATCCGGACCAGTTTCAGTACAGAGAGGATATCTCATTATATACACCACATATTGCAATAATGTTTACATATCAATATATCTATGACATAAAAGAACAACGTTTATGTTTTAAACTTTTCCAGAATCAATTTCTATTAATATCAAAATTGGGGTACAATTCTGTGCCTATTAATGAACCTTAGCAACTCAAATTAACCTTATAGCAATAAGAATTGATTACTTACCAAGAACAAACTTGCAAGGGATCAATTTGCCTCAAAAACCAAGTGAAACAAGGAAGAATTGAATTCTGGAATGGAGGAAGATGCAAAAGAAAATGGGGCTGAAGTGAGGAGGCAGAAATGGGGGAGGAAGATAAAGCTAACTTTTTGTTTTTGTCTTTTTATCTTTTTCTCTTCATCTCTTTTCTTTTCTCATCTCTTTTCTCTTTCTTTTCTCTTCTCTTTTCTATTCTCCTTTATTTTATTTTCCTTTTGTTTCATTTTCATTTTATTTTGTCTATATTATTATTATTATTATTATTATTATTATTTACATATATTTATAATTCCACTAATTCACACAATAATACAGCTTAATCATTTGGCCCGATTTAACTAAATTAACAATGTAAATGTTTACTAATCTTAATCTAATCATTTTGCTTACTTTAATTTAGTCACCTTATTCAATTTATTTCTAATGCTTTGTTATCCTCATTTAGGTTATGAGTACACATGTGTGACTCGACACAATTGCCAAATACTAGGACACGTAGCTAGTGCATGCCATAAACTTGTTTCTAAGAAAATATGTATGAAATGCATGTGTTCAATTGGATTATATGGGAGATGCATATGTTCAAATGAAATTCATATGGATATACATGTGGGGAAGGTCAAGGATGTTACATAAAAAACCCTACTCCTCTCGCCAATCTCAATTAGGTGTTTGACTAACACTTGAAGTGTCACGATGAAGTTTTATCTCTAGCGCACTCCCAACTATGGTGTTTCTCTCTTGGCTAACACCTAATGTAACATCTGGTGATTTAGGCCCCAATTATGCGTGACTGTAGTAGGGTGCGCTGGTTCAATCGAAGTCTAAATTTGGATCCATAAAAAATGACAAATAATAAGAAAGAAATAATTAAGGGTATTATTATTTGGAAATTAAAAAATTAGTGCTAGAACTAGAAAAGAAATGAAATTACCTTAAGGAAAAAATTAGTATTATTGGAATTCTTGGGGGAAAAAGTGTGATCATGAAAAAATTGGTGGAAAATGAGGAATTTCTTAAAATTAAAAGTTAATCAAGATTAATTAAGTTAATGCACCAATGGAAATTAGGATTATTTTGTTAAACCTTGAGGGGTATTTCCGTCATTTTGATGATAACAAATAAAATAGCAATATTATATTTAACACATTTGTTTTCTAAGTCTATTAAATAGGGTATGGCATAAAATAGCAAGAATGGAGATTGGAAGAATAATCCTTGAAAGACAAAATTAAGGAAGTAGCATGTTCACGCCCGTGACCCTATGTGTCACGCCCGTGAAAGAGCTAACCGTTACCAAAACCAACATTTGAAGTTCACGACCATGAAGGAAGAACAAACCATGAAATGGACATTTAAGTCACGCCCGTGAATGTTCATGGCATTTTCATCCAGAGAGCTTCACGACCAAAGTCACCACTTGGATCACGGCTGGGAAGTTTGTCACGCCCGTGAAGATATATGTCACGCCCGTGACCCAATGTTTCAAAACATTCCAGAGAGCTTCACAACCAAGGTCACCACTTCAGTCACATCTTAGGAAGAAATGTCAAACCCGTGACAAACATAGTCACGCCCGTGAATGATGAAAGAGAAAAATGTCAAGCGCGATTATTTGGTTGGTACAACGGCTAGTTTCATATGAAATGCACCCTAACAGCTATAATCAGCCAAGGGAGATAAATAGAAGTCATTTATGCATTAAGTACAAGAGGATAGCAAATACTTTGAATCAAAATATTATTACAAGCCATTTGTACATTCAATACTTTGAGAACCAAAATCTATTCTCTGTAAAAATCTTTTTGCTCTTCATTTATTGAGCAATAAAGATTTGTGAGTATTTCTCTTTGTAATCATTTAATAATCAAGTGAGTTTTGGGTATTTCAGGGTTAAGAGTAGAACACTTGTAAGGGTTAGTTGTGTGAGCCTTTAAAACACAAAGTAAAGGTTATTTGTGTGAGCCTGTAAAACAAAAAGTAAATGTTGTTTGTGTGAGCCTGTAAAACACAAGAAAAAATGTTGTTTGTGTGAACTTGTAAAACACAAAGAATTCTCTATCCCTCCTAAAATTAATTTTTTATTTCCGCACTTTAAAGTTTAATTTTTGAAACTCCAATTCAACCCCCCTTTTTGGCTTAATATCTAGGCAACAATTGGTATCAGAGCTTAGTCTAGCATCAAATCCTAAAAAGCGCTAGTAAAGATTAAGATATGGCCAGTGAAGTATTCCAAAGTCTCAAACCTCACTTTGATGGAGCAAATTATGCCCATTGGAAGTTTCAGATGGAGACATATCTGGATAGTGAAGGAATTGAAGTCTGGGATAGTGTACGAAAAGAATGGACACCACCAACCAAAAGAGGAGCTAATGGTGAAGAAGAAATCCTATCAAGAGATGATTAGACAGAGCCTCAAAGAAGAGCAAATTTCAAAAAAAAAAGGCAATGACAATCCTATCAAGCTCATTATCTATTGAAGAATGTGGAAGAATACAACATTGCCCAACAGCATACAGCATGTGGAAGACATTAGAAAATTGTCATGAAGGAACTAAGCAAGTCAAATCCAAGAAGATTCATATTCTGACCTCAAAATATGAGTTCTTCAAGATGAAATCTAATGAGTCAATGACTGACATGACCAACCGTCTTCTAGCCATTATAAATGGAATGAGGAAACTTGGGAAGCATATGAGTTTGGAGGATGTAGACAATAAAATCCTGAGAAGTCTTCCACTTAAAGACTATGGCTCAAGAGTTGCTGGCATAGAAGAAGCAAATGAAGATATGAGCATCATGAATACTGATGTGCTGATTGGCAAAATTTTCACACATAAAATGGCAGTGAAAAGAGATAGAGAGCTTGAAGCAGAGCCAGAGAAAAGAAAGCCCTTAGCACTCAAAGCCTCTACTTCAAAATCTCAAGAAGAAAGTGATGATGAAAATGAGGACATTGTTATGCTTTCAAGGAGACTAAAAAGAATCATTGAGAAGAAAATGAGCAGCTCCAGAAAATTCAGGCAAAGAAACCTCAAACAAACTTCTAATGATGCACAAAGAAGTAAGGAAGAGGTGCTTCATAGCTATTGAAGATCATGTCTCGAATAAGGTAAGATCACTACACTCATACTCTTTGAACAATGATAGTAGTGATAATGATGATGATAGTGATGATGATGATGATGAGAAAACCTAATAGAAGAATTAAATCTAGAATTAGAGAAATATAGAAGTAAATTTAGTACTTATAGAAATAACATCTCTAATTTGAAAAATAAGGTAGATGATTTAGAAAAGGAAAACATAAAGCTTAAATCATCTAATGAATCTCTCCATAAGTCATTAGATGAATACTCATCAAGACCCTCAACTGCTTCCTTGCTAAAAGAAAATAATACTTTGAAAAATGAAGTAGGAACTTAGAAATTCCATTTCTAAATTTCACTAAGGTAAAGAGAGGTTAGATATTCTCATTATGTCTCAAAGATCACCCTTAATTAGACATGGTCTAGGATTTAAGGACACATCATCATCTTCTCACAAAACCATCTTTGTTAAGTCTAATGAACCTCACATCTCTACACTTGTTAGAACAGCACCAGAAAATAAGCATATTAAACCTTCTATACATAAACAGAATAATCATGCCTTTATATATAGGAAACATGCATCTAGAAAATCTACAATTAATCATAACTGTGCATGTCATCATTCTCAAAATAAGTTTGATAGAAATGTGGTATTCAAAAATACTGTAAGACCAGAAAACAAGTTTAGACCAAAACAATGTAATTATTGTATGAAAATGGGTCACATAAATAAATATTGCTGGATAAGGAAGGCTCATTGGGAACCTTCATGTGCTAACCCCCAAGGACCCAAACTCATTTGGGTACCTAAAAATCATACTTGAACTGTGATTCTATAGGTATGTCTCAAGTCCACAATAAACAAAAATGCTTGGCTAGTAGACAATGGATGCTCAAGGCATATGACAGGAGATAAGAACTTTTCAATGAAATCAAAAGTATTGATGGAGGTAAAGTTACCTTTGGAAACAATGCAAAGGGTAAGGTAATTGGCATTGGTTCTATTGGTATTAATGGTACTACTTTTATTAAAGATGTCTTACTTGTTGATGGCTTGAAACATAACTTGTTAAGTGTAAATCAATTACGTGATAAAGGAAACAAAATAATCTTTACTTCCAATGAATGTCTTGTGATCTCTATCGATGGTCAGGAGATATTTAAAGGAAATAAAGATGTCAATACATACATAATAAACTTACATGAACTATCAACCATTCCTTTAAGTGTCTTGTGACTACTAGTGATGAATCTTGGCTGTGGCATAGAAGGCTTGGTCATGCTAACATGGACTTAATACAAAGCCTCAGCACAGGAGAACTAGTAAAAGGACTGCCAAGAGTTAAATATGAAAAAGGTAAGACATGTGAACCTTGCCAAAGAGGAAAGCAACACAAGTCATCCTTCAAAGCCAAAAACATAGTAAGTACCTCAAAACCTCTTCAACTCCTGCATTTAGACTTATTCGGACCTACTAGAATTGCTAGCTTATGAGGAAAACATTATGCATTTTTCATCGTAGATGATTACTCTAGATTTACTTGGGTAATTTTCTTAGCTCAAAAGAGTGTTGCATTTGAAAATTTCAAAAACTTTGCTAAAAAAGTTCAAAATGAAAAAGGGTATTGTACTTCAAAGATAAGAAGTGAACATGGGAAAGAATTTGAAAATGAAAACTTTGAAAGCTTTTGTCTTGAACATGGCATTTCACATAATTTCTCATCTCCTAGGACACCTCAACAAAATGGGGTAGTTGAAAGGAAAAATCGAACTTTAATTGAAATGGCTAGAACAATACTCAATGAATATGATTTACCAACTTACATTTGGGCAGAAGCCACAAACACTGCATGTTATATTTCAAATCGAGTTTTCAAAAGACCTCTTTTAAAAAAAACCTCATTTGAGCTATGGAATGGAAGAAAGCCCTTGATATCATACTTTAGAGTATTTGGATGCAAGTGCTTCATATTGAATACCAAGGACAATCTTGGAAAATTTTCCTCTAAATCTGATGAAGGTATCTTTTTAGGAAACTCTACAACTAGCAAAGCATATAGAGTATTTAACAAAAGATCATTAACTGTTGAAGAATCCATGCATGTTATTTTTAATGAATCTAATATACTTGATCTTGTGAAAGGTAGTGTTCTTGATGATGTTGTAGGTAACATGGAAAGACTTGATCTTGGAAATGGGAAAGAAGAAAATGATCAAGAAGATTCACATCAAAATCGTTCTCTACCTCAAACTCAAGAAGAAAACGAACAAGAACTCCCAAAAGAATGGAGAATGACAAAAGATCATCCAAAAGAGCAAATCTTTGGTGATCTCTCAAATGGAGTAAGTACTAGATCTCATTTCAAACATTTAGTCACTGACATTGCTTTTATCTGTCAAATTAAGCCTAAAAATGTTGATGAGGCTCTTAATGATGAAAGTTGGGTAATTGCCATGCAAGAGGAACTCAACCAATTTGAGAGAAGTAAGGTATGGACCTTAGTACCTAGACCCAAGGATCATCAAATTATAGGTAGCAAATGGGTATTTAGAAATAAACTAGATGAACAAGGTTCAATAACTAGGAATAAGGCTAGATTAGTTGCAAAAGGATATAATCAGGAAGAAGGTATAGATTATGATGAAACCTATGCACCTGTAGTTAGATTAGAAGCCATAAGAATACTCTTAGCATATGCATGTCACATGAATTTCTAAATGGTTATATAGAAGAATAAGTGTATGTAGAACAACCACCAGGTTTTCAAAGCTATGATTTGCCAAATCATGTTTTTAAACTTTCAAAAGCTTTATATGGTTTGAAACAAGCCCCAAGAGCTTGGTATGAGAGGCTAAGTTCTTTTCTATTAGAAAATAGCTTTACAAAGGGAAATGTTGACACCACATTATTCATTAAAAAGTATAAGCATGATATATTAATGGTTCAAATTTATGTTGATGATATAATATTTGGTTCTACTAATGATTTGCTTTGTCAAGAATTTGCTAAGTGTATGACTAGGGAATTTGAAATGAGCATGATGGGAGAGCTTAAGTATTTCCTTGGTCTACAAATAAAGCAAAGCAATGAGGGCATATTCATCAACCAATCCAAATATGCCAAAGCTTTAATTAAGAAATTTGGTATGGAAGGATGCAAGAATGCCAAGACTCCTATGAGCATATCAATAAAATTGGACAAGGATGAAAAGGGTAAGAGCATTAGTGAAAAGCTTTATAGAGGTATGATCGGATCTCTTTTATATCTTACTACATCTAGACCTGATATAATGTATAGTGTTTGCTTGTGTGCACGATTTCAATCATGTCCTAAAGAATCTCATTTAAATGCAGTAAAAAGGATTCTAAGATATTTACATGGATCTTTGCATCTAGGTTTATGGTATCCTAGAAATTCATCCTTTTATATTATAGGATATTCAGATGCAGACTATGCTGGTAGACTTTTAGATAGAAAAAGTACTTCAGGTACTTGTCACTTTATTGGAGAATGCTTAGTTTCTTAGTTTAGCAAGAAACAAGTTTCAGTTACTCTTTCAACTGCTGAAGCAGAGTATGTAGAAGCTGGTTGTTGCTGTACTCAAATTCTTTGGATGAAACAACAACTTAAGGACTATGGTCATGATATGAACCATATACCTATTGAATGTGACAATACAAGTGCTATAAATCTTTCAAAGAATCCTATTCAACACTCAAGAAGTAAGCATATTGACATTAGACACCACTTTATTATAGATGATGTTCAATATGGAGATGTTGCATTAGAATTTATAAGCATAGAAAATCAATTGGCAGATATTTTTATTAAGTCTCTAAATGAGGAAAGATTTAATTTCATTAGAAGAGAACTTGGTATCATTGATGGATTAACCTTGTGATTGCTAAATTATGAAATCTTAATTGATGATCTTAATTTTGTGTCATATCACTAGATATAAGGTAGTAATTTTGATTAAAATTTATGTTATAAGGGATAGAATCTTTATTGAAATGATTTAGTCTTGTTTTTAGGACTTAATTTTATTTTATGAAAATTTTAGGGGAGTCACGCCCGTAACATACATTCACGCCCGTGACTTAAATAGACAAAAGAGGCAATTTCGTTCACGACTTGATTCACGACATTGTTCACGGCTTCAAGTGGTGAAGCTTATATTCACGGCTTCAAGTGGTGAAGCTTATATTCACGGCTTCATTCACTCCCGTGAAAAGACCTGTTCATGCCCATGACTAATTTGCACGCCCGTGAACCTTTACACCCCCAAAACACACAGATGCGTTCATGCCTTGAGTCACGCCTCGCTTCACGGGCATAAGTAGTGAAATTCAACCTTTCACGCCCATGACTATGGTTTCACCCCCGTGACAGTTCATCATTCATGCCCGTGACATTCAAAGGTCACGACCGTGAACATATTCACTCCTTTATTCATGGGTAGAGTACTCCTTTAGCAAATCGTGAATGCATCAGGCATATAAGAGAACAACCAATTAATTTTCTCATTTCAACCTTTCAACTCTTTGAAATTGCTTTCATTTACACACATTCAATGAGTTATTGAAGATTCTGACCCCCAAGTCACAAACTTTTCCTATAAATACCATCAAAAGTCCATTCCTTCATCAAAAATCATACTCATTTACGGTTTTTATCAAATTTCTGTCAAATATTTTTCTCAAACCTCACGAAATTCACTTCTTCAACTCAAATGGAGACTGCCTCATCAAAGGGAAAGAGAAAGAAGTCTCATGCACCTAGGAGGTATGCAGATTACCTCATGAACAGAATTCCAGAGCAATGCCATCCCCGGTACTCCACATTGAAGAAAATGCCTCTCCTTTCATCAAGGTACTTTGAATGGCAAATCGTCCGAACTCTCAGGCTAGAAACAGCAATGACAGAGCAACTCTAAGCCTGTCATTTGAAAGAATTTGTAGAGATTCACCAGCCCACATTGAGGGAGCCAACACTGGAATTTCTTAGCACTCTGCAAGTGTCACCTACTGGAATGGTGAAATTCCAACTCTGCGACAAACCAAACACCCTCAATGCCACTGAATTTGGAGAATTATTCAACCTACCATCGGATGGCATCCTCAATGACAGCGAAGTAGAATTCTTTGCCACTCGAGCTTTGACCCATTTTGGCACTGATTACAGCTGGGATGTTAAGAAGACCAAGAGCACTCATCTCAGGTCCCCAGTTCACAAATATTTGCATAGGTTCTTGACCTATAGCATATTCGCTCGGGGAGAAAGTAATGGGACCATAAGGAAATCGGAGCTCTTCCTATTTGAGATGGCTAAAAGAGGACTCGCGGTGGTGCTCTCTAGATGGTTTGCAAACCATCTTCTGTCCATTGCCACCAAACCCACAAGAGATATACTGATTGGTGGTTATGTCACCCACATATCCTTGAAGCTTGGATATTTGAAGCTGGATGAGCATCATTTCTGTAACACCACATCATATGCATTTAAGTATAACCTATTTCTGTATCAAATAATCACATACTGCATGTTTGAAAGAGAAAATACCCAGACAACAGTGGTAGTAAATTTTTTTTCATATCATATCCTGTAAAATCAACAAATGCCTTTACAAGTCTTATATCCTGTAATTCTATTCAATGACTTTGGAAGTCTCATATACTGTAATATCACTCAATGACTTTTCAAGTCAACATTAAAAACCATAATACGATATATCACATATATTAAAACATAAACTTCCCATCCGAAGGATTACGGGTTGTTTCCATTTATACATTTCAAAACTAATCTAGAGTGATAATACATATTCAAGCATATAAGTCCAAAATACAGATGACATGTTTTCATGCTTGTGTGGAATGCAAGGAGAGAGAGTGATGAGGCTCGGCCAATGACCTGTGCTCCATGTCTTCTATAAACTACTCAAAATGAGCTATCACTTTTCTTTACCTAAAAATGATGCAAATTGATGAGTTGCGGCTCAGTGAGAATAATCATCCAATGAGCTCTAAAGTACCAAACAACTCATAGTAATAAATCACAAATCCAATATATACCATATATTCCATTCCATTCATCAGTATCATATATGTATCAATAAGGTTGAAACATATAATCATTACTCTTTATGTATGCAAATGCTTTGCATATTTCATTTTGTTGTGACTAAGTTAAACAAACATTGCCCCGAGTTTCCATGTGAACATTTGCCATGTGAACATTTGCATCTGCATTTGCTAGCTAGCTTGATCATTTGTTTCATTTGCACATTTGTTGGTCCATAGGCCTCTTCTTTTGCTTTACAATATCGATTAACTAGTCACAATGCCTTTTTAATCCATATGCATATGCACTCGTATTTAAGAATTCATCAACCATTGTATCTTATCACATATATTATACATATACCACATATATACCTCATATTCCACACATATACCTTGCATATACTATACATATACCATGTATATATATCACATATGTCAAACATATACTTCAAATATACCACAAGTATACCATTTATATGTACCAAAATGTCACAAATTATCCATCATTACATTATCAAGGACCAATCATGACAATCATATGAATCACATAGCAAAGGACCAATCATGACAATCATATGAATCACATAGCAAGCAACATTCATTTGCACTAAAGAATTCAATCGATAATTAGACTCACCGTTCTCCTTTGATGCTGACCTCTAACTTATTGTCTATCTACTCCTTGTAGGTCTCCAATATGTTGCGAGCCTAATAAGAAAACATAATCGATTAACTCATGATTAGGAAGACTTAATGTGGCTTCAACAAATTAATATGCATTGTTCATGTCAATAGTTAAGATTTTTCCTATGAGGCAGTGTGACCTTATGGGACTATTTAGCCTATAACTTTTTCTATAATTGACCAATTAATCTTATTCTTATTCCTAATTAAAAATAACATATAATTATAGAACATATTAAAATTTCAGACCAATTGGATCATTGTACAATATTTGGTGGAATTTCTAAATGTGTTCTGTTTTCTGCCTTGTTTCCTGCCTTTAGGCAGTTTTAGGGTACCCACTTTGGTTCATCATACCTTATAATCTATAAGTCCTATTTTCATGAACATTTACATAAACTTATATGGGTTCATATGGAACATTTTTCATGTTTTCAACTTTTATCAATTATGTCTATATGGTCTTCAAATTATAACAAGCATTTTACTAGTCCATAATACAATTGGCTTCCGGACCATTATGAATTCAAAAAGACATAACTTAGTCTATACATAACCAATTAAGATGAAATTAGTACCAAATTTTATCTAAGCCATATACCTATAACTGTTGTGTTTTGATCATTTACAGAATCTAGCTCTAACAAGCTCAAATTATCCAAACAAGTTACTGGATCTACCCAGGGCACTCAGTAGGCAGTTCAAACCATGGAACTGTCATGGTTCCATTCACCATAACTCAATATTTACAAGACCTATGAACCTGCAATTTGGTATACCGATACCACACACATATATTGACAAATTTTATGTTTTGAGATACTTCAAATAATGGCTTTAACATATTCGAAATCAAAGCACACAGTAGCTAACTTGGTTAGGGTTCACACCCTGACCAGTTTCAGTAACGAGAGCATATCTCTTCCTATACATAACATCGTGCTAACCTGTTTACATATCCACAAATCTAAGACATAAAGGAACAACTTTTGTGTTTACACTTTTGCATAATCAATTTCTATTAATATCAAAATCAGATTGCAAATTAGTGCCTATTAATGAACCTAAGCAACTCAAATCAACCCTATAGCAATAAAAATTGATTACTTACCAAGAACGACCTTGCAAGGGATCAATATGCTTCAAAAACTAGGTGAAAAAAGGAAGAATTGAATTCTGAAATGGAGGAAAATGAAGAAGAAGTCAGGCTAGAGAAGAAGGCAGAAATGGGGAAGAAAGATTAAGATAAAGCCAACTTATTTTTTGTCATTTTGTCATTTTGTCATTTTCTCTTCTTCTCTTCTCTTTTCTCTTCTCATTTCTCATTTTTCTTCTCTTCTATTTCTCTTTTATGTGATTTTCATTTTATTTTGTCTATATTATTATTATTATTTACATATATTTATAATTCCACTAATTCACACAATAATACAGCTTAATCATTTGACCCGATTTAACTAAATTAACAATGTAAATGTTCACTAATCTTAATCTAATCATTTTTCTTACTTTAATTTAGTCACCTTATTCAATTCATTTCTAATACTTTTTTATCATCATTTAGGTTATAAGGATACATATGTGACTCGATACAATTTCCAAATACTAGGACATGTAGCTAGTGCGTGCCATGAACTTATTCATACGAAAATACGTATGAAATACACGTGTTCAATTGAATTGTATGCAAGATGCTTATGTTCAATGAAATGCATGTGGGGAAAGGTCAAGGATGTTACAATTTCAATCTCATCCCTGGGCATCCTCGAGATAGATTGGATGTCCAGTCCTTCATAAAGATGGGAGCGGCTGTCAGAATTGTTCACGAGAACAATATTTTCTACCGCTTCACAGACACTCCTGGGGAGATAATCTGGGAAGACAATGATACAAAGGATTTCAAAGCTGGCCTCCAAGGGATCCAGCAGAAGAAAAGGGCTCGGGTTGAGGAAGCACCTCTAGTGGCTGAGCAAGACATCGATCAATCCTCGGCTTCCACACCGAATTTAGCGCAACAGGTGGTTGACCTCTTGGCACCACATTTTCAGTAGCTGCAGGCTTCGATGACGAGAGGTTGGAAAATCTCAAAGACTTCATAGAGTCTTGGATGGACAGCCTTGAGGCAGAGGTTGCTAGACTTCGAGATAGGATGTCTGGCTAGATGTTTAGGCTAGGTGTTAGGCTATATGGTAGCCTAAAATTGTGTGGTTGCTTGTCTATTTTCTTTGTTGTTTTGTTGTTTTTGTATTTCCTTTATGAACCTTAATTAACTTTGGTGTGTATTTTTTTTTTCTTTCAAATATATTTGCTTTGTTTATCCTTTGGTTTCTTTATATTCTTTTTGATTGATGACAAAAGGGAGAGAACCTAGCAATATATTAAAATGAATTATTTGAATCAAAAATAAGAACCTACAAATACATTGACATTGAGTTAGGTTAGGAGAAATTATAAATAATCAAACTTTGATTCAAAATTAATATGCAAGTATGAAATTGAGAAATTGAGCTTTATACACATTAGATATATCTTAAGTATACTTTGCATATACCTTAATGCAAGTTACATAAGTAAATATGCCATGATACACTTTAAGTATACCTTACATATACTTCATGTCTTAAAAAGCATTTTGGTATACATTGGATATACTTCACATATAACTTGCATATACTTAAAAACTAGAAAGTTTATTTCAATGCTACATCATTCTTTACAATTCTAGCATTTTATTAATTTTTTATCCTAAGTATCTTTTGAGGGGGAGACTTCTCAAAAGCACATATTGCTAGATTATTTGTCACCATCAAAAGGGGGAGATTGTTAAACCTTGAGGGGTATTTCCGTCATTTTGATGATAACAAATAAAATAGCATTATTGTATTTAACACACTTGTTTTCTAAGTCTATTAAACAGGGTATGGAATAATATAGCAAGAATGGAGATTGTAAGAATAATCCTTGAAAGACAAAATTAAAGAAGTAGCATGTTCACTCCCGTGACCCTATGTGTCACGCCCGTGAAAGAGCTAACCGTTACCAAAACCAACATTTGAAGTTCACGACCATGAAGGAAGAACAAACCGTGAAATGGACATTTAAGTCACGCTCATGAATGTTCATGTCATTTTCATCCAGAGAGCTTCACAGTCAAAGTCACCACTTGGATCACGGCTGGGAAGTTTGTCGTGCCCATGAAGATATATGTCACGCCCATGACCCAATGTTTCAAAACATTCCAGAGAGCTTCACGACCAAGGTCACCACTTCAGTCACATCTTAGGAAGAAATGTCACGCCCGTGACAAACATAGTCACGCCCGTGAATGATGAAAGAGAAAAATATCAGGCGCGATTATTTAATTGGTACAATGGCTAGTTTCATATTAAATGCACCCTAACGGCTATAATTAGCCAAGGGAGTATAAATGAAAGTCATTTATGCATTCAGTACAAGAGGATAGCAAATACTTTGAATCAAAATCTTATTACAAGCCATTTGTACATTCAATACTTTGAGAACCAAAATCTATTCTCTGTAAAAATCTTTTTGCTCTTCATTTATTGAGAAATAAATATTTATGAGTGTTTCTCTCTGTAATCATTTATTACTCAAGTGAGTTTTGGGTATTTCAAGGTTAAGAGTAGAACACTTGTAAGGGTTAGTTGTGTGAGCCTTTAAAACACAAAGTAAAGGTTATTTGTGTGAGCCTGTAAAACACAAAGTAAGGGTTGTTTGTGTGAGCCTGTAAAATACAAGATAAAAGGTTGTTTGTGTGAGCCTGTAAAATACAAGATAAAAGGTTGTTTGTGTGAGCTTGTAAAACACAAGGAATTGGTTATTGTGTGAGCCATTAAAACACAAGAGATTTCTGGGTTAGGTGTGAACCATTGTGAGAAACACCATAGTTAGGAGTGAGCTTGTAAAACTCCATTGTAACACTTAGTGTGTTAGTGAAACTCCCAATTGCGATTGGGGAGAGGAGTAGGTTTGTTAACACCCGAACCTCTATAAAATCCTTGTGTCAAATTTCTCTATCCCTCCTAAAATTAATTTTTTATTTCCGCACTTTAAAGTTTAATTTTTGAAACTCCAATTCAACCCCCCTTCTTGGCTTAATATCTGGGCAACAAATTTTAACTAGTGGGACTCACTCCTTAATTTTAGTATAAAAGTCAAAAAGTGGAAGAAATTCTACATTCTTCCACCTAAATATTTAACTCATCTTCTTCCTCTTTTTCTTCTCTTTGTGTTGTTCACTCTAGCCTTCCAAAGTAATCATTTTTGCTTCATTTCAAGCTTGAAAAAGAACGGGAAAATAAGTTTTAAGAGAAAAAAAAATCAGAAATTAAAAATTTCTTGCCATAAAGAGAGCTAAGGAGCAAGAAGGAAGGAAGAAAGAAGAAAATAAAAGCGAGAAATTTTAGGGGGAATTTTGGCCTACTTTGGAGAGCCATTAAGGTGAGTTTATTCTTATTAAATTCAACATTTTTGCTTCCATTTGAGACCCACAAGGATGATAGATATGATTAGGATTGGTAGATTATGGTTATTTGGCAAGAATTGACCTAGGATTTGAAATTGGTAACTAGTTGAAGAAAAGTGAAGCTAAACCTTTAATTAATGATAATTGATGTTATTTAATTATTTTATGACTTAAAAACTAAAGAAAGATAACTCTAATAGAGGAAGGAGGGGTTGCCTTAGTTAAGGTAATTTGGGAAAAAATGAAATTAACCTAGGGGTAAGACAATTGTTAATGAGTGAAGTGTGATTAGAGTGTTAATTTGAAGAAAATAAATTGGGATGTATGATAAGGTTTTTGGGCAGCCATGACCTATGAAGAAGGAAGTTTAACCTTAGTAATATTTACCTAAAATGAAGTATAAAACATATTATGAGCATTAGGATTTTGTGTAGGCATGAAAAGTTGTAAAAAGGGATGATATAAATGGGATATGGTATGGTTGTGTAGGAAAATCAAGTGAGCAAAAGAGAGGCCCTTAAGAGGGTGACAAAGGCAAGGAGAAAGCTATTTAGTGAGGGAAGAAAAATAAAGAAAAAGGAGAGCTCCAAGGCTAATTAGGTATGTGCTTCATTGATAAAAATCTTGCATGTTATCTAATTATGTGAAATTATGTATTAATGTTGGATATGAATGTGGCTTGCCATGGAATGTGATTAGTAGTTACTTTTGATTTTTTTTATGATAATGGAACTAAATGGTGTGAAGATATTAAGATATGTGAATGTAATTATGATCTAGAAACTTTGGTATAAAAATGAATGCATATGATGGATGTAATTATTAGATAGGTTTGTGTCAATTGATGACCCTACTATAGAATTCTAGGAGCAGTCTTGACATTTTTTATCATAACTAATATTTTGGTGATGAGATTGAGATGAAATTATCTGGAAATGAAAGTGGACTTATAAGGATAAAACTGTCATTCAAAACCTAAGTTCAAATTTTAATTGAAAATGGGCTAAAAATTGGATGTAAAATCCCGGACCTGTAGGTACCCAAAAAATACTGGGTAAAACTAATGTAACGCCCTTTAAAAACGCGTCGTAACTTTTGATAGAAAACTTGGATTTATATGATTTTTAATGCGTATGAAATCTGAGACCTTAAGCTACAAAATAATAGATAAATTCAAATTTGAACTATAAATGGGCTAAAAATAAGGCCCAAAATCAAGGCCGAAATCTGTCGTAAGCAAAGAATTAATATATTGGGCTTTTACAAGAGGTGTGATGAATACATATGTTAATTAATAAGAATTTTGACTTTAATTGTAGTTATAAATATTTAATAAATTATTTACATATGAGGTTCTAATTAAATAATAATGGAAACAAATAAACATATAAGTAAAAATTTGGTATAATTATCATTTTTGAAAATATTGTGAATAATAATCTTAATGTTGGGAGTAAATATAAAAATAGTTAAGCCCTAAGTCACCTAACCTAGAACTAGAATAGAGAATAATTTGGCATACCAATCAGGAGATTTAAGACACTTGGTGCCAAAATATAAAACTCGGTAATGAAAATTCTATAAATGCGCTCAATGCAAAACTATTAAGCCGGTAATGATAATATTATGAAAGTCGGTAATGACATTATTATAAAAGTGTTCGACGCAATATTATGAAAGCCGGTAATGACAACCTCGTTATTCCTATTAGTTAGTTCGGTTATAGGTATTATAGGCACAAGAAAATGAAAATAACAATAATATAAAAGTGTATCATTTTGATAATGTTGTGCTAAATCAAAATTTTCTAAATATTAAATATTTGCTAACATTTATTTGATTTTATGTATTTCTTTTCTTTTATGCCTTATTTGTGAAAATTTTGATATGACATGTAAGAAAATATAAGTATATAAGATTTTTATCCCTGAAGCACCACTAAGCTAGTAGATTAGCGCGGGTGGTGTCCTCTTGCGCAGGTTCTAAAGAATAGTCGTAAATAGTATAGTTATCAAAAGAAGAAGGGTATCCAGATGAAATGTGACTTAAAGCTTTGGATTATTTTTGGTATATTTCGTTAGAAGCTTTGTAAATTAAATTATAGTTTCATCTCATCTAGTATGTATCAGGGATGTGTAAAACTAATGTAATGGACATAATTTAGATGTAAAATAATAAATTTTATAAATAAATAAAATTTTGAATATTGATATTTGGAATAATTTTATTTTGGTGTTTGTAATATTTTTGCAAAAAAAAAATTATACTTCATTTAGCTAATCTTATAAAACAGTTAGTCGGGTAATGCTCACTTACTTTGTTAAACTAAAATGAGGTAGGGAGGTGTTAAAACAACTTTTGTATTTTAATGGCTAACACAATAACCAAATCTTTGGATTTATATGGCTCATACAAAAAACCCTTACAAGTGTTTCGCTCACAACCCAACTCACTCAGCAACTAAAATGCTCAGCAATTATGAGCAATTTATGCTTTTATAATCTCAAATAATGAAAGTTGTTGAATCAAAAAATAAATGCACAAGGCTATACATGTAACATCCTCGACTTCCCACATATGCATTTTTACACGTATTTTATTTAGACATGTGCATTTTCATATATTTCACTTGAAGACTTGTATTTTATATGTATTTTTATAGGAAAAAGTTCAAAACACGTACTAGCTACGTGTCTGAGTATTTTGCAATTGTGCTGAATTGCACGTGTCCATTTTATAATTTAATTAAGGATGACATGAAATTGGAATTTATGTGAAAAAAATTATTAGATCAAATTAATGAAGAAAAATAAAAAGAAACAAGACAAAAAAACAAAAGGAAGGAAAAAAAAATAAAAGAGAGAGGATGACAAAAGAGGGGAGATAAGAGGTGGACCTTATCTTCCTCCTCACCATTCTACCTCCCTCACTTCATATTCATTTCTACTTCTTCTTACACAATTTCAGCCTTATTTTCTTCTTTATTTCACTTAAGTTTTGTAGTAAATTGATCCTTTTCAAGTTTGTTCTTAGTAAGTAATATTCTCTCCATTGTTCTAGTGTTGTTTGAGCTATTAGGGTTAAGTTGAAGCAGTGTTTTACACCTCAATTTTGTTACCAATAGAAACTGATTTTGGAAAAGTTTAAAACATGAAAGTTGGTTCTTATATCTTAGGTTTATGTATACATAAATATTTTTTCAAGATTTGGTGTATATGAAAATATATTGGCATTTTATTGGAATTGGTTTGGGTGTGAACCCTAGCTGAGTTAGCTACAGTATTCGTTGATTTTGAATATGATAGAGCCCGTATTTTAGGAAGATAAAAAAAAAAGATAAAAGTTGTAAATACATGTGTTATCTATGTGTATACCAAATTTAAGGTTCATATCTCTTATGGATGTTGAGTTATGGTGAATGGAACCATGATTGTTCCATAGTTTTAACTGTCTGCTTAGTGCCCTAGGCAGACCTAGCAACTTGTTTGGCCATTTTGAGCTCTTTGTAATGAATTATGTATATTATCAAAATATGAAAGTTATATTTTTATGTCTTATATTAATTTTGGTATAAATATCACCTTAATATATTATGTATAGACTGAGATAAGGCCTTCACAAGTCATACTTTTGGAAGCCAACTCTGTTCTAGACCAGTGAAATGTTTCTTATAATTTGAGGACCTTAAAGACATAATTAATAAAAGTTGTAAACATAAAAAAAAAAATGTTCGATTTTAACCTATCTAAATTCATACCAAGTTTCACTATAATATGACTTACATATTCTAATATATGAAGGACCACAATTGGTAGCCTAAAACCGTCAAAGGGCAAAAATAAGGTAGAAAACATAACACAGTTGGAAATTCACCCAAATACTGTGCAAATCTCCAATTTCTTTGAAATTTGATTATGTTATATAATTATATGTTATTTTTAATTAGGAATAAGAATCACATAAATTGGACAATTCTAGAAAAAGTTATTAGCTAATCAATCTCATAAGGTTACACTACCCCATAGGAAAAACCCTAACTCTGTATATGAACTATGCACATTAATTTGTTTAAGCCACATTAAGTTTCTTTAGTCATAAATGAATCGATTATATTTCCATATTAGGCTGACAAAAAATTGGAGACCTATAAAGAGGGGATAGATAATAAGTTAAGGGTCAGAATCAAAGGAGAAAGATGAGTACAGTTATCAAATGATTTCTGTAGTGCATATGAATATTGCTTACTATGTGATATGTGAGATGATTTATGGTTACGTGATTGATATGATTGTCATGATTTGATTTTGATAATGAGATGATGGATAATTTGTGACATATGTGGTACATATAAGTGGTATATCTGTGGAATATTTTAGATATATATTTGGCATATGTGATATATACATGGTCTAAGTATAGTATATGTGAAGTATATGCATGGCATATGTGGTATATATGTAATATATGTTTGGTATATGTGATAAAGATACAATGGTTGATGAATGCATAGTTACAAATGCATATGCATATGGACTAAAAAGGCATTGTGACTAGTTAATCGATATTATAAAGCAAAAGAAGAGGCCTATGGCCCAACAAATGTGCAAATGAAACAAATGATCAAGCTAGCTAGCAAATGCAAATGCAAATGTTCACATGGAAACCCGAGGCAATGTCTGTTTAACTTGGTCACAATATAATGAAATAAGCAAAGCATTTGCATACATAAAGAGTAATAATTATATGTTTCAACTTTATTGATACTTATATGATACTGATGAATGGAATGGAATACATGGTATATATTGGAATTGTGATTTATTACTATGAGTTGTTTGGTACTTTAGAGCTCATTGGATGGTTATTCTTACTGAGCCGCAACTCATCAAATTGCATCATTTTTAGGTAAAGAAAAGTGATAGCTCATTTTGAGTAGCGTATAAAAGACATGGAGCACAGGTCACTGGCCGAGCCTCATCACTCTCTCTCCTTGCATTCCACACAAGCACGAAAATATGTCATATGTGTTTTGTACTTACGTGCTTGAATATGTATAGTCATTTTGGAACGAGTCTAAAAATGTATAAATGAAATCAACTCGAAAATACTTATGTGTAAGGTTTATGTTTTGATATATGTCATATACTATATTGTGGTGAAAACCTCAGTGTTAACTTTGCAAAATCAGTGAATAATATTACAGGATATGAGACTTGCAAGTCATTGAATGAACTTATAGGATATGAGACTTGCAAAGTCATTGAATTATATTACAGGATATGAAAAACAATTTTACTACTATTGTTAACAGGGTATTTTACCTTTCCAGTATGTCATGTATGATTACTTGATATTTGGATAGGTTATACTCAAATGCATAAGGTGTGACGTTACATTTTTGGTATCAGTATGCAATACACTTGAGAGTTTGGCCAAATTATATGTGAATGAGATAGTCAGATTGCATGGCGTTCCAGTGTCCATTGTGTCTGATAGAGATTCACGGTTTACCTCACATTTTTGGGTGAGTTTACAGAATGCATTGGGAACAAAATTGAACTTTAGCACTGCATTCCACCCACAAACTAACGGACAATCAGAGAGTACTATACAGACATTAGAAGAAATGCTTAGAGCATGTTCTATGGAATTCAGAGGTGCTTGGGATGAATATATAGCATTGATTGAATTTGCTTACAACAACCAGTATCATAGCAGTATCCAGATGGCACCATATGAGGCATTGTATGGCAGAAAGTGCCGAAGCCCCATCATTTGGGATGAAGAAGGAGCACATGCATTAGAAGGGCCAGAGATAGTGCAAGACACAGTGGATAAGATCAAGGTTGTCAAGAACAAGCTAAAAGCAGCACAGGATAGGCAGAAAAGTTATGTTGATCAGCATAGAAGGGAAATGAAATACGAGTTGGGTGAAAAGGTATTTCTTCGTGTGTCTCCATGGAAAGGGATAATTCGATTTGGCAAAAAGGGTAAATTGAGCCCAAGGTATATAGGCCTTTATGAAATTCTTGAGAAGATTGGTCCACTGGCATATAGAATGGCTTTACCACCTGATATGGCTCAGATACATAATGTGTTTCATGTGAGCATGCTTAGAAGATACAGGTCAGATCCTACACATATACTTAAAGATCAAGCCATTGAGATTATAGAGGACATGAGTTATGTTGAGGAACCAGTGCAAATCATTGGATACTAGACTAAACAGCTAAGAAACCGAGAAATACCTTTGGTTAAGGTATTATGGTGTAACCATTTACAAGAAGAGGCAACATGGGAAACAGAAGAAAATATGAAAAAGCAATATCCACACCTGTTTTCAGGTATTAATTTCGAGGACGAAATTTTTAAAAGGAGGGGAGAATTGTAACATCCTTGACCTTCCCCCACATGCATTTCATCGAACATAAGCATCTTGCATACAATTCAATTGAACACGTGCATTTCATATGTATTTTCGTAGGAACAAGTTAATGGCACGCACTAGCTACGTGTCCTAGTATTCGGCAATTATATCGAGTCATACATGTATCCTTATAACCTAAATAAGGATAACAAAGTATTAGAAATGAATTGAATAAGGTGACTAAATTAAAGTAAGAAAAATGATTAGATTAAGATTAGTGAATATTTACATTGCTAATTTAGTTAAATCGGGTCAAATGATTAAGCTGTATCATTATGTGAATTAGTGGAATTATAAATATATGTAAAAAAATAATAATAATATAGACAAAATAAAATGAAAATGACATAAAAGATAAATAGAAGAGAAGAGAAGAGAAAGGAGAAAAGAGATGAGAAAAGGAGATGAGAAAAGAGATGAGAAAAAGATAAAAAGACAAAACCAAAAGTTAGCTTTATCTTCCCATTTCTGCCTTCTTCTCCAGCCCGACTTCTTCTTCAATTTCCTCCATTTTAGACTTTAATTCATCCATGTTCCACCTAGTTTTTGAAGCATATTAATCCCTTGCAAGTTTGTTCTTGGTAAGTAATCAATTCTTATTGCTATAAGGTTGATTTGAGTTGCTTAGGTTCAATATTAGGCACTGAATTGCACCAAGCTTTGGATATTAATAGAAATTGATTCTAGAAAAGTGTAAAACTCAAACGTTGTTCCTTTATGTCTCAGATTTATGGATATGTAAACATTTTTGCAAGATGTTATGTATAGGAAGATATATGCTCTTCGTACTGAAACTGGTCAGGGTGTGAACCCTAACCAAGTTAGCTACTGTGTTCTTTGATTTCGAATATGTTAAAGCCATTATTTGAATTATCTCAAAACATAAAAGTTGTAGATATATGTTTTTTGTATCTTTATACTACATTTCAGGTTCATATGTCTTGTAAATGGTGAGTTATGGTGAATGGAACCATGACTGTTCCATGACTTGAATTGCCAATTGAGTGCTCTGGGCAGATCTAGCAACTTGTTTGGCCCATTTGAGCTTGTTAGAGCTAGATTCTGTAAATTGTTAAAACAGAAAAGTTATAGATAGATGTCTTAGCTAAGGTTTTATACTAATTTCAGCTTAATTTGTTATGTATAGACTAAGTTATGTCCTTTTGAAGGAATAATGGTCCGGAAGCCAATTCTATTCTGGACCAGTAAAATATTTGTTATAATTTGAAGACCTTAGAGACATAATTGGTAAAAGTTGAAAACATGAAACATGTTCCATATGAACCCCTATAAGTTTTTGTAAATTTTTACTAAAATATAACTTATAGATTATAAGTTATGATGAACCCAAATGAGTACCCTGAAACTGCCTAAAGGCAGAAAACAAGGCAGAAAACAGAACACTCTTAGCAATTCCGCCAAATATTGTAAAATGATCCAATTGGTCTGAAATTTTAATATGTTTTATAATTATATGTTATTTTTAATTAGGAACAATAATCTAAGTAATTGGTCAATTATAGAAAAAGTTATAGGTTAAACAGGCCCATAAGGTCACACTGCCTCATAGGAAAAATCTTAACTATTGACATGAACAATGCATATTAATTTGTTTAAGCCACATTAAGTCTCCCTAATCATGAGTTAATCGATTATGTTTTCATATTAGGCTCGCAACATATTGGAGACCCACAAGGAGTGGATAGACAATAAGTTAGGGGTCGGAATCAAAGGAGAACGGTGACTCTAATTATCGATTGAATTCTTTAGTGCAAATGAATGTTGCTTGCTATATGATTCATATGATTGTTATGATTGGTCCTTGATAATGTAATGATGGATAATTTGTGACATT
Organism: Triadica sebifera; assembly: GCA_023653625.1. Classification (NCBI taxonomy): domain Eukaryota; kingdom Viridiplantae; phylum Streptophyta; class Magnoliopsida; order Malpighiales; family Euphorbiaceae; genus Triadica; species Triadica sebifera. The sequence continues at coordinate 12,719,708 of CM042900.1, forward strand.
GTGGTACATATAAATGGTATACTTGTGGTATATTTGAAGTATATGTTTGACATATGTGATATATATACATGGTATATGTATGGTATATGCAAGGTATATGTGTGGCATATGAGGTATATAAGTGGTATATGTATATTATATATTATGAGATACAATGGTTGATGGATGCTTAAATACAAGTGCATATGCATATGGACTAAAAAGGCATTGTGACTAGTTAATCGATATTGTAAAGCAAAAGAAGAGGCCTATGGCCCAACAAATGTGCAAATGAAACAAATGATCAATATAGCTAGCAAATGCAAATGCAAATGTTCACATGGAAACCCGGGGCAATGTCTGTTTAACTTGGTCATAACATAATGAAATAAGCAAAGCATTTGCATACATAAAGAGTAATGATTATATGTTTCAACTTTATTGATACATATATGATGCTGATGAATGGAATGGATATGATGTATATATTGGATTTGTGATTTATTACTATAAACTGTTTGGTACTTTAGAGCTCATTGGATGATTATTCTCACTGAGCCGCAACTCATCAATTTGCATCATTTTTCAGGAAAAGAAAAGTGATAGCTCATTTTGAGTAGTGTATAGAAGACATGGAGCACAGGTCATTGGCCAAGCCTCATCACTCTCTCTCCTTGCATTCCACACAAGCATGAAAATATGTCATATGTGTTTTGTATTTACGTGCTTGAATATGTATAGTCATTTTGGAATGAGTCTAAAAATGTATAAATGAAATCAACTCGAAAATACTTATGTGTGAAGTTTATGTTTTGATATATGTGATATATTATATTGTGGTGAAAACCTCAGTGATAACTTTGCAAAGTCAGTGAATAATATTACGGGATATGAGACTTGCAAGTCATTGAATGAAATTATAGGATATGAGACTTGCAAAGTCATTGAATTATATTACAGGATATGAAAAAAAAATTTACTACTATTGTTAACAGGGTATTCTACCTTTTCAGTATGCTATGTATGATTACTTGATACAAGGATAGGTTATACTCAAATGCATAAGATGTGGTGTTACAAATGTTGTGGCCGATGCATTAAGCCGAAAGACTTTGGCAGAGTTACACATTCGTCCGACTCTCAACCAAGAAATCAAAGATGCACAAAAACAAGATAACAAGTTAGTTGAGATAGTTGAGTCAGTCTCTAAAGGGGAGAGACCTGAATATACAATTAGTTCAGATAACAGTTTATACTACCAATATCGATTATGCGTACCTAATGTGGAAGTTTTGAGACAGAGGATCTTGAAGGAAGAACATGAGGCAAAATATGTCATGCACCCAGGAAGTTACAAGATGTATCATGACTTAAAGAATAAGTATTGGTGGTCAAGTATGAAAAATGAGATCACAGAATTCACCATCAGGTGCTTAACATGTCAGCAAGTCAAGGTAGAACATCAGATACCTTCAGGTTTGTTATAGCCAATCATGATTCCAGAATGGAAATAGGAACGAATAACCATGGATTTTGTGATTGGGTTGCCTTTGACACCAAAAAAATATGATGTTGTATGGGTGATTGTGGATAGATTAACGAAGTCAGCTCACTTCTTGCCCATCAAGCGGGACTACCATTAAGCAGGTTAGCGGAGTTATATGTAAATGAAATAGTATGGCTTCATGGAGTGCCAGTCTCCATTGTTTCAGATAGGGACCCCAGGTTCACTTCTCAATTTTAGGGTAGTCTGCAAAGAGCTTTGGGTACCAAGCTTAGTTTCAGCACAACCATCCTCAGACAGATGGACAATCAAAAAGGGTGATTCATATTTTGGAAGACATGATGAGGGGTTGTGTAATAGAGTTTGAGGGAAGTTGGGACAAATACCTACCATTGATGGAGTTTGCCTACAACAACAGCTATCAGTCAAGCATTAAAATGGCTCCTTATGAGGCACTTTATGGTAGAAGGTGTCGAACACCATTGTGTTGGACAGAACTCAATGAGAAGAAGCTAGTGGGACCAAAGTTAGTCTAAGAAACAAAAGAAAAGGTGAAGATTATACAAGAAAGGTTGAAGACGACTTCAGATAGGCAAAAATCATATGCAGATCTCAAAAGGAGAGACATAGAGTACGAAGTGGGAGACAGGGTGTTTCTCAAGGTTTCACCTTGGAAAAAGGTCCTCAGATTCGGAAAGAAGGGCAAGTTAAGCCCTAGGTTTATTGGACCTTATGAGATTTTAGACAGAATTGGACCAGTGGCCAATGGACTTGCTTTATCGCCAGAGTTGAGCAAGATCCACAATGTCTTTCATGTTTCTATGCCGAGGAGGTACCGATCAGATCTTTCTCATATTATTCCAACCAACAGCATCGAAGTAAGGCCAGATTTAACATACGATGAAGAACCAATGGAGATCTTGGCTCGTGAAGTGAAGGAGTTAAGGAATAAACGAGTCCCATTAGTCAAAGTGTTATGGAGGAACCATTCAACTGAAGAAGCGACATGGGAAAGCAAGGAAGTGATGAAGGCACAATATCCCCAGTTGTTTTCAACATAAACAATCAGGTAAATTTCGAGGACGAAATTTATTAAGGGGGAGAAAAATGTAACGCCCGTCAATTTAGGCTTGGAAAATTAACATATTTAATGATCGTAATTAAAATTATTTGAGACTAAATTTGGAAATAAACTATAATAAAAATATTTATAAATGAATTTTTATTAAGTTATGTGTGTTAAATAAAATAAATAGAAAGGTTGGGTAAGTTAATAATAATAAGATAAAAACCAAGGATTTAAGTGGATATTTGGCAAAAACAAGAGGGGACCTAATAGGGTATTTACCATGATTATAAAAATATTATTTTCTTCTTCTTCTTCCAAATTTCAGAACCCTAGCCTCCCTCCCACTCTTCCATATACAAATTCTCTCTTCTTTCACTCATTTTCTTCTTCCTCTCTAAAAAAAAACATAAAATAACTATAATAGCTTAAGGTTTGAAGAGGTTAAGACTTCATTATATCAAGGTTTGTACATATGAGCATATTTATTCCTTTGTGCATTTTATTTGCATTACAATGATGTTTGATGTTGAAGGAAGAGTGAACAAATAACTTGTTGTGGTTGCTGGTTTTGTTAAAATTCGTTTGGAACAGTATTGATTTATTTGACCATATCTTTTGTTCTGGAACTTGGATCGGGATAAAATTAGTTGTAAATGAAACTAGACACATAGACCTAAAATTTTATGAATATTGTAAATACTATATCTGACTCTAAGTTGGTCTAAATATTTTTACAAAATCTCGGAATTGAAAGTACTCAGAAAATTCTGGGTAGTTATTTTCTGAATATGCTATGGTATTTTGCTTATATCGTTTGTTCTAAAACTTGGATCGGGATGAAATTAGTTGGAAATAAAACTAGACACATAGACCTAAAAAATTTGTGAAGATTTTAAATACTATATCTAACTCTAAATTGGTCTAAACATTTTTACAATATCTCAGATTTGAAAGTACCCAGAAAATTCTGGGTAGTTATTTTCTGACATGCTATGGTATTTTGCTTATATCCTTTGTTCTGGAACCTGGATCTGGATGAACTTAGTTGGAAATTAAACTATACACATAGACCTAAAACTTTTATGAAGATGGTAAATACTATATCTGACTCTAAGTTTGTACAAAATCTCGGATGTGAAAGTATCCAGAAAATTCTGGGTAGTTATTTTTTGAACATGCTATGGTATGTTGCTTATATCTTTTGTTCTGGAACTTGGAATGAGATACAATTAGTTGTAAATAAAACTAGACACATAGACCTAAAATAGTTGTGAATATTGTAAATACTATATCGGATTATAGGTTAGTCTAAAAAGTTTTACAAAATCTCGGATTTGAAAGTACCCAGAAAATTCTGGGTAGTTATTTTCTGAACATGTTATGATATTTTGCTTATATCTTTTGTTCTGCAACTTAGATTGAGAAGAAACTAGTTGGAAATTAAAGTAGACACATAGATCAAAAACTGTTTGAAGAGTATAAATGCTAGTTACGATTTATTGTGTACCTAAAACTTGATACAAAATCTCGGACCTAAGAATATTCTGAAAAATACTGGACATATTTTTATTGAGCACTATACGGTTATTTGGACAAAACTTTAGCTAAAAAATTCAGATTTATATGATTCTTTTTATATATAAAAGATAAGACATTAATCTAAAACTTTATAAAATACCATAAGGTCAAATTCGAATCAAAACTAGGTGAAATGTGCAATCCCAAATCAGGATAGGAATCTGTCCAGAAATAAATATTTAGTAATTTGGTATTTTAAATAATGGGTGACATATATATATATATATATATATATATGTTTTAATTTTAAATAATATGATAATAGTTATATTTAAAATTATTATTGTGTATTGACTAAATTAATATGATGTGTTGTGGTTTGAGGTTTCCAATGAGATTGAGAAATTTTTATATGTATAGGGCATGTAAACCGAAAATTTTTATGAATATGGGAATTTTGATGATATATATAAACAATAAGATGATAACATCAATTAAGCCCAATTCTCTAATTTAGAACTATAAATAGGATAGATGGCATGTCATTTAGGGGTTTACGGTACCGTAGAAATTATGATGATATGAAAATTTTCATTATATGGACAAGGTGGCTTAAGCTCGGGTGAGAGCGCCCTTGATCCTAAATGCATGCAATTATTTATTTTACTCAGTCAAGATGGGTTAAGCTCGGGTGAGAGCGCTCTTGACTTGAGAAGCTCGGTTGAGCAATTATACAGACAGATACAAATAGTGAGCAGGGTGGCTTAAGCTCGGGTGAGAGCGCTCCTGTTTCACAACTCGCATCCAAATATTTCGAATTTAGAGTTTTGGGGCTATAAAATATAAAATATTTTAAAAAAAGAAATATGGAAAAAAAATAGTTATCAGGTAAATGAAACAAGGAAATAAAATTCATAAATGAGGTATGAATATGAATTTACCTTTGTAAATTATGACATGTATATGTGTTGAACCAGTAAACCAGGTATGCAATATTCCATATTGATATATGATAAATTTATTTCTTGTTTTTATATTACTATAAAAAGAATTATGATATATGGATTATTATTTATGATTATTTATATGCAAAATTGGATAATATGAACATGGAATTTTTATGATATATCATAAGTGCATGTATGAATATTTATGCACATATGTACCACTAAGCATTACGTTGCTTAGCGTGTGGGTGTTTTCCCATACGCAGGTTTCGGAGCCTATAGAGAGAAGTGGAAAGGAAGAGAAGCAAGCCCATACAGAGTCAAATAAAGTAAATCCACAACAGAGGGTTGGTGTTTTACATGACATGCATTTTGTTCCTGTTCACATGTCATGGGTTATGAGTATAATTATGGTTTTCAAAACTTTTACATGTCTTTTTATGTTGGGAACATGAAATTTTATTTGGATTATATGTTTTTTGTAAGCATGGGGATAATGAAAGCCCAAACATATGTTTAAAAAATGTGGTCACGATTTGTTAATTCCGCATATAAAATAGATTCATTAATTGAATGACATATTGCTATCTTGAAAAAAAAATATATTAGTTAACATATGAAAATATAATAACTAAAATGGAAGAAACTTTAATTCAAACGAAATTTAAGGTAATAGGCAGGTGACATTCTCCTATATAGTTGGGATTATTCCTAACTATATAAGAGGGTGTTACAAGACCCCCTACACAGACTAGAGTATTTACCATGACTAGGCAGGAGGCATTTGATGCTCTCAAAGTAGTCACTAGTAATATTTATATTTCTGAAATATTAGCATATGCATTGATTAACCCTGGTTCCACACATTCATTTATATCATTGCATATGGCATCCAAATTGCATCAAATGCATGAACCTTTAGGGATTGATATAAATGTGAGTACTTCATTAGGAACAATAGTAGTTGTGAATAATGTTTATAGTGATTGCTTGATATGCATTGATAAAGGTGAATTAATAGCTGATTTGATCTTATTATCGCTATATGAATTTGATGTGATATTGGGAATGGACTGGTTAACTAGACATCATGCAATAGTGAATTGCTTGACTAAAGAAGTAATTTTAGAATCACCTAACCAACCAAGGATTGTATTTTTGAGTGAAAGAAAACTTGTGCCTACATGTATAATCTCAGCTATAAAAGCATTTGGATTGTCAAATGATGATGTGAAACATATTTGGCATATGTGATTGAGACTAAAACCACTAATAGCTTGCTTGAAAATATACCAATGGTGAGGGAATTTTCTGATGTATTCCCAAATGATCTACATGGTTTACCAGCAGATAGAAAGATAGAATTCACTATTGAACTAGTACCAGGAACAACACCAATATCAATGTCACCCTACAGAATGGCCCAGTTGAGTTGAAAGAACTGGAGGCCCAATTTCATGAGTTGCTTGATAAAGGGTATATCAGACCCTAGTGTATCACCTTGGGAAGCTCCAGTATTATTTGTTAAAAAGAAAGATGGAACAATGAGATTGTGCATTGATTACAAGCAACTAAACCAAATGACAGTAAAGAACAAATATCCATTGCCTAGGGTAGATAATTTGTTTGACCAGTTGCAAAGAGCCTAAATATTTTCCAAGATTGATTTGAAATTAGGCTATTATGTGTTAAAGGTAGCAGAAACAGATGCTCCAAAGACTATCTTTCGAACCATGTATAGACATTATGAATTTTTAGTAATGCCATTTGGGTTAACTAATGCTCCAGCTGCATTTATGGCATTAATGAATAAAGTGTTTCAACTATATTTGGACAAATTTGTGATAGTATTTATTGATGACATATTGGTGTACTCCAAGAATATGGGAGAACATGAACAACATTTAAAAATTGTGTTGCAAACTTTAAGGGAGAAGCAACTGTATGCTAAATTGAGTAAATGCGTATTCTGCTTAGATCATTTGGTTTTTCTTGGATATGTGGTATTAGGCAAGGGCATAGAGGTAGACCAAAGAAAATAAAGGCCATAGTAAATTGGGAAGCTCCTAAAAATGTTTTAGAAATGCGTAGTTTTCTAGATTTAGTCGGATACTATCGCAAATTTGTTGATGGATTCTCCTTAATTGTTAGACTTTTGACTAGATTACTTAGAAAGAATGTGCCTTTCAAATGGGCTTCAAAATGCAAAAGGAGTTTTGAGGAGCTAAAACAGAGGTTAACTTCAGCACTAGCGTTTGCTATTCCTACGGATACAGGTGGATTTATGGTATATAGTGACGCTTCTCACCAAGGCTTAAGATGTGTATTGATGGAACATGGTAAGGTGATAGCTGATGCATCTAGATAGTTGAGACCACATGAGATCTCATATCTAGTGCATGATCTAGAATTGGCTGCAGTTGTATTTGTATTAAAGATTTGGAGGCATTATCTGTATGGTGATGTTAGAGGAGTGCTCTAAAGGCAATCACCTTTAGCACTTATTGTACAAATTTATTTGATTAATAAAAGGTTTTTTCATTAATTGATGTTCATTTGATATATTAATTGATAAGTGATCTTAAATCAATTAATGAAGTCCTTGATACATAATATATCATGAAGGAAATCATGATGAGATCATGATATTGAGATTCCTATCATGTGTAATTATGTTAGTATCAAAATTATCCCTAATCATAGGATTAATGAGACAGGACATTATTAATCCGGATAGACTAGCACATGTTACCCTCCTTAATTGGATCAAGTAGTAGATCTCATAATCTATAAATATGAGATGTTTAGAGTTAACATGTGGATGCTTGCTAAGTGTAGCTAAGTACATCGGATGACCAGCTATGAGACAATCATATGGATAATCTATTCAAATGTCAATGATAGTCTCATCATAGCAATGGTGCAAGTATCCTTAAACTTGAGGTACTCAAGGATATCTTGAATATTGATTCTGTATTTTGACACTATTCCTTGTTGCCTCAGGGATGTTGCTCATAGGATGATGATTGGATACAACTTAAGGTATTTGAAGGTAATTTGGTAACCAACAAAGGATTCACCACTTCTGATAGAATGAGTGTATACCCATGGCCTCTTGTCGTGGTCATTACTTGGGAATCTCTGGCCGGAGTTGAAATGTCATAAAGATAGTCTTCAATGACATATATAATAGAGTAATGAGCCTCAGGGATAAGAATTAACATTACTTGGACTAGACGTGATGTAGTTAGTCTAGTGGGAGTTGATACATGTCCATACTCTGTACCAAGTGGGGTATAGAATGGTGAAAGGAATAATTGCACAAAAATTGTCTATGGAAAGGTTCGTAGTCAAACTACTGACTTTCAGGTCAATTGGGAGTCATGATGTGTTGCTAGATATTGCTCATGAATTGCTTAAAATAGTTGTTAATTTAAGTTGCCAACATAACCGGGAACCTAATGGGTCACACGCATTGAAGATATGGAGAATGAGTAAAATGGTCTTAGATATGATCCAAAATATGAGAGAATTATTTCGGGATGGATCGCGATGAGATCGCACGGGAAAAATCGTTAGTGAGGGTCACGAGTCCGTACAAGCTCGCGCGGGTTGCAGGCTACTGACCTACCTAGTGGCAGCCCGCAGCAAGCCTAGCGCACTGCTGCCTCCCTCCCGTTGGCCAATGGATGAATTTGGCCTTAATTAGGCTAATTATGGCCAATTACTATTCATTCATTTCCCTTTTCTCCATTTTTGACTTTTCATATTTTCTTTGAATTTGATTCAAATAGAAAATACATCAAATGGCAGAAAATAGACATGAAAATATTTTTTGTGAAAAAAATATTTTTAAGACATAACAAAATTCTCTCAAGAACACTTTCAAAGCTAACACTTTGAATTTGTTCAAACCATTTCTTTTGATAATTTCTTCTTCACTCTTCGCGTGGATTATCATTAGAGACATCCTAGTGTGGATTGTTGTGGTTTGCTACAACCTAACAAAGTGAGGATTTGAACAACAAATAAGAAATTACAAAGTATAATTTCTAACCTCTATGTTTATATAAATTAGTTTTAATGGCACAAGTATGATATTTTGTTTCGGGTTTTGAAAAATTTATTTTTCCGTTGCGTTTATAAATTTGATTCATTCTTTAAAATTCAACAAATGAGACATTCCATATCTTTACATATCATAAAAGCTTGGGTTATTTGCTGACACAAAAAGAGCTAAACATGAGATAGAGGTGATGGTTAGAGTTATTAAAAGATTATGACTGCGCAATTGAATACCATCCAGGGAAAGCTAATGTAGTAGCAGATGCACTGAGTAGGAAATTCAATAGCAGTGTAGCTTATTTACAAGCATCCTCTTTTCCATATTTGATTCAATTATGGTCCATGAATGTTGAATTGATTATGCATGATGGTGGATCACTGATTGCTAGTCTTCGGGTTAGACCTATGCTAAAGGAAAGGATCAAGGAGGCACAGGGCAGAGATCCTCAACTGTGTAAGAAGACTAAAATGGTAAAGCGAGGAAAAAAAATAGATTTTCATGTGAAAGATGATACATTGATGTTAATGTCCCACATATATGTTCCAGATACTAATAATTTGCACCAGGAAATAATGGAGAGGCACACAATGCACCCTATGCAATGCACCCAGATATGACCAAGATGTATCACAGCTTAAGACCTCATTACTGGTGGCTAAGAATGAAGAAAGACATAGCAGAATATATTTCTAAATGCTTAACATGTTAGCAGATTAAAATTGAACATCAAACACCAGTTGGTAAACTACATCCATTGTCAGTGCCAGAATGGAAATGGGAGAAAATAACAATGGATTTTGTTTATGGATTGCCAAGAACTCCACAGAAAAATTATGCAATATGGGTAATTGTTGACAGATTAACCAAGTCAACACATTTTCTACCTATCAGGTGGGGGTGTACATTTACTTCATATTTTTGTGTAGGTCTACAAGATGCACTAGGAACAAAATTGAACTTCAGCACTGCATTCCACCCACAAACTGACGGACAATCAGATAGGACTATACAAATATTAGAAGAAATGCTCAAAGCATGTTCTATGGAATTCAGAGGAGCTTGGGATGAATATATAGCATTGATAGAATTTGCATACAATAATCAATATTATAGTAGTATCCAGATGGCACCATATGATGCATTGTATGGCAGAAAGTGAGCCACATCATTTGGGATGAAGAAGGAGCACATGCTTTAGAAGGGCCAGAGATAGTACAAGACATAGTGGATAAGATTAAGATTATCAAGAGCAAGCTAAAGGAAGCACAAGATAGACAAAAAGGAGATGAAATACATGTTAGGTGAAAAGGTATTTTTATGAGTATCTCTATGGAAAGGGGTAATTCGATTCAGCAATAATGGTAATTGAGCCTAAGGTACATTGGACCATATAAAATTCTTGAAAAGGTTGGTCCATTGGCATTCAGATTGGCTTTACCACTAGAGATGGCTCAAATTCATAATGTGTTTCATGTCAGCATGCTTATAAGATATAGATCAAACCCCACACATGTGCCTAAGGATCAAGCCATTGAAATTGCATATGAAATGCATTATGTCAAAGAACTAGAGGAAATCATCGGATACAAGACTAAACAACTGAGAAACCAAGAAATACTTTTAGTTAAGATATTATGGAGAAACCATTCACAAAAAGAGGCAACATAGAAAATAGAAGAAAATATGAAAAGGCAATATCCACACTTATTTCCAAGTATTAAATTTTGAGGACAAAATTTTTAAAAGGAGGGGAGAATTGTAACATCCTCGACTTCCCACATATGTGTTTTTACATGCATTTCATTTAGACATATGCATATGCATATATTTCACTTGAAGATGTGCATTTTGTATGTATTTTTATAGGGACAAGTTCACAACACGCACTATCTACGTGTCAGAGTATTTTGCAATTGTGTTGAATTACACGTGTCCATTTTATAATTTAGTTAAGGATGACATGAAATTGGAATTTATGTGAATAAAATTATTAGATCAAATTAATAAAAAAAATGAAAAGAAAAAAGGCAAAAAAAAAACAAAAGGAAGGAAAAAAAAAACAAAAGAGAGAATATGACAAAAATGAGGAGGTGGGAGGTGGACCTTCCTCCTCACCATTCTACCTCCCTCACTTTAGATTCATTTCCTCTCCTTCCACCATTTTAGCCTTCTTTTCTTTCTTATTTCACTTAATTTTTCAGCAAATTAATCCTTTTCAAGTTCGTTCTTGGTAAGTAATATTTTCTCCATTGTTTTAGTGTTGTATGAGTTGTTTGGGTTATGTTGAAGCAGTGTTTTGCACCCCAATTTTGATATGAATAGAAACTGATTCTAGAAAAGTTTAAAATATGAAAGTTGTTTCTTTATGTATTAGGTTTATGAATATATAAATATGTTTTCAATATTTGGTGTATATGAAAATATATTGGTATCTTATTGGCACTGGTCCGGGTATGAACCCTAGCTAAGTTAGCTACTATGTTTGTTGATTTTGAATATGATAGAGCTCGTATTTTAGGAAGATAAAAAAAAATGAAAGTTGTATATAAATGTGTTATATATGTGTAGAACAAATTTTAGGTTTATATTTATAAATGTTGAGTTATGGTGAATGGAACCGTGACTGTTCCATAGTTTGAACTGCCTGCTTAGTGCCCTAGGCAGACCCGGTGACTTGTTTGGACATTTTGAGCTCCTTATAGATGGATTATGTAAATTATCAAAAACATAAAAGTTATATTTTTATGTCTTAGATAAAATTTGGTATAAATATCACCTTAATATGTTACGTATAGAGTGAGATAGGGTATTCACAAGTCATATTGGTCCAGAAGCCAACTCTGTTCTGGACCAGTGAAATGTCCTTATAGTTTGAGGAACTTAGAGACATAACTGATAGCAGTTATAAACATTAAAAAAAATGTTCCATTTGAAACTATATAAGTTTCTTCCAAGTTTCATTATAATATGATTTAAATATTGTAAGATATGAAGGAACAAAATTGACACCCTAAAACTGCCAAAGCGTAGAAACAGGGCAGAAAACATAACACAATTGGAAATTCCCCCAAAAATTGTACAAATCTCCAATTTCTCTAAAATTTGAGTATGTTATATAATTATATGTTAATTTTAATTATGAATAAGAATCACATAAATTGGACAATTCTAAAAAAAGTTATTGGCTAATCAGTCTCATAAGGTTACACTACCCTATAGGAAAAACCCTAACTATGTATATGAACTATGCACATTGATTTGTTTAAGCCACATTAAGTTTCTTTAGTCATAAATTAATCCATTATATTTCCATATTAGGCTAACAAAACATTGGAGACCTATAAGGAGGTGATAGACAATAAGTTAACAGTCAGAATCAAAGGAGAAAGGTGAGTATTGTTATCAAACGATTTCTTTAGTCCATATTAATATTGCTTACTATATGATATGTGAGATGATTTATGGTTATGTGATTCATATGATTGTTATAATTTGATCTTGATAATGAGATGATGGATAATTTGTGACATATGGGGTACATATAAGTGGTATATGTGTGGTATATTTTAGATATATGTTTGGCATATGTGATATATACATGGTTTATGTATAGTATATGTGAAGTATATGCATGGCATATGTGGTATATATGTGATATATGTTTGGTATATGTGACAAAGATACAATGGTTGATGAATGCTTAGTTACAAATGCATATGCATATGGACTAAAAAGGCGTTGTGACTAGTTAATCGATATCGTAAAGCAAAAGAAGATGCCTATGGCCCAACAAATGTGCAAATGAAACAAATGATCAAGCTAGCTAGCAAATGCAAATGTTCACATGACAAATGTTTATATGGAAACCTGGGGCAATATCTATTTAACTTGGTCACAACAAAATGAAATAAGCAAAGTATATGCATACATAAAGAGTAATTATATGCTTCAATTTTACTGATATATATATGATAATGGTGAATGGAATGCAATACATAATATGCAATGGGTGGTGATTTATTTCTATGAGTTGTTTGGTACTTTAGAGCTTATTTGATAATTATTCTCACTGAGCCGCAACTCATTAATTTGCATCATTTTTCAGGTAAAGGAAAGTGATAGCTTATTTTGAGTGGCATATAAAAGACATGGAGCACAGGTCACTGGTTGAACCTCACCACTCTCTCTCCTTTCATTCCACATGAGCACGAAAACATGTAATCTATATTTCGAACTTATATGTTTGAACATGTATAATCACTCTAGATTAGTTTTAAAATGTATAAATGGAAGCAACTTATAATCCTTCGGATGTAAAGTTTAAATTTTAATAGATGTGATATATTATATTGTGGTAAAAACCTCAACGTTGACTTGCAAAGTCATTAAATGATATTGCAAGATATGATGGGAAAAAAAATTACTATCACTATTAACAGGATCTTGTCTTGTTAGTATGCCATATGTGATTATTTGACACATGGATAGGTTTTACTGAAATGCATAAGGTATGATGTTACAATACAAGATTAGAAGAATGAATGAATGTTTTTCTAACTTGTAGAAGTCATTAATGTGTTGTATTTATACTTTCGGATCAAATATAGCCCTTTTGGGATGCATTTAATGCGAAAATAATTATTCAACTGCTTTTCCGTTCGCACCTGACGAGTTTCTCTCTCTAGGGTCACAGGCATGACTGTTCTTTGTAGCTATGAAGAAAGTCATGACTCTAGCCATGAATCATTCTCTTTGAAAATGATGGTCATTCACGGGCATGACAAGTTTCATAGGTGTGACTTTATCAATCTTAATGTTTGGGCCAATGCTTTACTGTCGTGAACGTTTGAATGAATAGTCTTGGCATTTACTTATTTCACGAGCATGATTTAGTATTCACAGGCGTGAAGAGCTATTTTCACGGGGGTGGTGATTTTGCACTACAGATGTGACATCAATCACGTGCGTGATCTTTTTGATTCACGGGCGTGACATTTTGCATTTTTTCAATATCTTGATCTTCAATATCTTAATCTTCAAGATTTTAGGAATGCATAACCTGTTTAACACACTTAGAGCACAAAATGTGGTTAAATTTCTTGTTGCCTAATCATTTGTTATCATCAAAATGGCAAAAATATCCCTCAAGGTTTAACAATCTCTCCCTTTTTTATGGTGACAAATAATTAAGTAATATGGGGCTTACAGAAAAAAGAAAATTTCTCCCCCTCAATTGGTGCTAAATAAACATGAATCATAAAAAGTACAAGATGAAAAAGAAGCTTCAAAAGAGATTAAAATAAGCAATAAACATAGCATTCGTATCAAGATAAACAGGTTCAACAATCTCCCCCTTTTGATGGTGACAAATAATTAAGTAATATGGGGCCTGCAGAGAAAATAAAATTTCTCCCCCTTAATTGGTGCTTAATAAACATGAATCATAAAAAGTACAAATGCAAGAGAAGCTTCAAAAGAGATTGAAATAAGTAATAAACATAGCATTCATATCAAGATAAACAAAGTATTCATGCCAAGTATATGAAGAGTATATTGCAAGTTGATTAGGCTATGTCATATTTGCATCCAACTTAACATTTTCATGTGCTTACATATTCTTCCCCTTAAACACAATCAAAAAGAGATAAGACAATAGATAATAAAATAAAATAAAATATATATCATTGCATAAACAAAAGATTTACAAGTCACATGAGTTGTAAAGAAAAATAAATAAAAGAGACTCGCCTAAACATAAAAAATATTGTGATAACATGATCCTAAGGATCCTAAGACACAAAAAGTAAAAAAGAGATAATAATAGTCATGGCTTGAAGCTAGACATCTGCTCACGAAGATAAGCTACCTCCTTCTCGAAGCTATAAATCCTAGACTCTATAAAGTCCTTGAGGATTTCTAGCTTTGCATCCACTGACTCTTGAAAAATGTTCATACTTTCCTAAAACATGTCAAAACATAGAGTCAAGAGTGTGGTAGCCTACTGTGCCAAGTCTAGTGGGGGTGCCGAAGAGGTCTCGGTGGTAGAAGGAGCATCTGGAATAGTTAAAGGTGGAGTCTCAACACGAGCTCTCTTCCTCTGCTGGAGCCCTTGAAGTCCCACTTTGAATTCCTCAGAGTCTTCAGGCTCCCATGCCACCTCTCCTGCTGGGGTGATAAAGTGGTAAGACATTTCATCCTTACAGTGGACTCTCACTGCTTCTCCCATCTTGATAAATGACTTAATATCGAGTCAGTCTTTGGGAGAAGTTAGTCCAAAAATCTCAGCTCTACCGCCAAATGAGTCACATAACCTCTAATAAGAATGTCTCTTGAAGGCTTAGTGGCAATGGACTGTAGGTGAGAAGCAAACCATCAGGATAGTGCCACGAGCTCACTTTTTCGAGCCATATCAAACAAAAGCAATTTGAACGTCCGTATTAAGCCCTTGAGCAAAGATTCTGTAAGTGAGAAATCGGTGAATGTAGTGAAGCATTGGTGATATCAGGTGTGTGCTCTTTGTCTTCTTGACATCCCAGCTACAGTCACTGCCAAAATAGGACCAAACATCATGAGGGTAAAATACATCTCATTATCATGGATCAATCCCTCATACAGGAGCTTGAAAATCTCTCTGAATTCAATGGAAATTAGGGTTTTCTCCTGCTTATATAACTAGAAGGAGACTTTCCCAATCGGAGAGACCTGCAATGTGCTAAGAAATTCCAATGTTGGCTCCTGAAAGATGGGTCAATAAATGTCAACAAACTCCAGCAAGCTACACTTGCATAACCAAACCTTTATGTTAAAGGTAAGGCCCAATGTCTTGACACACTCCCAATCAAAGGTCCTCATTGATAAAAGAGGCCATTTTTTTAGGCTAACATATTTTTGATGGCAATGTTAAAGTATGGCATTGAGTAAATAATCTGCATGTAGCTTTGGTGTCGTACTCTTCTTTTTCCCTTTAGATTAACCTGATCATGAAGCCATTGAGCAGTATAAAAGATTGAGAGCAAACAGAAACTCTAGCTTAGGGTTTCAAATCAGACACTAAAAGTCATAAACGAAAGAGATTAAGGTGTTTAGTGATTGATTTTGACAAGGTTATATGGTAAAAAGGTGTTAGGGAGGCTGGATTTGGCCGAAATGGATGAGAAATTGCGACTGTTGCGAGTTTAAAGAGAGAGAAAGTGAGAGAGAATAGTGAAATTTAGGTTATATTTTGATCGATTCACAGACGTGAATGAATGTTCATGGGCATAAATGATCGTGTTCTCTGTTAGGCAATGTAGTGACTTAAACCGTGACTCAGGGTGTGAACGGTACTGCCTAAAAATTGAGGCATTTTCATGATCTTGACACTGAATAGTCACGGGTGTGAATAAATTCTGTCATAGGATCAAACTATGATCCAAGGCATGACATAAGCCATAATCGAATCTGTTAGTTTTGGCTACCATTTTCACAGCCGTGAAGATTTATTCACGAGCGTGAATATCTAAAAATTTATAAAAAATAAAACTAAGCTCTATTCAAGAGTATGTGATATCCAAACATTTCCTAAACATTTTAATCATATAAAATAAACACTTTGTCATATAATATGATCATGCAAATCATCAAATAATCACAATATCACTCAAAGTTCATAAAAAAAAAATTAAAGTATACTCATGACAAAAGAATTATCATTTAAGACAATGTGGTTCCATCAAGAATTCCAAGCTCTCTCTTTATAAAGAAGAATCTTTCATCATTGAGAGGTTTGGTAAAAATATCAGCCAATTAGTTGTTAGTGTCAATGAATTCTAACACAACATCTCCATTTTGGACATGATCTCTTAGGAAATGATGCCTAATGTCTATATGTTTGCTCCTAGAGTGCTAGATAAGGTTCTTAGAAAGATTTATAGCACTAGTATTGTCACATTTGATAGGAATATGATCCATAATTTGACTATAATCTTTAAGTTATTGTCTCATCCAAAGAACTTGAGTGCAACAACACCCTGCTGCCACATATTCTGCTTCAACGGTAGATAAAGCAACTGAAATTTGTTTCTTACTAAACCAAGAAACTAAGCATTCTCTAATGAAGTGACAAGTACCTGAAGTACTTTTTCTATCCAATAGACTACCGACATAATCAGCATCTGAAAATCCAATTATATGAAAAGACGTATTCCTAGGATACCATAGACCAAGATGTAGAGAGCCATGTAAATATTTTAAGATTCTTTTAACAATGTTCAAATGTGATTCTTTAGGACATGATTGAAATCTAGTACATAAGCATACATTATGCATAATGCCAGGTCTAGAAGTAGTAAGATATAAAAGAGATCCAATCATACCACTATAAAGCTTTTTATCTATACTTTTACCCTTCTCATCTTTGTCCAACTTGGTTGATGTGCTCATTGGAGTCTTTGCAATCTTACACCCTTCAATTCCAAATTTCTTTAATAGTTATTTGGTGTACTTCTATTGGCTAATGAAGATGCCATCATTGCATTGCTTAATTTGAAGACCAAGGAAGAACTTGAGCTCACCCATCATGCTCATTTCAAACTCCCTAGTCATACACTTAGCAAATTCTTGGCAAAGCAATTCATTAGTAGACCCAAAAATGATATCATCAACATAAATTTGAACAAGTAATATATCATGCTTGTGCTTTTTATAAAAAGAGTTGTGTCTATATGTCCTTTTGAAAAATCATTTTCTAATAGAAATGCACAAAGCCTTTCATACCAAGCTCTTGAAGATTATTTTAAACCATATAAGACCTTAGTGAGTTTAAACACAAGATTTGGCAATGAATGACTTTCAAAACCGAGAGGTTGTTCAACATAGACTTCTTATTCTATAAAGCCATTTAAAAGTAACTTTTGACATCCATTTGAAAAAGTTTAAAATTCATGTGACATGCAAAAGCTATAAGTATTCTAATTGCTTCTAATTTAGCGACTGGAACATAGATTTCATTATATCTATGCCTTCCTCTTGATTGTACCCTTGGCAACTAATCTAGCCTTATTTCTAGTTGTAAGACCTTATTCATCTAACTTGTTTCTAAACACCCATTTACTACCAATGATTGGATAGTCCTTGGGTCTAGGAACTAAGGTCCAAACCTTATTTCTCTCAAATTGGTTGAGCTCTTCTTGCATAGCAATTACCCAATTTTCATCATTTAAAGCCTCATCAATATTTTTTGGCTCAATTTGAGAGACAAAAGTAAGATTAGAATTTAAAAGTTTAAGATTAGATCTAGTACTTACTCCCTTGGTAGGATTACCAATGATTTGTTTCATGGGGAGGTTTCGTATAAATTTTCACTCATTTGAAAGCTCTTAGGTTCCTTGCTCTTGAGTTTAAGGTAGTGAATTATCTTGTTGTTGCTCCTTTTTATCATCATCATCTTTTGTTAAGGCTCCATCATCCTTTTCATGATCAAAATCAAGTTTTTTCATTGTTCCTACAATGTCATCAAAAGAACTACTTTCAGAAGATCAAGTTTACTAGATTCATCAAAAACAACATGCATAGATTCTTCTACAACTAATGATATTTTATTAAAGACTCTATAAGCTTTGCTAAAAGTGGAGTATCCTAAGAAGATACCTTCATCGGATTTAGAAGTAAATTTTCCAAAGTTATCCTTGGTGTTTCATATAAAACACTTGCATCCAAATACTCTAAATATGAGATCATAGGTTTTATTCCATTCCATAGTTCAAATGAGGTTT
The DNA here is from genome assembly GCA_023653625.1 of Triadica sebifera. NCBI lineage: Eukaryota > Viridiplantae > Streptophyta > Magnoliopsida > Malpighiales > Euphorbiaceae > Triadica > Triadica sebifera. The sequence continues at coordinate 12,738,543 of CM042900.1, forward strand.
TATTTAAAAGAGGTCTTTTGAAAACACAGTTAGAAATATAACATACAATATTTGTGGCTTCGGCCCAAAAGTAGGTTGGTAAACCATACTCATTGAGCATTGTTAGAGCCATTTTAATTAAAGTCCTTTTTTTCCTTTCAACAACCCCATTTTGTTGAGCTATTCTAGGAGTTGAAAAATTATGAGAAATACCATATTCTAAACAAAAGTTTTCAAAATTTTCATTTTCAAATTCTTTGTCGTGATCACTTCTTATTTTAAAAATAAAATATCCTTTTTCATTTTGAACTTTTTTAGCAAAATTTTTGAAGGATTCAAAAGCATCACTCTTTTGAGCCAAGAAAATTAACCATGTGAATCTAAGTAATCGTCAACAATAACAAATGCATAGTATTTACCTCCTAAACTAGCAATTCTAGTAGGTCCAAAAAGATCTAAATATAAAATTTGTAGTGGTTTAGAGGTACTTACCATATTTTTAGATTTGAATGATGTTTTGTGTTGTTTTCCTCTTTGACTTGGTTCCCATGTCTTATCCTTTTCAAATTTGAATTTTAGTAGTCCATTTACTAGCTTTCCTTTACTAAAACTTTCAATTGAATTCATGCTTGCATGACCAAGCCTTTTATGCTATAGCCAAGACTCATCGCTAATAGTCACAAGACACTTAGAGGTGAGGTTAGATATCTTGTGTAAGTCTACTATGTAAGTATTGCCATCTCTATCTCTTTTGAATATCTCTTAGCCATTTAAAGTGGTTACAAGACATTCATTAGAGGTAAAGGTGACTTGGTTTCCCTTATCACATAATTGACTTACACTTGATAAATTATGTTTTAAACCATCAACAAGCAAAACATCTTCAATTAAAGTTGCACTATTTAAACCAATATATCTAATGCTAATTACCTTACCTTTGACATTGTTCCCAAAAGTTACCTTAGCACCATCAATCCTTTTGATATGGGTAAAGAGACCTTTGTTATCGGTCATATGTCATCCACTATCCACTAACCAAGCATTTTTCTTTGATGTGGATTTGAGGCATACCTATAAAACCATAATTTAGGTTTAGTTTTTAGGTACCCAAATGAACTTGGGTCCTTAGGGGTTAGCACTAAAAGGTTCCCAATGAGCCGTCCTTATAAAACAATGTGTGTTTATATGTCCAATTCTCATGCAATAGTGACATAGTTTAGACTTGTGCATGTTTTTCCATTTAGCAATGTATTTAGACTTTGTTATTTTCCTAGGTGGTGTATGTGCATAATGACATAAACATGCATTTATGATAGGTGTTTTTCTATGTGCATGCTTCTTGTATTTGATAGCATGATTAGCTTTTGGAGGTTTCTCTCTTAAGCCAAATGACCCTTGATTACTCTTCTTTTAAGTAGAGGGTTTTGTGTGTGCATTTCTTTTAGCCCTTCGGGCTATTACCTCAATTGTAGAGGTTTGTGGTGTGTTTGATTTAACAAATTTGGTTTTAGGTGAGGATGATGATGATGCTCCATTGAAGCCAAGACCATGTCTCACTAAGGGAAGTCTTTCTAATATAATTAAACTATCTAAACTCTCATTCCCTTTGTGGAATCTAGAAATAGAATTCCTAAGCTCCTCAACTTCATTTTTCAAAACATTCTTTTCTTTTAAAAGAGAATTTGTTGAGGGTTTTGAAGAAATTTCATCTAATGATCTTTTTAAAGAGTCATTTGAAATTTTTAGATCCTTCAACTGCCTTTTGAATGTCATTGAAATCATTTCTAAGCTTTGAGTTATTCTTTCTATAAAGTTCTAGTTTATTTTTGTATCTTTCTATTTCAAGATATAAGACTTTAACAATATCATCATCATCATCATCAATCAAAATCACATAGATAATCACAATATTGGGATGTAGAGCATACCTCATCAATGGAGTCATCCTCAATAGCCATGAATGTAACATCCTTGACCTTCCCCACATGCATTTCATTGAACATAAGCATCTTGCATACAATTCAATTGAACACGTGCATTTCATATGTATTTTCATAGGAACAAGTTCATGGCACGCACTAGCTACGTGTCCTAGTATTTGGCAATTATATCGAGTCACACGTGTATCCTTATAACCTAAATAAGGATAACAAATTATTAGAAATGAATTGAATAAGGTGTCTAAATGAAGTAAGCAAAATGATTAGATTAAGATTAGTAAACAATTACATTGTTAATTTAGTTAAATCGGGTCAAATGATTAAGCTGTATTATTGTGTGAATTAGTGGAATTATAAATATATGTAAATAATAATAATAATAATAATAATAATAATAATAATATAGACAAAATAAAATGAAAATGACACAAAACAGAAATAGAAGAGAAGAGAAATGAGAAATGAGAAGAGAAAAGAGAAGAGAAGAAGAGAAAATGACAAAATGACAAAAAATAAGTTGGTTTTATCTTCATCTTTCTTTCCCCATTTCTGCCTTCTTCTCCAGCCCGAATTCTTCTTCAATTTACTCCATTTCAGACATTAATTCTTCCTTGTTTCACCTAGTTTTTTAAGCTAATTGATCTCTTGCAAGGTTGTTCTTGGTAAGTAATAAATTCTTATTGCTATAGGGTTGATTTGAGTTGCTTAGGTTCAATATTAGGCACTGAATTCCACCAAGATTTGGATATTAATAGAAATTGATTCTGGAAAAGTGTATACCACAAACGTTCTTCCTTTATGTCTTAGATATGTGGATATGTAAACATTTTTTCAAGATGTTATGTATAGGGAGAGATATGCTCTTTGTACTGAAACTGTTCAGGGTGTGAACCCTAACCAAGTTAGCTACTGTGTGGTTTGATTTTGAATATGTTAAAGCCATTATTTGAAGTCTCTCAAAACATAAAAGTTGTATATATATGTGTTTTGTATCTGTCTACCAAAGTTCAGGTTCATTGTTCTTGTAAATGTGGAGTTATGGGGAATGGAACCATGACTATTCCATGGTTTGAACTGCCTATTGAGTGCCCTGGGCAGATATAGTAACTGGTTTGGCTAATTTGAGCTTGTACATGATAAAAACATTAAAGTTATAGGTATATGGCTTAGCTAAATTTTGGTACTCATTTCAGCCTTATTGGGTATGTATAGACTAAGTTATGGCCTTTGAAAGCCATATTGTTCCGGAAGTCAATTCTATTCTGGACCAGTAAACTGTTTGGTATAATTAGAAGACCTTAGAGACATAATTGGTAAAAGTTGTAAACATGAAACATGTTCCCTATGAACCCATATAAGTTTTAGTAAAGTTTCATTAAAATAGAACTTATATATTATAAGTTATGATGAACCCAAATGAGTACCCTGATACTGCCTAAAGGCAGAAAACAAGGCAGAAACCAGAACACTCTTAAAAATTCCACCAAATATTTTACAATGATACAATGGGTCTGAAATTGGAATATGTTCTAGAAATATGTTATTTTTAATTAGGAACAAGAATCAGATTAATTGGTCAATTATAGAAAAAGTTATAGGCTAAACAGTCCTATAAGGTCACACTGCCTCATAGGAAAAATCTTAACTATTGACATGAACAATGCATATTAATTTGTTTAAGCAACATTAAGTCTCCCTAATCATGAGTTAATCGATTATGTTTTCATATTAGGCTCGCAACATATTAGAGACCCACAAGGAGATGATAGACAATAAGTTAGGGGTCGGAATCAAAGGAGAACGGTGAGTCTAATTATCAATTGAATTCTTTAGTGCAAATAAATGTTGCTTGCTATGTGATTCATATGGTTGTCATGATTGGTCCTTGATAATGTAATGATGAATAATTTGTGACATTGTGGTACATATAAATGGTATACTTGTGGTATATTTGAGGTATATGTTTGACAAATGTGATATATATACATGGTATATGTATAGTATATGCAAGGTATATACTTGACATATGAGGTATATATGGAATATATGTATGTTGTATATGATAAAGATGCAATGGTTGATGAATGCTTAAATACAAGTGCATATGCATATGGGCTAAAAAGGTGTTGTGACTAGTTAATTGATATTGTAAAGCAAAAGAAGAGGCCTATGGCCCAACAAATGTGCAAATGAAACAAATGATCAAGCTAGCTAGCAAATGCAAATGCAAATGTTCACATGGCAAATATTCACATGGAAACCCGGGGCAATGTCTGTTTAACTTGGTCACAACAAAATGAAATAAGCAAAGCATTTGCATACATAAAGAGTAATGATTATATGTTTCAACTTTATTGATTCATATATGATGCTGATGAATGGAATGGATATATGATATATATTGAATTTGTGATTTATTACTATAAGTTGTTTGGTACTTTAGAGCTCATTGGATGATTATTCTCACTGAGCCGCAACTCATCAATTTGCATCATTTTTCAGGTAAAGAAAAGTGATAGCTCATTTTGAGTAGTGTATAGAAGACATGGAGCACAGGTCATTGGTCGAGCCTCATTACTCTCTCTCCTTGCATTCCACACAAGCATGAAAACATCTCATCTGTATTTTGGACTTATATGCTTGAATATGTATTATCACTCTAGATTAGTTTTGAAATGTATAAATGGAAACAACCCGTAATCATTCGGATGTGAAGTTTATGTTTTAATATATGTGATATATCGTATTGTGGTTTTTAATGTTGACTTGAAAAGTCATTGAGTGATATTACAGGATATAAGACTTGTAAAGTCATTAGTTGATTTTACAGGATATGATATGGAAAAAAAAATTACTACCACTGTTATCAGGGTATTTTCTATTTCCAACATGCAGTATGTGATTATTTTATACAGAAATAGGTTATACTTAAATGCATATGATGTGGTGTTACATTTTGGTATCAGAGCAGGGATAGGTTCCATGGGAACATGCATAAGCATAAGAGCATGATAACATATGCATCCTATGTGTTGAACATTATGTTGTGACATAATTTCATTTATTTTAGGGACATCATAAGACATAATTCACCAAGGAGGGAGAGGCCGGCCGAAATGCATTCTCATGAGGCATCACCTCATTTACATAGAGAGTAACCAGCAATAGGAGCTAGAGCTCCAGTACATGCATCACAGTCATCTCATGCAGAAGTACCCCATGAAAACCTAGAACAAGAAGCATATGGTCCTGAAATGTACAAGGAAAGATGTTATGACAAGCTGAGGAAACATGGTGCAACTGATTTCAATGGCACAACAGATCCAACAGAAGCTGAGACATGGCTGAAAAGGACACAGAGGGTACTGAATATGATGAGATGTACCCCGGATGAGAAATTCGATTATGCAGTATCCTTCCTGCAAGGAAATGCTTATGAATGGTGGGAGACAGTCCCTGACAGTGATGCACAACCACCGGTGTTGACATGGAATGATTTCTTCGGGAATTTCAGAATAATCACATGCCTGAAGCATATAAAGATGAGAAGAGGAAGGAATTCCTGAATCTAAAATAGGGGAACATGTCTATTGCTGTGTATGAGGTGCAGTTCAACAGACTTTCCCACTATGCCACCTTCATGGTCTCTACTGAAAGAGACAAATGCAGGAAGTTTAAGGAGGGCCTCAAATATGAAATTAGAAACAGAATCACAACTACTAATCTTGATAGTTATGCCAGGCTCAGAGCTGCTGCAATCAGAGCTGAACAGTTAATGAAAGAAGCTAGGGAACAACAAATAAAAAGGCCATCACGTGAGTTCTTTGGTGAGTCTAGCAGAAGGTTGGGGAAAAGAGGTAGATATATGCCAGCACAATCTAGTAACAGAAGTGGGTACTCCAGCTCTAGAGGTCGAGGCATGACTTTCTCTTACCCAGGCAGAGGGCAGAGCCAATATATTGAACAGAGGCTCACATGTAGTCATTGTGGTAGACAACATACGGGCGAATGTAGAAGGCTCACAAGAGCATGTTATTTCTGTGGATCGATGGAGCACATGTATAGAGACTATCCAAATAGAGCCAAACTAGCAGAGACCAGCAGAGGCAGATGAGTATCTGAGACTACTGTTGAGACACCGAGGGTCTACCCTACTAGTGGGACACAAGGCAGAGGAAGAGGCAGGGGCAAGACTAGTACAATGGGCAGAGGAGTGACCAGATCTGAAGGTCAGAGTTCTAGACCTCCTATTCAGGCCAGGGTGTTTGCTATGACTAGACAAGAGGCAGTGGATGCTCCCAAAATAGTCACTGGTAATATTTATATTTTTGAAATATTAGCATATGCATTGATTGACCTAGGCTCCACTCATTCATTTATCTCATTGCATATGGCATCTAAATTGCATTAAATGCATGAGCCTTTGGGGATTGACATAAATGTGAGTACGCCATTGGGAATCGTGGTAGTTGTAAATATTGTCTATCGTGATTGCCTGATATGCATTGACAGAGCTGAGTTAATAGCTGATCTAATTTTATTGCCAATATATGAATTTGATGTGATACTGGGAATGGACCGGTTAACTAGACATCATGCAATAGTGAATTTCTTTACTAAGGAAGTAATTTTGGAATCACCAAACCAGCCAAGGGTAGTATTTCTAGGTGAAAGAAAACTTGTGCCTACATGTCTAGTTTCAGCTGTAAAGGCATTTCGAATGATCAAAGGGGGATGTGAAGCATATTTGGCATATGTGACTGATACTAGAACCACTGATAGCTTGCTTGAAAATATACCAGTGGTAAGGGAATTTGCTGATGTATTCCCAGATGATCTGCCTAGTTTACCACCAGATAGAGAGATAGAATTCACTATTGAACTAGTACCAGGAACAACATCAATATCAAGGTCACCCTACAGAATGGCCCTAGTTGAGTTGAAAGAACTAAAGGCCCAATTGCAGGAGTTACTTGACAAAGGGTATATTAGACCTAGTGTATCACCATGGAGAGCTCCAGTGTTATTTGTTAAAAAGAAAGATGGAACAATTGTGCATCGATTATAGGCAACTGAACAAAATGACAGTGAAGAACAAATATCCATTGCCTAGAATAGATGATTTGTTTGACCAGTTGCAAGGAGCCCAAATATTCTCCAAGATTGATTTGAAATCAGGTTATTACCAGCTGAAGGTAGCAAAAGCGGATGTTCCAAAGACTGCCTTTCGAACCAGGTATGGGCATTATGAATTTTTAGTAATGCCATTTGGATTGACTAATGCTTCAGCTGCATTTATGGCTTTAATGAATAAGGTGTTTGAACCATATTTGGATAGGTTTGTGATAGTATTTATTGATGACATATTGGTGTACTCAAAGAATAGGGGAGAACATGAACAACATTTAAAATTGTGTTGCAAACTTTGAGGGAGAAACAATTATATGTCAAATTGAGTAAATGTGAATTCTGGTTAGATCATTTGGTGTTTCTTGGACATGTGGTTGTGTAAGGGCATAGAGGTTGAAACAAAGAAAATTGAGGCTATGGTAAATTGGAAGCTCCTAAAAATGTTTCTGAAATGCGTAGTTTTTTGGGTTTAGCCGGATACTACTGCAGATTTGTTGATGGATTCTCCTTAATTGCTAGCCCTTTGACTAAATTGTTGAGAAAGAATGTGTCTTTCAAGTGGACTTCTGAATGTCAAAGGAGTTTCGATGAACTAAAACACAGGCTAACCTCAGCACTAGTGTTAACCATCCCTACAGGTACAGGTGGGTTTACAGTATATAGTGATGCTTCTCACCAAGGCTTGGGATGTGTGTTGATGCAACATGGTAAGGTGATAGCTTATGCATCCAGACAACTGAGACCACATGAGATCTCATATCTAGTGCATGATTTAGAACTGGCTGCAGTCGTATTTGCATTGAAGATTTTGAGGCATTATCTGTATGGTGAGACATTCCAAATATTCACAGACCATAAAAGCTTGGGTTATTTGCTGACACAGAAAGAATTAAACATAAGGCAGAGACGGTGGTTAGAGCTATTGAAAGATTATGACTGTACAATTGAATACCATCCAGGGAAAGCCAATGTGGTAGCAGATGCATTGAGTAGGAAGGCTAGTAGCAGTGTAGCTCACTTGCAAGTATCCTCTTTTCCATATTTGATTCAATTACGATCTATGAATGTTAAGTTAAATATACATGATGAAGGATCACTGATTGCTACTCTTCAAGTCAGACCTATACTAAAGGAGAGGATCAAAGAAGCACAAAGCAAAGATTTCGAATTATGTGAGAAAATTGATGTGGTAAGGCAGGGAAATAATACAGAGTTTCATTTGCAGAATGATACACTGATGTTAAAATCACGCATATGTGTTCCAGACACTGAGAATTTGCGTCAGGAAATAATGGAAGAGGCACACAATGCACCGTATGCAACGCACCCAGGGATGACAAAGATGTATCACAGTTTAAGGCCTCATTACTGGTAGCCAATAATGAAGAAAGATATAGCAGAATATGTTTCCAAATGCTTGACATGTCAGCAGATTAAAATTGAACATCAGGCACCAGTTGGTAAACTTCATCCATTGCCAGTGCCAGAATGGAAATGGGAAAGAATAACGATGGATTTTGTCTATGGATTGCCAAGAACTCCACGGAAAAATAATGCAGTATGGGTAATTATTGACAGATTAACCAAGTCAGCACATTTTCTACCTATCAGATAGGGCTGTACACTTGAGAATTTGGCCAAATTATATGTGAATGAGATAGTCAGATTGCATGGCATTCCAGTGTCCATTGTGTCTGATAGAGATCCACGGTTTACTTCACATTTTTTGGTGAGTTTACAGAATGCATTGGGAACAAATTTGAACTTTAGCACTGCATTCCACCCACAGACTGATGGACAATCAGAAAGGACTATACAGACATTAGAAGAAATGCTGAGGGCATGTTCTATGGAATTCAGAGGTGCTTGGGATGAATATATAGCATTGATTGAATTTGCTTACAATAACCAGTATCATAGCAGTATCCAGATGGCACCATATGAGGCATTGTATGGCAGAAAGTGCCGAAGCCCTATCATTTGGGATGAAGAAGGAGCACATGCATTAGAAGCACTAGAGATAGTGCAAGACACATTGGATAAGATCAAGGTTATCAAGAACAAGCTAAAGGCAGCCCAAGATAGATAGAAAAGTTACATTGATCAGCATAGAAGGGAGATGGAATACGAGTTAGGTGAAAAGGTGTTTCTTCATGTGTCTCCATGGAAAGGGATAATCCGATTTGGAAAGAAGGGTAAGTTGAGCCCAAGATATATAGGGTCTTATGAAATTCTTGAGAAGATTGGTCCATTGGCTTATAGGTTGGCTTTACCACCCGAGATGGCTCAGATACATAATGTGTTTCATGTGAGCATGCTTAGAAGATACAGGTCAGATCCTATACATGTACTTAAAGATCAAGCCATTGAGATTGCAGAGGACATGAGTTATGTTGAGAAACCAGTGCAAATCATTGGATACAAGACTAAACAACTAAGAAACCGAGAAATAGCTTTGGTTAAGGTATTATGGTGTAACCATTTACAAGAAGAGGCAACATGGGAAACAGAAGAAAATATGAAAAAGCAATATCCACACCTGTTTTCAGGTATTAATTTCGAGGACGAAATTTTTAAAAGGAGGGGAGAATTGTAATATCCTTGACCTTCCCCACATGCATTTCATTGAACATAAGCATCTTGCATACAATTCAATTGAACACGTGCATTTCATACGTATTTTCGTAGGAACAAGTTCATGGCACGCACTAGCTACGTGTCCTAGTATTTGGCAATTATATCGAGTCACATGTGTATCCTTATAACCTAAATAAGGATAAAAAAAGTATTAGAAATGAATTGAATAAGGTGTCTAAATTAAAGTAAGAAAAATGATTAGATTAAGATTAGTAAACAATTACATTGTTAATTTAGTTAAATCGGGTCAAATTATTAAGCTGTATTATTGTGTGAATTAGTGGAATTATAAATATATGTAAATAATAATAACAATATAGATAAAATAAAATTAAAATGACACAAAAGAGAAATAGAAGAGAAGAGTAAAGAGAAATGAGAAGAGAAAAGAGAAGAGAAGAAGAGAAAATGACAAAATGACAAAAAACAAATTGGCTTTAACTTCATCTTTCTTTCCCCATTTCTGCCTTCTTCTCCAGCCCGACTTCTTCTTCAATTTACTCAATTTTAGACTTCAATTCTTCCTTGTTTCACCTAGTTTTTGAAGCTAATTGATCCCTTGCAAGGTTGTTCTTGGTAAGTAATAAATTCTTATGGCTATAGGATTGATTTGAGTTGCTTAGGTTCAATATTAGGCACTGAATTGCACCAAGATTTGGATATTAATAGAAATTGATTCTGGAAAAGTGTAAACCACAAAAGTTGTTCCTTTATGTCTTAGATATGTGGATAGGTAAACATTTTTTCAAGATGTTATGTATAGGGAGAGATATGCTCTTTGTACTGAAACTGGTCAGGGTGTGAACCCTAACCAAGTTAGCTACTATGTGGTTTGATTTTGAATATGTTAAAGCCATTATTTGAAGTCTCTCAAAACATAAAAGTTGTAGATATATGTGTGTTATATCTGTCTACCAAAGTTTAGGTTCATTGGTCTTGTAAATGTGGAGTTATGGGGAATGGAACCATGACTATTACATGGTTTGAACTGCCTATTGAGTGCCCTGGGCAGATACAGTAACTGGTTTGGCTAATTTGAGATTGTTAGAGATATATTTTATACATGATGAAAACATTAAAGTTATAGGTATATGACTTCGCTAAATTGTGGTACTCATTGCAGCCTTATTGGTTATGTATAGACTAAGTTATGGCCTTTGAAAGCCATACTGCTCCAGAAGTCAATTCTATTCTGGACCAGTAAACTGTTTGGTATAATTAGAAGACCTTAGAGACATAATTGGTAAAAGTTGTAAACATGAAACATGTTCCCTATGAACCCATATAAGTTTCTCTAAAGTTTTATTAAAATAGAACTTATATATTATAAGTTATGATGAACCCAAATGAGTACCCTGATACTGGATAAAGGCAGAAAACAAGGCAGAAACAAGAACACTCTCAGAAATTCCACCAAATATTTTACAATGATCCAATGGGTCTGAAATTGGAATATGTTCTACAAATATGGTATTTTTAATTAGGAACAAGAATCAGATTAATTGGTCAATTATAGAAAAAGTTATAGGCTAAACAGTCCTATAAGGTCACACTGCCTCATAGGAAAAATCTTAACTATTGACATGAACAATGCATATTAATTTGTTTAAACCACATTAAGTCTCCCTAATCATGAGTTAATCGATTATGTTTTCATATTAGGCTTGCAACATATTGGAGACCCACAAGGAGAGGATAGACAATAAGTTAGGGGTCGGAATCAAAGGAGAACGGTGAGTCTAATTATCGATTGAATTCTTTAGTGCAAATGAATGTTGCTTGCTATGTGATTCATATGATTGTCATGATTGGTCCTTGATAATGTAATGATGGATAATTTGTGACATTGTGGTACATATAAATGGTATACTTGTGGTATATTTGAGGTATATGTTTGACAAATGTGATATATATACATGGTATATGTATAGTATATGCAAGGTATATGCTTGACATATGAGGTATATATGGAATATATGTATGTTGTATATGATAAAGATGCAATGGTTGATGAATGCTTAAATACAAGTGCATATGCATATGGGCTAAAAAGGCATTGTGACTAGTTAATTGATATTGTAAAGCAAAAGAAGAGGCATATGGCCCAACAAATGTGCAAATGAAACAAATGATCAAGCTAGCTAGCAAATGCAAATGCAAATGTTCACATGGCAAATATTCACATGGAAACCCGGGGCAATGTCTGTTTAACTTGGTCACAACAAAATGAAATAAGCAAAGCATTTGCATACATAAAGAGTAATGATTATATGTTTCAACTTTATTGATACATATATGATGCTGATGAATGGAATGGATATATGATATATATTGAATTTGTGATTTATTACTATAAGTTGTTTGGTACTTTAGAGCTCATAGGATGATTATTCTCACTAAGCCACAACTCATCAATTTGCATCATTTTTCAGGTAAAGAAAAGTGATAGCTCATTTTGAGTAGTGTATAGAAGACATGGAGCACAGGTCATTGGCCGAGCCTCATTACTCTCTCTCCTTGCATTCCACACAAGCATGAAAACATCTCATCTGTATTTTGGACTTATATGCTTGAATATGTATTATCACTCTAGATTAGTTTTGAAATGTATAAATGGAAACAACCCGTAATCATTCGGATGTGAAGTTTATGTTTTAATATATGTGATATATCGTATTGTGGTTTTTAATGTTGACTTGAAAAGTCATTGAGTGATATTACAGGATATAAGACTTGTAAAGTCATTAGTTGATTTTACAGGATATGATATGGAAAAAAAAATTACTACCACTGTTATCAGGGTATTTTCTATTTCCAACATGCAGTATGTGATTATTTTATACAGAAATAGGTTATACTTAAATGCATATGATGTGGTGTTACAATGACATACAAGTTAGCCACCTCATCTTCCTCTTCTTCTTCAATGAATGAGGAATCATCATCTCAAGTGGCTTTGTGACCATTTTCTTCATTTTCTTTATTGGGTCTCCTTTTGTACTTCTTGAGTTTGGGACACTTCGATTTGATGTAACCTTTCTTCCCACATTCATAGAATTTTACTTCCTCTTTGCCCTTTGCTTATATTTTCTATAAAGGAACTTTGAAGCCCTTTGCTTGTAGTTCTTAATTGAGCCATATTTGTTGAAGATCAATCTCTTGATCCTCCTTAAAAGTAGGGTTATTTGCTCATCTCCTTCATTAACTAATTCTTCATCACTAAGAAAATCTTCATCTATAGGCATGGAAGTTGATGCTTTGAGTGTAATTGGCTTTCTCCTCTATTTTTCTCCTTCATTTTCTTTATCTCTTAATAGAGTCATCTCATGAGTGAGAAGTTTGCCAATTAGCACGTCGATGGGGATCACATTTAAGTTTTCATTTGTTTTTTCTAAGTCCATGACTCTTGATCCATAATCCTTCATTAGAAGACTCTTCAAAATCTTATTATTTATGTCTTCCAAGCTATAGTGCTTTCCAAGCTTCCTCATGTCATTGACAATGACAAGAAAATGATTTGTCATTTCAGTTATGGTCTCGTTTGGCTTCATCTTGAATAGCTCATATTCAGTGACAAGAAGTTGAACTTTCTTAGACTTAACTTGTTTGGTGCCTTCATGGTAGTTCTCCAAAGTCTTCCAAATATATTGGGCAGTAAGCCAATGTTGAATCCTACCACACTATTCAAAAGATATAGAGTTGATTAGGATAGTCATGACTTTCTTGTTCTTGTCATTTTCTCTATTCTAAATTTTTTTCCATTCATCCCTTAGTGTGATTTTTTCTTCTCCTTCAAAATTTCTTCTTTTTGGAGGTGTCCATTCTTTCCAAATGAACTCCCAAACATCTATTCCTTCACTATCAAGATAGATTTCTATCTTGAATTTCCAATTCGCATAATCAGCTCCATCAAAGAAGGGCTTGAGACTATGAAATCCTTCGTTGGTCATAGTTTGATCTTTACTAGCACTTTTTAGGCTTAATTGCTAGTCCTTGCTCTAATACCAATTGTTACCCAAAAAAATAACTAAAAATGGGGTTGAATTGGTTGGCAAATAAAAATTACTTGAAGAAAGAAGCAGCCAAATGATGAATGGTGAAAGGAAGAGGAATATAGTGCACACAAGATTTATAAAGGTTCGGGTATTAACAAACTTTACTACTCTCCCAATCTCGATTGGGTGTTTTACTAACACTTGAAGTGTTACAATGGAGTTTTATCTCTAGTTCACTCCCAACTATGGTGTTTCTCTCTTGGCTAACACCTAACCCAGAAACAACTCTTGTGTTTTAATGGCTGACATAACAACCAAATCCTTGTATTTTTATGGCTCATATAAAAAATCCTTACAAGTATTTCACTCATAACCAAACTCACTTAAACTCACTTTTGAGTAATTGATTACAAGGTGAAAACACTCAGCAACCAAAATGCTTAGCAATTATGAGCAATTTATGGTTTTACAATCTCAAATAATGAAAGTTGTTGAATCAAAAAATAAATGCATAAGGCTATACAAGATTAGAAGAATGAATGATTATTTTTCTAACTTGTAGAAGTCATTAATGCGTTGTATTTATACTTTCAAATCAAATATAGCCATTTTGGGGTGCATTTAATGCGAAAATAACCGTTCAGCTGCTTTTTTATTTGCGCCTAACAAGTTTCTCTCTCTAGGGTCACGAGTGTGACACGTCTGTGATCGTTCTTCGTAGTAATGAATGAAAGTCATGACTCTAGTCATGACTCATTATGTCTGAAAATGAATGGTCATTCACCGGCATGACAAAATATTCACGGGCGTGACTTTATCAATCTTCATGGTTGGGCCAATGCTTTACTATCGTAAACATTTGAATAAACAGTCTTGGTGTTTATTTATTTTACAAACGTGATTTAGTATTCATAAGCATGAAGAGATATTTTCACGAGGGTGGTAATTTTGCACCACGGGCGTGACATTAGTCATATGCGTGATTTTTGTGATTCACGAGTGTGAAACTTTGTATTTTTTCAATATCTTGATCTTCAATTCTTCTCTTTCAACTTGCTTCAAGGTTTTAGGAATACATAACCTGTCTAACACACTTAGAGCACAAAATGTGGTTAAATTCCTTGTTGCCTAAATATTTATTATCATCAAAATGGTAGAAATATCCCTCAAAGTTCAACAGATATTGTAAGGCAAAGCATTGCCATAAAAATATACAGTATGTAGTGAATCAAAATATAATCACATCCTGAAAAAAGAATTGTGGAAACTAGTAATCAAATGTATGAGATTAAAAGTTTGTTATTTGAAAATATCATGAAATTTAGTATGACTTTGATTGATATACTGTATGATTATATGACATGGATTCACCTATGATAATTAGACCCAGAAATTTACTATGTATGTTTCACTTCTATGTATATATGGTTGAGTGTACTAGTATGTACATGTTTTGAATGTTATGATGGTATTGAATAATATAGACAAGTCAGTATGGATAAAGTAAGTCATGATGTGATATGTACATGATGATATGGTCAAGGACATAGGTATGTTCTGAATATGCATGTTTTGTTAATATGTAAATACATGTTAGAATTTAAATGATTATATGTACCACTACGCTTACAGTAGCTTAACATGTGAATTTTTCTACATGCAGGTTTGGAGCTAGTAGACTGTTGAGTTGACAAGAAGAGAAGATCAAGCCAGTCAGAAGAGTCAAAGTTGACCCTTATAGGTCTGTTTCTATTATTTATCTCATTCATTTCATTATTGATTATTCCACTTGATATGGGTTAGAGACTTATAGTTATTTCAATGTTTAAATAAAGATATGTAATATATTTTCTTAAGCACAAGAATTATGGTTTATGTAATAAGGGATGTTAAATTCCAAGATAGTTTTGAAATTGATTCGAATTTGCTATTGTTAGTACATATTATGTCAAATGTACGTTTAAAATTGCCTATTATAGAATATGATGAACTTGATATTGAGATAAGTTAGAAAAATTTTAATTCAGACAGGTAGATACAGATCTAGTTGTGTGTAATCCATCTGTATAGTGAGATTCACCCTGGCTACAAGGTGGATGTTGCAAGGAAGAAGAAGAAGAAAGCCAAATTTCAACACATAGGTCCCACCATTTTGACCCAAAACTTAGTATTAAGCTTAATGAACATTTTAATCTCTCTTTTCCTAATGGTGGCCAGCCCTCTCACTTAAATTATGTCCTAGATAATATTTAAGTGGCATATATCTTATTTAATCCTTCAATTTTTGATAAATTACAAAATAACTCTAAAACTTTTCAAATTTTACAATTTAGTCATTTACCATAATTCAACTTCTATATACTTTTAATCTGCATAATTTAGTATATCTCATAATTATTAATCATTACTCTGATTAATTTCTGTCAAAATCCGAATTTAAACTTCGGTTAGTTTGTCGCGTCAACTCAGTGACACGTGCGACACATGGTTTAAATAGCATATGTGACAGAATAAATGTTTTTTTTTAATTTAATGGGATTAAAAATTTTTAGTTTTATGTAGATAGTTATATGCAAGCATAAATAGGTGTTAACACAAACACTACCACTTTTTTTATTTTTTTATGTCAATTATTTGGGTCTCTTTTTTGGCTCTAGTAATGTTAATGGTTTATAACAAAGCTATTTGTAATTAGTTGGATCTTTTTTTTTCTTTTGCCCTCTAGCCCTTTGGTTGTAACCTATGTACTATGAAGTTTTTTGGCTATAATAATTTATTGGTTACTTACCAAAACAAATTCCAATATGCTCTAATTCAGGGTTAATTATGATGGATTATTATTGTTTCTTAAACCCCTTTTTTAATAGAACTTTTTTAAATGTACAATACAATAGTTGTTATAGGAATTGTCTGGATGTGAAAGAATCATATTTGGAAATGTAGATTTGAGAATAGTACCTTTCATGTTATAACTTTGTATGTTCCTCTATCCCAAATGAATTTTTTATATATACTTTTGCACTCCATTGAAAACTTCAAAAACATATACTATATTGTTTTTGTGCTTTATGTTGTATACATATGCTCAAATACAGAATTGGTGACCTTAAAGTTGTATGCATTTTGCAACTTTGCCTCATCCAATTAATATTTTTACATTAGACATATTTAACAAAAGTTATTTCAATTCATAAAACTTTGGCCTTTTAATTTAATTGGTTCTTAACAAGGTTCAAACACCTTGTAAGACACTTCACACCTTAGATTTGTGTGATATTAAATACACATGACTAAAATAGGTATAATCATCAATGAAAGTGTGAAATAATATATCTCATGTCTTGTCCTTACATTCATTTAGACCACAAATATCCAAATATCATATCTAATTATCCTAACTTTCTTCAGCATCATTTCCATATTATGAACTATTGTGGTGTCGATAAATTGTAACCAGTACGTCTCATCTACCAAAGGCTGTAATGATGTGTTATAGCATGCAAACTGTAACACCCCCTTACCCCACTATAGTTCAGCAAGGTAAATGAATATTACCCGTCTTATTGTTTTATAAAATTAATGAAGTGAAGTACATATTTTTTTTTCGAAAATATTTCATAAACTAAAATAAAATTTCATACAAGCCCAAATATTAAAAATTTTATTTATTTATAAAGTACATTAATTTACATTCAAATCATTTTTTTTACATGGTGACTCACATATTTAATACACATGATATGAAATAAAAACGATAATTTAATTTGCAAAGCTTTTAACAAAATATACCAAAAATAAAACCCAAAGCTTTTTGCTGCTTTCCTCCGGGTACCCTTCTTCTTCTGACAGTTTATTTTCTATGGCTACCATTCTAAACCTGCGCGAGAGGAAACCACCCGCGCTAAGCTACTAGCTTAGTGGTGCTTCAATGATAAAAATTTTACATACATATATATTTTCTCACATATTAATTATCCATTTAATAAATAAAGCATAAAATAAAGAATTATATAAAATCAATAATTTTCAGCAAATACTCAATATTTAACAACTTTAATTCATATAACATTTATAAAAATCACATACTTTGATATTATTATTATTATTATTATTATTATTATTATTATTATTATTATTATTATTATTATTATTATTATTATTATTTACCTGTGCCCATAACACCTATAACCGAACTAACTAATAGGAATAACGGGGTTGTCATTCTCGGCTTTCATAATATAGCGCCGAACGCTTTTATAATAATATTATTACCGGCTTTTGTTATATTGTCATTACCGGCTTAATAATTTTGCGCCGAGTGCATTTAAAAATTGTCATTACCGGCTTTCATATTTGGCACCGAGTGCTTTAAATACCCTTATTGGCATGCCAAACTATTCTCTATTCTAGTTCTAGACTATGTGTTTTTGGGCTTAACTATTTTTATATTAATTCACTATATTTCAAAAATGTCAACATTATTTAACTATCATAATTATGCTTATTCATTTTTGTTCTTTATTTCCATTATTATTGCAATAAAATCTCATACATAAATAATTTGTTAAACATTTATAATTACCATCAAAGTAAATATTTACATGGATTATTACATATAATTATAACAACACATGCAAAAAGCCCAATATTCTATGTTTTTACCTATAGCAGATTTCAGACTTATTTTGGGCTTTATTTTTAGCCCATATATAATTCGAATTTGGAGTTCTAGCCTTCTAACAATTTTTAGCTTATTGTCTTAGCTTTCAGATGCATTAAGAATCACATAAATCACAATTTTCTATCAAAAGTTATGATTAATTCACTACTGCATCATCACAGAATTTTCTGCCCAGAATTTTCTGGACATATTTTAGGTTTAAACTTCATGCATTTAACTGGGCACATCTAGACATATTTAGATATTATAGTCTGAATACAAATTAAATTCTGGTATCTTAACTTTCATTTCCAATAAAGAACATATAAAAAGGAGTTCCATAACTCAAGTTATCATCAAAATAGACAGAGCTGTTCCTGGAATTCTGTACCCGAGCCATCAATTGGCATCAATCCATATTTCAACCACATTCATCATTTGCATTCATTTTAATACTAAAATTTCCAGAATTACAAATTCATTCATATGTCTCAATTATTTCACACCATTTGTTCCCATTTCCATATATAATATCAAAAGTCACAACAAAACACATAACATCTCAAAAATACAAACATAACAAATCTTAACATATAATTCCATACATATTAACAACATGCAAAATTTTTATCAATGAAGCACATACCTAATCAACCTTGGTTCTTCCCTTAATCCTTCTTTTTCTTCCCTTATTAGCTAGCTTTCTCCTTGCCTTTGTCACCCTCTTGAGGGCCTCTCACTTGTTCTCTTATTTTTCCTACACAACCATACCATAACTCAATTCCAACATTCAATTTCAATGTTTTTCATGTCTACATAATATTCTAATGCTCCTAATATGTTTTACACCTTAATTGAGCTAAAATGTACTAAGGTTAAACTTCCTTCTTCACATGTCATGGCTATCCAAAAATCATATCCTAGTTCCCAATTTATTTTCTTCAATTCAACACTCAATTCACCCTTAATCTATCACCAATTGTGGTGTTTCTATGTTAATTTCAATTTTTCCCAAATTTATTTAATTATGGCAGCCCCTCATTCATCCTTCAACATTATATTTTCTTCAGTTTTTAAGGCATAAAATAATTACCTAACATCAAATATCATTAATTCAAAGTTTAATTACACTTCCATCAACTAATCACAAACTTAAATTTCTACTTCCAATCTTGCAACATAAGCTCAATCTATCAAATCTAATCATATCTATCATCATTATGGGTCTCAAATAGAAGGAAAAATGTTGAATTTAAGAAGAATAAACTCACCTTAAGTATTCTTCAAAGTGGGCCGAAATTCCCCTTAATATTTATCTCTTTCCTTTTTTTTTCCTTCCTTTCTTCTTGCTCCTTTGGTACCTTTTATGGTAAGAACTCTTAAATTCTGATTTTTTCCTCTCAAAACTAATTTATTTGCTTTCTTTTTCAAGCTTGGATTGAATGAAAATGGAGGCTTAGGGAGGGACTAAGTTGGACGGCAAAGAGATGAGAGAAGATGAGGGAAATGAGTTTTAATTGGTGGAGAAAATGAGGTATTTATCTTTTTTTTTTAGGTGAGTATTTGATGGTTCCATAACTACATTAAGCTCTTCATCCATTGGTTCAAAATAAAAATTAATTTTAATGAAATTTTAAACTTTAAGAAATTTCTTATTTGTCACATCTTCCTCCATATTTACACTTTTTCCTCAAACAATTGCCATAATACCAATTTTGTCCATAGAAAATTTTATTTTTTTCTAATTCTACCCCAAACCTTTTTAATTCCCAAATAATAATAACCTTAATTATTTTCTCTTATTATTAGTCATTTTTTTATGGGTTTAAATTTAGACTCCGATTGAACCAGTGGACCCACTACGGTCACGCGCAATCGGGGCCTAAATCACTGAATGTTACACAAACGCTTCTACGAGTTTGTAATATAAATGAACATGGTCAGAAAATTCATCTCGCATATTCTTGCAAGCTACAATAATATGCAAACATGACATTCTTGTAACTTAAAAATTTACACGTGCATTTTAGCCTAATAAAATTGATAATTTGTGTTTGGGCACCTTTTCTCTTGAAATGGTCATTTGAAATCAGGACATGAAAAAATTTAGTTTGAAGATAGTACATTGTAACATTTGTCCATTGGCTTTCCTTGCACATTCCCATATTACCATCAAATAGGTTGGAATATATATATTTTTTGTTGTTAGCCTAAGTGTTGCATCTTTATATTTAGATAATGACAATTAAATTGAGAAGTCACTAATATATTTATTTAAATGTTGTCTTGTAGGTTTAATTTTTATAAACACTTAATGAAAGAATTATGGTGGAACTCAAATTCATGACCCTGGAAAAAGAATATTGCTTACGATGGTAAAATTGTGACCACGTAGGAGATTTAGCTATGTCAATCCATTAGTGTTGAAGTTTTGAAAATTTCATAAAGGTTTATGACCATAATAATGACCGGAAAATCGGACACACAGAATAGCAACAACAAAATTCATATATTAAGCCCGCCCATAAAAAAAACTAAGCAAAGCATGCCATATGTCCAAGGATTTTAATCATAAGAAAAAATTGCAACCGCGACCTAAAGAAGCACAACCACAAAAATATTATAGGAAGAATCCAAAAATTGTTATATTAGTTTGTGGGAGAAAATGTGACCACAAAACATACAGCAACAACTACTTTGTGACTGTGAAAAAGAAAGGGCAACTGCAAAAATTATAAGAAGTTGATGGATGGAGCCAATACCCACTCAAAAGCTACCACGTGTCATTAGTCATTGGAGCAGTGGTGAAATTACCATCACAACAGACAAAGCACGACCATGATTTCCAATCTAATAATAAAATTTAATGTTACAAAAGCAATCCATTAGAGAGAAAAATTATTATGTATGTAACAACTCTTTAGTTCATTGAAGTTATAAATATCTCACCAAAAGCCATATGAAGTAGTTTGAACAACCTTTCTAGTACTTAAGTTTTGCCAATTTAATTCTCCATCTTTTTGTATTTAATTCTTATAATCGTTAGTGAGATGAATGACTTAAGTGTCAGCCATAAACACTTGTGGTTTAGATTTAGTGTTAACCTAGGTAGAAAAACACATGTAAAGGTTTAATGTCAATTTTTTGAAAACACTTGTAAGGAGTTTTAAGTAAGCCTTTGAAAAAACTCAAGTGAAATGATTAAGAATGAGTCTAGAAAAACTTTTGTGTGGGTTAGAGTGTGTGCCCTTAGAAAAACACTTAAGATTGAGAGTTAGTCCTAGCGAAAACTCTATATAAGGTAGTGTGAGCCTTAGAAAAAACATAAGTTATATATTATTTGAAAATTAGTGAAAATCCCAATTGTTGTTGAGAAGTTGATGCAGAGATCATTTTACCCGAACAACTATAAAAATCCTTGTGTTTATCTTTCTCTTTCTCTCTATCTTTATCTCTTTATTTTTTTATTGTCCATTGCCAAATATTATATGCTCCCATTCTTGGTGTACATTTTATTTACATCTATGCAAGCTCTCGCTTATACCAAGTCTTCGTTTCATTAAAGTACTTGACAAACCTACTGAATGTGTGTTGAATAATAACAATTATAGAGATTTCTCATACACCTTTCAATATGTCATTCATGCAATTAGTAACATTAGTGGTTAAGTTACTAAATCTATTGTTGTCATTGTGTGGTAAAGTCTATCAATTGAGTGGACATTGCATAGCCCAACTAAATGATGGTTGATCCTTCTTAAGAATATCCTTTAATTTTAAATATTTGCGATCAATTGATTATTGGCTTGAATGAATTTTCCCTTAGATTTAAGTCTTAATATTCTAATTTTTATTTTGAATTTTGTTTCATTATTTTCATTGTTATTATTTAATTTCTAGTCAAATTCAACCCCCTCCTTTATATTATGTAGTTATTGATTAATAATTGAAGTTGATAAGAAAACCAATTTCTATTGTTCGATATGGACTTACTATTCCTACTGTAACTTCTGCTAATTTAGGACCATATTGTGAGCACACTAATATGGTGCAACTATATTAATCATAGTCTGAATTTAGATTAAAATAATAATTTGGACAATTAAGTGAGCATTAAGAATTGTGAATATGAGTTATTAAGACAATAGATTTTTTAATTAAAATATTTTCAAATAAAAGACTATAACGGTGGCATAGTCGTACATATTACATGCGTAGTTTTTAAATAATAGTTTGATCCAAATACTTGCACATGATTGGTTATAAACATAATTGGTTAAGATTTAATAAAATGATGTGACAAAATCTAGGTCCTTGTTTGAGGAGGGAGTGAGATGGTAATTAAAGGAGGGACCAAAATGACAATTTCACACATATGTATAAATAGCTAGATGGTAGCCATATAACCCACATTTTTCTGCCACTCCCTTTCCCTTTTTTTCTTCTTTTGCATGCCTAACCCTCTTCTCTTTCATTTTTCTATCTTTTCTTCTCTTTAGCCCATTAAGATTCAAGTTTGAAACTTTGGTTATGCTAGAAACTAAAGGAAATCAAGAAAGAATTAAAAATTCTAGCAAGAGGAGATAGAATCAAAAAGAAAAGAAAAAGAACAATAGCTAGGTTTATGTGGGTTCGATCAGCCTGAGGAGGTTTTCGTAAGTGAAATCTCCAATATTTATTGATTTCATCTATTTTTATAAGCTTCATTTGGAAAAAAAAATGAGGTTTTTCTTTTGTGAATTGTTGAATTGCAGGAAACCCGAAAAAATAGAAAAAAACATTTCTATCGCAACCAAATATTAAAACTAAACCTCTGTCTCTATTTCTCTCACTGCCTTTCTCTCTTATCTATTCGTGTTCTCTATTTTTTTTTTCTTCTTTCTCTTTTTCTTCTATTGCAACTTCTTCTTCTTCTTCTCTGTTTCTCTCTCTTCTTCTTGTCCTTTTTCTAGTTTTTTTTTTAAAAAAGAAAAGTGAACAACAAAATAGGAGGCAGTAAAGGTTGCTTGATATCAATAAAAGAGTCACAAGAGATTAAAAGAAAAATAAAAGTAAGGCAAAAAGGAAGAAATGGATGAGTAGGACAAAAAGGAAAGGACAAAGAGAATAAAAAGATGAGTTTTTGATTTTTTTTATAATTTCAGTAAATAATCAATTATTTCATTCTTTTTTTCTAAATTTTTTATTTTAAATGGCTATGTACTCATAAAAAATTAAAAATAACTTTATACTTTATTCAAAATAAGGAATGTAAATATTTTACACTTGCAAATATATTTTTTGCACAAACTTAAAGAAATATTTATTTATTAAGCCAAAATTAAATTTATTTTTATCATGAGGAAATAAGATTTGTTACATGTAAGAAAAGAGAAATCTAACTAGGTTGAGTTATATACAAATTATATAATGGATATATGTTCATGATACAACATGGACTCGAATTCAAAACAACATCGCATTATTTAATAATTCATATGTATAATGTATTTTTAATGTCCAACACATTTTTTTCATTGTATTCTCTTATTCTTCTTTTTCTATCTATTTTAGATTTGTTTTAAAGAGAGAAATTTTTTTAATTTGCATATCTGATTTTATTTTAAGTAATTTTTAATATTTTAGTTATTATTTGGGTAGAAAAAAATTGTTGAAAATAAAAATATTTAAATTTAAAATGAGTAATATAGAAAAAAAATCGAATTGCTGGAGATTGAAAATTATAAATTTGAGAGAAATAATGAATATGTAAGTGAAGGTTATAAATGATAAATTATTAAGTTTTAAACAATTAACTTATATCTTATAAACTATGAATTTACAAATTTAGAACGATAAAACTATATTTTATAAATGATAAATTTATAATTTCAAGGTGAAGTCCATAATATAAGAATCCATTTATGAACCAACCAATTTTTTTTACCAAACCCAATCATTAATTTGGTTGGATATATGAAGTTGCGTTTTATATAATCGTTCAATGGTTTGGATAGAGGATATAGAGAGGAACAAAAATCTAAATACTTTAGCTAATGGATAACTGTTAAGGCACCTAATATCATTAGTCCCATCCTCCATTGTCGTCATTACCCCCATCTGACTGGTGCAATGTGCAGCGGTACTCTCGACTTCCTCACGTTAGGCTAAATACACAACTCACTACTTACATGCGCGTTCTCTCTCTCCCTCTCGCTCGAATCGAATGGCATACAAATCCCTAGACACCATTTCTCATTCTGATATCGAAGCTCTTGGTGTTCACTCCGACTTTGCTGATGGCCTTTACAAACATGTCTCCCGAATTATCAGTAATTACGGCTCTGCCACGTCCGAAACTTGGACTCACATCTCCAAACACCTTCTTACTCCAGACCTTCCCTTCTCCTTTCATCAGATGATGTACTATGGCTGCTTCAAGGACTTCGGCGCCGACCCGCCTGCTTGGTCTCCTGACCCGTAAGATTAAGATTATTGCTTCAAATTTTATTTTCTGGTCATTTAATTTGTATGTTGACTTATAAGAGTTTATTTGATTTGAACTGTATTGCCATTTTTTGGAATGATTAGGAAGAGTGCTCTGTGGACCAACGTAGGCCAACTCTTAGAGAAACGCGGGAAAGAGTTTTTGGGTTCTCTGTATGTTGATCCCATATCAAGTTTCTCTGCTTTTCAGGAATTTTCAGTTTCGAATCCTGAGGTATTTGTCATTGAATTTGCGTATATCATTGAATTTGCGTATGTCATTGAATCCTGAGGTATTTCTCTGCTTTGAGTGCTAGTTTTATTGTGCTATGTGTAAGTGTTGTTTACTTTTTATGATCAGGTTTATTGGAGAACTATACTGGATGAACTGAGTATATCATTTTCAGTTCCTCCTCGATGTATTTTGCTTGAGAATTCATGTGGAGAAAGCCCCTTGTTGAACCCAGGTGGGCAATGGCTTCCGGGAGCATTTGTGAATCCTGCAAAGAATTGCTTGAGCTTGAATTGTAAAAGAAGTTTGGATGATATGGTGATAAGATGGCGTGATGAAGGAAATGATCATCTGCCTATAAACAGCATGACACTTGAGGAATTGCGGACAGAGGTTTGGTATGCTGATTTTGAGCATATGAGCTTTGTTTTAAGCTAAACTAAATCTTACTCTCTCTATATGATCACTTAACCTAGTCTAACTTTTTTTTGTAGGTTGGTTGCATATGCACTAGATGCACTTGGTTTGGACAAAGGATCAGCAATTGCTATTGATATGCCAATGAATGTCCAGTCTGTGGTTATTTACTTAGCCATAGTTCTGGCAGGATATGTAGTTGTATCTATTGCTGATAGTTTTGCTCCACTTGAGATATCAATGAGACTAAAAATTGCAGAAGCGAAAGCGATATTTACTCAGGTTTTTCTTTCTTTCCTTTTGCTGTACTATGAAACACTACACCTTAGCTATAAACATTTTCATGGTCTTATTTGAGCTTTGCCAAGCCATATGGATTTAATAGATTTTTAAATTCCATATTTCCATTTTCATTAAATTTGTAGAATGAGTCCTTTACAGGTTCGATCTTTATCTGTGTGATTCTGCAGAAGATGCCGGTAGATTTTTCTGGGGTGTTTTCATCTGTTATCATAAACATAAAAGAAGATAGACTCAACAATTTCTTTTTCTACAGTTAATTTGGTCATTTAGACATTAAATCTATGATTTAGTTACACTAAGTTATATATGGTTGTCCTTTCCCCCTTTGCAGGTGATATACTAACAATTGGTGATTCTCTATTTTTCTATCATTCCAAAAGCACTTGCTTTTTCTCTCATTTACTTTGCCAAGTAGAACCACCCTAGTAGTACTAAACAAAGTCTACGATGTATTTTAAAGATGATAGAAGTTGAGAATAGAAGACTTCATTTTCAGATTTTTATTACATTGTTATAATGATGTAGTCCTTATGTGAACCAATTTATGCGGTGATCTTCTCTGTTATTGCTTTGTCAATGCTAACCTCCATTGTGTCGTTATCCTTTCTCAATTAAGCAACTGTTTCTTGTGCAATTATCTGATTCAGAAAACCTTTTTGCTCAGGATCTTATAATTCGTGGCGAAAAAAGTATTCCTTTGTACAGGTGAAGTTCTGATTACACTTTAGTTAAATAATTAAATCTTTTTCACAATTCTTTCCTGTCTTTTCTTTGAGCAGTGTTTTATCTCATAATATAAGCTCATTTCTGCAGTAGAGTGGTGGATGCTCAATCACCTATGGCAATTGTTACTCCGACAAGAGGTTCTAGCTTTAGCATGAAATTGCGTGATGGAGACATTTCTTGGCATGAATTCCAAGCAAGAGTGGAAAATTTAAGGTATGCCTTCGTCCATCAATATTTAATTGATGTTATAGGGCCAACCCTAATCTATGGTTGTGCATTCTTTTCTCCCTTTTCTTTTTTATCTTTTTGAAATTAATTAGGAATGATGCATGACTTGCTTTTGAGTTTACAGTCAATTTTCTTTATTCTACATGGGTTTTCCCATGCTGAATAATTTTAATAGGATATATTTGTTGCACTCAAGAAACTGAGAAATAAAATTTTGTGATACTTTGATACTAGGATGCATTAATTCCCAGCTAACATTTTAAAACTTATTGAAATTCTTTCATAATGTCTTTCTTTTTTCCTTTTCCTTTTTTTATTTGGTGTTCTTTCATAGGATGATGGTGAAGTAATTTATATTATTTTTTTGAAATTGTTGGTTTCCAACTTTGGATAACTTTAATTCATCCTAAGTGTTGAAATGACATAAAAGCAAGTCTGCAAGAAAAAGCTAGAAGTTTCCCTTGCATGTAGCTTTCCATAAACTGGATCAGAAAATAGTCTATGAAACCTTAGGCTATTAATAGATTACAAAAGTTTATGCATATATAGTATGAGAAATTACATACATTAGTAGTAGATACAATAATAAAATCTAATGATAATATCATGCAGTATCTTTTTTTTTTGGTTGGACCAGTTTATTCTAAAAAATTAGCATAGCAATTGCACTCCATATAATAGTTGTCAATACTTCAGAAAAAAGAATTAGGAATCTATCTAAGAATTGCATGGTTATCAGTCTTTCATCTCAAATCACCATCAGTGCTGCTTTGACATTGATGTGTTGCCTACTCATGTATAACATCAAAACTGCAGAGGACTTGAATTTGCTGCTGTGGAACAATCGATAGAAGCATTTACAAACATCCTCTTCTCATCTGGAACAACAGGTAACTCACAGTTTGAAAATTGGGTTCATTAAGCTCTCTTGACTCTTTGCTTAATTTTTTCCTTTTTACACACAAAACTATTGCTCCTTTTACCCATAAAAATGAAAATAAAAAGTGAACTAGGATGATAAACTGATGAGGGGAATAGTTCATGGACTTCCGTAGATTTTCTTGTAGGGGTAGGAGAACACGGTGAACTTGTTATGCCCCTCTTTTATGTAGGTGTGGTTGGAGAATTTGGGGCTATTAATTAAGATAATATCCTCTTATGAGGATCCATTACTGGAATTGGAACTCAAAACTAATATTTATGGAAATGAGTTGGGAGTTAGTAGAGAAATCAATAATAGGTATCTTTCATTGCTTATCACATGTCCTAGTTTGAACTGTCTCTTACAAATTTTCATGTCGCAAATCTAAAATGCCCAGCTATATATCCACATTCATTATAATTGCTCAAAGAACTGGGCTTTATTAATCTGTGATTAAAGTGACAGAAATTTACACATAAAATATTGCATTTCTCTCTGGATGAACTGATCTTGGTGTTGCTTTTTTATATTAAGGTTAGCCACTGATTCTATAGCTACTTAGGAGATTTTTGGGAACTAAGCTTAATCAAACACAATGTAGATAAGCTTGTGATCCAATTGACATAATTCAGGAAAAAAGTGCTTAATGTCCAGTCATGGATTATTTTCTGGTGTAGGGGAGCCAAAGGCAATTCCGTGGACCAATGCAACTCCTTTCAAAGCTGCTGCAGATGCATGGTGCCACATGGATATCCGCAAAGGTGATATTGTTGCTTGGCCTACTAACCTCGGATGGATGATGGGTCCTTGGCTAGTATATGCTTCGCTAGTAAATGGGGCCTGCATTGCTTTATATAATGGATCCCCTCTAGGTTCTGGCCTTGCCAAGTTTGTACAGGTGACAATTTAATTTCTTTTTTGCCAATGTAATTTTTTTTGTCCTTCATTATCTATTGTTGCTCACTTCTTAGTTTAACCTCACAAAACCATTTAGATTCTTGTTTTGCATCTTTTCTAGTCTAAAGCAAGTTGGCTCTTATTGGACGATGGCCTTTCAAAGTTTTTGAAATTTGATTATTTTTATTTTGTTCTAAATTTTACTTTCAGAGTTTTTCTTCTTCATCTATCTATCTATCTATAATATAGATAGATAGATAGATAGATATTTTGCATTCAATTTTCACAGAGAGAGAGTGTCTCTACTTGCACTTTATTTAATTGAATTGCCCTTTAATATCTTCTGAACCCTTTGCCTTGGAGCTGCCTGTTGTACTAGAGATTGTTGCTATGCATATTGCCCATACTAAATATCACATGGACTAGATATTGGTAGCTGCTTTTTGCATTCAATTTTCACAGAGAGAGAGTGTGTCTCTACTTGCACTTTATTTAATTGAATTGCCCTTTAATATCTTCTGAACCCTTTGCCTTGGAGCTGCCTGTTGTACTAGAGATTGTTTCTATGCATATTGCCCATACTAAATATCACATGGACTAGATATTGGTAGCTGCTTTTTGCATTCAATTTTCACAGAGAGAGAGTGTGTCTCTACTTGCACTTTATTTAATTGAATTGCCCTTTAATATCTTCTGAACCCTTTGCCTTGGAGCTGCCTGTTGTACTAGAGATTGTTGCTATGCATATTGCCCATACTAAATATCACATGGACTAGATATTCGTAGCTGCTTTTTTACTCCCTCTTATTACGGTAAAACTGTATCAAGATAAAGTGAATGGTGTTTTAACATTTACAGTAAGCACAATGGCCATGGAATTGTACACATGGGATGGTGGTGGGATGGTAAGATGAAAATATCTTGAAAGCTATTATCTACCTTTATCACATTGACATGATAACTCATTTTATTCAAATCTTTAAGCATTGAAAACAGTAGGATTTTGGTTGAGAGTGTTTAACATATGGATCTTAAGTGACAATTGTTGCTGTTTAAATATAACATTTCAGGCATTTGAGAAATTTTCTGAAGTTCATATCAATTCCTCATTAAATTTGGTCAGGATGCAAAAGTAACAATGCTTGGCGTGATCCCCAGTATTGTTCGCGCATGGAAAAGTGCAAACTGCACTGCTGGCTATGATTGGTCAGCTATTCGGTAAGTTTCTTTTCCAGATATTACTGTTGGTTCTGTTGGTTGTCCGTACTGGAAAGTACTATATATTGTATATAAGTGTTTACATGTGTTTTCTATTTTATTGAAGGTTATATGTCTTTTACTGTTTCCTTTAGGGTTATATTTTTGTTTACATGTATTTTACTGTTCCATTAAAAGGTCATAAATGTTCTATGGTTTTGTCTCCTGATACT
The DNA here is from genome assembly GCA_023653625.1 of Triadica sebifera. Taxonomy (NCBI): domain Eukaryota; kingdom Viridiplantae; phylum Streptophyta; class Magnoliopsida; order Malpighiales; family Euphorbiaceae; genus Triadica; species Triadica sebifera. The sequence continues at coordinate 12,768,504 of CM042900.1, forward strand.
GATCAAGATGTGTTTACTATTGTCACTTCTGGTAGTTGCTTTGGCTCCACTGGTGAAGCATCTAATGTGGATGAATATTTATGGTTGATGGGAAGGGCTCACTACAAGCCTATAATTGAATATTGTGGAGGCACAGAGATCGGTGGTGGATTCATTTCAGGGTCTTTATTGCAGCCGCAGTCATTGGCTGCTTTTAGCACGCAAGTGATGGGCTGTTGCTTGTTTATTCTTGGCAATGGTGGCCATCCAATTGTAAGTCCTATTTGGTCCTTATATTAGAGCAAGAGAAGAGGTTAATCCTTGTCAAATTATAGGTGAAAAGCAACAGTTGAACAAATTAATATCTGTTTTTGCTATTATGTTAGAGAGGGAGTTGTATTTCCATTTTTCTTAGAATTTTGAAATCCATACATATATAGTGCCATATTGGTCTCAGATAATCTGGTAATGCCTGTACTGTGAGTATATATTCTGATTGGTGCTATATTTTGAAAACAAAATGCTATGCTGCTAATTATAAGCTATTACCTCTTCTAATCTTTGAGTTGATTCTGCATTCTACCATACCATTTATTGACTTTAATTCTGTACTATGGTGCTTTAGAAAGTTTTCAGTGTCATTTTCAAGGCTATAAATCTCTGTTTGCCTATTTTTAATGGGAACAAAGGTAATCAGCTATTTTAAGGAAATAATAATGTTTCTCTCTCCTTTTCAATTTATTAACCTTTGGTAAACTATGCATGCACTTTGAATTTCCAACGTGACAAAATTCCTTTACTATTGATTTCTTAGTGCAGTTCAATAACCTTTCCAAAGTAACAACTTGCTTATTTTTTTCAACTTCTTGAGTGTAGCCACATAATGTACCAGGGATGGGTGAACTGGCTCTAGGTCCCCTCATTTTTGGAGCTTCAAGTTCACTGCTGAATGCTGACCACTACAATGTGTATTATAGGGGAATGCCAGTCTGGAATGGGAGGGTGAGTGCTTTTCCTCTGGTGCCTTTATAGTAGTTTAGTGTCTGAGCCAGAGTCTTCAGACTTTGAGTTGACCTATGCAGATTCTTCGAAGGCATGGGGATGTTTTTGAGCGTACTTCTAGAGGATACTATCATGCACATGGTCGTGCAGATGATACAATGAATCTTGGGGGTATCAAGGTATTTATTTTTCCTTTGCGGCTACAATCTTGTATGTGAATGTAGTTTCATACTCTCTCTGGTTGAAGCAGTATAATCTCCTAAACATGTTGGGAGATGGAAATGTCCCTTCTTTCTTTCACCAAAATCCAGTAATCTCATCCAAAATCCCTGTTGTTTTCTGCTATTTCATGTCATGGACCTTTTCCTTTTCGTTGTTTGCTTGAATCACAGGCTCTCTTCCAAATGAAGCCTCTTTATTCTTCTTCTTGTTTTTTTTACTCCTGTTGAAAACCTTTATTTTTAATAACCTAATTCTTTTTTTCCTCTTTTGTATAAATGATGAATGTTTTGAAGTATTGGTGTAAGGACTGAGTTTTTTCCCAGGCAGGGCAGCATCTCCTCGAGGGATTCAATTTGCAATTTAATCTTGGTCTTGAATCCGAGTGGTTAATTCTTTTTTGATAAATTTCATATGAAATACTTAACATACATGTCATAAATGAGTTACTTTATCATTTGCGAAACGTTCAAGTCAGGCATGGCATGGTTTAATAAAGAAACAAAGTTTAAATGTGAAAGGCATTTCAAAAAAGGAGACTGTAGAATTGTTATTATGGATGTTGAAAACTTTTTCGAGAATGTAAAATAGGTTGTGCTTTGGCTGAAGTTCACCTGGACTTTCTAAATTGTATTGCAGAAGCAGAATATTACCCATTATTGATGAAAATTTCCCTGTGGTTATCAAACATTTCCTTCACTTCTGTTTGTGCAGGTTAGTTCTGTTGAAATTGAACGCATATGTAATGCAGTGGATAGCAGCATCCTTGAGACAGCAGCCGTTGGTGTGCCACCTGCTCAAGGTGGACCTGAGAGATTGGTAATTGCTGTTGTATTCAGAAATCCAGATAATTCAAATCCAGATCTGGAACAGCTGAAGAAATCTTTCAATTTAGCAGTGCAGAAGAAGCTGAATCCTTTGTTCAGGGTATTCACTGATTTCTTCTTTGCAAACACAGCATTTGCATTCAAAGCTTTTGGATTGTGCTCACAAGGTTGTATTATGCTTTAAAATGGGCAGGTTTCTCATGTAGTAGCTCTTCCTTCTCTTCCAAGGACAGCATCAAACAAGGTCATGAGAAGGATTTTACGGCAGCAATTTGTTCAACAAGAACAAAATTCTAGACTATAGAAAGATAATTGTAGTTAAGTAGGTGACCATAAAGAATTAATGTTTCAATCGTTGTCACTCCCTTTGAAAAAATTTCGGACGTATCAAAAAAAAAAAGAAAAATATGAAAGAAAAGAACAGAGAAAATCTGTGTTAGATTTTCATGTTGTACAAGGATCCTATCATCCAAAGGGTTGTGTTCACATAGAAACACAACCTGTGTATAATTAGATTCAAATAATTTTTTTTTCAAAATTAAGTAAACTATATTCACATATAAATTTCTTTCCGTTTGTCAGAGCAAAAAATTATATTTTTCTGTTTTATTTATTATTATTTTTTAAATGGTTATATGAGAGGAATAGATGTTGAGTGATGCATGCCCTTGAGTCCATAAGTTAGCTTGATTTTTCTTTGATTTTATTTTTGGAAGATTTTTTTGTTGCTGCAATGTCAATTGTGCTTTGGGTTAATTATCACTCTTCAGTGCCAAAAAAAAAAGGAAAAATGTTGGATTATTGAAATGTCACGTCCATGAATGTTCGTGACATTTTCATCTAGAGAGCTTCACAGCCAAAGTCACCACTTGGATCGTGGTTGGGAAGTTTGTCACGCCCGTGAATATGTATGTCATGTCTGTGACCCAATGTGTCAAAACATTCCAGAGAGCTTTATGACCAAGATCACCACTTCAGTCACGGCTTAGAAAGAAATGTCATGCCCGTGAATGATAAGAGAGAAAAATGTCAAGCGCGATTATTTGGTTGGTACAACGGCTAGTTTCATATTTAATACACTCCAACGACTATATTCAGTCATGGGAGTATAAATAGAAGTCATTTATGCATTCAGCATAAGAGGATAGCAAATATTTTGAATCAAAATCTTATTACAAGCTATTTGTATATTCAATACTTTGAGAACCAAAATTTATTCTCTGTAAAAATCTTTTTGCTTTTCATTTATTGAGCAATTAAGATTTGTAAGTGTTTATCTCTGTAATCATTACTCAAGTGAGCTTTGGGCATTTTTGGGTTAAGAGTAGAACAATCGTAAGGGTTAGTTGTGTGAGCCTCTAAAACACAAATTAAAAGGTTGTTTGTGTGAGCCTGTAAAAACACAAATTGAAAGTTGTTTGTGTGAACCTGTAAAAACACAAAGTAAAGGTAATTTGTGTGAGCCTGTAAAATACAATGAATTGGTTATTGTGTAAGCCTGTAAAATACAAAAAATTGGTTATTGTGTGAGCCATTAAAACATAAGAGATTTCTGGATTAGGTGTGAGCCATTGTGAGAAACACCATAGTTGGGAGTGAGCTTGTAAAATTCCATTGTAACACTTAGTGTGTTAGTGAAACTCCCAATTGCGATTGGGAAGAGTAGTAGGGTTTGTTAACACTCGAACCTCTATAAAAATCTTTGTGTCAAATTTTCTCTATCCCTCCTAAAATTAATTATTTATTTCCACACCTTAAAGTTTAATTTTTTTTTGAAACTCCAATTCAACCCCCCTTCTTAGCTTAATATCTGGGCAACAATTGGTATCAGAGTTTTATCTAGCATCAAAGCCTAAAAAGCGCTAGTAAAGATTAAGATATGGCTAGTGAAGGATTCCAAAGTTTCAAACCTTACTTTGATGGAGCAAATTATGTCAATTGGAAGTTTCAGATTGAGACATATTTGGATAGTGAAAGAATTGAAGTCTGGGATAGTGTACGACAAGAATGAACACCACCAACCAGAAGATGAGCTGATGGTGAAGAAGAAATCCTATCAAGAGATGATTGGACAAATGCTCAAAGAAGAGCAAATTTCAAAAACAAGAAGACAATGACAATCCTATCAAGCTCATTATCTATTGAAGAATGTGGGAGAATACAACACCGCCCAACAGCATATAGCATGTGGAAGACATTGGAAAATTATCATAAAGGAACTAAGCAAGTCAAATCCAAGAAGATTCAACTTCTGACCTCAGAATATGAGTTCTTCAAGATGAAATCCAATGAGTCAATCACTGACATGACCAACCGTCTTCTAGCCATTATAAATGGAATGAGGAAACTTAGGAAGCATATGAGTTTGGAGGATGTAAACAACAAAATCCTGAGAAGTCTTCCTTTTAAAGACTATGGCTCAAGAGTTGCTGGCATAGAAGAAGCAAATGAAGATATGAGCATCATGAATACTGATGTGTTGATTGGCAAACTTCTCACACATGAGATGGCAGTGAAAAGAGATAGAGAGCTTGAAGCAGAGCCAGAGAAAAGAAAGCCCTTAGCACTCAAAGCCTCTACTTCAAAATCTCAAGAAGAAAGTGAAGATGATGAAGAAATGAGTGATGATGAAAATGAGGACATTGCTATGCTTTCAAGAAGATTGAAAAGAATCATTGAGAAGAAAATGAGCAACTCCAGAAAATTCAGGCAAAGAAACCTCAAACAAACTTATAATGACACACATAGAAGTAAGGAAGAGGTAAAATGCTATGAATGTGGAAAGAAAGGACATATCAAACCAGAATGTCCAAGGCTCAAGAAGCATAAGAGCAAATATCAAAGAGACAATGGGGAGAAAGGTCACAAAGCCACATGGGATGACGAAAGTTGTTCAAGTGAAAAAGATGATAATAAAAGTGAAGAGGTCAACCTATGCTTCATGGCTATTGAAGATCATGTCTCGAATAAGGTAAGATCACTACACTCATATTCTTTGAACAATGATAGTAGTGATAATGATGATGATAGTGATGATGATGATGATGATGAGCAAAGCCTAATAGAAGAATTAAATTTAGAATTAGAGAAATATAGAAGTAAATTTAGTACTTATAGAAATAATATCTCTAATTTAAAAAATAAGATATATGGTTTAGAAAAAGAAAAAATAAAGCTTAAATCATCTAATGAATCTCTCCAAAAATCATTAGATGAATACTCATCAAGACCCTCAACAGCTTCCTTGCTAAAAGAAAATAATACTTTGAAAAATAAAGTTGAGGAACTTAGAAATTCCATTTCTAAATTTCACAAAGGTAAAGAAAGCTTAGATACTCTCATTGTGTCTCAAAGATAACCCTTAATTAGAAATGGTCTAGGATTTAAGGACACATCATCATCTTCTCACAAAACCATATTTGTTAAGTCTAAAGAACATCACATCTCCACACCTATTAGAAAAGCACCAAGAAATAAGCATGTTAAACCTTCTATAAATAAACAGAATAATCATGCCTTTATATATAGGAAACATGCATCTAGAAAATCTAAAATTAATCATAACTGTGCATGTCATCATTCTCAAAATAAATTTGATAGAAAAATGGTATTCAAAAACTTTGAAAGACCAGAAAACAAATTTAGACCAAAACAATGTAATTATTGTATGAAAATAAGTCACATAAATAAATATTGCTGGATAAGGAAGACTCATTGGGAACCTTCATGTGCTAACCCTCAAGGACCCAAACTCATTTGGATACCTAAAAATCATACTTGAATTGTAATTCTATAGGTATGCCTCAAGTCCACAATAAACAAAAATGCTTGGCTAGTAAACAGTGGATGCTCAAGGCATATGACAGGAGACAAAGAACTTTTCAATGAAATCAAAAGTATTGATGGAGGTAAAGTTACCTTTGGAAACAATGCAAAGGGTAAGGTAATTGGCATTGGTTCTATTGGTATTAATGGTACTATTTTTATTAAAGATGTCTTACTTGTTGATGACTTGAAACATAACTTGTTAAGTGTAAGTCAATTATGTGATAAAGGAAACAAAGTAATCTTTACTTCAAATGAATGTCTTGTGATCTCTATCGATAGTCAAGAGATATTTAAAGGAAATAGAGATATCAATACATACATAATAAACTTACATGAACTATCTAACCATTCCTCAAAATGTCTTGTGACTACTAGTGATGAATCTTGGCTGTGGCATAGAAGACTTGGTCATGCTAATATGGACTTAATACAAAGTCTCAGCTCAGGAGAACTAGTAAAAGGACGACTGCCAAGAGTTAAATATGAAAAAGGCAAGACATGTGAACCTTGCCAAAGAGGAAAACAACACAAGTCATCTTTTAAAGCCAAAAACATAGTAAGTACTTCAAAACCTCGTCAACTCCTGCATTTAGACTTGTTTGGACCTACTAGAATTGCTAGCTTAGGAGGAAAACATTATGCATTTGTCATCGTAGGTGATTACTCTAGATTTACTTGGGTAATTTTCTTAGCTCAAAAGAGTGATGTTTTTGAAAATTTCAAAAACTTTGCTAAAAGTGTTCAAAATGAAAAAGGGTACTGTATTTCAAATATAAGAAGTGATCATGGGAAAGAATTTGAAAATGAAAACTTTGAAAGCTTTTGTCTTGAACATGGCATTTCACATAATTTCTCATCTCCTAGGACACCTCAACAAAATGGGGTAGTTGAAAGGAAAAATCAAACTTTAATTGAAATGACTAGAACAATGCTCAATGAATATGAATTACCAACTTATTTTTGGGCAGAAGCCACAAACATTGCATGTTATATTTCAAATCGAGTTTTCAAAAGATCTCTTTTAAACAAAACCTCATTTGAGCTATGGAATAGAAGAAAGCCCTTGATATCATACTTTAGAGTATTTTGATGCAAGTGTTTTATATTGAACACCAAGGACAATCTTGGAAATTTTGTCTCTAAATCTGATGAAGGTATCTTTTTAGGATACTCTACAACCAGCAAAGCATATAAAGTATTTAATAAAAGATCATTAACGGTTGAAGAATCCATGCATGTTGTCTTTAATGAATCTAGTAGACTTGATCTTGTGAAAGGTAGTGTTCTTGATGATGTTGTAGGTAATATGGAAAGACTTGATCTTGGAAATGGGAAAGAAGAAAATGATCAAGAAGATTTACATCAAAATGATTCTCTACCTCAAAATCAAGAAGAAAATGAACAAGAACTTCCAAAAGAATGGAGAATGACGAAAGATCATCCAAAAGAGTAAATCATTGGTGATCTCTCAAGGGGAGTAAGTACTAGATCTCATTTCAAACATCTAGTCACTGACATTGCTTTTATTTCTCAAATTGAGCCTAAAAATATTGATGAGACTCTTAATTATGAAAGTTGGGTAATTGCCATGCAAGAAGAACTCAACCAATTTGAGAGAAGTAAGGTATGGATCCTAGTACCTAGACCCAAGGATCATCAAATTATAGGTAGCAAATGGATTTTTAGAAACAAACTAGATGAACAAGGTTTAATAACTAGGAATAAGGCTAGATTAGTTGCAAAAGGATATAATCAGGAATAAGGTATAGATTATGATGAAACATATGCACCTGTAGCTAGATTAGAAGCCATAAGAATACTTTTAGCATATGCATGTCACATGAATTTCAAGCTTTTCCAAATTGATGTGAAAAGTGCATTTCTAAATGGTTATATAGAAGAAGAAGTGTATGTAGAACAACCACCAGGCTTTGAAAGCTATGATTTGCCAAATCATGTTTTTAAACTCTCAAAAGCTTTGTATGGTTTGAAACAAGCCCCAAGTGCTTGGTATGAGAGGCTAAGTTATTTTCTATTAGAAAATAACTTTACAAAGGGAAATGTTGACACCACATTATTCATTAAAAAGCATAAGCATGATATACTAATTGTTCAAATTTATGTTGATGATATAATATTTGGTTCTACGAATGAGTTGTTTTGTCAAGAATTTGCTAAGTGTATGACTAGGGAATTTGAAATGAGCATGATGGGACAACTTAAGTATTTTATTGGTCTACAAATAAAGCAAAGCAATGAGGGCATATTCATCAACCAATCCAAATATGCCAAAGATTTAATTAAGAAATTTGGTATGGAAGGATGCAAGAATGCCAAGACTCCTATGAGCACATTAACAAAATTGGACAAGGATGAACAGGGTAAGAACATTAATGAAAAGCTTTATAGAGGTATGATCAGATCACTTTTATATCTTACTGCTTCTAGACCCGATATAATGTATAGTGTTTGCTTATGTGCAAGATTTCAATCGTGTCCTAAAGAATCTCATTTAAATGCAGTGAAAAGAATTCTAAAATATTTACATGGATCTTTGCATCTAGGTTTATGGTATCCTAGAAATTCATCCTTTTATATTGTAGGATATTCAGATGCAGACTATGCTGGTAGTCTTTTAGATAGAAAAAGTACTTCAAGTACTTGTCACTTTATTGGAGAATACTTAGTTTCTTGGTTTAGCAAGAAACAAGTTTCAGTTGCTCTCTCAACTGCTGAAGCAGAGTATGTAGCAGCTGGATGTTGTTGTAATCAAATTCTTTGGATGAAACAACAACTTAAGGACTATGGTCATGAAATGAATCATATACCTATTAAATGTGACTATACAACACTCAAGAAATAAGCATATTGACATTAGACACCATTTTATTAGAGATCATGTTCAATATGGAGATGTTGCATTAGAATTTATAAGCACAGAAAATCAATTAGCAGATATTTTCACTAAGTCTCTAAATGAGGAAAGAATTAATTTCATTAGAAGAGAACTTGGTATGATTGATGGATTAACCTTGTGATTGCTAAATTATGAAATTTTAATTGAGGAACTTAATTTTCTATCATATCACTAAATTTAAGGTAGACATTTTGATGAAAATTTATGTTTTAAGGGATAAAATCTTTATTGAAATGATTTAGTCTTGTTTTTAGGACTTAATTTTATTTGATGAAAATTTTAGGGGAGTCACGCCCGTGACACATGTTCACGCCCGTGACTTAAATACCCAAAAGAGGCAGTGTCTTTCACGACTTGATTCACGACATGGTTCACGGCTTCAAGTGGTGAAGCTTATTTTCACGGGTTTATTTACTCCCGTGAAAATAGCTTTTCATGCCCGTGACGAATTTTCACTCCCGTGAACCTTAACACCCCAAAACTCACAGAGGCTTTAACGCCTTGAGTCACGGCTTGCTTCACGGGTATAAATAGTGAAATTCAACCTTTCACGCCCGTGACTATTATTTCACCCCCGTGACAGTTCATCATTCACGCCCGTGAACATATTCATGCCTTCATTCACGGGTGGAATACTCCTTCAGCAAATCGTGAACACGACCATTCACACCCGTGAACACACATTTCACGTCTGTGAATGTATCGAGTATATAAAAGAACAGTCGGTTATATTTCTCATTTCAACTCTTCAACTTCCAAAACCGCTCTCATTTACACACATTCAAAGATACATTGAAGATTCTGGCCCCCAAGTCTTAAACTTTTCTTATAAATACCACCAAAAGTTCATTTCCTCATCAGAAATCATACATTCTTAGGGTTTCATTAAATTTTTCTATCAAAATTTTCCAATCCATCATAAATCTATTTCTTCAAATCAAATGGAGACTGCATCATCAAAGGGAAAGAGAAAGAAGTCCCATGATCCTAGGAGGTATGCAGATTACCTCATGAATCGAATTCCAGAGCAATGCCATCCTCGGTACTCCACTTTAAAGAAGAGGCCTCTACTTTCATCGAGGTCTTTCGAATGGCAAACGGTCCGAAGTCTCGAGCTTGAAACGACTATGACAGAGCAACTCCAAGCCTGTCATCTGAAAGAATTTGTGGAGATTCACCAGCCGACTTTGAGGGAGCCAACATTGGAATTCCTTAGCACTCTGCAAGTCTCACCTACTGGAGTGGTGAAATTCCAACTCTGCAACAATCCCAACACCCTCAATGCCATTGAATTTGGGGAATTGTTTAATTTACTATCAGATGGCATCCTAAATGACAGTGAGGTAGAATTCTTCGCCCCTCGAGCTTGGACACATTTTGGCTATGATTGTAGCTGGGATGTTAAAAAGACTAAGAGCACTCATCTCCTATCCCCAATGCACAAGTATTTGCATAGGTTTTTGACCTATAGCATATTCGCTAGGGGAGAAAGCAATGGGACTATCAGGAAATCGGAGCTCTTCCTATTTGAGATGGCTCGCAGAGGACTCACAGTGGCACTCTCTAGATGGTTTGCAACCCATCTTATGTCCATTGCCACCAAACCTACAGGAGATATACTGATCTGTGGATATGTCACCCATATAGTCGTGAAGCTTGGCTACTTGAAGCTGGATGAGCATCACTTCAACCTCATCCCTGGGTATCCTCGAGATCGCTTGGATGTCGAGTCATTCATAAAGATGGGAGCAGCTGTCAGAATCATCTTCGAGAACGATATTTTCTACCGCTTCACCGACACTGCTGGGGAGATTATTTGGGAAGACAATGACATGGAGGATTTTAAAATAGGCCTCCAAGGAGTCCAGCAGAAGAAGAGGGCTCGGGTTGAGGAAGCACCTCCAGTAGCTGAGCAGGAAATCGGACAGTCTTCGGCTTCCACACCGACTTTAGCGCAGCAGGTGGTTGACCTCTTGGCACCACGTTTTGAGCAACTGCAGGCTTCGATGGACAAGAGGTTGGAGAACCTCAAAGACTTCATGGAGTCTCGGATGGACGGCCTTGAGGCTGAAGTTGCTAGGCTTTGAGATAGGATGTCCGGCTAGGTGTTAGGCTAAATGGTAGCCTAAATTTGCTTGTTTTGCTTGTTTATTTTTTTTTGTTTTGTTTGTTGTTGTGTGTAGGAAATTGTAAATTTCCTTTTTTGAACTTTATTTAACTTAGTTTGTATTTTCCTTTATTTAATATATTTGCTTTTGTTTATCTTTTTGATATCTTCATATCCTTTTTGATTGATGATAAAAGGGGGAGAAACTAGCAATATATCAATATATTATAGGGGGAGAAACTAGCAATATAGCAATATATTAAGGTAAATGAATTTTGAATCAAAAGTTAGAATTGAATTATGAATTGACAATGAAATAGATTAAAAGGGATTAGAAACTTTGATTCAAAATTCATATGCAAAGTATAAAATTGAGAATTATACACATAAGATATACCTTAAGTATACTTTGCATATACCTTTATGCAAGTTACAAAAATAAATATGTCATGATATACCTTAAGTATACCTTACATATACTTCATGTCTTAAAAAGAAATTATGGTATATATTGGATATACTTCTCATATAACTTGCATTTACTTAAAATCTAGTAAGTTTATTTCAATGCTACATCATTCTTTACAATTCTTGCATTTTATAAATTTTTTATTCTAAGTATATTTTGAGGGGGAGACTTCTCAAAAACACATATTGCTAGATTATTTGTCACCATCAAAAAAGGGGAGATTGTTAAACCTTGAGGGGTATTTTCTGTCATTTTGATGATAACAAATAAAATAGCAATATTGTATTTAACATACTTATTTTCTAAGTCTATTAAATAGGACATGGAATAAAATAGCAAGAATGGAGATTGGAAGAATAATCCTTGAAAGACAAAATTAAGAAAGTAGCATGTTCACACCCATGACTCTATGTGTCACGCCTGTGAAAGAGCTAACCGTTACCAAAACCAACATTTGAAGTTCACGACCATGAAGAAAGAACAAACCGTGAAGTGGACATTTCAGTCACGCCCGTGAATCAAAATGTCACGCCCGTGAATGTTCATGGCATTTTCATCCAGAGAGCTTCACGAACAAAGTCACCACTTGCATCATGGCTGGGAAGTTTGTCACGCCCGTGAATATGTATGTCACGCCCGTGACCCAATGTGTCAAAACATTCCAGAGAGCTTCACGACCAAGGTCACCACTTCAGTCACGGCTTGGGAAGAAATGTCACGCCCGTGACAAACATAGTCACTCCCGTGAATGATGAAAGAGAAAAATGTCAGGCGCGATTATTTGGTTGGTACAACGGCTAGTTTCGTATTTAATGCACCCCAAATGTTATATTCAGCCATATGAGTATAAATGGAAGTCATTTATGCATTCAGTACAAGAGGATAGCAAATATTTTGAATCAAAATCTTATTACAAGCTATTTGTACATTCAATACTTTGAGAACCAAAATCTATTCTCTGTAAAAATCTTTTTACTCTTCATTTATTGAGCAATTAAGATTTGTAAGTGTTTCTCTCTGTAATCATTACTCAAGTGAGCTTTGGGCATTTATGGGTTAAGCGTATAATACTTGTAAGGGTTAGTTGTGTGAGCCTCTAAAACACAAATTAAAAGGTTGTTTGTGTGAGCCTGTAAAAATACGAAGTGAAGGTTGTTTGTGTGAGCCTGTAAAAACACAAAGTAAATGTTGTTTGTTTGAGCCTGTAAAATACAAGGAATTGGTTATTGTGTGAGCTATTAAAACACAAGGGATTTTTGGGTTAGGTGTGAGCCATTGTGAGAAACACCATAGTTGGGAGTGAGCTTGTAAAACTCTATTGTAACACTTAGTGTGTTTGTGAAACTCCCAATTGCGATTGGGGAGAGGAGTAGAGTTTGTTAACACCCGAACCTCTATAAAAATGTTTGTGTCAAATTTTCTCTATCCCTCCTAAAATTAATTATTTATTTTCGCACCTTAAAGTTTAATTTTTTTAAAAACTCCAATTCAACTCCCATTCTTGGCTTAATATCTGGGCAACAAAAATTAATATTCTCTTATAGCATCTTTATTTTTGCAATTCCAAGTATCTACGGGCATATAAGTAAAATTTCAATTATATTTTTAAATCATTTTTATTTTCATAATTGAAATTAATTTTAATTTGTGAAATCCTTTTATTATTTAAATATATTATATCCACATTTACATTTAACATGTTATATTTTTTATGTTTATTGTCAAATAAATTGAATTTTATTGTTAGTATTAATTATTGTTAAAATTAATAAATTGCATAAATAAAAATTATAACAAAACATATTATTGAAAATGAAAAGTACACAACATTTCTTTTATTGAAAAGAAATTTGACATAGAAAATTATATAATATAACTAAAATGCAACATAGAAATTTAGAAAACACAATATTACCCTAATCATAATAATACAAAATGCCAAAATCGTAGTTACGTTTTCTATTCTAGTAGTTGTAATTTTCTTATAGGAATAAAATGTGACTTTTTCTAATTGATTATCTATATGTCGCAATTGCTCTTCATCACTTGTAAGCAAGGATCGCGACCGCACTAAAGGTTGCAAATATTTATGTCCAAATGAGAGTTTTGTCTTAGTTGTAATTGCAGTCGTCACGCTTACAATCATGATATATGAGAAGGATCACTATAGATAAGAGAGCATCACAAAATTCAAATTTCTCTGAATCACTTTAATACGTAGCTCACTTAGATTTGGCTCCCTTAAAGGTATTCAACTTTCAAATATCATTATCACTAAAATCTCTGTCGTAGTTGCGAAATCATAAATGCACCAATTTTTCGGTTGCTGTTGTGCTTTTGGTTACAAATCATTCTGTTTATTTATGGATTATTGAATTCCTATAAATCGTGGTCACAAATTATATATTAATTATAATTACTTTAATTAAAATACATAATTATATTTTAAAATATTTTTATAATAATTAATATTAATTTTATATTAATTTTATTTATATTAGTTTTATTAATAATTATATTAAATTATTTAAATTAATTTTATTAGCTTAATTAATTAATTATGTTAAAGCTCTGTTTGTTAAAATTAGTTGATAATCAAGTTGTAGTTGATAATCTAATAGCTGAAATTTTGGTATATGATAATATAACTGATTAAATTTAAAATATTTGGTAAAATTAACTAAAAAGATAGCTAAAAAATATAAAACGATGTAAAATTATATGTTTATATTATTCAAAAATATTATATAAAATATATTTAAATACATAATACAAACGAATTATATAATATATATAATTTTAAATAAAATAAAAATTATGTTAAATATCTCATTCTAATATAATAAATACATTTATTTTGTATCGTATAACATTATTATTATTATTATTATTATTATTATTATTATTATTATTATTATTATTATTATTATAAATGTACATATTAAATAATTCTATAATTCTATTATATATAATAATTATATTATTATTATAAAATGATAAAAAAAATAAAGGGAAAAAGAGAAAAAAATCATAATCTACTAGTTTATAAAAAAATAAAAACCAGTTCTACTATATTTTTATTTTGTAGATTATAATCTAGCTTTTTTTTTTCCAAATAAGCTATTTTAACAAATATATATTATTGTCAAACTAGATTATTTTTATGATCAAACTAAATTATTTAGTGTACCTTTCAGAAACACAAATCTTCCTTTACTACCTCTATCAAAGCCTTAATTAGACAAAAACTTCCTTTTGTAAAATAGTATGTCCAAACTTCCTCCTTTGACTAGTGTCCTATTCAAGGTACTAGTAAAGAACAATTTATTACTCTTAAAATTCCTTCTGAATTCCCTACTCAATGGCTCAACAGTGGATACTTTCATATTCACTTTGGAGCTATCGAACTTGATTTGACCTACCATGGCAGTAAGGGTTTACTAGTTGTAGCTCTAATTTACTCTATTGGATACCAGATTTTTGGAATACTAATATGTTGTAATTGTTACAATCCAGACGTCTTTGAATGCAGGAATTGATCTTTGCACGTTTTATCTAAACTTCAATATGAGGCTCCAAGATCACCACACTTTTACAACACTAAAAGTCCAAGTCCAAATCACTGGAGTTAAAAATGTAGCTACCACTAATATAGCTACTCTTCATTACTAGATGATCTACAAAGTACAAAATCATGTTATAGATCTCTGTATCCCGGCTTCTTCTGATGCGTTGAGTATTACTTTAGACTCAAGCTATGTCCCTAGGGTGGTACAAATCAGACAAAGGAAAATCTTCTCCAGATCTTTCCTTAGTCTTGGCTAATTAGCTATGAGCTTCTCCACCAGAAAAATCAGCCGGTAAGCTCCACAAAACCACTCTTCATAAATCATAAAGATGGCATAGTAGAAACTCAGTACTTCTCTCCTGATGAAGATGAACCTCAAGCTAGTACACTAATGGAATTTTCCACTCAGTTCATGATGCAACCTATTTTCTCTCATGAGAATATTCCAATACTTGCCTTTTCAAGTTTAGCTAAACCTATCTATCAATCGCACAATGGAAATCATAGTTACTTTGATATATGTGACTGTGATGACTATTATGCAGATAGAATAACTGATGAAGATGCATGTTGGAAAAGAAAAACCAAAAGATCTAAAAGAAAAACAAATTCTGAGAAGCAGCATTATCAAAGATTTGAAGATGGAGATCCTTTTGTTGGTCTGTTAGGACAACCATCAGAAAAATATGACTATGTGGCTTCCTATTCACCTCCTTCTCATTTTAAAAATCCCTTACTTTCCACATTTCCTTCATGAGATGATCCTCCTAATCCTTTACTTCCAAAACCTCTAGAAAAACCCAAACCTCTACCCTTGCCCTGTTATAAACTAGTCCCAAAACCTAAAGCTACTAAACCTGAACCTATACCCATGATTACCATGTGCCAACCACCTTCTTCTTCTCCATCTACCTATGATACTGAATTTCCCCCTCTCCAGGAATACTTAGACACTGTCTCTCAAGTTCGGACTGCTCCATATGTCTAACCTTTAACAGTTACACCTGAATTCCAAACCTGTTTCTGCAATAGAATCAGTTTTGAATTGGCAAACTCAGAACACACAAACACAAAACAAAGTGCTATAGAGGATCGAAACTAAAGTTGACAAGGTTTCAAACAAAGTTTATGTCCAGGATAATTGGCATACTACACAGTATAAAACACTATATAAGCTATTGAAACAGCTTGAACGCCATCATGCAGATCTAAAAGGACAACTAATGGATATGATAACAACCAGGTCATATGACTCTACTTTTGATACCAAAGTTGTCCATCTTCAAAAGTTGGAAAAGGAGATTGTTTCACTAAAATAAGATCTCAAACAGGATTTCCTTAGATCCTCTTCTTTTTCCACTGACCCTTTAGGGATGTTCACTTCCCTACATTTGCCTATATCACACCAACCTTTGTACATACCTCCTCCTATTCACCAACCCTCTTTAGCATAACTTGAACGTTTTGGTCTTTCTTTTGAAATTTTTCACAAATAGTTCATGGAACAACTCAGAATTGGGCCAAAACATATTTCTGTTCCAACCCAAAAAAAATAGAACAGACACCTGTTATTACAAGACCCACAACACCTCTCATTGTTCCTCTTGAAACAACCTCCCAACCTGATCACTAGCTTTTGTTCCTCAAAAAGTTTCCCAGTCTAAAAAATAAAAAGAGATTGAACACTCTCATATGGTCCAACAACCCAAAAACACCATTACTGCTTTCCTAGAAAAACAAGCTCTTCAAAATATTTCTCACATTGAAAGTCAAGTTTCTAATGTGTCTTACCTTTCTCCTGAAAGTTCAGAGTCTGAACTCTCTAATAATGAACTTGATCCAAAATACTTTCCTCCAACACAGTTTATGGCAGATTCTGCTACCTCACAACAAAGTGGAACCACTCATCAGTAGCCTGCCTATCACACTGAAGAACCATCAAAGGAAATGGATACAAATGTCCCCAAGTCTAATCCAAAAGTTCCTTCTGTACCTCATAATGGTCAATGATTTACATTTGATGACATTCCTCCTCATAAATGGAGAGACCACTTCCAAGAATTTTATGCTTGGATAGAAGTTCAACAGAGGCATCCCAATTTTAGATTTCCAGTTCTAATCTTGGAATTCACTTCCAGATTCACAAGAACACTGAGAGATTGGTTTGTTCGTTGGCCTAAAGTAGGTATACTTAGATTTTACCATTCTCAGTCTATAGCAGAAGCACTTACTACTCTACATCAAGAATTTGTTGGAAGTACAAAAGAATATGATGATATGGACAGAGATGAGTATTTCAAGATGAAGTGTTGTTCTCTTCTCAGAAAAGACCTTGACCGGCATTACCAAAGGATGACGAAGAGGTTCTACCTCCTTGGTGTAGCTACAGATACCAATCTAAAATAGGCATTTCTGGTATCTTTGTAATGGTTCAAATACTAGGTTAGTCATAAACTGTAGTTTTTGAAATTGATCAGTATACCCGGGGGGTCAAAAATACACCAATAAGTGAAAAATATTTTATTTGATCAGCGAAAAATATAAGTTATAACTAGTATGGGGGTAAAATTTGGAGTGAAAATATAATCAAATAAGTCCTCAAAAGTCAAAACTAAGAAAAAATATGACCCAATTTAATTAATAAATTGGTTGATCGTACTTTCACTGGGCTTTGAAAAATAGCAAACGATATCTAAAAATTTGTTTTAAGATATGGATAGACTCTAAATAATATTTAGAACTATTTGACAGTAAAAAAGAAATTTTATGGTAACACTGAAAATTGAATTATCAGTTCGGTTTGAGTGAGCTGGATATAAAATAGACTTCGATTGAGTTAAAAAAAATTTGTGTAGACATGTAAATATATTCTATGAATTATGGAATCAAATTTGCAAGAAATTGAGCTTGGAAAGTGAGAGAAATAATTTAAAATGCTTAATTGGTCCTAAATGGATTGGGCTTTGTTTGGCCCAAGCCCACTTGCCACTATAAATAGGCTTAGTTATCAGAATTCTCTAGATAGAATTATGCTCCATTATCTTCTTCCTCTCCTCCCTCTTGGCCAAACCATCCCTCCCATCTTTCTCTTCCAAATTTTTTACAATTTATTTAATTTTTACACCAAAATCAACCACCCTAACATAATTTCAACCTCTTTAGTAGCAAGTAGAAGTCTCTAATCTTCATTTGGAGGGCTAGAGTGGAAGGAAATCAAAGGAGATAAGTTTAGAACAATTTGGAGGTAAGTGAAATTAATAGTTTTAAATTAGTTAATGGTTCAAATAGGTAGTTTAAGGTATGTCGATGATAATTATGAAGTTTAAATGAGTTAGAAAAGCAAAATAATGGTGGATTAATGAAGAGTGAATTTCGGTCATGGTAGATTCAAGAGAAGATGAAAGTGCTTCCAAGGAAAAGACTAAGGAAAAGGAAGCCTATGAAGGCCAAATGAAAAAAAATAAGATTAGTGATTTCAAAATCTATCTATTTTCATTGTTAAAGCATGAGTTAGGGTTATGGAAATTAGGAATTTTGTGTGTTTTGCATATAATTGGTAATTATTGCTTAAAACATGATTAAGAGATTATAAAAAATGAATTAAAATATTAATTTCAATTAAAAAAATAATTAGTGAAAATTGCATATTAAGGTATAAATACATTTTAGTATATTATTATGATACATATGGAATAATGAATATATAAATTAGTGAAATGAATAATTAGAATGTAAAAGAAAAATTTCAATGATGAAAATCTAGTGTAGGCTGAAAAATGAAGAAAATAAATTTTAATATTTTTCTTGCTAATTAAATGAAAATTTAGTCTAAAAATGCAAGATAACATGATATTGAGTGTAAAAATATTTATTGAGAATTTTTAAAATATGTATTGAATATTTTTCTAATTATTGATTATTTTACGCATGAAGTGAAAAATAATGAATAAAGTGTGTTTAGTGAGCTTAATGATTTAATTGATTATTCATAATGAAATATTGATATATTAGAATGGAAAGTGTGGAAAACATTATGGTAGAGATAAAAATTTTATGGATGAATAAAATGTTAAGTAATTAATAATGTAACAATAATGGAATTTATGAATTTAATGGAAATTGAATTAAAAGAATAAAGTATTGCCCTTAGTTATTTTTCTGATAGTTAAATCTAGCCCAAGATAGGATGTAATTGGCTAACCACGAGGACACCATTAACACGGTGCGGGTTATGGCGACTCGTTTATGTAGGCTAATGATGGTCTACTTCAGTGATAATGATTCAGTGATCAGTGTACAATCAGTGCTCGGGTGGTCCTTCAGGATTACTCTTCAATATAGTGGACTTTTGGATCCATGTCCCATGTATTTGGTCCGAAGATTTTCTATCGATTGAAACTAAGGACAAATGTAAATAATAGTAAAAATTATATAAGTGAAAATTATAATAAAAATAAAATAAGTGAAAAATGTGAGAAAAATAATAAATGCGTAAAATAATTATAAAAAAGATATAAGTAATATGTGACATTCCGCATATATAATAGGAATAATCTCATTACATAAGTGGAATGACACAGACAAGCTAAATGAAATTAACCTGAGTTTAAAATTTTCATTTAATAACTTAATTGATATTTTTTTTTAATATTCAAATATACACACGAATTCGATTATCAAAATACATCATCCTATTACATAAATATTATACTTCATTATAACTATCAAAATTAACGGTCTTTACCTCACATCTAACTATATAGATATAATACCGAAATACAAGACATGTTCTTAACTATATACAAGACATATCTTTCAAACCCATATGCATGATAATGAATAAAATGCAAAAATAACATGTATTCGACTCTCAACCAGTCCTGACGCGTCTCCTCTAGTATGAGCTTGTACTTCCTCTATCAACTTCACAGTTTACTATTTGCAAACTCTAGTTCCTACGGGGAAAAAACTCACGCTAAGTCATTTCTAGCTTAGTGGTATATATAAGCATTTAAGTTTTTCCATGCAGTCATACAAACATGAGTCATAAAAATTATGCTATAATTTAAATAAATTATTACATAAAAATTTAGAAAATATTATATTAAAATAAAATTTATGTTCCATTATATTATCATTATATTTGCATCAAGACATGAAATTTCATATATTCAACCATATGTAATATATAAAATATTAAACATTCTACCTCCTCTCATGTTTCCATATTTTATTACCTTCCTTACCATGTCCTTTAAATCATTTATTAAATTTCCACATATAGACTTAATTTAAATACATTTTTTACATATTATTTTAATTTAATAAGTTTCCATAACTCATTTTAATTTAATTGATTTCCCTAAAATTATTTTAGTTTTGTTAACTTAAATATCAATCCTTATAAGCCTAAATGTTTTAACATACAATTGCCAAAACTGCATAGTAGATAATTCATAATGCAGTTCATAATAATCCAACATACAATATTACCAAATTCATTAATAATATATATAACTTAATTATAAATTTAACTTAATAAATACTTATAATTCATGTTATCTCACACATATCTCTCAACATGTACATGTATGTCTTATAATTAATTTATATATAATATTTTAATATAAATAGCCCAAATCTCATTCCCAGACTTTCTGGATAAAGGGCATGTAGTAGGGCCTCTTATGGAGCTTAAGCACCCTACTCACTATTGTTAGAGGAGTGCTCTAAAGGCAATTATCTTTAGCACTTATTGTATAAATTTATTTGATTAATAAAAGGCTTCTTCATTAATTTCATATTCATTTGATATATGAATTGATAGTGATTTTAAATCAATTAGTAAAATCCTTGATATATAACATAGCATGAAGGAAATCATGATGAGATCATGATATTGCGATTCTTATCATGTGTAATTATGTTAGTTTCAAAATTATCCCTAGTCATAAGATTAATGAAATGGGACATTGTTAATCCGGATAGACTAGCACATGTTACACACCTTGATTGGATCCAGTAGTAGATCTCATAATCTATAAATATGAGATGTTTAGAGTTAACATGTGGATACTTGCTAAGTGTAGCTAAGTACATTAAATGACCAACTATGAGACAATCATATGAATAATCTATTCAAATGTCAACGATAGTCTCATCATAGCAATGGTGCAAGTATCCTTAGACTTGAGGTACTTAAGGATATCTTGGATACTGATTCTGTATTTTGACACTATTCCTTATTTCCTTAGGGAGGTTACTTATAGGGTGATGATTGGATATAGCTTGAGGTATTCGAAGGTAATTGGGTAACCAACAAAGGATTCACCACTCCTGATAGAATGAGTGTATACTTATGGCCTCTTGTCGTGGTCATTACTCTGGAATATCTTGTCGGAGTGGAAATGTCATAAAAATAGTCTTCAATGACATATCTAATAGAGTAATGAGCCTCAAGGATAAGAACTTACATTACTTGGACTAGACGTGACATAGTCAGTCTAGTGAGAGTTAACACATGTCCATACTCTGAACATAGTGGGGTATAAAATGGTGAAAGAAATAATTGCATGAAAATTTTTTAGGGAAAGGTTCGTAGTCAAATCACTGACTTTCTGGTCAATTAGGGGTCATGATGTATTGCTAGATACCGCTCATAACTTGCTTAAATTAATTGTTAAATTTAAGTGGTCAACATAACCGGGAACCTAATGGGTCACACACATTGAAGATATAGCGAATGAGTAAAAATAGTCTTGGATGAGATCCAAAATATGAGAGAATTATTTCGGAATGGATCACGATGAAATCGCAATGAAAAAATTGTTCGGGAGGATCACAGGCCTGCACAGGCCCATGCAGGCTGCTGGCTTGCCTAGCGAGCCAGCTGGGTTGCCCAGCAGCAACCATAGCAGGCCCAAAGTGAGCACTACTACCTTCCGTTGGCCAACGGATGAATTGACCTTAATTAGGCTAATTATGGTCAATTTACTATTTATGCATTTCCCTTTTCTCCATTTTTGACTTTTGATCTTTTTCTTTGAATTTGATTCAAATAGAAAAGACATCAAATGGCTGAAAATAGACATGAAAATATTTTTTTGTGAAAAAAATATTTTTAAGATAATAAAATTCTCTCAAGAACACTTTCAAAGCTACCACTTTGAATTTGTTCAAACCATTTCTTTTAATAGTTTCTTCTTCATTCTTAACATGGATTATCATTAGAGACATCCTAGTGTGGGTTGTTGTGGTTTACTTTAGAACATAAAAGAATTATTGAAAATAAAACTGGAATTATGTATTGTGACATGGATAATAAAAATGGAATTATGAATTGTGGCATGGATAAAAAGAAGATTCTGTATTATACAATAAGATGGTAATAAAATAAATAAGAATGAGATAAAATAATATAATTTGATGTCTATACATGCTAGAATACCATGATATGTATATTTGCATAATAATATGATTAAGCATGAGTTGATATATGATAATGCATGATTGAATAAAATAGTTTATTGCCTTATCTATATGCACCACTAAGCCAAGAGCTTAGCGTGGAAGTTTTCTCAAGCAGATTTAGTAAAAAATAAATAGAAGATAGTAAACAAAGCCAGCGGTGACCTAATCCAGTAAAGCAGTCTGTTGCACACCTCATGGGTTGCACAACTTTTGTATATTATCTTGTAAATTTTATTTTGTAGTATTTGTAAAATAAATAGTATGTTTTGTAAAGAACATGTTACTATATAAAAAGGTAGTTTAACTTTTATTTATATTTCTTTTATAATGCAAAGTAAATAAACAGTAAATGAAAAAAATAGATTTTCATGCATACAAATTTTAAAAATAATATTTTAACCGAAGTCAGTGTAGCACACCTTTATCTAGGCACGAGCTGCTGGGGTGAGGGGATAGTCAGTGTAGCACACCATTATCTAGGCACGAGCTGCTGGGGTTAAAGGATGTTACAATAATATATGTGAACCATGTCAAAGAGGAAAAAAACACAAAATGAGGTTGTAGAAAGGAAAAATATAACTCTAATTGAAATGGCTAGAATAATTCTCAATGAGTATGATCTGCCACCTAATTTTGGCCTGAAGCCACTAATACTGCATGTTAAATTTCTAACCAAGTTTTTAAAAGACCTATTTTAAATAAAACTTCATGGTCAAGAAGTACAAGAGGAGACCTAACAAAGAAAACCCTTTATCTCATACTTTAGAGTATTTGGATGCAAGTGTTTTATATTAAATACCAAGGATAACCTTGAAAACTTTGCATCTAAATCCGATGAATTATCTTCTTAGGATGCTCCATAACTAGCAAAGCTTATAGAGTCTTCAATAAAAGATCATTAGTTATAGAATAGTCTATGTTTGTTGTTTTTGATGAATTTAGTAAACTTGATCTTATGAAGGATAGTGCTCTTGATGATATTATAGGTACTATGGATAAGCTTGGTCTTGATCATGAAGAGGATGGTGAAGCCTCAAAGAGAAATGATAATGGTGATCAAGAAGAGAAACAACAAGAGGAACATCAAGATAATCTACTACCTCAAGCTCATGGGCAAGACACCCGAAAGCTTCAAAAGGAATGGAAATTCATAAGAAAGCATCCCAAGGAGCAAATCATTTGATATCCCACCAAGGGTGTAAGTACTAGATCCAATTTTAAGTTTTTAGACTCTAATCTAGCTTTTGTCTCTCAAATTGAGCTCAAAAATATTGATAAAGCTCTTAGTGATGAAAGTTGGGTGATTGTTATACAAGAGAAACTCAACTAATTTGAGAGAAATAAAGTTTGGACCTTAGTTCCAAGACATAAGGATTATCCCATCATAGGTAGTAAATGGGTCTTCAGGAACAAACTGGATAAGCAAGGTCATATAACTAGAAATAAAGCAAGATTGGTTGCCAAAGGATACAAACAAGAGGAAGGCATAGATTATGATAAAACCTATGCTCCAGTGGCTAGATTAGAAGCAATTAAAATTCTTTAGCTTTTGCATGCCACATGAACTTTAAACTTTTTTAAATGGATGTCAAAAGTGCCTTCTTAAATGGTTTTATAGAGGAGGAAATTTATATTGAACAACCCGATTTTGAAAGTCATACCAAATCATGTATTTAAATTGTCTAAGGCATTATATGTAACATCCTTGACCTTCCCCACATGCATTTCATTGAACATAAGCATCTTGCATACAATTCAATTGAACACGTGCATTTCATACGTATTTTCGTATGAACAAGTTCATGACATGCACTAGCTACGTGTCTTAGTATTTGACAATTATATCGAGTCACACGTGTATCCTTATAACCTAAATAAGGACAACAAAGTATTAGAAATGAATTGAATAAGGTGACTAAATTAAAGTAAGCAAAATGATTGGATTAAGATTAGTAAACATTTATATTGCTAATTTAGTTAAATCGGGTCAAATGATTAAGCTGTATCATTGTGTGAATTAGTGGAATTATAAATATATGTAAATAATAATAATAATAATATGGAAAAAATAAAATAAAAATGACACAAAAGAGAAATAAAAGAGAAGATAAGAGAAAGGAGAAAAGAGATGATAAAAGAGATGAGAAAAAGTTAAAAAGACAAAAACAAAAAGTTAGCTTTATCTTCCCATTTCTGCCTTCTTCTCCAGCCCGACTTCTTCTTCAATTTCCTCCATTTCAAACTTCAATTTATCCTTGTTTCACTTATTTTTTGAAGCTAATTGATCCCTTGCAAGGTTGTTCTTGGTAAGTAATCAATTCTTATTGCTATAGGGTTGATTTGAGTTGCTTAGGTTCAATATTAGGCACTGAATTGCACCAAGATTTGGATATTAATAGAAATTGATTCTGGAAAAGTGTAAAACATAAAAATTGTTCCTTTATGTCTTATATTTGTGGATATATAAACATTTTTGCAAGATGTTATGTATAGGAAGAGATATGCTCTTCGTACTGAAACTGGTCAGGGTGTGAACCCTAACCAAGTTAGCTATTGTGTTCTTTGATTTCGAATATGTTAAAGCCATTATTTGAAGTATCTCAAAACATACACGTTGTAGCTATATGTGTTTTCTATCTGTATACCAAATTTCAGGTTCATAGGTTTTGTAAATGTTGAGTTAAGGTGAATGGAACCATGACTGTTCCATGACTTAAACTGCTAATTGAGTGCTCTGGGCAGATCCAGCAACTTGTTTGGCCAATTTGAGCTTGTTAAAACTAGATTATATAAATTTTAAAAACATAAAATTATAGATAGATGTCTTAGCTAAAATTTGGTACTAATTTCATCTTAATTGGTTATGTATATACTAAGTTATGTCCTTTTGAAGTCATAATGGTCCGGAAGCCAATTTTATTCTGGACCAGTAAACTGTTTGTTATAATTTGAAGACCTTAGAGACATAATTGATACACATTGTAAACATAAAAAATATTTCATATGAACCCATATAAGTGTCTGTAAAGTTTCATTAAAATAGGACTTATAGATTATAATTTATGATGAAACCAAATGAGTACCCTGAAACTGCCTAAAGGCAGAAAATAGAACACTCTTAGAAATTCCACCAAATATTGTAAAATGATCCAATTGGTCTAAAATTTTAATATGTTCCATAATTATATGTTATTATTAATTAGGAATGAGAATAAGATTAATTAGTCAAGTATAGAAAAAGTTATAGGCTAAACAGTCCCATAAGGTCACACTGCCTCATAGGAAAAATATTAACTATTGACATGAACAATACATATTAATTTGTTTAAGCCACATTAAGTCTCCCTAATCATGAGTTAATCGATTATGTTTTCATATTAGGCTCGCAACATATTGGAGATCCACAAGAAATGGATAGACAATAAGTTAGGGGTCGGAATCAAACGAGAAAGGTGAGTCTAATTATCAATTGAATTCTTTAGTGCAAATGAATGTTGCTTGCTATGTGATTCATATGATTGTCATGATTGGTCCTTGATAATGTAATGATGGATAATTTGTGACATTTTGGTACATATAAATGGTATACTTGTGGTATATTTGAAGTATATGTGGTATATGTATAGTATATGCAAGGTATATGTGTGGCATATGAGGTATATATGTGGTATATGTATTTTATATGTGATAAGATACAATGGTTGATGAATGCTTAAATACAAGTGCATATGCATATGGACTAAAAAGGCATTGTGACTAGTTAATCGATATTATAAAGCAAAAGAAAAGGCCTATGGCCTAACAAATGTGCAAATGAAACAAATGATCAAGCTAGCTAGCAAATGCAAATGCAAATTCAAATGTTCACATGGAAACCCGGGGCAATGTCTGTTTAACTTGGTCACAACAAAATGAAACAAGCAAAACATTTGCATACATAAGGAGTAATGATTATATGTTTCAACTTTATTGATATTTATATGATACTGATGAATGGAATGGAATACATGGTATGTATTGGATTTGTGACTTATTATTATGAGTTGTTCGGTACTTTAGAGCTCATTTGAAGGTTACTCTCACTGAGCCGCAACTCATCAATTTGCATTATTTTTCAGGTAAAGAAAAGTGATAGCTCATTTTGAGTAGTTTATAGAAGACATGGAGCACAGGTCACTGGCCGAGCCTCATCACTCTCTCTCCTTGCATTCCACACGAGCATGAAAACATGTCATCTGTATTTTGGACTTATATGCTTGAATATGTATTATCACTCTAGATTAGTTTTGAAATGTATAAATGAAAACAACCCGTAATCCTTCGGATGGAAAGTTTATGTTTTAATATATGTGATATATCGTATCGTGGTTTTTAATGTTTACTTGAAAAGTCATTGAGTGATATTACAGGATATGAGACTTGCAAAGTCATTGAATAGAATTACAGGATATAAGACTTGTAAAGGCATTAGTTGATTTTACAGGATATGATATGAAAAAAAAAATTACTACCACTGGTATTAGGGTATTTTCTCTTTCCAACATGCAGTATGTGATTATTTGATACAGAAATAGGTTATACTCAAATGCATAAGATGTAGTGTTACATTATATGGTCTAAAACAAGCTTCAAGAACTTGTTATAAGAGACTTTGTATATTTCTTTTAGAAAATAATTTTTCAAAAAGACATATAGACACTGCTCTTTTCATTAAAAAGTACAAGTATGACATATAAATTGTTCAAATTTATGTTGATGATATTATCTTTGGATCCATTAATGAATTGTTTTGTCAAGAATTTTCCATATGAATGACTAGAGAATTTGAAATGAGCATGGTGGGAGAGCTCAAATTTTTCCTTGGTCTTCAAATCAAGCAAAGCAAAAATGACATCTTCATCAACAATCCAAGTACACCAAAGAGCTATTAAAGAACTTTGGAATGGAAGGATGTACAATGCCAAAACTCTAATAAGAACATCAACCAAATTGGACAAAGATGAGAAGGTTAAGGCTATAGATGAAAAGCTTTATAAAGGTATGATCTGATCTCTTTTATACCTTACTATTTCTAAACCTGATATAATGTATGATGTATGTCTATATGCTAAATTTCAATCATGTCCTAAAGCATCTCATTTGCATTATGTGAAAAGAATTTTAAAATATATACATGGCACAATGCACTTAGGCTTATAGTATCCTAAAAACACTTCTTTTCATATCATTGGTTTTTTGAATGCTAAATAGGTCGAAAGTCTTCTAGATAGAAAAAACACATCCGAAACTTGTCACTTCATTGGTTAATGCTTAGTTTTTTAGTTTAGTAAGAAACAGGTTTCGGTTGCCTTGTCCATTGCTGAAGTAGAATATATGATAGCTGGTTGTTGTTGCACTCAAGTTCTTTAGATGAGACAACAACTCAAGGATTATGGTTAAGACCAATATTACATTCCCATAAAATGTGACAATATGAGTGCTATAAACCTTTCTAAAAATCCCATTCAGCATTCTAGGAGCAAACAAATAGACATTATGCATCATTTTATAAGAGATCATGTACAAAATGGTGATGTTATGTTAGAATTTATTGGCACAAACAATCAATTGAATGATAATTTCACTAAGCCCCTCAATAATGAAAGGTTTTATTTTATAAAAAAGAGTTTGGTATACTTGATGGGATCACATTATCTTAAAATTATGTTTAAAGAATTGTATTGGTCAAATGTGTATCTTTAATATTCAAATTGTAAACCTTGAGTAATATTTCGTATTTTTCATGATTTGCTTGCTTAATTTGTATGATGAACGATTATTTGTCATGAAAAAGTATGCCTAATTTACTTAGAAAGAAAATACATATCACATCATTATGTTTGGATCATGTTTCTATTTTTTACTGTGTTTTAGGTTTTCACACCCGTGAGTAAAACTTCACGGTCATGAAAATAGTAGCTAAAAACAGTGGAAGTGTTCATGTTTTTGCTTACGTCTTGGGTCATAGTCTTGGGTCATAGTTAAAAACGGTAGAAGTGTTCATGTTTTTGCTTATGTCTTGGGTTATAGTTTGATGTCCTGAATATCCTTTTTCATGTCTGTAATAATTTTATGTCACGATCGTGAACTTAACATACTTTAAACGGTAGAAGTGTTCATGTCTTCGGTCATGGGATTGGTCTCTATTTGGTCTTCCAATGAACACGATTATTCACGCCCGTGAATTGATCGATTTTTAGCTTTAAATTTTACTGTTTCTCACATTTCTCTCTCTTCAAAATCGCAAAAGTTGCACCCTTTTCCCTCTTTCTAGCTAAATTTGACCTTCCAAACACCTTTTCACTCAATATCTGTGCCGATTTCATCTTCTAAACATCAAAATCATCAATTTCATACATTTTTCCTCAAGTTTTCTTTGAGTTTTCAGGCAATAATAAAATTCTAGGATCTTTTTCATTCCTTTCAATTTCCTTTAAGGATTTCAACCACCTTTATGGCCTTCAGAGCCGGTTCCTCCAAAAGGAAAAGAAAAAGCATGGCCTCAAAGATCTGTGCCGACCATCTTCTCAATGTTCTACCCCAGCACTTCCATCAGAAGTTTGTTTATCTAAAGAAATGACCTATTTTGTCCACCCGAACATTCGATTAGGATTGCATTAAGGCTCTTCGCCTTGAATTGGATATGAAAGTATGGCTTCAACATTGTGGATTGCTGAAATTTGTAGACATCTATAAGCCCACATTTAAAGACCCAATCCTGGAATTTCTGAGCACATTGCAAGTTTCATCTATTGGCAAGGTCTCTTTTCAACTCTGCAGACAAAAGAATTCACTCACCGCCTCAAAATTCAAGCTACCACATGAAGGCTTGATTAATGAGAGTGAAGTAATGAATTTTAATCCCTCTATAGATTGGAATAACTTTGGTAATGACTATAGCTGGGATGTCAAAAAGATGAAGAGCACTCACTTGAAGAATACAGTTCTCCACTACATTCACAAATTTCTAACGAACGCAATTTTTGCCTGAGGAGATAGCAACAGGGCAGTCAAAAAATTAGAGTTGCTTCTGTTCGAGAAGGCTTGAAAGAATGAGCCAGTAGCCCTATCAAGATGGTTTGCATCCCATCTTCAGTCAATTGCCTCGAAGCCATCCGGTGACATTCTGGTAGGTGGCTACATTACTCATATGGCAATTGAACTCAAGTTGAAGGATCTTAGCGATCACAACTTCACCATCATCTTAGCATCTCCTGGAGATCAACTGGACATTGAATCCTTCATTAAGATAGAAGCCACAAGGAGAATCCTCTTTCAAGATAACATATACTATAGGTTTATCACCCCTACAGGTGAAATTGCATGGGAATAAGAGGATTTAGAAATTTTTAAAGCTAGCCTTCAAGGGCCACATCAGAGAAAAAGAGCTAGAGTCAAGCTTTCTCAAGCTACGATTGAAAAACCAGTTGCCTCAGCAGTTGGTGAAACATTTTTATTCCAACAGGACATAGCTCAGCAAGTTATGAAGCTTATCACTTCTTTTCTCGACTTGCTTCAAACAAGCATGGATTCTTTTCCGCACTCCATTGATATGAAGTTAGAGAATCTTCAGGACTTTATAGAGTCGAGAGTTAATAGCCTCAAAGATGAGGTAGCTTATCTTTTCGAGCAAGTACTTGGCTTCAAGCCATGAGTTATCTTTTCATTAGTTATAGATTTCTACCTTAGGATCATGTTTCGTTTAGGCTCATTAGGATCCTTAGGATCATTAGGTAAATCTTCTTTGTACTTAAACTTCTATATGTAATTTGTTTTTCTAATAGAATATAAGATTAGCATTATATTTTTTAATTTGTTTGTCTCTTTTTTATTGTGCCAAAGGGGGAGAAGATATGCCATTTATAATTTATAAATAAATTTCATTTAACATAAAATATACTTGAAATATACCTTCCATATAATTGGCATAAGTGTTATGATTAAATGCTTTACTTGAATTTCTTTTGAAACTTTACCTTACACGCTTATGGATTAACAATGTGGTATTCCTATGCTCTTTATAGTTTATATTTATTAAGCATCATTTGAGGGGGAGAAATTCATTTATCCTCAAGCCACATATTGCAAAATTATTTATCACTATAAAAAATGAGGAGATTGTTGAATCTTGAGGGATATTTCCATCATTTTGATGATCACAAATAATTAAGCACATTTTTATGTTCTAAGTGTATTAGACATGTTACATATTTCTAAAACCATGAAGAAAATTGATTGAAGTTTAAAAGAAAAAAAATTAGCAAAGGTTCATTCCCGTGAACATTGTCACACCCGTGGGGAAGAATTGCCACAACTGTGAAATGTACCTTTAATGCCCATGACTCATGGGTAATGACCCGTGAGATAGTTAGTGCCAAAGACTGTGTAATGGTCACTAATTAGAGTCTAGTTACAATAAGTGTGTGATATGCATAGAAACTACATTATTGACATTAGAGATTAAAATAAATTGAGTAAATGACTAAATAAGAAATAAAAATGAACTAAATAGATTGATAAAGTTAATTTAGTTAGACATATTACACAATTAAATTACAGTTTAATAAAAGCTAGTGGAATTTAGTACATGTAAAATAAAATAAAATAAAATAAAATAAAAAAGAGATAAAGGGGCCGAATGTGGTTATTATGGGAGGAGGAATTTATTTGGATTAATTACATTTATTGCAACTTCTACATAGTTCTATCAACCTTATCTCCATTCTTCTTCTTCCTCAAACACCAGCTTCCATTTCTTCATCCTCTCCTTCATGATTTCCAAGAAATTCACTCCAAATAGATTTGTTCTTGGTAAGTAATCATCTCTCAATTGTTCTTGTGTTTAGAATTATTAGGACTGTGTAGTATCAGTCTTTTGAACTCTAATTTTGAGGGAGTTATCAACCGAATTTGAAGAAGTGTAAAACATTAAAGTTGTTCATATATGTGTTTTTTTTTATATTTCTATCAAATTTCATGAAATTATTTTGGTTATATAAAGAGATAAACTTTTTTGAATGAGACCCGGTTCTTAATAGAATGACCTATGGTTTTTGCTTAATTTGATCATCTTAATGATTGAATCTAAGATTTTATAAAACATAAAATTTGTAGATATATATGTTATTTAGGTGTTTATAAATTTTCATTTAAATACCTCTTGTTTAATCTGAGTTATAGAAAAATTAATTAGGGTTGTTCCTTGATTGAGCTATTTCTTTGTACCTATATAGCTCTGGTAAATTCATGTTCCTTTTTGAGATTTTTAAAGGTCGCATTTTTCAAAGTATAAAACATAAAATTTTTATTTATATGTCTTATCTAAGTTTCTGTGGAATTCTCACCTTAAAATGTCATTTATTTTGTGAGTTATGACCTAAATAATTGAACTGGTCGGGTTGGTACTCTATGCTGAACCAGTTATAGATTATCTAGTGTTTGAGGACCTTAGAAACAAAATTTGGAAATATGGTAAACATGAAAAATGTTCCAAATTACCTTTTATAAATTTTTATAAAGTTTAGTAATAAAAAAAGCTACACATTGAAAAATATGAATTTTTGAATATGGTACCCTGAAACTGCCTAAGGGGTAGCAAACAAAAAAATATTTAAAATTGCACTAAAAATTATGTAATGGTTCAAAAATTCTAAAATTTTTGTATGTTTTAGTCTTACATGTTAAATTTAATTAGGAATAAGATTCATATAAATTGGATAAGTGTATAAAAAGTTATAGGGCCAATAGTTCTAAAAGGTCATGTTCCAACATAAAAGAAATTATTGTAATTTATTTAAACTATATCAAGAATGAGTATTTTAACAAATTATTAACTATCATATTTTCAAATTAGGCTCTCAAAAAGAGGAAGAACGATAAAAGTGAACAAACTCTGAGTTTATATTTTGGAAAAGAAAAATACTATCGAGATTTGTACATATATGTATTATAATTTGCCCTTATGCATGATTGTGTGTGCATGACATAAATTATATGTCACGATGATGAAATTATATATTATGGCATGTTTTAAAATTATAGAAATGTTATTAATTATGAACTTAACATTATGTTAATATTTGATAAAATATCAAGCTATTATATGGTTTTGATATAAATTGTGAGTATATGATTATGTTAATATGAAATGAGTATTGGTTATAAAAACAAGTAATTAATGGCGTTAATTGCCCATTTCTCTACCTAAGGACTGACATAGGATAGATGATGCACCATTATGGGAAAGTTATGGTATCAATATGGATATGATTTAGGGACAAGGTGGCTTAAGCTCTGGAGAGCCCCCCTGATCCTGATTATACATAGATGACGTGATTATATTTAGTTAAGGTGACTTATGGTCTGGGAGCGCCCTTGACTCGAGATTATGGTGAGTAGGGTAGCTTAACCTCCGAGAGTGCCTCTATTTCACACCCCGTATCCAGAGAGTCCAGGAATGACATTTGGGCTAATACTAACTAAAGACTATGGAATGAAATATGGAAAATTTATTATTGACATAATTAACAAAACATGAAATGCTTACATGAGGTAGTGAGAATTTAATTATTGAATAAGGTTATTATGTTTATATTGTTATGTGATATGCTTATTTCTTTTATATGAAAAATATGCAATAAAATTAAGTGTGTCATGATTTATTTGAGACATGCATTTGTGTGACTACTTGGAAAAAACTTAATACCTATATGTATCACTAAGCTAGAGATAACTTAGGTGGGTTCTTCTCACACAGGAATTGGAGCTGTAGATAGTAGAAAATGAAGTTGGTTAGGAAGAAATCCAAACTCATATCAGAAGAGGCACAAAAGACTTAGTTAGAGGGTTGATTACTAATCACTTTTCTTTTTGAGTTTGATTACACATATGGGTTTTGGTAGACATGTCATGTATTTGGCTCAGGAGCATGTCTTCTATTTTGATATTATATGTTAAGTAGTCATGTATGAGGCTGGTATGCCATAAATGATCAGCTATGTAACTTAATCAACTACCATAAATATATATGACATGGTGATATATATATATTGATAATTAGAATGATAAGCTAAATCTAATATAAATAAATGAATTATTTTAATTTAAACGATAGAAAAACTTAGTTAGATAGATTTATTGAGTGAAGCTTGTGGCATCCTTCTTATATATGTGGGATTATCTCTAATATATAAGTGGGGTGCTATATTTAGTGGTATCAAAGTAGGTGTAGGCATTTTTAGGCCTAGGTGGGAAAAAGGATATTAGGCATCAATACACATGTATCTCATATAATTTTAATATGGGCTTTCTTCTTGGCAACTTGTAGGATTGTAGGAAGATGTCTTCAGATGAATGAGATATGGCTGAGAGTACCGACTCTCCCGATACTGAGACTCCTCATCAGTCTAGTGTAGTGAGCGTGTAAGGGGAAAATGCTGCTCCAAATCCCCCATAGCAGGTAGCAGAACAAATTGAGCCTGGTCAGAATCCATTTATACAGCAGATGATTGGACTATTTCAATAGATGGTACAAGTCATTCCTCAACCTCCCTCAGTGCCACCACTTAAACCAAAAGTATCAATTGATAAACTTTGTAAATATGGGGCTTCGGATTTCTATGGCGAGAAAGATGAGGACCCAGTTGCAGCTGAGTATTGGTTGGAAAAGATTGAAAGAATTTTTAAAGAATTGCAAGTGGAAGCAGAGGATAAAGCTAGATTTGCTACTTCTCTACTCCAGGATGAGGCATATGATTGGTGAAAATCAGTTCTTACTAAACCAGATGTAGTGGAGTTTGTCTCATAGGATTCCTTTCTTTCTGAATTCAAAAAGCAGTACATTTTGTTGATCTATATTGATGAAAAGAAGAAAGAGTTCATGAATCTCAAGCAGGATAAAATGTCAGTGACTGAGTATCAATGAGAGTTTACCAGATTGAGCAAGTATGCCCCTGAATTAGTTACAAAGGAAAGAGATAAATGCAGAAGATTTGAAGATGGCATTAATGAAGAGGTTGGAGATATTGAGACTACTCTCCAGCATATTAATTTTGCTCAGTTAGTTTTTGCAGCACTCAGCCTTGAAAAAAGGAAAAAGAGAAAAATAAAATAATCTTTTAAAAAAGCTAGCCAGTCCTAAGACTCAATCCATTGGGAAGAGGAATCGTTTCTTTGCTAGCCGTTCATATAATAAAGGATAGGGAAAAGATTCTAGCTATTCACAGTCAGGGTCTATTAGGAGAGGACCACCCTCTAAGGCACTTTCTATTACAGCCAGTTCACAACCTCAAGTTGGCAAGGAAGCTATACCAATATGTACCATTTGCAATAGGAGTCATTAGGGGGAATGTTGGTGTGTCACACGTGCTTGCTTTAGATGTGGGTCTAAGGAACACATACAGAGGGATTGCCCACTCTTGACAAGTAGTACTTCTACTCAGACTACTAGGTCAGCTCCGACTCAACCTGCAGTTCAGTCTAGAGGAGGACCAGGCCGACCTAGACAGACTATTTCAGAGACAATGAATAGACCTGGATCCAGTAGAGCTCCAACTAGAGCCTATGCCATGAAAGCTAAGAAAGATCAGGCGGTAACAAATGTTATTGCTGGTATGTTTTCATTATATGATTCTGACATTTGTGCACTCATAGATTCGGGTTCCACACATTCCTATATTTGCACTAGTATACCTAGCCAGCATAATATGATTAAAGAAAACCTAGAATATGAAATTGAAGTTAGGAATCCTTTGGGTCACAATGTAATAGTGAATAAAGTATTCAGGAATTGTCCTTTAGTTGTACAAATGAAGGAGTTTTATGCATATTTGATTGAGTTGCCTTTCCATGATTATGATGTCATTTTAGGCATGGATTGGCTCTTATGTCACAGAGTAGTGGTGGATTGCAAGTTTAAATTTGTGGTACTTAAGACAGAAACTCAGGAAGAAATTATTGTAAAAGATGAATTATTCTCACATCCTCGAGTCATATCTATAATGAAAGCTTGAAGAATGATGAGAATAGGATGTGAAGCTTATTTGGCCTATGTGATTGACATCAGAAATGGAGGTCCAAATCTTAAAGATTGGTAAATGAATTGCCAGATGTATTTCCTAATGATTTACCTAGACTACCGTGAGAGAGAGAGGTTGAGTTTTCTATTGCTCTTATTCCAGGAACTATGCCTATATCAAAGACGCTGTACAAAATGGCCCCATCAGAAATGAAAGAACTTAAGACACAATTGCAAGAACTCCTTGATAAGGGTTTTATTAGACCAAGTACATCCCCATGAGGTACGCCGATATTGTTTATGAAAAAGAATGATGGATATTTGAGGCTATGTATTGATTATCAATAGTTAAATAAGGCGACCTTCAAGAATAAATACCCATTGCCGCGGATTGATGATCTCTTCGACCAACTTAAAGGTGCAAAAGTATTTTCCAAGATAGACTTGAGATCAGATTATCACCAATTAAGAGTGAAGATGAAGGATATAGCTAAAACCGTGTTCAGAACTAGATATGACCATTATGAGTTTTTGGTTGTGCCATTTGGGCTTACCAATGCTCCAACAGTATTCATGGATCTTATGAATAGGATCTTCAGGTCGTATCTAGATCAATTTGTGGTTGCTTTTATTGATGATATTCTGGTATATTTTGAAGATTTAAAAGAACATAAAAAACATTTGAGAATAGTGTTACAGACTCTAGAGAACATAAGCTCTATGCCAAACTCTCAAAATGTGAGTTTTGGTTGAAGGAGGTGACATTTTTAGGACACACTGTCTCAATAGAGGGCATTAAAGTGGATTCTAGTAAAGTGAAGGCAATTGTGAATTGGAAGCCCCCACGGAATGTGACTGAGGTCAGAAGTTTCCTAGGATTAGCTAGATATTATCAGAGATTTGTTAATGGTTTTTCAATGACTACTTCTCCTTTGACAAGACTATTAAGAAAAGATGTTAAATTTGAGTGGACAGATAAGTGTCAAGCCAACTTTGACAAGCTAAAAAGTATGCTCACTGAGTCCCATATTTTAACACAGCTAATCCTTAATAAGGAGTATGTCACTTATAGTGATGCTTCTCATAATAGATTGGGTTGTGTATTAATGAAAAATGGAAAGGTGGTTGCTTATGCTTCTAGGTAGTTAAAGTCACATGAGAAGAATTATCCTACCCATGATCTAGAGCTGATAGCTATAGTTTTTGCATTAAAAATTTGATGCCACTATTTATATGAAGAGAAGTGTTTCATATACATAGATCACAAGAGTTTGAAATATCTTCCCTCACAGAAAGAACTAAATTTGAGGCAGAAAAGATGGCTAGAGTTGATAAAAGATTATAATTGTGTGATTGACTACCATCTAGGTAAGGCTAATGTAGTAGCAGATGCTGTAAGTAGAAAGATTGTGGTAGAGTTGCACATCCAGCCCATTCATACTCAGGAATCAAGGATGCATATAGACAAGAAATTAATCTAATTGAACTAGCTAAGTTGGTCTCCAAGGGGGAGAGATCTGGGTTTGTTATGGAATTAGATGGTGGACTGTTCTATCAAGGCAGATTATATGTGCCCAATGTAAAGGATCTTAGACAGAGAATTCTTAGAGAGGACCATGAAAGCAAATATGTTATGCATCCAGGGAGTAACAAGATGTATCAAGAGTTAAAGAGTAGATACTGATGGGCAGGTATAAAAAAGGACATCACATATTACACTTCAAGATGCTTAACTTGTCAACAGGTCAAGGTTGAACATCAAGTACCTTCAAGATTGTTACATCCAATCTCTGTTCTAGAATGGAAGTGGGAATGAATCACCATGAATTTTGTGATTGGATTGCCTTTGATGTCAAAGAACCATGATATAGTATGGGTCATAGTGGACAGACTTATAAAATCAGCATATTTCTTATCTGTCAAGAAAGACTACCCATTGAGTAAATTGGCAGAAATGTATATGAATGAAATAGTATGATTACATGGAGTGCCCATCTCCACTGTGTCAGATAGAGATCCTCGTTTCATATCTCAATTTTGGAGTAGTTTACAGCGAGCTTTAGGTACTAAGCTCAATTTTAGTATTGCTTTTCATCCACAAACAGATAGACAATTAGAAAAAGTCATTCAGATTCTAGAAAACATGATGAGGAGCTGTGTCATTGAATTTGAAGGTAGTTAGGACAAATAACTTTCATTAATGGAATTTGCCTATAATAACAGTTATCAGCCCAGTATCTAGATGGCTCCATATGAGGTATTATACGGTATAAAGTGTCAAACACCTCTATGTTGGACAGAGCTTAATGTGAGGAAGCTAGTGGGACCATATCTAGTGTAAGAGACAAGAAAAAGTGAGAATTATTCGAGAAAGACCTAAGGCAGCTATAGATAGACATAAATCATACGTTGACCTTAAGAGAGGGGACATTGGATATGTAGAAGGTGATAAAAAATTTCTTAAAGTATCTCCCTAGAAAAAAGTTTTGTGATTTGGGAAGAAAGACAAGTTAAGTCCAAGGTTCATCGGACCTTATGAAATATTAGAAAGAGTTGGACCTATCGCATATAGACTCACTCTACCACCATAGTTAAGTCAAATATATGATGTTTTCTATGTCTCGGTGTTAAAATGGTATAGATCAGATCCTACGCACCTCATACCTGCTGAAAGTATTCAAGTGAGGTAGAATTTGACATATGAAGAAGAACCAATTCAAATTCTAGCCAGAGAAATTAAGGAGCTTAGGAACAAGCGAGTACTATTAGTGAAAGTGTTATAGAGAAATCATGCAATCAAAAAAGCAACATGGGAAAACGAGAAAGTGATGAAGCTCAATACCCTCACTTGTTTAATGACAACACAATAGGTATGTTTCGAGGACAAAACATCTTAAGGGGGAGAGAATTGTAATGGACACTAATTAGAGTCTAGTTAGAATAAGTGTGCGATATATATAGAAACTACATGATTGACATTAGAGATTAAAATAAATTGAGTAAATGACTAAATAAGAAATAAAAATGAACTAAATATATTGATAAAGTTAATTTGGTTAGACATATCACAAAATGAAATTACAGTTTAATAAAAGCTAGTAGAATTTGGTACATGTAAAATAAAAAAAAAAAAAAAAAGATAAGGGGGCCAAATGTGGTTATTATGGGAGGGGGAATGTATTTGGATTAATTACATTTATTGCAACTTCTATACAATTCTATCAACCTTATCTCCAATTTTCTTCTTCCTCAAACCACCAGCCTCCATTTCTTCATCATCTCCTTCATGATTTGTAAGAAATTTACTCCAAATAGATTTGTTCTTGGTAAGTAATCCTCTCTCAATTGTTTTTGTGTTTTTAGTGTTATTAGGACTGTATAGTATCAGTCTTTTGAACTCTAGTTTTGAGGGAGTTAACAATCACATTTGAAGAAGTATAAAACATAAAAGTTGTTCATATATATGTTGTTTATATGTCTGTCAAATTTCATGAAATTATTTTGGTTATATGAAGAGATAAAATTATTTGAGTGAAACTAGTTTAGGGAGAAGTATCAACAGAATAACCTACAGTTTTTGCTGAATTTGATAATCTTAATGGCTGAATCTAAGATTTTGTAAAACATAAAAGTTGTAGATTTATATGTTATTTAGGTTTTTATAAATTTTCATATCAATACCTCTTGTTTAAGCTGAGTTATAAAAAAAATTAATTATAGTTGTTCCTTGATTGAGTTGTTTCCTTGTACCTATGCAACTTCGGTAAATTCGTGTTACTTTTTTAGCTTTTTAAAGGTCGAATTTTCCAAAGTATAAAACATAAAATTTTTTATTTCTATGTGTTATCTAAGTTCTTTTGAAAGTCTCATCTTAAAATGTCATTTATTTTGTGAGTTATAACCTAAACAATTGAACTAGTTTATTGATACTCTATGCTGAACCAGTTATAGATTATCTAGTGTTAGATGACCTTAGAAACAAAATTTGGAAAAATGGCATAAAAAATGTTCAAAATTACCTTTTATAAATGTGTAAAAATTTTAGTAATAAACAAAGCTACATGTTGAAAAATATGAATTTTTGAATATGGTATCCCGAAACTGCTTAAGAGGCAGCAAACAGAGAAATATTTAAAATTGCACTAAAAATTATGTAATGATTCAAAAATCCTGAAATTTTAGTATGTTTTAGTCTTACATGTTAAATTTAATTAGGAATAGGAATCACATAAATTGAATAAGTGTATAAAAATTCATAGAGCAAATAGTTCTAAAAAGTCAAGTTCCAACTTAAAAGAAATTATAGTAATTTATTTAAACTATATCAAGAATGAATATTTTAACAAATTATTAACTATCATATTTTCAAACTAGGCTCTCAACAAGAGGAAAAACAAAAAAAATGAACAAGTTCTGAGTTTATATTTTGGAAAAGAAAAACACTATCGAGGTTCGTACATATATATATATATATATATATATATATATATATATTCTGGTTTGCCTTTATGCATGATTGTGTGTGCATGACATAAATTATATATCACGATAATTAAATTATATATTATGACATGTTTTAAAATTATAGAAATGTTATTAACTATGAACTTAATAAAATATCATGTTATTACATGGTTTTAAAATAAATTGTGAGTATATGATTATGTTAATATGAAATGAGTATTGATTATAGAAACAAGTAATTAATTGTGTTAATTGCTCATTTCTCTACCTGAGGACTGACATAGGATAGATGGTGCACCATTATGGGGAAGTTACAATACCGATATGAATATGATTTAGGGACAAGATGACTTAAGGTTTGGAGAGCGCCCTTGATCCTATTCTTTTTGAGTTTGACTAGACATGGGTTTTCATAGACATGTCATGTATTTGGTTCAGGAGCATGTCTTATATGTTGATATTATATTGTAAGTAGTCATTAGTGAAGCTAATATGCCACAAATGATCAACTATGTAACTTAATCAACTACCATAAATATATATGACATGGTGATATATATATATATATATATATATATATATATATATATATATATATATTGATAAAACGATAAACCAAATCCAATATAAATAAATGAATTACTTTAATTTAAACTATAAAAAAATTTAGTTAGACAGATTTATCGAGTTAAGCTTGCGGCATTCTTCTTGTATATGTGGGATTATCCCTATTATATAAGTGGGAGTGCTACATACTGTTCCTTCAAATATTAACGACAGTGAAGTATTGGACCATCCGTGAAGTTTGATTAAGTTACGTTCGTGAAGAAATATGTTAAGCCCATGAAAGTCTTCTTATTGCTGGACAGAACCGTTCATGGTTAGCTTCACCATTTTATTCATCAGTACGAAGAACAGTCACGCCTGTGAAAATTAAGTCACCCCCGTGAACCTGGAAAAAGAAAGTTATCAAGCGTGAATGGAAAAATTGTTGAATGAGCATTTTTGCATTAAATACATTCCAAACGACTATTTTTATTAAGAAAAGTATAAATACATCATATTTATGACTTTCAAAGGTTAGAAAACAAGTGGAAAACATGTATTCTATTTTCTAATTTTATACAGTCTTGTACATTTAATTCTTTTCACCATTCTTATTGTAAGAACTATAATTGTTCAGAACCATAATTGCTTAAAATTATTGAGCCTTTTTGGTTAGTGAGTATTTCATTATTGTAATCAATTACTCAAAAGTGAGTTTGAGTGAATTGCATTGTGAGTGAAATATTTGTAAATATTTTTTGTGTGAGCCATTAAAAAATAAGAATTTTGTTGTTGTGTTAGCCATTAAAATATAAGAGTTTTTTTGGGTTAGGTGTTAGCCAAGAGAAACACTATAGTTGAGAGGGCTAGGAAAAACTTAATTTGTAACACTTTGAGTATTTGTGAAATATCCAATTAAGATTGAAAAGATTAATAAAGTTTGTTAATATCCGAATCTTTATAAATTTTGTGTGTTGAATCCTCTCTCTCATAAATTATTTTTTGATAAAATTGCATTAAAATTTTTTTAAGTACTAACCAATTCAACCTCCTTCTTGATTATTGTTTTGAGCAAATATATTATAGTATGCACATTAATTATAAAAATATATAAGTTTATTAAATATATGATCAATTATATATATATTTTTTATTTATTAATATAATTTAAATTAGTACAAATACTTAATATAATACAAATATTTTGATAAAAAAATCATATTACTGGTGATTCATTTTTTCTAAATAAAGGAGAAAATGACCGAAACATGCCACTGAAAGACTCTACTGAAATAAAGATCAATTGTTAAAAACGTAAATGAGGTAAGATGAATAATTGGTCAGATATAGTATGAATTGTACATAAATAATAGTTGGAGTCAACAACTCTCCTAAAGTTACCTTGTTTGGGACATAAGGGAAGAAAATCAATTGGTCATTGCGAACAGTTTGATATGTATATAATATTATTTAAAAATTTTAAATTATTATATATATAAGCTCATAAATATAAAGATAAATATATAACTATAAGTATATAATTATAAAGTATGTAAGTTTATGACTATTTAATTTTAAAAAATATATATAACTATAATGTTTTCACTAATTATAAAGTATATAAACAAATAAATATATAACTATAAGTATATAATTATAAAGTATGGAAATTTATGACTATTTAATTTTAATATATATATATATATATATATATATAACTATAATTTTAATAATATAATATATATTAGTATTTAAATTTAAAATAATACAATTGTTTTGACAAAAAATCATATAATATAATTAGAACAAATCATAATTTATATTGATTTATCACATAATTGTAGTACATTTATTATAAATTAGGTTATTTTATAATTGATTCACTTAAATTAATTTATAAAATAATTAATGTAATTTAGATTTATTGTATAATACAATTAAAATAAATTATAAATACTAAAAAATATAATTAGTGATAAAAAATTTATAGTAAAAAATAAAACTAGCAATATATTATAAATATTTTTTTATTTATATATTAATAATAAAGATAGTTGATTAACTTGATAACGAGTTTATCTTAGATTTACACGTAGAAATTATATATTCAATTTTCTATATAAAATTATTTTTAGCATTTAAATTTTTTTAATTATTTGAATTACTTTATAATTTAATTTTATGAATTAAAGTATATTTAATTATAA
Source organism: Triadica sebifera (assembly GCA_023653625.1). Classification (NCBI taxonomy): domain Eukaryota; kingdom Viridiplantae; phylum Streptophyta; class Magnoliopsida; order Malpighiales; family Euphorbiaceae; genus Triadica; species Triadica sebifera. Next base: position 12,811,161 of record CM042900.1, read on the forward strand.
ATTTAAGTTATATTATATTTATATAATAAAAATATAAAAATTATAAATAATATTATATAAAAATTATTTCATTTTTATAAATTATTTTACAATTCAGAATAACACAGTATAGTTATTAATTTAGAAGATAAATCAAAATTAAAATTAAAGATATAATATAATTTAATTCTAGTTGAAAAATCAACAATATAATTCAAATTCTAAATTTTTTTTCGCTTTACCGGTCTATTTGGGAACGTATCATCCTTGGAGAGCAATAGGGGAGAGAGAGAGAGTGCTGTGATAGTTACCAAGTCGGGGACTTCAATTTAGGGTTTTCATTGAGAAATTGTTTAATTGATGGCTTTTTTTCTCCTCTCTAATCCTACTCTTTCCTCTCCTTTCCTCCCCCACCAACTGTAACCGTCTCCCTCCCTGCTTTCCTTTCTCGATTTTTTCATTCGCCTATTTTTTTTTTCTGACAATTAAATTGGAATTTAACTGCGATTAATCACTTTTTTCTCTGCTGTTGAATTTTTCTCCGTCTTGTGCAGTACTAAATATGAGCAAAATTCAACATGTACAACACTTTACAGCTCCATTTTTAGAAGCCCTAAAACCCTTACCAGCGTTAACTGTGCAGTGGATGCAACTTATGAAGGTAATTTCTTTGTTCTTTATCCTGTATGTTCTATATTAAGATTATTTTTTTATTGTGTTATTCCTATGCTACTCGTCCATCAGTTTTGCTTTTATACAGCTGCCTTTTAGCTAATGATAGATAAGAAAGAACATAGGGAATTTGACTCAAGAAAGGACTAATTGACCTGGATGAAATTTATCTGAATTTGTATTGATTGAATGAAGAATCACTAAGGGAATTTGATTGGCTAACCCAAACCTTTAATAAGAGTTCTGTGATGATTAATAGTTGTGCTGCCTATTTATAATTTATATTGGGTGCACTTAATTATGGGGTTACTGGGTTTTATTTGGAAAAGCTGGTTGATTAGTAAACTTTTTAGACGTATAATTGTTTTGCATAGGAATAAAGCATTCTCTTTGTGAAATTTGGGCTTAGGGTGTTATAAGCTGTAAAGGTTGTAAAAATTTAGGGATTTATGAAGAATTTGTGAAATGTTTGTAAAGCAATTGTTAAGAAAAAAAATGTTATGACGAAGCAAAAAGCCTAAAGTCTTCTTCATGTGTCGAACAATGATTGAAGCTATATTAGAGGAGAAATTTTAGCGTTGATTTCTAGTTGCATGGCTTTTCATATCTTGGTGCTTTCCTGTTAATTCTCACAACCTAGGTTTTGATAAATCTTGATTATAGTATGGTAATGCATAGTACATTACTGTCTTTCAAAACAAAAGAGGTGACTACAGCTAAAGATTCATCATCTCATGCAGAATAGACCAAGCAGATCTTTATTGGGCCTATGTACGCATGTAATTTCATGTGATAGGATTAGAGAAATAAAACAACATATTGAGTATCAGCAGTGTTACTTTTGCTAAGTGTTAATGGCTAAATATCAATGGCTATTATAATTTATTTTAACATTCTTAGATAGCTTTGTTGCTTATGTGCATTTAAATGTTTGCATTTGCCTGTTCTTATTGGTGTCGGTGCTCTTGTGTGTAATCTCTTTGAAAGTAAAGAAACATTTATTGATCTGATACTTCTATGCCAATGAATATTTTATCATTTTCATGTAAAATTCTGTAAATGATGCCTTGCTTGCAAAGTTCCAGGGACTCCAGTGCCACTGTCTGGGTTGCGCATGCACCCATGTATAGCACATGCTGATTTTGTTGCCTCCATATCACACACACACTTAATTCATTTTTTAGTGTTGGTCATGGGTATTTCGACATAAAGTGAGTGGTAGTATAACTTTTAGTGTCCATATGAATATTAGTTTAATATTTGAATCTTATAGCATGGATCTAAATGCAAGTTGTTTCTCAAGTTAAATCTTGTACCTAGGTTTGGAGTTTATATTGAGGTTGCGAATGATTAATACTGAATCTTGTGATGAACTTGCCTATGTGATCTTCTTTTTCAATGAGCTGACTTCTTTTCTTTTTTTTCAAAATCTTCTACTTGTTTGTCTACCATTTAACTGCAAACATTGAAGATTGATGATTGTAATGATTGTGCATTTATTGCTCTGTAATGTATGGACTGTTGCTCCTAATATCTGCTTATAAATGAGCACATTACTTTTCTCTGGCGTTGGTATGATTTGACTGTGTTGAAACTTATAACTGATTTCTGTTGTGTGTAGGTAATATCCCAAAATTTCCTAGAATGAATGTTTGGGATCCTTATAAATGCCTTGGTATCAGTCTCTATGCTTCTGAGGAAGAAATTTGGTCGTCACGCAATTTTCTCTTACAGCAACATGCTGGACACGAGAGGAGTGAAGAATCAATAGAGGCTGCTTTTGAGAAGTTGTTGATGACCAGCTTTAGAGAAAGGAAGAAAACAAAAATTAATTTGAAAACCAGGCTAAAGAAGAAAGTGGAGGAATCTCCACCCTGGGTTAAGAACTTACTCAATTTTGTGGAACTTCCTACTGTTGAGGTTCTTTTTAGAAGATTGTTCCTCTTTGCGTTCATGGGTGGTTGGAGTATCATGAATTTTTCTGAAGGTGGACCTGCTTTTCAGGTTCGTCCTACATTTCTTTCTTCTGTCGTCTTATGATTATTGCATGAGTGACCTTTAATTTCAGGAATTGTGTATAATGTGACAATCTTTTTGGTGAAGGCACAATATTCTGATGAAGCTTAGAATTGTTATATGAAAGCTTTAACTGTCCAATTCTGTCATATTCAAAGCACTGATGCTAATTGTTTTTAACTAAAAAAGGAAAAATATTTTTGTTAAATGATGGGGAATAATTTCCTGAAATAAAATGGCAATATTCTGCCTGTTTTTCATTGTGCCCTTTATTTTTCCTGTAATACCTCCTTACCCTACTGTATAACAACAGTGTAAGGCGATGTTACATGTCTTGATATGATATAACTTAGTTTACCTAATTGATTTAGTTTGATTGCTAGCTAGTTTTTGCACGTTTAGTTTAGTTTCATTAGTTTTGACGATTTATGTATAATTGTCTTATGACCTGAAACTGTCTATTTTAATTTAAGTCCGGCATAGTACCATCTATTTTATGGACTTTCCAACTATACCTGTTTTAAAACCTGTTGCTAATATCTTAATTTTCAAAATTCCAACTAAACTCAAAAGACAATCCTGTCAGTATCATTCAATTTATTGCCATCAATGGCTCCAAAACTGAGATTTGTAACTAACTGTTAACACATCAATTCAACTTCAAATAGTTCTTTGAAATGTAAGCATTTCATATGAAATCAAAATTAACATCTATTCTAAATTTATAACCAATTTAGCCTTTTGCCTAATTTTACAAACCAAATAAAATTTACTAACTTAAATTTTTATTTATTTACATAACCAAATTCAATTACACACAAAATAAAAATCAAAATAAAGAAAATACATGAGAAAGTAATCCACCCCAAAAAGATTTGGTCTTCTGCTGCTTCTCTGACAGTGGGACCTACTTGCGTCTAGCAAACTATCAACTATTTACAATCTACTGAAAAGATCTCCCATCTTGCTTCTATCTTTAAGCTTCTTACCTACGCGTGAGACAATAAACTCACTTGCTAAGCAACTCTGCTTAGTGATGCATACTTTTGACTTATTTACATACACCCAACACATATTTAGCAAAACCCGTACATAATAATTGCAAATTCTTCAAACAAATAAAACATATCTGACCTCTAAAATTTATTAATTAACACAAACCAACTAAAAACTTATCTCAACCCATATGAAATAATAATCATCACAATAATAGTAGTAAAATTTTAACTTCTTCTTCTTCTTCTTCTTTATTAAATTTATTTATTTTTTATTACAAAATTCCATTAACATGCCCAAATACTCTAGTCTTTAACTGGCTGGTGGGATTTCAGGGTTTTGGTGGTCCTTCGGGGGCATTTTCTATACTCATTATGTCTTTTTCCTTTGTAGAACGATATTTCCCTTGTCGAATTTTCCCTTTTGTAGAAATTTTCCTTCATAGTTCAATCGCAATCGTGGCCATGGCTATTATACTCAATTATTACCCTTTTGGAAAATACCAATAATCCCTATCCTAAGTCTAAGACCTAGTATTTGGGCTTAATTATTAGAACCAAAATTAATAAAATTATTAAATATAATTCATCAACTCACATCCAATTTCTTTTGTCAATACAAGCCATTCTCACAACTCATTTGGCCAAAATAAGGCAAGCTCACTGCATACTTAAGCAATATCGAAATTAAATTCATAACACTTTCTTATTTCAATTTCATTAATATATAATATTCTTAATTTAACACCACCCCCCCCCCCCCCAAAAAAAAGAAAAAAAAAACACATAACATCTCTTATTTCAATCTCATCAATATCCATTTCAATTCAACAAGCCAAAATAATTTCATTTGAATAGACTAACTTGGGCAGCCCCCTAATCCCACCATTTGCACACATTGCACCAATAAACTTTACCACAAAGTTAATTCAACATGAGCAACTTCTATGAATACACATTCATCACGTTTCCATTCATTCAATTAAGTAATTCAATAACTCAACAAATTAGGCAGCCTCTACCTTGCGTATTTATCATCATCTACTCATTCCAATCAACCAAATAACAATTTACACATGTAAGGCAGGCCCTAATTATTTTCTAGCAACACTCATTTCCATCTCATAATAACATTGTACACATATCATAAATTAAGCATTCAATAAAATCAATTTCAACAAAATTTAAGTCAAGAGTATGCACAAACTTTACCTAGCTTTTACACTATTTTCTCCTCCAATTTCCTTCACTTTTCTTCCCCTTTTCCTTCCTCAAGGCTGTTTCCCTCTCCTCCTTGCGGTGTGGTCATGGCTCATCATGCAATAAAATGTATAATTCATGTTATTTTTATACCTAAAATATTAGCTTACCCTAATTCAAGTTTTTTTTTTTCTTGGTAAGTGTCCTCTTTTGTTTTTTCCTTAATCTTTTTCCTTTCTTTAAATTGGCCCTGAAACTTTTTATTCTTTAACATTTAATTACACCATCAATCAATTTATCCAATTAATATTCTTTCCTCCAAATTCTTATTTCCCTTTGATTTAGTCCTCAATTATTTTTTTCTTTTCGATTTAGCCCTAAACTTCCAATTTTATCAATTTTTCTAAATTGGGATTTTTATTATCATTATCATTTTCCTTTTATCTAGATTTAAATTTTGGTCAGTTTGACGTATCCGATATTAGGAAGTGCGTGTGATCCAAGTCTAAACAAGCGGATGTTACATTGCTTTTATTTATAGTATCTATTAATATATATAAAGCACAATCCATATATTACTGTAGTTACTATAGTGATTTGCCAAATTTAGTCCTTCTCTCCAAAATGTTGACGTTCCATTTAGTCAGTCCCTCTAAAACAAACTGGTACGGTTTCAATTTCACCATAAAGCATTCCACTCCAATAAGCACAATGCTGTTTTTTTCATTCTTCAGCAACCCATTCCATGCTCACTGGAGAAGAAGACATCATCAAAACCCTAATAGAAATCCTAAAAAAACTGCAAAAAAGTCAATTTCGTAGCCGAAATATGTTAATTTACTTGATTATCCAATTTTCAAACAAAAATGCAAATTTACAAAGAAAAAACATCAATATTTTGACAAAAAGCTAAAATTTAAGCAAAAGGAGCTAGTTTCACCTATAATAGATTTAATATTCACAAAGCTGTGTTGTGTAACCAGTGAAAGGTACAAAAAGATGCTGGAATTGAAGCAAAATCAACAGAAAAAACAGGTAGAAACTAACAGTTCGAAACAAAAGAAAGTGAATCAAGGAGAAAAGTCTTACCAGAAATCAATATCTGAGTAAAGAGAGAGCAGAACTGAAGGTTTTAGACTTGAAAATTTGAAGAAACAAACAAGATAAGCTCCATTCATTCTGGACCGTTGGATCATTATTGTAGCGACACAGAGATAGCGAGATTTAGCTATAATCAAAGGGAGACTAAGAGAGAGAGAACAGGTGAGGGTGTTCAGATCATTAGAGATGATAAAGAGCAGAAACCTCCCAATGAGGATTTTGATGTGCAAGGTTTTTGTTGTAGAGAGTAGAGAGCGTAGGAAAGAAATTTGAGATATGGTTTATGGAGTGAAGAAGACGATGGGACATACAGTGTCCTTAAAATGATTTTATTTATGGCTGATTTCCCCAATTTCTAAAGGGGTAGAAACTATGGAACTTTGTGCATTGATCACTCCATGGACTCCACTGTACAAGACCCCTACGTCTACTGCCATCAACATCACCATTAAACATGTTTTCCAAAATGAAGCTTCACTAGACTTGAGTTGACCACATTTGTTAAATATATATTTATGAAGATCAAAATTTATTTATTATTAGATTTTTGTTGTGGTAATTGGATGGATCAAATTAATAAGAATATATTATATAAAATAATTTTAATAATTTACATAAATCAAAATGTAAGTAGATCCACTAAAACACACAGCCACAAAAGGGGGAAAGAGTGATTTTTTTTTTTGATAATAGGAAAATTGTGAAATATTCTTTTTGGTAAATTGGTATTGGTTGGAGGCGATATGCATTTTTGGTCTCTGAATTTGAAAATGAAAAAAAAAACATTGAATCACTCAATTAAAATATATTGGCTAATGTCTGTCTTAGTTTCCTAGACTGTGGTTGCATATCTGGACATAGTTTTATTTTTCTACCAAAATTAGAATATATGAATAGAAACTCCATTTCTGACAAGTCTCTCTTCCAACTCTAATTTCATATTAACTTTATTATTTGAAAACCACAAAATTAAGGAAATCACAATAGGCACTTTAAGGACACTATATGACACTATTACTGCTGGAATTATGTAGTCTAAATGGTCAAATGATCACACGTGCTGCATTGCTGATGTGCCACACAGTCAACTAAAAATTAACAATTCTGTAATAAAAAACCAAATTTTTGATTTGATATTTTATTATTAGTTGCTTTACAAATAATAGACATTAAATAGTAAATTTAAATTTATTGAAAAAATTGCGCAAAACTACTTATGCTTTGAGCTAAGTTACTACCTCTATAGTTTTCAATTTCTATTACTCTTTTTCATTAAATTATGATTAAATTAATGGCTTTTTAATTAAGTTGTAAGGGAAAAAATAGAATTTTGAGCATATTAAATAATTTATATGAATTTTAAATTAATTTGGATGAGTAAATAAATATATATACAATACATTACAATTGAGCCAATATTATTGTTCATTACTATTATTTGTACACTGTGATATCAGAAATAGCCCCAAAGAAAACGGCATCCCAAAAAAAATTACTTACTTTCTCTCTCGACTTTCTCATTCCTCTTTTCTCCTATATTTGGCAATGAAAACACCTAATTTCTATATCTTTGTGGAAATTTGATTTGATAACTATTCTAACCTCAAAAATGATTTCATTTAGATTTCAAAGTGAGATTTTAGTGCCTTGTAAAAATTCTAAGCAAAAGAAAAGAAAGGAAAAAAAATAAATAGAAGACAAAAAAACACACTGGAAAAAATTCAAGTAGCGATCACAAGAGCCATACCAGCAAAAGTAGAATTAATAATTTACCTGAGTTAGATTTGAGTGGTAGCTTTTGTTCGTTTTTTTGTGGTTGTAGTGGGAGCTTTTATACTCTTTAATCTCAATGATATAATTGTCAAACTCAGAATGAAACAAATTGATAAAGGGAGATAGGGGTTCGGGAAAAGGTTGAAATTTTTTCCTCTTGACTGTGAGTTTGTTGCCGTGGTAGTTTCAGTGGAGAGTGAAATTGAAGAAGAAAATGGATGCTTTCTGATTTTGACCCCTCCACTTCGTTTATATGTAGTTTAACATTTTATTAAGAGTAATTAGGTTTAGGTGGCGAATAGGCGTATGGTTTATTGTTTTTAAGTTGTTTATTATTATTATTATTTCATTCAAATTTAGGTGTTGGTCAACCTGTTATGTTCGATAACAAAGCACATCATATATTAAAAATAACTACTTGAATTATTAATTAAAGGTTTTATTATCGGGTTTTTTTTCTTTCTAAAGTAAAATGATGCATCTGTGTTTCTTTTTAAATTATAGTTTCTATGAGATTGTATTATTTATGTTATATCTGCTATATTTTTATATTATTTGTTGCATTTACTGTCCAAATTTCTTTTCTTTCTGACGCAGCGCGAATGGTACCCACTAACAGGAAATACAGGGCTGTGATGGTTAAATTTTGTACCTGGTGATATGCATGCAATTAAACTGCATTTATAAGGGGAAGAATGATAATCCCATTTAAACCCAGTTGTGATACCTAGGAATATCATTGCCTTGCCATAGTTCTTTGTAATAGACTGCGTTATTTCTCGTGCAGGTAGCAGTCTCTTTAGTAGCTTGCATATATTTTATCAATGAGAAGACAAAAAACTTGGGCAGAGCTTTCATTATTGGGTGAGTTCGTGAACAAAAAGGATGGTAGCCTGATTTCTGTATTTCTCCCTTTTCTCTTCCATTATCTTTCCCTATTGTGACTTATGTGTCTTACCTATATTGCAGTCTTGGAGCTGTTGCAGCCGGGTGGGTAAGTGGCTCTATATTTGTACCGATGATTCCAACAGTTCTAATACACCCAACTTGGACACTTGAACTCTTGACATCATTGGTAGCTTATCTTTTCTTGTTTGTGGCATGTACTTTTCTCAAGTGAAATCGCTACTGCATTGCTAGTCACCTACTAATACGAATTGTATTCAAGGTGGCTAGATTTCCGTATTCATTTAAGTTCCTCCTCTTCTATATATTTTGAATGCCATGAAGTAATGAAATTTACGATACAAATTTTACCTATCTTGAATTTCCTTCAAATTAGCGTTAGTTGAAAGTGGTGATTACAAATGATTTGCATAGTTTTCCAGTAAGGCTCCCCTGATTCCAAGAGGCCTGGTGAATGGGAATAAACATGGGGGATAGTAGAGACGACGCAGCATGGATTTCTCTCTCTCCCAAATTGATTGGCTTGGGCGATCTATTTGCAATTTGCTAGATGTGCAAGCAAATCGATGAGATTTATTTATTTATTTGAATATTTATTTTTGTAAATAAATTTAAATTTAAATTTTAAAAAGGAAAAGAAGCGATTGTTTTTGATGGGCGATATGGATACCATTTTTTCCTAGTCCAAAACATAGTGAAAACTCTACTAAATTTCTGCGAATCCAGGTCCTTAAAAGCTCAATGCATAAGGCGGGAGCCAGATAAATTGTCTGTAGATATTCAGCACAAGCATCCAACTTTGGGAATTCTTTCAATTTCCGTAACCCTCCCCACCCAGTCCTGTGTTGCTAGTATTTCTTCACTTTGTGCCAGATTTGGAAGAATTTTTGTGATTATGGTGAAGATGAAGCATACAAAATATGGTTTAATGATGAAACCCCAAACATGCATCTCCCGAGGTATCTGAAGGAAGAAGAGGATCTCTTTTACATGAGGTTACTCGTTTAGGTTCGGTGTTTGCGCTATGGTGCTGAGTCGTGGGGTTTACTTTTTGATTTACAACATGCCTGGGATAGAGGCTGGCGAAAGATTTTAGATCTTCAATTCCAATAACCCCTTTTCAATGCGTAATAGTGATCTTATTTCTGGGATTCGCTTTATACACAATTGAGATTGGGATATTTGTATCAATTGAGATTGGGATATTTGTATCATTCATGACTGTAGAAAAACTGACTGTGTAGCAGATAAGATGGCCGATTTGGCGTCTGATCATGCTAATTAGATGGTTTAGCATTGTTCTGTTCCTCTCGTGGTGGTATGCTTCTCATGGGTGATTTGCTAGGTACAGCTCTTCCTCGGTTAATTGCTTTGTTGTTTGTTTTGTTTTGTTTGGTTTGGTTTCTTTCCTTCCTTTCGAAATAAATAAATCTTTCCTTTTGAAAAAAAAAAAAATAGTTTATTAATATTATGTTGTTAGGGAGGATTTTTTTTATTCCCTCGGGCAGTTAAAACAATAGTCCTTCTGCTAAGGGCCCAAACTTGTCTTGATATGTTTTGGGGAGTGACATCAAAGAAGTTCCATTCTTTCAGGGAAGTTTGCTGGAGATTAATCTTTTGGGATTATAGAGCTCTAATTAAAAATAACAAAAATAAAATAATTACAACAATTTGAAGAAATGAAATGGGTGTTAAGGACCAGATCTATACCCTCTATATTCTGTATATTTAGGATAATAATTTGTGGGATTGGAATTATGTTTCCTTGCACAGGAACCAATGGTATAGAAAATGATGAGGACAACAGTAATACAAGCATTGAATATAGCCAAGAATTTCCAGTTGTGCCTGAGGGTTTGGACAACTCCGTCCTTGCATGATTCGCAGTTGAAGCATAATGTCTGCTGCTGGTTGCTCCATGTTGTGCAATCACTATTTCTCACTGCTGTTCCTGTTTTAGGCCTTACCCAGAAGGTTGCATTCTTATACCTATATCCACACTCCGTTGGTGGCTTACAGCATCCGCCCTTAAACAATTTTATTATTGAATACTAAATTAAATCCAAATCTTAACTCATTAAGCAACCTTTTTTCATAATATATTGAATGAAAACTTTAATACTTCCTTTGTGCCAAAATCGATAGCTTACTTTTGTTTTTTTGGTTCTAAAAATGTAGTCCATTTTCCTATTATGTTTATGTTTGTTTAATGTGTCTTGTTATAAATAAATATGAATTATCATTTATTGATTTTTCCATAATGCTCCTAATTTTTCCATATTAGACAAAATATATGATTTCAATTATAGCTACTAAATTTTCTTAATCTATGTGAATACAAAAGGAATCATATCTTTTTGGGACAAAAGTAATATATTACAAAACTTGGATGAATATTTGACACATTCTTAAAATATTAATATTTTCCATCTAAATTTTATACATCTAAAATTTATAGTTACATATCAATAAATGTTATGAGTTTAAGATTTTAGGACAAATAACTAATGGGTTTGAACCAAAACAAAAGAAAAGCTTTTCCAATGTTTTAAAATTTTTCTTGCCTAAATTTAAGGTTCAAGTCGATCATAATCTGTCATATATCCAAAATAATAATTATTTTGCATATATAACATATTATGAAAGAATTGTTATGAATTTCTTCATGTTAGGATCCGTTTGGTTTAAGAGTGTGAATGAGAATAAGAATACAGGGGAATAGAAATAAATATAATTGATTTTAATATGTTGTTTGATTTATTTTTATTTACTAATGAATGAGAACGAAATTCCACTTGCATATTTTTTTGTTAAATATTAGAATGAGAATAATAATCAATTTTATATTTTATGTTTATTTTTAATATGCTAACTTTTAAAAATTATAATAATTGGAAAAAAATTATAATTTAATAAAACATAATTACAAATATGAAATTACCATTGTTAATCAATTTCACATATATTAATAATTAAAAATTAAAAACAACAATTAAAATAATAATTAAAAAAAGTACATTGTTATATATATATATATATATATATATATATATATATATATATATATATATATATATATATATATATATAAATCCTTGTTTAATCTAGATTTTTATTGTAATTTAATAGTAAATTATACATTCGGTTCTACATTTAGAACAAAAACAAAAATAAATAGAAAAAAAAGTATTTATAAAGATAAAATAAGGTAATTTGTTTGTAGTAAATAGAAAGTTTCACCATTTTTTAGCTAGTTTGACTTGATTTCCATGAAAATGAAATATTCATTTCTCAAGGGGAGAGAAGAATGAATGATTTCCATTGATGAAAAAATCTCATTCCTATTACATTTTATTTTTTTGCTAACCAAATATTAACTCATTCCCTTTCCATTCCCATCCAATTTTTTTCATGAACCAAACACACGAGCGTTTTCCAATGTTCTAAATACATGCATTGCAAGTTGATCAACAAAAGGAACTCAACCCTAATATTCTCATTGCATCATGAACATATGTATATATATGAAAAGAAAATTGAAAAAACTACCTGTACAGGAGACAGATTCTTGCGGTAAAAATCTGAAACACCTTTATCAACATGATCACCCAGACTTTTACACACCTTTGCATCTATCAAACAATTCTTGATGTGATTCCAATTCTTGTCATCAACAAAATGATTTCTTATCCAAGACCTTGAATTTATGTTGAGATGAGAAGCCGCCTTTCCAACACTCTCATTGGTGATGAAGATAGCAAAAATGGTAAAAATAATAAATCCAAGGATCAAGAAGAACATTATAATCAAGTAAATGATCAAAATGAAGTTGATTCCATAACAGGAAGCAATCAATCCTAACAATGATATGAAAAACAAGACTGCACCTATCATCATTAAGGAGTTATGAACACTTTTCTCACATTGATTGTTGCTTCCGATTAAGAAATACAAACCCATGGCAATGGCCATAAGCCCTATCATCAAAATAATGCCATTCAAAATTCCTAAAAGAATGTTGCTTGCACGAGCCATTATTAAAATTAATGCTAGCTAGCTTATTTTTTCTTTTTCTTTCTTCTTTTTTTTTTTCAAGATTTGAAGTATATAATTTTGACAGGGAAAAGGGTATAAATTTAAGAGGAAAAAAAGGTAGATTTTAATTTAAGTTTTCTTGTTTTGTTCTCTTTGAGAAATTGTTTGGAAGATTGAAGGAGGGAGCTAGGGAGAGGAAGAAACGGAGTAAAACAGCAAACTAGTGGAGGAGTTAACATTTTTTTTCTTTGAAATAAATAATTTTACAGGAAACAGAATCCAGATCATTCTCCTACAAAGGTGGCAATAAGTGATCACTATGTAAGAATGAGTTAAAGGTGTCTCTAATTGAGAAGAGATTTTGGTATATTCTACAAATATTATATCTCAAATGTTATATTAGTTGTCTAGTAATGATGTCATTCATTATTATAAATTACGGTTGTTTGATTTATCAAATTTCATTAACCTATTATACAATACATTCGGCTGTTGTCCTAAATTAGCAGATGTGTTAGTGCGATATTTGATATAATGTTTGAGACTGTAGGTAATTATATGGAATCTTTATAAAAAAATCGATCAACTTTCTAACTGATATTTTAACTAACATTATAAATCTGTATCTATATAAACATTATAACTAACTTGGTTATTATATCTAATATTTTAGTACTTATTTATTATATTTTAGCACGTATAAATAATTTATTAATGTAAAAAATTAATTTGAAAATATTGTTACTGTAATTAAAAAGTTTTAAAATGGTAATATATATATATAAATTAATTTGAAAATATTGTTACTGTAATTAAAAAGTTTTAAAATGGTAATATATATATATATATATATATATATATATATATATATATATATATATATATATATATATGTATACTCGAAGCTAAGACTTTGGAGAGAGGCTAAACCCTTTAATACTGCTGGGGTACATGCCCTAGACAAAAAATAATATAATTTTGATGCAGTGACAAAGCGTGAAAAGAAGGCTAGCACTCTATTATGTGTCTTAACAAATCAGTTTGACTTAATATCTCATTTGGCCCCTTAATTTGCCATGTGTTGTTATTGTGCAGGTGATTTATACATATAATACTCCAACTATCTAACTCGTAAAAACTTATTATCTATACTTTAAGAGAAAATTGTTTAAACTTTAATTTTATAATACAAAACCTCATCCATCTAGACTTGTTAAATCATTTAATGAAATACTGATGTGGAATTTTCATATCAGCAATATATTAAAAAAATTTTGACATGGCTCCCCTTAGGATTTTTATTGGAAATAATTCCTCTATATCTATCTCTGTTATTTAATTCATTTATATTTTCCAGTTTTATTTCTCTCTGTCCTTAAATCTCTATTTTATTTCTTAGGAAATTATGCAAAACCAAGTATAATTCTTTTAAAATTTTCTATCTTGAAGATTTCTTTCTTAATTTAGTGTCTATCAATTGATGTTTTTGCTGTTAGTTCCCTCGTTTATCTATCGTGAAAATAATATTTTTATGAAATTAATTATGATTTTGCCGGAAGATTTAAAAAATGGAAGAGGTTATTCATAAAATGCAATTTTAGGTAGATTTTGAGATTAAATCAAAGGTTTGAGGAAATAAATTGAGGGAAAGAGGAGAGAGCGTGTAACACTCCTAATTAAAGTCTAATTAGAATAAATGTATAATATATACAAAAATCATATGATATATATCATAAATTAAAATAAATTGAATAAATGACTAAATTAGAAATTAAAATGAATTAAATTGATTGATAAAATAATTTGATCAGATAGATCGTATAATTAAATTACAATTTAATAAAAACTAGTGAAATTAGGTATATGTAAAATAATTAAAAAAGTAAAAAATGAAAGAAAAGTAAAATATAAAAATAAAAGTTAAAAAAAAAAGAGAAAAGGAGGGAAAAAAAACAAAAGTTGACACAACCACAAAAAAAAAAAGATAGATGGGAAATAGGGGAAAAGTTGGTTAAAGGTTTCTTTTTCTATAGAACTCTAGGTTCTACTGTCTTCTTTCATCGTTCTTCTTATTTTTCTTCTTTCTTCCATCTTACAACCCATTTTCCTCATTCTTTCACTCAAGATTTACATCAAATTCACTACAAATTAATTAATTCTTGGAAAGTAATTTTCTCTCCATTTCTCTAGTGTTGTTTAGAATTGTTAAACCTGTGTAGGATCAGTATATTGTGCTTCAATTTTGATGACTATAGAAATTGAATTTTGAGAAGTACTAAACATGAAAATTGTTTATCTACATCTTCTTTATATGTCTGTTAAATAATATTAAATAGTTTTGAGTATATGAAGAGAAACTCTTTTGAGTGAGATGAGTCTATGGACAAGTATCAACATAATACCCTATTGTATTTGGTTATTTTGATTATCTTAAAAGCTGAATTAAAGGAAACTCAAAATATAGAAGTTGTAACCTTATATACTTTATAGTTCACCATATTTCATGTAAATCTCACTTTTTTTAAGTTGAGTTATAGTAGAATGAACCATGACTTTTTCTTGATTAAGTACTTTCTTGTACCTATGCAGATTCGGTGATTTCATCCTCATTTTTGAGCTGTTTTTTAATCGAATTAACCAAAGTTTAAAACAACATTTTTTTTGGTATATATCTTAACTAAATTATATGAAATTATTATCTTCAAATGTTATGCATTTGTGAGTTATGACCTTAACATATAAACTAGTCCAGTTATCACTCTATACTGAATCAGTTATAAAGTCTCTAGTATTTGAACATTTTAGAGATAGAATTTAGAAAAGTCAAAAACATAAAAAATGTTTCAAATTGTCTTATCTAATTGTATACAAAGTTTCATAATAATTAAATGTACACGTTGAAAGATATAAATTTTTAAATATTATACTCCAAAACTGTTTAAGGGCAGAAAACAGAGCAACAGTTAAAATTTTCACTAAAAATTGTGTAATAATCCAAAAATTCTAAAATTTTAATATATTATAGTATATGTTGAATTTAATTATAAGTAAGAATCATATAAATTAAATAAATATAAAAAAAATTATAGAGCCAACAGTCTTAAAAGGCCATATTGCCGCTTAGGAAAAATTTTAATTATTTATTTAAACTATAATAAAAATAAGTATTTTAACAAGATGTTAATCAGTTATATTTTTAAATTAAGTCCTCAGCAAAAAGAAGAGCAAAAAAAGTAGACAAACTCTGGATTTTAGATTTTAGAAAAAACTTCATTGAAGTTTGTATATATGCATTTTAGTTTATCCTTATTGCATACTTGTGTGTTAAAGAATACATATATGGTTGTTGTGAACCTTAAATTATTGCTTAAATTTTGGGTTATTGTCATAACAGTAACTTAGGCTGAGTATTAAATGGAATGCATTAAGTGCTTAAATAATAAAATTTCGTGTTATAACATTGATTGATAAAATATATAAAAATTTGTTTTAAGGTTGTAAGGTATGTAAATATAAAATATGTATCATAATATATTTATCAATATGGGTTAGTAAATGATTGATTAAAAAGTGATAATGGTTAATGGTTGGTTATTGAATATAGAATGGGTTAGTCGTAAACTATAGTTTTCGAAATTGATCAGCATATTCGGGGATTAAAAATACATCCGTGGGTGATAAATATTTTATTTGATCATCGGAAAATATAGGTTATGACTAGTCCGATGGTAAAATTTGGAGTGAAAATGAGATCAAATAAGTCATCAAAAGTCAAAACTAAGAAAAAATGGGATCCGATTTAAGTAAATAGTTGGTTGACCGTACTTTGACCGGGCTATGAAAAGTAACAAAAAATATTGAAAAATTTATTTTAAGACATGGATAAACTCTAAATAATATTTAGGATTTTTTAACAGTGAAAAAGGAATTTTATGGTAACACCGAAAATTGAATTATCAGTTCAATTTGAGTGAGCTAGAAAAAAAAATGGACTCCGATTGAGTTGAAAATTTTTTTCTACACATATAAAAATGTTTTATGAATTATGGAATCAAATTTGGGTGAAATTGAATTTGGAAAGTGAGAAAAATAATTTATAATGTATAATTGAGCCTAAATGGGTTGAACTTTGTTTGACCCAAGACCACCCAAATTAAACCACTATAAATACCCTTAAATATCAGAATTATCTAGGGAGAATTCTGTAACTCCTTCTCCAAACCCCCTTGCTTGGCCAAAGTTATCTTTTCCCATTTTCCTTCCAATTATCTTCCATTTTCTTCACTTTTTACACTAAAATCAACCATCCAAAAATAATTTCAGCATCTCTATTAGCTAATAGAAGTTTTTAATCTTCAAGTGAAATAAAATCAAAGGAGAAAAGTTAAGATACAAATTTGAGATAAATGAAATTTATAGTTTTAAATTAGTTTAATTGTAACACCACATCTTATACATTTGTGTTCAACCTATCCCTATATCAATTAATCACGCATAACATGCTAGAAAGACAAAATACTCTGTTAACATTGGTAGTAATTTTTTTTTTTCATATCATATCCTGTAAAATCAACTAATGACTTTGCAAGTCTCATATCTATAATATTACTCAATGACTTTTCAAGTCAACATTAAAACCCACGATACGATATATCACATATATTAAAACATAAACTTTACACATAAGTATTTACGAGTTGATTTCGTTTATACATTTTTAAAACCCATTCCAAACTGATTGTACATATTCAACCATATAGATACAAAATGCAGATGACATATTTTTATGCTTGTGTGGAATGCAAGGAGAGAGAGAGTGATGAGGCTCGGCCAGTGACCTGTGCTCCATGTCTTTTATACGCTACTCAAAATGAGCTATCACTTTTCTTTACCTGAAAAATGATGCAAATTGATGAGTTGCGGCTCAGTGAGAATAACCATCGAATGAGCTCTAAAGTACCGAACAACTCATAATAATAACTCACAAATCCAATACATACCATGTATTGTATTCCATTCCATTCATCAATATCATATAAATATCAATAAAGTTGAAACATATAATCATTACTCATTACGTATGCAAATGCTTTGCTCATTTCGTTTTGTTGTGACTAAGTTAAACAGACATTGCCCCGGGTTTCCATGTGAACATTTGCCATGTGAACATTTGCATTTGCATTTGCTAGCTAGCTTGATCATTTGTTTCATTTGCTCATTTGTTGGGCCATAGGCCTCTTCTTTTGCTTTACAATATCGATTAACTAGTCACAACGCCCTTTTAGTCCATATGCATATGCACTTGTATTTAAGAATTCATCAACCATTGCATCTTTATCATATACAACATACATATATTCCATATATACCTCATATGTCATGCATATACCTTGCATATACTATACATATACCATGTATATATATCACATGTGTCAAACATATACTTCAAATATACCACAAGTATACCATTTATATGTACCACAATGTCACAAATTATCCATCATTACATTATCAAGGACCAATCATGACAATCATATGAATCACATAACAAGCAACATTCATTTGCACTAAAGAATTCAATTGATAATTAGACTCACCGTTCTCCTTTGATTCCGATCCCTAACTTATTGTCTATCCGCTCCTTGTGGGTCTCCAATATGTTGCGAGCCTAATATAAAAACATAATCGATTAACTCATGATTAGGGAGACTTAATGTGGCTTAAACAAATTAATATGCATTGTTCATGTCAATAGTTGAGATTTTTCCTATGAGGCAGTGTGACCTTATGGGACTGTTTAGCCTATAAATTTTTCTATACTTGACCAATTAATCTGATTCTTATTCCTAATTAAAAATAACATATAATTATAGAACATATTAAAATTTCAGACCAATTGGATCATTGTACAATTTTTGGTGGAATTTCTAAATGTGTTCTGTTTTCTGCCTTTAGGCAGTTTCAAGGTACTCATTTTGGTTCATCATAACTTATAATATATAAGTAATATTTCAATGAGACTTTACAAACACTCATATGGGTTCAAATGGAACATTTTTCATGTTTTAAACTTTTATCAATTATGCCTCTAAGGTCTTTAAATCATAAGCAACATTTCACTGGTCCAGAACAGAATTGGCTTTCGGACCAGTATGAATTCTAAAGACCATAACTTAGTTTATACATACCCAATTAAACTGAAATTAGTACCAAAATTTATATATTTTTGATCATTTATAGAATCTAGCTCCAACGAGCTCATATTATCCAAAGAAGTTGCTGTCTCTGCCCAGAGCACTCAGTAGGCAGTTCAAACCATGGAACAGTCATGGTTCCATTCACCATAACTAAACATTTACAAGACCTATGGATCTGAAATTTGGTATACAAATACATAACACATATATCTACAACTTTTATGTTTTTAGATACTTCAAATAATGGCTTTAACATATTCGAAATCAAAGAACACAGTAGCTAACTTGGTTAGGGTTTGCACCCTGACCAGTTTCAGTACGAAGAGGATATCTCATTATATACACCACATATTGAAAAACTATTTACATATCCATAAATCTAAGATATAAAGGAACAACTGTTGTGTTTTATGCGTTTCTAGAATCAATTTCTATGTGCATCAAAATTGGATTGCAACTCAGTGCCTATTAATGAATCCTAAACAGCAAAATCAAGGTTAACACAAAAATAAATGTTTACTCACCTATAATCACTCTTGGCTAATCTTATTGTTGCAATATTTGGAGTGAAAGAGAGAAGAAATGGTGGCTGGAACTTGAGAGAAAATAGGTAGAAGAAATGAAGCAAGGAAGAAGAAGAAGGTGAGGATGGAAATGAATATGGTGGCTGCCTAATAAGTTAAAAGGCACCACCATTTGTTTCACCCGTCCACTTCCTTTTTTTTTTCTTTTTCTGACTTTTTATTTTTATTATTTTATTTTATTTTTCCCTAATTATTCTTGTTATTATTACACAATTCAACACAATATGCAATTTAACCTTAATCTAGTCATTTTGCATACTTTAATTTGGTCACCTTATTTCATTTATTTTTAATACTTTTTATCTTCATTTAGATTATAAATACACATGTATGACTCGATACAATTGCAATGTACTAGGACATATAGCTAGTGCGTGTCATGGACTTGTTCCTACGAAAATACGTATGAAATGCATGTGTTCAATTTAATTATATGCAAGATGCATATGTTCAAATGAAATGCATGTGAGGAAGGTTGAGGATGTTACATTAATGGTTTAAATAAATAGTTTAAGGTATGTAGATATCAATTGTTGCCCAGGTATTAAGCCAAAAAGAGGGGTTGAATTGGAGTTTTAAAAATTTAATTTTAAAATGCGGAAATAAAAATTAATTTTAGGAGGGAAGAGAAATTTGACACAAGGATTTTTATAGAGGTTCGGGTGTTAACAAACCCTACTCCTCTCCCCAATCGTAATTGGAAGTTTTACTAACACACTAAGTGTTACAATGGTGTTTTGTAAGCTGACTCCCAACTATGGTGTTTCTCACAATGGCTCACACCTAACCCAGAAATCCCTTATGTTTTAATGGCTGACACAAACAACCTTTACTTTGTGTTTTTACACTCACACAAATAATCTTTACTTTGTGTTTTTACAGGCTCACACAAACAACCTTAACTTTGTGTTTTAAAGGCTCACACAATAACCTTTACTTTGTGTTTTAAAGGCTTATACAACTAACCCTTACAAGTGTTATACTCTTAACCCAGAAATACCCAAAACTCAATTGAGTAATAAATGATTACAGAGAGAAATACTTACAAATCTTTATTGCTCAATAAATGATGAACAAAAAGATTTTCACAGAGAATAGATATTGGTTATGAAAGTATTAAATGTACAAATAGCTTGTAATGAGATTTTGATTCAAAGTATTTGCTATCCTCTTGTACTGAATGCACAAATGACTTGCATTTATACTCCCATGGCTAATTATAGCCATTAGAGTGCATTTAATAAGAAACTAGCCATTGCACCAACCTAAATAATCGCGCCTGACATTTTTCTCTTTCATCTTTCACGGGCGTGACTATATTTGTCACGGGCGTGACTGTTCTTCCAAGCCGTGACTGAAGTGGTGACATTGGTCATGAAGCTCTTTGGAAGGTTTTGAAACATTGGGTCACGGGCGTGACAAACTTTCCAGCCGTGATCTAAGTGGTGACTTTGGTCATGAAGCTCTCTGGATGAAATTGTCATAAAGGTTCACAGGCGTGACATTTTGATTCACGGGCGTGACTTAAATGTGCATTTCACGGTTTGTTGTCTTCCTTCATGGTCATGAACTTCAAATGTTGGTTTTGGTGACAGTTGGCTTTGTTACGGGCGTGACACATAAGGTCAGGGGCGTGAACATGCTACTTCCTTGATTTTATCTTTCAAGGATTAATCTTCCATTCTCCATTCTTTCTATTTTATTCCATACCCTATTTAATAGACTTAGAAAACAAGAATGTTAAATACAATGTTGTTGTTTTATTTGTTATTATCAAAATAATGGAAATTGTAACATCCTTGACCTTCCCCCACATGCATTTCATTGAACATAAGCATCTTGCATACAATTCAATTGAACAAATGCATTTCATACGTATTTTCGTAGGAACAAGTTTATCACACGCACTAGCTACGTGTCCTAGCATTTGGCACTTGTATCGAGTAGCACATGTGTACTTATAACCTATATGAGGATTATGAAGTATTAGAAATGAATTGAATAAGTGACCAAATTAAAGTAAGCAAAATGATTAGATTAAGATTAGTAAACATTTTGCATTGTTAATTTAGTTAAACCGGGCCAAAAGATTAAGCGGTATTATTGTGTAGATTAGTCGAATTATATATATATATGTAAATAATAATAATAATATAGATAAAATAAAATGAAAATCAAACAAAAGATAAATAGAAGAGAAGAGAAGAGAAAAGAGAAGAGAAATGAGAAATGAGATGAGAAATGAGATGAGAAAAAGATAAAAAGACAAAAACATAAATCTGCCTTTATCTTCATCTTTTCCCATTTCTGCCTCCTCACTTCAGCCTCGACTTCTCCTTCAATTTCCTCCATTTAAGACTTAAATTATTCCTTGTTTCATCTATTTTTTGAAGCTAATTGATCCCTTTCAAGGTCGTTCTTGGTAAGTAATCAATTCTTATTGCTATAGGGTTGATTTGAGTTGCTTAGGTTCAATATTAGGCACTGAATTGCACCCCGATTTTGATATTAATAGAAATTGATTCTGGAAATGTGTAAAACACAATATTTGTTCCTTTATATCTTATATTTGTGTATATTTAAACATTTTTGCAAGATTTTATGTATAGGAAGAGATATGCTCTTCGTACTGAAACTGGTCAGGGTGTAAACCCTAACCAAGTTAGCTACTGTGTGGTTTGATTTCGAATATGTTAAAGCCCTTATTTGACGTCTCTCAAAACATAAAAGTTGTAGATATATGTGTTTTGTATATTTATACCAAATTTTAGGTTCATAATTCATGTAAATGGTGAGTTATGGTGAATGGAACCATGACTGTTCCATGGTTTGAACTGCCTACTGAGTGCCCTGGGCAGCTCTAGTACATTGGTTGGCTAATTTGAGCTTGTTAGAGCTATTTTATGTAATTTATCAAAACATGAAAGTTAGAGGTATATGTCTTATCTAAATTCTGGTACTAATTTGAGCTTAATTGGTTATCTATAGACTAATTTATGGCCTTTTGAAGGCATACTGTTCCGGAAGCCAATTCTATTCTGGAACAGTAATATGTTTGGTATAATTAGAAGACCTTAGAGACATAATTGGTACAAGTTGTAAACATGAAAAATGTTCCATATGAGCCCATATAAGTTTCTTTAAAGTTTCATTAAAATAGGACTTATATAGTGTAAGTTATGATGAACCCAATAGCGTACCCTGAAACTGCCTAAAGGCAGAAAACAGAACACTCTTATAAATTCCACCAAATATTGTAAAAGGATCCAATTGGTCTGAAATTTTAATATGTTCTCTAATTATATGTTATTTGTAATTAGGAACAAGAATCAGATTAATTGGTCAGTTATAGAAAAATTTATAGGCTAAACAGTCCCATAAGGTCACACTGCCTCATAGGAAAAATCTTAACTATTGACATGAACAATGCATATTAATTTGTTTAAGCCACATTAAGTATCTCTAATTATGAGTTAATCGATTATGTTTTCATATTAGGCTCGCAACATATTGGAGACCCACAAGGAGCAGATAGACAATAAGTTAGGGGTCGGAATCAAAGGAGAACGGTGAGTCTAATTATCGATTGAATTCTTTAGTGCAAATGAATGTTGTTTGCTATGTGATTCATGTGATTGTCATGATTGGTCCTTGATAATGTAATGATGGATAATTTGTGACATTGTGGTACATATAAATGGTATACTTGTGGTATATTTGAGGTATATGTTTGACAAATGTGATATATACACATGGTATATGTATAGTATATGCAAGGTATATGCTTGACATGTGAGGCATATATGGAATATATGTATGTTGTATATGATAAAGATGCAATGGTTGATGAATGCTTAAATACAAGTGCATATGCATATGAGCTAAAAAGGCGTTGTGACTAGTTAATCGATATTGTAAAGCAAAAGAAGAGGCCTATGGCCCAACAAATGTGCAAATGAAACAAATGATCAAGCTAGCTAGCAAATGCAAATGCAAATTTTCACATGGCAAATATTCACATGGAAACCCGGGGCAATGTCTGTTTAACTTAGTCACAACAAAATGAAATAAGCAAAGCATTTGCATACGTAATGAGTAATGATTATATGTTTCAACTTTATTGATATTTATATGATATTGATGAATGGAATGGAATACAATACATGGTATGTATTGGATTTGTGAGTTATTATTATGAGTTGTTTGGTACTTTAGAGCTCATTGGATGATTATTCTCACTGAGCCGCAACTCATCAATTTGCGTCATTTTTCAGGTAAAGAAAAGTGATAGCACATTTTGAGTAGTGTATAGAAGACATGGAGCACAGGTCATTGGCCGAGCCTCATCACTCTCTCTCCTTGCATTCCCCACAAGCATAAAAACATGTCATCTGTATTTTGGACTTATATGCTTGAATATGTATAGTCATTTTGGAAATGAGTCTAAATATGTATAAATGAAATCAACTCGGAAATACTTATGTGTAAAGTTTATATTTTGATATATGTGATATATCGTATTGTGGTTTTAATGTTGACTTGAAAAGTCATTTAGTAATTTTACAGGATATAAGACTTGTAAAGTCGTTAGTTGATTTTACAGGATATGATATGAAAAAAAAAATTTTACTACTATTGTTAACAGGGTATTTTGCCTTTTCAGTATGCAGTATGTGACTTTTTGATACAGTGATAGGTTATACTTAAATGCATAAGAGGTGTGATGTTACATTTTTGGTATCAGAGCAGGGATAGGTTCCATGGGAACATGCATAAGCATAAGCGCATGATAACATATGCATCATATGTGTTGAACATTATGTAGTGACATACTTTCATTTATTTTAGGGACATCATAAGACATGATACACCAAGGAGGGAGAGGCCGGCCGAAATGCATTCTCATGAGGCATCACCTCATTTACATAGAGAGCAACTAGCACTAGGAGCTAGAGCTCCAGTACATGCATCACAGTCATCTCATGCAGAAGTACCCCATGAAAACCTAGAACAAGAAGTATGTGGTCCTGAAATGTACAAGGAAAGACGGTATGACAAGCTGAGGAAACATGGTGCAACTGATTTCAATGGCACAACAGACCCAGCAGAAGCTGAGACATGGCTGAAAAGGACACAAAGGGTACTGAATATGATGAGATGTACTCCAGATGAGAAATTCGATTATGCAGTATCCTTACTGCAAGGAAATGCTTATGAATGGTGGGAGACAGTCCCTGACAGTGATGCACAACCACCGGTGTTGACATGGAATGATTTTCTCCTGGAATTTCAGAAAAATTACATGCCTGAAGCATATAAAGATGAGAAGAGGAAGGAATTCCTGAATCTGAAACAGGGGAATATGTCTATTGCGGAGTATGAAGTACAATTTAACAAGCTTTCCCATTATGCCACTTTCATGGTATCTACTGAAAGAGACAAATGCAGGAAGTTTGAGGAGGGCCTCAAATATGAGATCAGAAACAGAATCACAATTACTGATCTTGACAGTTATGCCAGACTCAGAGCTGCTGCAATCAGAGCTGAACGATTAATGAAAGAAGCTGGGGAGCAACAAATTACAAGGCCATCACGTGAGTTCTTTGGTGAGTCTAGCAGAAGGTCGGGAAAAAGAGGTAGATATATGCCTACACAATCTGGTAACAGAAGTGGGTACTCCAGTTTTAGAGGTCGAGGCATGACTTTTTCTTACCCAGGCAGAGGGCAGAGCCAATATGTTGAACAAAGGCCCACATGTAGTCATTGTGGCAGACAACATACGGGCGAATGTAGAAGGCTCACAGGAGCATGTTATTTCTGTGGATCAATGGAGCACATTTATAGAGACTGTCCAAATAGAGCCAAACTAGCAGAGACCAGCAGAGGTAGAGGAGTATCT
Source organism: Triadica sebifera (assembly GCA_023653625.1). Lineage (NCBI taxonomy): Eukaryota > Viridiplantae > Streptophyta > Magnoliopsida > Malpighiales > Euphorbiaceae > Triadica > Triadica sebifera. The sequence goes on from CM042900.1 coordinate 12,836,518, forward strand.
GAGACTACAGTTGAGGCTCCGAGGGTCTACCCTACTAGTGGAACACAGGGCAAAGGAAGAGGCAGGGGCAGGATTGGTACAATGGGCAGAGGAGTGACTAGATCTGAAGGTCAGAGTTCTAGACCCCCTACTCAGGCCAGGGTGTTTGCTATGACTAGACAAGAGGCAGTGGATGCTCCCGAAGTAGTCACTGGTAATATTTATATTTCTGAAATATTAGCATATGCATTGATTGACCCAGGCTCCACTCATTCATTTATATCATTGCATATGGCATCTAAACTACGTCAAATGCATGAGCCTTTGGGGATTGACATAAATGTGAGCACTCCATTGGGAACAGTGGTAGTTGTGAATAATGTCTGTCGTGATTGCCTGATATGCATTGACAGAGCTGAGTTAATAGCTGATTTGATTTTATTGCCAATATATGAATTTGATGTGATACTGGGAATGGACTGGTTAACTAGACATCATGCAATAGTGAATTGCTTTACTAAGGAAGTAATTTTGGAATCACCAAACCAGCCAAGGGTAGTATTTCTAGGTGAAAGAAAACTTGTGCCTACATGTCTAGTTTCAGCGGTAAAGGCATTTCGAATGATCAAAGGGGGATGTGAAGCATATTTGGCATATGTGACTGATATTAGAACCACTGATAGCTTGCTTGAAAATATACCAGTGGTAAGGGAATTTGCTGATGTATTCCCAGATGATCTACCTGGTTTACCACCAGATAGAGAGATAGAATTCACTATTGAACTAGTACCAGGAACAACACCAATATCAAGGTCACCCTACAGAATGGCCCCAGTTGAGTTGAAAGAGCTGAAGGCCCAATTGCAGGAGTTACTTGATAAAGGGTATATCAGACCTAGTGTATCACCATGGGGAGCTCCAGTGTTATTTGTTAAAAAGAAAGATGGAACAATGAGATTGTGTATCGATTACAGACAACTGAATAAAATGACAGTGAAGAACAAATATCCGTTGCCCAGAATAGATGATTTGTTTGACCAGTTGCAAGGAGCCCAAATATTCTCCAAGATCGATTTGAAATCAGGCTATTACCAGCTGAAGGTAGCAGAAGCAGATGTTCCAAAGACTGCTTTTCGAACCAGGTATGGGCATTATGAATTTTTAGTAATGCCATTTGGATTGACTAATGCTCCAGCTGCATTTATGGCTTTAATGAATAAGGTGTTTCAACCATGTTTGGATAGGTTTGTGATAGTATTTATTGATGACATATTGGTGTACTCAAAGAATAGGGGAGAACATGAACAACATTTAAAAATTGTGTTGCAAACTTTGAGGGAGAAACAATTATATGCCAAATTGAGTAAATGTGAATTCTGGTTAGATCATTTGGTGTTTCTTGGACATGTGGTGTCATGTAAGGGCATAGAGGTTGACCCAAAGAAAATTGAGGCTATGGTAAATTGGGAAGCTCCTAAAAATATTTCAGAAATGCGTAGTTTTCTGGGTTTAGCCGGATATTATCGTAGATTTGTTGATGGATTCTCCTTAATTGCTAACCCTTTGACTAAATTGTTGAGAAAGAATGTGTCTTTCAAGTGGACTCCAGAATGTCAGAGGAGTTTCGATGAACTAAAGCACAGGCTAACCTCAGCACCAGTGTTAACCATCCCTACAGGTACAGGTGGGTTTACAGTATATAGTGATGCTTCTCACCAAGGCTTGGGATGTGTGTTGATGCAACATGGTAAGGTGATAGCTTATGCATCCAGACAACTGAGACCACATGAGATCTCCTATCCAGTGCATGATTTAGAATTGGCTGCAGTCGTATTTGCATTGAAGATTTGGAGGCATTATCTGTATGGTGAGACATTCCAAATCTTCACAGACCATAAAAGCTTGGGTTATTTGCTGACACAAAAAGAATTAAACATGAGGCAGAGACGGTGGTTAGAGCTATTGAAAGATTATGACTGTACAATTGAATACCATCCAGGGAAAGCCAATGTGGTAGCAGATGCATTAAGTAGGAAGGCTAGTGGCAGTGTAGCTCACTTGCAAGTATCCTCTTTTCCATATTTGATTCAATTACGATCTATGAATGTTGAATTAAATATACATGATGAAGGATCACTTATTGCTACTCTTCGAGTCAGACCTATACTAAAGGAGAGGATCAAAGAAGCACAAAGCAAAGATCCTAAATTGTGTGAGAAAATTGAATCAGTAAGGCAGGAAAACAGTAAAGATTTTCAATTGCAGGATGATACACTGATGTTAAAGTCACGCATATGTGTTCCAGACACTGAGAACTTACGTCGGGAAATAATGGAAGAGGCACACAATTCACCGTATGCAATGCACCCAGGGATGACAAAGATGTATCACAGTTTAAGGCCTCATTACTGGTGGCCAAGAATGAAGAAAGATATAGCAGAATATGTTTCCAAATGCTTGACATGTCAGCAGATCAAAATTGAACATCAGGCACCAATTGGTAATTTACATCCATTGCCAGTGCCAGAATGGAAATGGGAAAGAATAACGATGGATTTTGTCTATGGATTGCCAAGAACTCCACGGAAAAATGATGCAGTATTGGTAATTATTGACAGATTAATCAAGTCAGCACATTTTCTACCTATCAGATGGGGTTGTACACTTGAGAGTTTGGCCAAATTATATGTGAATGAGATAGTCAGATTGCATGGCATTCCAGTGTCCATTGTGTCTGATAGAGATCCACGGTTTACTTCACATTTTTGGGTGAGTTTACAGAATGCATTGGGAACAAATTTGAACTTTAGCACTGCATTCCACCCACAGACTGACGGACAATCAGAAAGGACTATACAGACATTGGAAGAAATGCTTAGGGCATGTTCTATGGAATTCAGAGGTGCTTGGGATGAATATATAGCATTGATTGAATTTGCTTACAACAACCAGTATCATAGCAGTATCCAGATGGCACCATATGAAGCATTGTATGGCAGAAAGTGCCGAAGCCCTATCATTTGGGATGAAGAAGGAGCACGTGCATTAGAAGGGCCAGAGCTAGTGCAAGACACAGTGGATAAGATCAAGGTTGTCAAGAACAAGCTAAAGGCAGCACAGGATAGGCAGAAAAGTTATGTTGATCAGCATAGAAGGGAGATGGAATACGAGTTGGGTGAGAAGGTATTTCTTCGTGTATCTCCATGGAAAGGGATAATTCGATTTGGCCAGAAGGGTAAATTGAGCCCAAGATACATAGGGCCTTATGAAATTCTTGAGAAGATTGGTCCATTGGCTTATAGGTTGGCTTTACCACCCGAGATGGCTCTGATACATAATGTGTTTCATGTGACAATGCTTAGAAGATACAGGTCAGATCCTACACATGTACTTAAAGATCAAGCCATTGAGATTGCAGAGAACATGAGTTATGTTGAGGAACCAGTGCAAATCATTGGATACAAGACTAAACAGCTAAGAAATCGAGAAATACCTTTGGTTAAGGTATTATGGCGTAACCATTTACAAGAAGAGGCAACATGGGAAACAGAAGAAAATATGAAAAAGCAATATCCACAACTGTTTTCAGGTATTAATTTCGAGGACAAAATTTTAAAAGGAGGGGAGAATTGTAACATCCTTGACCTTCCCCCACATGCATTTCATTGAACATAAGCATCTTGCATACAATTCAATTGAACAAATGCATTTCATACGTATTTTCGTAGGAACAAGTTTATCACACGCACTAGCTACGTGTCCTAGCATTTGGCACTTGTATCGAGTAGCACATGTGTACTTATAACCTATATGAGGATTATGAAGTATTAGAAATGAATTGAATAAGTGACCAAATTAAAGTAAGCAAAATGATTAGATTAAGATTAGTAAACATTTTGCATTGTTAATTTAGTTAAACCGGGCCAAAAGATTAAGCGGTATTATTGTGTAGATTAGTCGAATTCTATATATATGTAAATAATAATAATAATATAGATAAAATAAAATGAAAATGAAACAAAAGAGAAATAGAAGAGAAGAGAAGAGAAAAGAGAAGAGAAATGAGAAATGAGATAAGAAATGAGATGGGAAAAAGATAAAAAGACAAAAACATAAATCTGCCTTTATCTTCATCTTTCCCATTTCTGCCTCCTCACTTCAGCCCCGACTTCTCCTTCATTTTCCTCCATTTCAGACTTCAAATCTTCCTTGTTTTACCTAGTTTTTGCACCAAATTGATCCCTTGCAAGTTCGTCCTTGATAATGTAATGATGGATAATTTGTGACATTTTGGTACATATAAATGTTATACTTGTGGTATATTTGAAGTATATGTTTGACATATGTGATATATATACATGGTATATGTATAGTATATGCAAGGTATATGTGTGGCATATGAGGTATATATGTGGTATATGTATATTATATGTGATAAGATATAATGGTTGATGAATGCTTAAATACAAGTGCATATGCATATGGACTAAAAAGGCGTTGTGACTAGTTAATCGATATTGTAAAGCAAAAGAAGAGGCCTATGGCCCAACAAATGTGCAAATGAAACAAATGATCAAGCTAGCTAGCAAATGCAAATGCAAATGTTCACATGGAAACCCGGGGCAATGTCTGTTTAACTTAGTCACAACAAAATGAAATAAGCAAAGCATTTGCATACATAAAGAGTAATGATTATATGTTTCAACTTTATTGATACTTATATGATACTGATGAATGGAATAGAATACCTGATATATATTGGATTTGTGATTTATTACTATGAGTTGTTTGGTATTTTAGAGCTCATTGGATGATTATTCTCACTGAGCCGCAACTCATCAATTTGCGTCATTTTTCAGGTAAAGAAAAGTGATAGCTCATTTTGAGTAGTGTATAGAAGACATGGAGCACAGGTCATTGGCCGAGCCTCATCACTCTCTCTCCTTGCATTCCACACAAGCATAAAAATATGTCATCTATATTTTGGACTTATATGCTTGAATATGTATAGTCATTTTGGAATGAGTCTAAATATGTATAAATGAAATCAACTCGGAAATACTTATGTGTAAAGTTTATATTTTGATATATGTGATATATCGTATTGTGGTTTTAATGTTGACTTGAAAAATCATTTAGTAATTTTACAGGATATAAGACTTGTGAAGTCGTTAGTTGATTTTACAGGATATGATATGAAAATTTTTTTTTACTACTATTGTTAACAGGGTATTTTGCCTTTTCAGTATGCAGTATGTGACTATTTGATACAGGGATAGGTTATACTTAAATGCATAAGAGGTGTGATGTTACAGTTAATGCACAAGGCTACAACAGGATTAAAGATTCGAAGTAATTGTTGTTCTTTTTTTTTTCTTTAGGATTCATAAATGACTTGCATTTATACTTCCTCTGCGAATTATAACTGTTTGGGTGCATTTAATATGAAAATAGTAGTTGAACCAACTCTTATTTTCACACCTAACATGTTTCTCTGTCCTCATTCATAGGTGTGAATATATGTGTCACGGTCGTGAATGTTCTTCTAAGTCGTGGTCTAAGGGGTGGCTCTAGCCGTGAAGCTCTTTAGAAGAATTTGAAGTGTTTGATCACTGGCGTGACTTTATACTTTCACGGGCATGAATATTCTTCCAAGCCATGGTCTAAGTGGTGACACTGGTAGTGAAACACTCTGAAAGAATTTGACATATTATTTCACGGGCATGACTAATTTGATCATTCACGGTTGGTATGATCTTTCATGGTCGTGAACTTTGAATGGTGGAAACTTGGCGCTAAGCTATATTCTTGGGTGTGAATTTGCTATTTCTTTTGATTTTGGTCTTCAAAAGTTGTCTTTCATTCTTGCATTATATTCTATTTAAGATATATCATGTTCAACATACTTAGAACACAAGCCTTGTTAAATACATTATTGCTATTTTATTTGTTAGCATCAAAATGACAAAAATACCCTTTAAGGTTCAACAATGTGGATTTCACTCGCATCTCAGCTAAAATTTTCCTGCTTAGTGCATCTTCAATCACATTAGCTTTGCCTGGCTGGTAGTTGATCACACAGTCATAATCTTTAATCAACTCCAACTATCTTCGTTGTCTCAGATTCAACTCCTTCTGTGAGGGAAGGTACTTAAGACATTTGTGATCTGTATAGATATAACATCTTTCCCCATACAAATGATGTCTCTAGATCTTGAGAGCAAAAACTATCGGCTGCAAGCTCTAAATCATGCATCAGATAGTTAAGCTCATGAGGCTTAAGCTGTCTGGAGGTATATGCAACTTCTTTTCCCTCTTGCATAAGAACACAACCTAGACCATTATGACTAGCATCACTATACATAATAAAGTCTTTTCCTATAGTAGGTTGAGACAAATGTTGACTTCAGTCGATCAAAGCTTGCTTGACATCTATCTGTCCACTCAAAACGAATCTCTTTTCGTAGCAGTCGTGTCAATGGAGTCGTAAAGGATAAAAATCCCTTCGCGAACCTCTTATAATATCCAGCTAATCTAAGGAAACTTCTCACTTCTATCACATTTCGAGGTGGTTTCCAATTAAGAATGGCCTTGATTTTACTAGGGTTAACCTGAATACCTACTGCTGAAACTACATGACCTAGAAAACTGACTGCTTCAAGCCAAAACTCACACTTTGATAACTTTGCATACAACTACTTCTCCCTCAGGGTTTGCAACACTATTCTGAGATGTTGATCATGTTCTACTTGGTCTTTAGAGTACACAAGAATGTCATCAATAAACACCACTACAAATTGATCAAGATATGGCCTGAACACTCGATTCATTAGGTCTATAAAAGCTGCTGGTGCATTCGTCAATCCAAAGGGCATAACCAGGAACTCATAATGACCATAACGAGTCCTGAATGCCATCTTAGGTACATCTAACTCTATGATCTTCGGTTGATGATACCCCAATTGAAGATCTATCTTTGAAAATATGGTTGCACCCTTCAACTGATCAAATAAATCATCAATCCTAGGCAGCGGGTATTTATTCTTAATAGTAAACCTATTAAGTTGCCTGTAGTCGATGCAAAGATGAAGGAGCCATCTTTTCTCTTCACAAATAACACTGGAGCACCCCACGGTGATACACTAGATTGTATAAATCCCTTATCTAACAAATCTTGCAACTGTATCTTTAACTCTTTCAACTCTGCTGGTGCCATCCTATATGGTTTAATGGAAATAGGAGTAGTGCCAGGTACCAAATCAATAGCAAACTCGATTTCTCTATATGGTGGTAACCCTAGCAACTCCTCTAGAAACACAAAAGGAAACTCACTAATAGTAGGAATATCCACCAACTTTGGACTTGCTTTTTCTATATTCACCACATATGCTAAGTATGCTTCGCACCCCTTACTAATGAGTTTTCGAGCTTTCAACACTGATATCACATTGTCTGGATATCCTCTATTCTCACCCATCACCACTATCACATCTTGCTCTGGAATTCTGATGATCATCTGCTTCCTTCCACAATCCACTACCACTCCATAACGAGCCAACCAATCCATTTCGAAGATCACATTAAACTTATAGAATGGTAACTCTATCAAGTCTGCTGGGAATTGCCTACCTTGAATTTCAATAGGGCAACCCCTAAACACCTTCCTAACCCTCACACTGTGTCCTAATGGGTTAGTCACAAGAATCTCAAACTCTAGAGCCTGTGGTTCTAAACCCTCTTGACCCAGTGGTGGTGTGCATATGTATGAATGCGTTGACCCCAGATCTATCAATGCATGTATGTAAGAGCTAAAGAGAAGAAATTTACCAATTATGACATTAGGTGCATCCTGCTTCTCTCCACCTTGCATAGCATACACCCTGACTGGGGCAGCTCCACTACTTTCTAGCCTCTCAACTGTCTATGATCTAAACTGATTGGACCTTGATTGGCCTCCTCTGCCTTGCCTCGACCTCGGCCTCTGCCTTGCCTCGACCTCGGCCTCTGCCTTGCCTAGAAGCTTGCATCTGTATCAGCTCTGTGCTTTCCAAACCTCTTCCATACAGTAATAAAAAATAATATATTTTCATATGTTCTTTGGAGCCACACCTCAAGCATGCTCCTGTCATCCACCAACACTCTCCCGGATGAGAGTGACCACAATGCTTACATTCTAGTAGAGGTAGAGATCTAAGTAGTGTTTGTGTCGGTGCACTGCCTATTGAAGAGACAGATCTTGTGGGATGTCCTCATTTGAAAGAAGAAGGCCTGCTGGAATCCCCAGCCTGAAATCAGCCACAGAGCCTCAAAGAAGAGCAAACTTCAAAAACAAGAAGACAATGACAATTCTCTCAAGCTCATTATCCATTGAAGAATGTGGAAGAATACAACACTGCCTAAGAGTGTACAACATGTGGAAAACATTGGAAAACTATCATGAAGGAACTAAGCAAGTTAAATTCAAGAAGATTCAACTTCTTACTTCAGAATATGAGCTCTTCAAGATGAAACCTAATGAGTCAATCACTGACATGACCAACCATCTTCTAGCTATCATAAATGGAATCAAGAAACTTGGGAAGCATATGAGGTTGGAAGATGTAAACAACAAAATCCTGAGAAGTCTTCCTCTCAAAGATTACAGTTCAAGAGTTGTCGGTATAGAAGAAGCAAATGAAGACATGAGCATCATGAATACTGATGTGCTTATTAGAAAACTTCTCACACATGAAATGGCAGTGAAGAGAGATAGAGAGACTGAAGCAGAGCTATAAAAAAGAAAGCCTCTAGCACTAAAATCCTCTACTTCAAAATCTCAAGAAGAAGATGAAGATGATGAAGAAATGAGTGATTATGAGAATGAGGACATTGCTATGCTCTCAAGAAGGCTTAAAAGAATCATTGAGAAGAAAATGAGCAACTCTAGAAAATTCAGGCAACGAAACCTCAAACCAATTTCTAATGATGCAAAAAAAAGTAAAGAAGAGGTAAAGTGCTATGAATGTGGAAAGAAAGGGCATATTAAACCAGAATGTCCAAGGCTCAAGAAGCATAAGAACAAATACCAAAGAGACAATGGGGAGAAAGGTCACAAAGCCACATGGGATGACGAAAGCTCTTCAAGCGAAAAAGATGATGATGAAAATGAAGAGGTCAACCTATGCTTCATGTCTATTGAAGATCACGTCTCGGATAAGGTAAGATCACTACACTCATACTCTTTCAATAATGATAGTAGTGATAATGATAATAATAGTGATAGTGATGATGAACAAAGCCTAATAGAAGAATTGAATTTAGAATTAGAAAAATATAGGAGTAAATTTAGTACTTAGAAGAATAACATTTCTAATTTAAAAATCAAAATGGATGCTTTATAAAAGGAGAACCTTAAGCTTAAATCATCTAATGAATCTCTTCAAAAGTCATTAGATGAATCATCAAGACCAACAACTACTTCCTTTCTTAAAGAAAGTAATACTTTGAAAAATGAAGTTGAGGAACTAAGAAATTCCATTTCGAAATTCCACAAAGGAAAAGAGAGTTTAGATACTCTCATTGTGTCTCAAAGACTAACTTTAATTAGACATGGTCTAGGATTTAAGGACACATCATCATCTTCTCACAAAACTATTTTTGTTAAGTCTAGTGAACCTCACATCTCCACATTTGCTGGAATAGCACTAAGGAATAAGTACACCAAACCTTTTATACATAAAAAGAATAATTATGCCTTTATGTATAAGAAGCATGCATCTAGAAAAACACCAATTAATCATGATTATGCATGTCATTGTTCTCAAAATCAGTCTAATAGAATTATGACATTCAAATACATTGTAAGACCAAAAAACAATTTTAGACCTAAACAGTGTAATTATTGTATGAAAATTGGTCACATAAATAAACATTGCTGGATAAGGAAGGCTCATTGGGAACCTTTATGTGCTAACCCGCAAGGACCTAAGCTCATTTGGGTACCTAAAAATCACACTTGAATTGTGATTCTAAAGGTATGCCTCAAGGCCACAATAAACAAAAATGCTTGGCTAGTTGATAGTGGATGCTCAAGGCATATGACAGGAGAGAAAGAACTCTTCAATAAAATCAAAAGTATTGATGGAGGTAAATTTACCTTTGGAAACAATGCTAAGGGTAAGGTAATTGGTATTGGTTCTATTGGTATTAATGGTACTACTTTTATTAAAGATGTATTACTTGTTGATGGCTTGAAACATAACTTGTTGATGGCTTGAAACATAACTTGTTGATGGCTTGAAACATAACTTGTTGAGTGTTAGTCAATTATGTGATAAAGGAAACAAAGTAACCTTTACTTCCAACGAATGTCTTGTAACCTCTATTGATGGTCAAGAGATATTTAAAGGAAACAGAGATGTCAACACGTACATAATAGGCTTACACGAAATATCTAACCATTGCTCTAAGTGTCTTGTGACTACTAGTGATGAATCATGGTTGTGGCATAGAAGGTTTGGTCATGCAAACATGGACTTAATTCAAAGCCTCAGCACAAGAGAACTAGTAATGGGACTGCCAAAAGTCAAATTTGAAAAAGACAAGACATGTGAACCTTGCCAAAGAGGGAAGCAACACAAGTCATCCTTCAAAGCCAAAAACATAGTAAGTACCTCAAAACCTCTTCAACTCCTACATTTAGACTTATTTGGACCTACTAGAATTGCTAGCTTAGGAGGTAAACATTATGCCTTTGTCATCGTAGATGATTACTCTAGATTTACTTGGGTGATTTTCTTAGCTCAAAAGAGTGATGCTTTTGAAAATTTCAAAAACTTTGCTAAAAGAGTTCAAAATGAAAAAGGGTACTGTATTTCAAAGATAAGAAGTGATCATGGCAAAAAATTTGAAAATGAAAACTTTGAAAGCTTTTGTCTTGAACATGGAATTTCACATAATTTCTCATCTCCTAGAACACCTCAACAAAATGGGGTAGTTGAAAGGAAAAATCGAACTTTAATTGAAATAGCTAGAACAATGCTCAATGAGTATTATTTACCAACTTACTTTTGGGCAGAAGCTAGAAATACTGCTTATTATATTTCAAATCGAGTTTTCAAAAGACCTCTTCTAGACAAAACCTCATTTTAGTTATGGAATGGAAGAAAGCCCTTGATATCATATTTTAGAGTATTTGGATACAAGTGCTTCATATTGAATACCAAGGACAACCTTGGAAAATTTGCCTCTAAATCTGATGAAGGTATCTTTTTAGGATATTCTACAACTAGCAAAGCATATAGAGTATTTAATAAAAGTTCAATAACTGTTGAAGAATCTATGCATGTTTTTTTAATGAATCTAGCAGACTTGATCTTATGAAAGGTAGCGTTCTTGATGATGTTGTAGGAACTATGGAAAGAGTTGATCTTGAAAATGGAAAAGAATAAAATGATCAAGAAGATTCACATCAATATGACTCTCTACCTCAAGCTTAAGAGGAAAACAGGCAAGAGCTTCCAAAGGAATGAAGAGATCACCCCAAAGAGCAAATCATTGGTGATCCTTCAAGGGGAGTACGTACTATATATCATTTCAAACATTTAGCCTCTGACTTTGCTTTTATTTCTCAAATTGAGCCTAAAAATGTTGATGAGGCTCTTAATGATGAAATTCGGGTGATTGCAATGCAAGAGGAACTCAACCAATTTGAGAGAAGTAAGGTATGGACCATAGTATCTAGACCCAAGGATCATCAAATTATAGGTAGCAAATGGGTATTTAAAAATAAATTAGATGAACAAGGTTCAATAACTAGGAATAAGGCTAGATTAGTTGCAAAAGGATATAATCAGGAAGAAGGAATAGATTATGATGAGACTTATGCTCCTGTAGCTAGATTAGAAGCCATAAGAATACTTTTAGCATATGCATGCCACATGAATTTCAAACTCTTTCAAATGGATGTGAAAAGTGCCTTTTTAAATGGTTATATAGAAGAAGAAGTTTATGTAGAACAACCACTAGGTTTTGAAAGCTATAATTTGCCTAATCACGTTTTTAAACTTTCAAAAGCTTTATATGGTTTGAAACAAGCCCCAAGAGCTTGGTATGAAAGACTAAGTTCATTTCTCTTAGAAAATAACTTTACAAAGGGGAATGTTGAGACTACATTATTCATTAAAAAACATAATCATGATATTCTAATTGTTCAAATTTATGTTGATGATATCATATTTGGGTCTACTAATGAATTGCTTTGTCAAGAGTTTGCTAAGTGTATGACTAGGGAATTCGAAATGACGTTGATGGGTGAGCTTAAATATTTACTTGGTCTACAAATAAAACAAGTCAATGAGGGCATATTCATCAACCAATCCAAATATGCCAAAGACTTACTAAAGAAATTTGGAATGGAAGGATGCAAGAATGCCAAGACTCCAATGAGCACATCAATAAAATTGGACAAGGATGAAAAGGGTAAGAGCATTAATGAAAAGCTCTATAGAGGTATGATAATATCACTTTTATATCTTATTGCTTCTAGACCCGACATAATCTATAGTGTATGCTTATGTGCACGTTTTCAATCATGCCCAAAAGAATCTCTTTTAAATGCAGTGAAAAGAATTCTCAGATATTTACATGGCTCATTGCATCTAGGTTTGTGGTATCCTAGAAATTCATCCTTTTATATTGTAGGATATTCATATGCTGATTATGCTGGTAGTCTTTTAGATAGAAAAAGTACTTCAGGTACTTGTCACTTTATTGGAGAGTGCTTAGTTTCTTGGTTTACCAAGAAACAAGTTTTAGTTGCTCTTTCTACTGTTTAAGCAGAATATGTAGCAGTAGGATGTTGTTGTACACAAATCCTTTGGATGAAATAACAACTTAAGGATTATGGTCATAGTGTGAACCATATACCTATTAGATGTGACAATACAAGTGCTATAAATCTATCAAAGAATCCCATTCAACATTCTAGAAGTAAGCATATTGACATTAGACACCATTTTATTAGAGATCATGTTCAATATGGAGATGTTGTATTGGAATTTATAAGCATAGAAAATCAATTGGCAGATATATTCACTAAGTCTCTAAATGAGGAAAGATTTAACTTCATAAGAAGAGAGCTTGGTATGATTGATGGATTAACTTTGTGATTGCCAAATTGTCAAACCTTAAGTGATAATCTTGTTTTTGTATCATCTTACTAGATTATAAGGTAGTTAATTTGATGGAAATTTATGTTATAAGGGATAGAATCTTCATAGAAATGCTTTAGTCTTGTTTTTAGACTTAATTTTATTTAATGAGAATTTTAGGCAATTCACGCCCGTGACATATGTTCACGACCATAAACTAAGTCACCAAAAGAACCAGTAGCTTTCACGACATGGTTCATGACTTAAAGTAGTGAAGACTATGTTCACGACTTCATTCACCCCTGTGAAATGCTTCGTTCACGCCCGTGATACATTTTCACGATCGTGAACATTTCCACACAAAAATTTAAAGAAGTGTTCACGCTTTGTGTCATGCTTTGTTTCACGGTCATAAGTAGTGAAATTCAACACTTCACGCCCGTGACTCATTTTTTCACCACCGTGATGGTTCATAATTCACACCCGTGACCTTCAAATGTCACGACCATGTTCAATTTCACCACTTTCTTCATGGGTAGATCACCCCTTCAGCAAACTGTGAACATGACACTTCACGCCCGTGAAGATGTCGGCTATATAACATTTCTGCTAGTTATTTTTCACATTTCAACTCTACAATTCTCTTAGCTGCTCTCATTTACATACATTGAACGTCATATTAAAGATTTTGGCCCCCTAGCCACAAATTTCATCTATAAATACCTTCCAAAACCTCTTCCATCATCACAAATCATCTTTCCTTAGGGTTTCCTCACAAATTCTGTCAAACTTTTTCCACTCTTCAAAATTTTATTTCTTCATTCCAGATGGAAACCGATTCATTAAAGGGTACTAGGAAGAAATCTCATGCTCCCAAAAGGTACACGGATTACCTAATGAACATCATTCCAGCGCATTTCCATCCTAGGTACTATGTGCTCAAGAAAATGCCACTTATTTCCTTAAGATCATTTGAGTGGCAAACAGTTCATACTTTCGGGCTTGAGATAGTGATGATAGAGCAACTCCAGGGTTGTCATTTGAAGGAATTTGTTGACATTCATCAACCCACTTTGAGGGAGCCCACCAGTGGCTTACCGATTAGTTCTTCCTCCGGAACTAGACATAATTCGTAACGTGTTCCACGTTTCAAGTTAAAGAAGATACCATTCAGACCCGACCCACATTATACCGATTGAAGAAATAGAGGTACAGATAGATATGGCTGATGAGGAAGAACCAGTGGCTATAATAGCATGTGAACAGAAAATTCTCCGGAACAAGAGAGTCCCTCTAGTTAAAGTTTGGTGGCGGAATCATACAATTGAAGAAGCCACGTGGGAAAGTGAAGAAGTGATGAAGAAGCTGTATTCCCAGTTATTTAACCCCGAATGAACAGGTAAATTTCGAGGATGAAATTATTTTAAGGGGGAGAGAATGTAATATCCGCTAATTTAGGCCCCGAGTCGCACATGTCACGAAGTTGATGCGTTTGACCGATCGGAGTCTATATTCAGATTTTTACAAAACAATTGATCAAGTAATGCTAAATTAAATGATAAATGCCTAATTAAGTGATTATAAAGTTTAAAGAAGTTGATTTACAGTAAAGGACTAAATTGCAAAATTTGATAAGTTTTGGGGTCAAATTGTAATTTACCAAAAATTGAAGGATTAATAAGATTAATTGCTAATCAACATATTAATTTTGGGGACATTTTAATAGGTTTGGCCGGTCACTCAATGAGAAAGAATGAGATTAATGGGTTCATTAAGCCTAATATCAAGAAATGGTCAAAATGGTGGGTCCCATATGAAAACTTATGGGTACCCTATTTAATGCCTTCTTTTCTTCTTCTTATTCTCTTCATTTTTTGCCTTCTTCTCTCTCTTTTATACCAGTCACGCTAGCCCCATCTCCTCTATAGACTAGAGAGAGAAAGGAAGAGAAGAGTGGTGAAAGAGGAAGAACAAGTGATCTTCATGGTCCATAACTCCTAAGGAAGCTGGAAAGAGCAAGAAAGAGGAAGAAAAATCAAGTTTGGTAGAGAGAGAAAATCTCCAAGGTTGTAATCAAGTGAAGAAAAGTGTAAGGTAAGAAGCATCTCTTCTTCTTATTCATCTTTTCTTAAAGGAAGTTCGAATTTTGAGCTCATCCAAGATTTATGTGGAAAGAGAGAGAAATTAGGGTTTTGAGAGAGAAAAAGAGAGTTTAGGGTCTTAAGAAAATCAGATGATGATAATGATCAATGATGTTGTAGGAGTTCCAAGTCACAAGGAACAAATACTAAGGAGCAAAGGAAAAGAGAAAGCTACCTAGAAGAGTGAAGGAGAAAGATTAAGGTTTGTGCATAAATTAAGGCAATAGCCTATCTGTGTTTGAAATAATGCATGCTGAACATGATTTTTGATAAATGAATTGCAAGAATGATGATTATGGCATGAAACCTTAGGTTAGATATGTAAGAATGAGAAAATTTTGTATGATAAAGACATTTATATGTATTAGAAAGTAATAAGTTGAGTAAAGAAACTTAGAAATGCATGAAATAGAAATTTGGTATGATTTGGATGATATTAGAATGAATGAAAGGTGAATATGCAGATTTCCTGCTGAAAGTTATGGGCGTAACTATCTAGTCACGAACGTGAACTTGAGGGTTCACGGTTGTGATTGATTGTATCACAGTTGTGACTTCTGTATGGAAATGATACTATTCATTCCAGAAGCGTTCATGGATTGGAATCACGGACGTGAACTTATTCACAGGTGTGAATAAGTAATCACGACCGTGAATGCTTTTGGGGCGATTCATTCCAGTAGCGTTCACGGCTTGGGATTACGGGCGTGAACTAATTCATGGGCGTGAATTAGAAATCACGGCCGTGAATGCTCTGTATTAGTAATTATGAATGTGGATTATCAAATGAAGAATTCAGGTAAGTAAATAAAAGTCACTGTCTATCCAGTGAAATAAGAATGATTATATATATACATTGATGTGAGAATGTGTTATGTTGTGATATAGAAAAATGAATGTTGATACGAATGAGATATGTGAATTGACACGGATGATATATGAAATATGATACAGATGAAATACGTGAACTAATACAGGTAATAAAAATGAATATTGATATGGTTGTGATTGGAAGTAAATAGAGATATATGAATTATATGATGTTGAATAAGCCTTAGAACAACTACCTAGAACTATACACAAAGAAAGGTTATTTGTGTGAGCCTGTAAAACACAAGGTAAAGGTTGTTTGTATGAGCCTGTAAAGCACAAGGTAAAGGATGTTTGTGTGAGCCTGTAAAACACAAGGAATTGGTTATTGTGTGAGCCATCAAAACACAAGGGATTTCTGGGTTAGGTGTGAGCCATTGTTAGAAACACCATAGTTGGGTGTAAGCTTGTAAAATTCCATTGTAACACTTAGTGTGTTAGTGAAACTCCCAATCGAGATTGGGGAGAGGAGTAGGGTTTGTTAATACCCGAACCTCTATAAAAATCCTGGTGTCATATTCTTCTATCCTTACTAAACTTAATTTTTATTTCCGCATTTTAAAGTTAAATTTTTAAACTCTAATTCAACCCCCTTCTTGGTTCAATATCTGGGCAACACTTGCCTACCCAGCAGCAGCCCGCAGCAGGCCCAACACACTACTTCCTTCCTCCCATTGGCCAGTGGGTGAATTTGGCCTTAATTTAGCCAATTATGGCCAATTACTATTCATTCATTTCCCTTTTCTCCATTTTTGACTTTTTATCTTTTCTTTGAATTTGATTCAAATAGAAAAGACATCAAATGACAGAAAATAGACATGAAAATATTTTTGTGAAAAAAATATTTTTAAGACAACAAAATTCTCTCTAGAACACTTTCAAAGCTAGCACTTTGAATTTGTTCAAACCATTTCTTTTGATAGTTTTTTCTTCATTCTTCACATGGATTATCATTAGAGACATCCTAGTGTGGATTGTTGTGATTTGCTACAACCCAACAAAGTGAGGATTTGAATAACAACTAAGAAATTACAATATAATTTCTAACCTCTATGTTTATATAAATTAGTTTTAATGGTACAAGTATGATCTTTTGTTTCGGGTTTTGAAAATTTTATTTTTTCGCTGCGTTTATGAATCTAATTAATTCTTCAAAACCGAACAATAGGTGTAAGATTTTTACATAACCATATTCAAAGACTTGAGTTGCATGAATATGTGTTATTTGCCTTAAATCATATCCGCTACTTTAGGCACCAAGTCACGCGGGTTGTTAAATCGACTCGTTAGTTCGACATGAGTCTAAATTTGGATTTTGACTGAAAAATAATTAAAATAATATTAAATAGTTATGGAAAATATTTAATAAAGTATTTAAAATATTTACAGATGTTAGATTATGGTAAGGGATTAAAATACAAATTTGAAAACTTTAGGGGTCAATTTGTAATTTACCAAAAATTTGGAGGATTAATTGGAATAACCATCAATTAAATGCCTGATTGGGACATTAAACATATGGAATGGGCCGGCCACACCAAATGGAAAATTAGAAGAAGCCAATTAACATGCATGAATACATGAATTAAACATTAAATTCATATGGGCTTAGGTGTCCCATTATTAGTTAAATTTGTCCTCTTTCTCTTAATTATCTCTCCTTCTTCCTTATCACTTAACATCTAGTACTGTAATCTCCTCAAACTAGCCCACATTCTTCCCCTCCCAAATCTTCCATAGCTAAAGCTTGAGTCTAAGAAGAGAAAGTGAGAAAGAAAGGGAGAAAGGCATGGAATAGTAGATTTCATGCATAGTTGATCAAAAGGAAGCTAGAGAAAGTAAAAAGAAAGAAAAACATAAACTAGGAAAAGAAAAAAGAAAACCTTAAGGTTTGGCTATGGAAGCAAGGAAGTGAAGGTAAGGTGATTTTTCTTCTTTCCATGTTCTCTTTAAAGAAAGGTAGAGATTAGAGCATGGTTTAAAGAGAGAGAGAGGGGGGGGGGGTTAGGGTTATGGAGTTTTAAGGAAGTAAAGTTTTAATGATCTCTTTTATGTATTTTAGGAACTCAAATTGATAAGGAGCTAGCTCAAAGGAGCAAAAGAAAAGAGAAAGAAAAGTTAAATAAGAGGTTTGTGCATAACTTAAGGCAATAGCCTATTTTTTTTTTCTTTAAGTTGCATGATTTGAGCATTTGGCATGTTTACGATTGTAAACTAATAATATTTTGTGATAAAATCATGGGGATGCATGTTTGCTAGACTTAGGATTAATTTTGGTAAAAATTGAATGTGATTAATATGTATGTTCTTTGCTGAAAATTTAGAAGCAGTGAGTAGAGTCTGGAAGTTAAGACATAGGTATATAACTTTTATTTAGACCATAAAATCTGAATATGTTTGCATATTTCTAGAAAAATATATAAAGTTCGGACATAAAATCTGTCTAGAAAATTCTAGGCAAACTTGTTAATGATCAGTAAGTATTCTTTTAGTCATATCTTTTGATACAAAACTCCAAATTAAGTGATTAAACTTGCACTTTAAATTTAATATCCAGATATAAAATTGTTAATAAGACATTGTAATTAAATTTAGATCATAATAGGACCAAAATGAAGGTCCAAAATAGAGCACAAAATCTACCAGTGACACTATTATTGAAGCCGGTAATGACACTATTATTGAAACCGGTAATGACACTATTATTGAAGCCGGTAATATCACTATTATTGAAGCCGATAATGACACTATTATTGAAGCCGGTAATGACACTTGTATGCACACATCATATTGCCTGGGTGACACTTCTAAGTGCTTAGATGATAACTCCGTTATCCTAGTCAGTGGTTTATAGGTGTTGTGGGTATAAAGAAGTTATGAAAAATAAATGGAATCATAACTTGTGATATGATTAATTATGATGGATTATATAATGATGTTTTAATTAAGTAAAACATGTATGAGATAAAAGAATATAATTTGATGTTTATGTATGTTAGAATATTATGAGATGTATATTTGCATGAAAGATGATTGGGCATAAATTGATATATGACAATGCATGTTGCATGAAATAGTTTATTGCCTTATTTATATGCACTGCCAAGAGCTTAGCGTGAGAGCTTCTCTCACGCAGATATCCTGAAGAACAAATAAAAGATAGTAGATAAAGCTAGCGGTGACTTGATCCAGTAAAGCAGCCTGTTTCACACACTGTGGGTCACACAACTTTTGTATATTTGGGCTTGAACTTTATTTTATAATGGTTGTATAATAACAACACGTTTTGTAAATAATACTTTACTATATAAGATGTATTTTTTTCCATATTATAATTTATTTTACACCATAAAGTAAATAAATAGTAAATAATAAATAATAAATAATAATAAAGAAAAAAATATATGAGTGTCTCATATTCATATATTTATATGAAATGATATTTTAACCGATGAAGTCAGCATATAACTCCCTTATCCGGGCATGTGTTGCTGGGGTGAGGGGATGTTACACTAGTGGTCAATAGGGTGTTAAATGACATATTTTTGGGTTGATATGCATAATGGGTATTTTTATGCTGTGGTATATTTGAGATGATAATTTATTGAACTTTGATGTAAATAAATGTTATTGGAATGATATATGGCTTGTATGCATGCTTTAGTGTTGCTAGGGTAATTGATATTGGTCAACTATAGAGATTATTGCATGTGAAAATGGTATGAAATGTCTTTCTATGTTTTCTTGAAACATTTCCAGATTCACAATTATGAACTGGTGGTTCATGATAGTGAATGTCGTGAATTGCAGTTTTGTTGTTGAAGCAGACCCTTTTTAGGGTAGCTTCACGGTTGGAATCACAGTTTGGTTCATGCATGTGAAAGGGTGATCATGTTTATGAAACCATTGGTGATTCAGAAGTTGAATCATGGTGTAATTCATAGGTAACTGCTCATGAAGGTTCTTCACGGGCATGAAAATGAGTTCATGGGTGTGAAGCTTTGAAATTGCATTTTCTTGTATTTTTATATGTGAATCAAGGTTGATTTATTTTGAGTTGGTATACTCTATTGTATGATTATAACATAGTATGAGAATGCATGTTATGGTTATGATTTATGAGAATAATGGAATGTGGATTAATTTGTGATATGGAATGGTAAATGTGTGATAAACGATTAAGCCCAATACTCTTACCAGGACTAGAGCTAGGATTTATGGTATGCCATTGAGGTGAGATCGGTATTGGGTGACCTAGGTTGCTCACATTCGAGATTCTTTGAAGGTCCAGGGTTGAGCTAGGTGTGCTTTCCTTGGTAATTGATATATGCCCATTCTTTTTCCTTAGACAGGTGTTCTAGGAAGCTCAAGTAGATGTCTTAAGGGCTCGGGTGAGAGTTGTAGATTTTTCATATCCAATTTAGTCTAGTTATGAGTAAAGTGGGCAATTGATTGATTTAAATAATTTTTCAAGTGTCATATACACTTGTATAATTAATATGAGATATTTTGATATGCCATGTTTTGTATGTGATATTATATATGAGATTATTATGGTATGTCATGTAGAATTTGAGATAATACATGTGTAGACTTGTGGTAAGTTGTATGGTAAGTGGGTTGTTGCCCAGATATTGAACCAAGAAGGGGGGTTGAATTGGATATTAAAAATTTAACCTTTAAGTGTGAAAAGAAAAGTTAAGTTTAGTAGGGATAGAAAAATGAGACACAAGAATTTTTATAGAGGTTCGGGTGTTAACAAACCCTACTCCTCTCCCCAATCTCAATTGAGAATTTCACTAACACTCTAAGTGTTACAATGGAGTTTTACAAGCTCACTCCCAAATATGGTGTTTCTAACAATAGATCACACCTAACTCAGAAATCCCTTGTGTTTTAATGGCTCACACAAATAACCAATTCCTTGTGTTTTAAAGGCTCACACAAATAACCATTACAACTGTTATACTCTTAACCCCAAAATACCCAAACTCACTTGAGTGGATGATTACAGAGAGAAACACTTACAATCTTTAATGCTAAGAAAATAATGAGCAAAAATATTTTTACAGAGAATAAATGTTTGTTTTGAAAGTATTAAATGCAAAAATGGCGTACAACAAGATTTTGATTTGAAGTATTAACTATTCTCTTGTTCTGGATTCATAAATGACTTGCATTTATACTTCCATGGTGAATTATAGCCGTTTGATTGCATTTAATGCAAAAATAGCCGTTGCACCAACCCTTATAATTGCGCTTGACATGTTTCTCTTTCATCTTTCACGGTCATGACTCAGTGTGTCACAGTTGTGACTGTTCTTCCAAGTCGTGACTTGAGTGGTGACCTTGGCCGTGAAGCATTCTGGAAGGTTTTGAAGTGTTTGTTCATGGGCGTGACATACTTCCAAGCCGTGATCTAAGTGGTGAATTTGGCCGTGAAGGTCTATGGAAGAATTTTCCATGTCTTTTCACGAGCGTGATTGATATAATCATTCACGGTTGCTATCATTCTTCATGGCCGTGAACTTTAAATGTTGGTTTGTTGGCGCTAAGCTTCATCACGAGCGTGACACATAAGGTCACGGGCGTGAACATGCTATTTCTTCAATTTTATTTTTTTAAGATTAATCTTCCATTCTCTATTCTTGCTATCATATTCCATACCCTGTTCAATAGACTTAGAAAACAAGTATGTTAAATACATTATTGCTATTTCATTTGTTATCATCAAAATGACCGAAATACCCCTCAAAATATTGCTATTTCATTTGTTATCATCAAAAGAATTGTAAAGAATGATGAAGTGTGGCATCAAAATATGCTTCCTAGTTTTAAGTAATGCAAGTTATATGCAAAGTATATCCAATGTGTTGAACCTTGAGGGGTATTTCTGTCATTTTGATGATAACAAATAAAATAGCAATATTGTATTTAACATACTTGTTTTTCTAAGTCTATTGAACAGGGTATGGATTAAAATAGCAAGAATAGAGAATGGAAGATTAAACTTCAAAGCTAAAATTGAAGAAGTAGCATGTTCGTGCCCGTGACCCTATGTGTCACGCCCGTGATTATGCCTAGCGCCAACAAACAACCATTTAAAGCTCACGACCATGAAGGAAGACATAAACTGTGAAAAGTATATTTAAGTCACGCCCGTGAATTAAATGTCACGCCCGTGAATCTTCATGACAATTTCATCCAGAGAGCTTCACGACCAAAGTCACCACTTGGATCACGGCTGGGAAGTTTGTCACTCCCGTGATCCAATATTTCAAAACTTTCCAGAGAGCTTCATGACCAAGGTCACCACTTCAGTCACAGCTTGGGAAGAACAGTCATGATCGTGACACACATAGTCACGCCTGTGAAACATGAAAGAGAAACATGTCAGGCGCGATTATTAGGGTTGGTGCAACGGCTATTTCCATATTAAATGCAATCAAACTGCTAGAATTCACCATGGAAGTATAAATGCAAGTCATTTATGCATCAAGAACAAGAGAATAGCTAATATTTCGAATCAAAATCTTGTTGTAAGCCATTTGAGCATTTAATACTTTCAAAACAACTATTTATTCTCTGTGAAAATCATTTTTCTCATTTTTTTAAGCATTAAAGATTTGTAAGTGCTTCTCTCTGTAATCATCTACTCAAGTGAGTTATTGGGTATCTTGGGATGAAGAGTAGAACACTTGTAAGGGTTAGTTGTGTGAGCCTTTAAAACAAAAGGTAAAGGTTATTTGTGTGAGCCTTCAAAACACAAGGAATTGGTTATTTGTGTGAGCCATTAAAACACAAGGGTTATTGGGTTAGGTGTGATCCATTTTTAGAAACACCATAGTTGGGAGTGAGCTTGTAAAACTTCATTTTAACACTTAGTGTGTTAGTGAAACTCCTAATTGCGATTGGGGAGAGGAGTAGGGTTTGTTAACACCCGAACCTCTATAAAAATCCTTGTGTCAAATTTCTCTATCCCTCATAAAATTAATTTTTATTTCCGCACTTTAAAGTTTAATTTTTAAAACTCCAATTCAACCCCCCCTTCTTGGCTTAATATCTGGGCAACAATTGGTATCAGAGCCTTGTCTAGCATCGAAGCCTAAAAAGCGCTTGTAAAGATTAAGATATGACCAGTGAAGGATTCCAAAGTCTCAAACCTTACTTTGATGGAGCAAATTATGCCCATTGGAAGTTTCGGATGGAGACATACCTGGATAGTAAAGGAATTGAAATCTGGGATAGTGTACGAAAAGAATGGACACACCAATTAGAAGAGGAGTTGATGGTGAAGAAGAAATCCTATCAAGAGATAATTGGACAGAGCCTCAAAGAAGAGCAAATTTCAAAAACAAGAAGGCAATAACAATCCTATCAAGCTCATTATCTATTGAAGAATGTGGAAGAATACAACACTGCCCAACAACATACAACATGTGGAAGACATTGGAAAATTATCATGAAGGAACTAAGCAAGTCAAATCCAAGAAGATTCAACTTCTGACCTCAGAATATGAGCTCTTCAAGATAAAATCCAATGAGTCAATCACTGATATGACCAACTGCCTTCTAGCCATTATAAATGGAATGAGGAAACTTGGGAAGCATCTGGGTCTGAAAGATGTAAACAAAAAAATCCTGATGAGTCTTCCTCTTAAAGACTATGGCTCAAGAGTTGCTGGCATAGAAGAAGCAAATAAAGACATGAGCATTATGAATACTGATGTGCTGATTGGCAAGCTTCTCACACATGAAATGGCAGTGAAAAGAGATAGAGAGCTTGAAGCAGAGCCAGAAAAAAGAAAGCCTCTAGCACTAAAAGCCTCTACTTCATAATCTCAAGAAGAAGTTGAAGATGATGAGGAAATGAGTGATGATGCAAATGAGGACATTGTTATGCTCTCAAGAAGGCTGAAAAGAATCATTGAGAAGAAAATGAGCAACTCTAGAAAATTCAGGCAAAGAAACCTTAAACCTATTTCTAATGATGCACAAAGAAGTAAAGAAGAGGTAAAGTGCTATGAATGTGGAAATAAAGGGCATATTAAACCAGAATGTCGAAGGCTCAAGAAGCATAAGAGAAAATACCAAAAAGACAATGGGGAGAAAGATCACAAAGCCATATGGGATGACGAAACTTCTTCGAGCGAAAAAGATGACAATGAAAGCGAAGAGCTCAACCTATGCTTCATGGCTATTGAGGATCACGTCTCGGATAAGGTAAGATCACTACACTTATACTCCTTTAATAATGATAGTAGTGATAATAATAGTAGTAGTGATGATGATAATGATGAGGAAAGCCTTATAGAAGAATTGAATCTAGAATTAGAAAAATATAAGAGTAAGTTCTGTACTTATAAGAATAATATTTCTAATTTAAAAAACAAAATGGATGCTTTAGAAAAGGAGAACCTTAAGCTTAAATCATCTAATGAATCTCTTCAAAAGTCATTAGATGAATACTCATCAAAATCCTCAACAAGATCTTTGCTTAAAGAAAATAATACTTTGAAAAATGAGGTTGAGGAACTTAGAAATTCCATTTCAAAATTCCACAAAGGAAAATAGAGTTTAGATACTCTCATAGTGTCTTAAAGACCTCCCTTAATTAGACATGGTCTAAGATATAAGGGGACATCATCATTTTCCCACAAGACTACTTTTGTTAAGTCAAGTGAACCTCACATCTCCACACTTGTTAGAATAGCACCAAGTAATAAGCATGTTAAATCTTCTATGCATAAAAAGAATAATCATGCCTTTATATATAAAAAGCATGCATCTAGAAAAACATCAATTAATCATGACTGTGCATGTCACTATTTTCAAAATAAGTTTGATAGAAATATGGTATTCAAAAATCTTGTAAGACCAAAAAGCAAGTTTAGACCAAAACTGTGTAATTATTGCATGAAATTTGGTCACATAAATAAATATTGCTGGATAAGGAAGGTTCATTGGGAACCTTCATGTGCTAACCCCCAAGGACCCAAGCTCATTTGGGTACCTAAAAATCATACTTGAATTGTGATTCTATAGGTATGCCTCAAGTCCACAATAAACAAAAATGCTTGGCTAATAGATAGTGGATGCTCAAGGCATATGACAGGAGACAAAGAAGTCTTCAATGAAATCAAAATTATTGATGGAGGTAAATTTACCTTTGGAAACAATGCTAAGGGTAAGGTAATTGGCATTAGTTCTATTGGTATTAATGGTACTTCTTTTATTAAAGATGTCTTACTTGTTGATGGCTTGAAACATAACTTGTTAAGTGTAAGTCAATTATATGATAAAGGAAACAAAGTAACCTTTACTTCCAGCGAATGTCTTGTAACCTCTATTGATGGTCAATAGATATTTAAAGGAAATAGAGATGTCAACACATACTGTAACACCACATCTTATGCATTTAAGTATAACCTATTTCTGTATAAAATAATCACATACTGCATGTTGGAAATAGAAAATACCCTGATAATAGTGGTAGTAAATTTTTTTTTTCATATCATATCCTGTAAAATCAACTAATGACTTTACAAGTCTTATATCATGTAATATCACTCAATGAATTTTCAAGTCAACATTAAAAACCACAATACGATATATCACATATATTAAAACGTAAACTTCACATCCGAAGGATTACGGGTTGTTTCCATTTATACCTTTCAAAACTAATCTAGAGTGATAATACATATTCAAGCATATAAGTCCAAAATACAGATGACATGTTTTCATGCTTGTGTGGAATGCAAGGAGAGAGAGTGATGAGGCTCGACCAGTGACCTGTGCTCCATGTCTTTTATACGCTACTCAAAATGAGCTATCACTTTTCTTTACCTGAAAAATGATGCAAATTGATGAGTTGCGGCTCAGTGAGAATAACCATCCAATGAGCTCTAAAGTACCAAACACTCATAGTAATAGATCACAATTCCAATATATACCATGTATTCCATTCCATTCATCAGTATCATATAAGCATCAATAAAGTTGAAACATATAATAATTACTCTTTATGTATGCAAATGCTTTGCTTATTTCATTTTGTTGTGACCAAGTTAAACAGACATTGCCCCGGGTTTCCATGTGAATATTTGCCATGTGAACATTTGCATTTGCATTTGCTAGCTAGCTTGATCATTTGTTTCATTTGCACATTTATTGGGCCATAGGCCTCTTCTTTTGCTTTACAATATCGATTAACTAGTCACAATGCCTTTTTAGCCCATATGCATATGCACTTGTATTTAAGCATTCATCAACCATTGCATCTTTATCATATACAACATACATATATTCCATATATACCTCATATGTCATGATGCGGAACCCCAAAGACCGTGCCTTGAAACCCCTCAACAAGACAAGGTAAACAAACCTTAAGCTATGGTGATCATAGATTGAATCTGACCCAAAGCTAACCAATGTAGCAAAGAACCAAGATTATAAGATTTAATAAGAATAGCCACGCCACAAGCAATATCACTTGATAAGTAACTAATTCCTAAAGGTAACAAAGAGATGCAAATCTGCCTCACTTTAAAGAAAAACACTCAAATTCGTTTTTATTCATTGATGTCTTGTAAAAGAAGCCTAGATGAGTATTTATAGCCCTAAGTCTTTGAATCCTTTATGGTAAAGGATAACTAAATCCTATTCTAACTCAACTCCTAAATGTACAGCCATATTCTAACTCAAATTCTAAAAAGTAGAGTCCTACTTGGATTAGGACACTAATTAAATCCTTCTAAAATAAGACAAGTGGTGGGTTGGGCTTTATTTCTTTGGCCCACATGTCTATCACTAATTAAAGCCTAAGGTAATTTAAATTAGGCAGCCCACATACATAATTAAGCCCAATTACAAGTTAAGCCCAAATCCCATAAATAGGCACATGCATGGCACATGATCTTGAGCACATGGTTGGCACATGATGTCTTCCACATGGATGGCACATGTCTTGCACATGTTTGGCACATGACTCCTAGCACATGATTTGCACATGACTTGTAATCTTTAATTTTATGGACTTTGCCTCGTTTAGCCCATTGGACTAGTCCATGCAAGATGGTTCTTCACTCACCCCAAGATAAGTAATGGGCCTTGGGTCTTCAATCAACTCCATCTCCTTTGTCATGCATGCATCTTTTGTGATCTCCTTAGTGACCAAGCTTTGAACATAGCCTTGCATTGCTTGCCTTAGTTTGTTAGCCCTTGATCTTGTGATCGCACCACTTGGCATGACTAGTGCATCATTCTCCTTTTGTGAAGATTGACTTATATGTCCTTGATCTACATCATGTCAAGCATATACCTTGCATATACTATACATATACCATGTATATATATCACATTTGTCAAACATATACCTCAAATATACCACAAGTATACCATTTATATGTACCAAAATGTCACAAATTATCCATCATTACATTATCGAGGACCAATCATGACAATCACATGAATCACATAGCAAGCAACATTCATTTGCACTAAAGAATTCAATCGATAATTAGACTCACCGTTCTCCTTTGATTCCGACCCCTAACTTATTGTCTATCTGCTCCTTGTGGGTCTCCAATATGTTGCGAGCATAATATGAAAACATAATCGATTAACTCATGATTAGAGAGACTTAATGTGGCTTAGACAAATTAATATGCATTGTTCATGTCAATAGTTAAGATTTTTTTCCTATGAGGCAATGTGACCTTATGGGACTGTTTAGCCTATAACTTTTTCTATAATTGACCCATTAATCTGATTCTTATTCCTAATTAAAAATAACATATAATTATAGAACATATTCAAATTTCAGACCAAGTGGATCATTGTACAATATTTGGTGGAATTTCTAAGAGTGTTATGTTTTCTGCCTTTAGGCAGTTTCAGGGTACTCATTTGGGTTCATCATAACTTATAATATATAAGTCCTATTTTAATTAAACTTTACAGAAACTTATATGGGTTCATATGGAACATGTTTAATGTTTACAAATTTTACCAATTATTTCTCTAAGGTCTTCTAATTATACCAAACATTTTACTGGTCCATAATAGAATTGACTTCCGGACTAGTATGGCTTCCAAAGGCCATAAATTAGTCTATACATAACCAATGAAGTTGAAATTAGTACCAAAATTTAGCTAAGACATATACTATAACTCTCATGTTCGGATCAGTTACATCATATAGCTCTAACAAGCTCAAATTAGTCAAACAAGTTACTGTATCTTCCCAGGGCACTCAGTAGGCAGTTCAAACCATGGAACAGTCATGGTTCCATTCACCATAACTCACACTTTAAAAGGCCTATGAACCTAAAATTTGGTAGAAAGATACAAAACCCATATATATACAACTTTTATGTTTTTAGAGACTTCAAATAAGGGCTTTAACATATTCGAAATCAAACCACATTGTAGCTAACTTGGTTAGGATTTACACCCTAACCAGTTTTAGTACGAAGAGCATATCTCTCCCTATACATAATATCTTGCAAAAATGTTTACATATCCACAAATATAAGACATAAAGGAAAAAATTTTGTGTTTTACACATTTCCAGAATCAATTTCTATTAACATCAAAATTGGGGTGCAATACAGTGCCTAATATTGAACCTAAGCAACTCAAATCAACCCTATAGTAATAAGAATTGATTACTTACCAAGAACAACCTTGAAAGGGATCAATTAGCTTCAAAAACTAGGTGAAGCAAGGAAGAATTGAAGTCTAAAATGGAGGAAATTGAAGAAGAAGTCGGGCTGGAGAAGAAGGCAGAAATGGGAAGGTAAAGCTAACTTTTGGTTTTTGTCTTTTTATCTTTTTCTCATCTCTTTTCTCATCTCTTTTCTCCTTTCTCTTCTCCTTTCTCTTCTTTTCTCTTCTATTTATCTTTTATGTCATTTAAATTTTATTTTTTCTATATTATTATTATTATTATTTACATAGATTTATAATTCCACTAATTCACACAATGATACAGCTTAATCATTTGACCCAATTTAACTAAATTAGCAATGTAAATGTTCACTAATCTTAATCTAATCATTTTTTTTTACTTTAATTTAGTCACCTTATTCAATTCATTTCTAATACTTTGTTATCCTTATTTAGGTTATAAGGATACACGTGTGAATCGATATAATTGCCAAATACTAGGACACGTAGCTAGTGCGTGCCATGAACTTGTTCCTACGAAAATACGTATGAAATGCACGTGTTCAATTGAATTGTATGCAAGATGCTTATGTTCGATGAAATGCATGTGGGGGAAGGTCAAGGATATTACACATACATAATAGACTTACATGAATTATCTAACCATTCCTCTAAGTGCCTTGTGACTACTAGTGATGAATCTTGGTTGTGGCATAGAAGGCTTGGTCATGCTAACATGGACTTAATACAAAGCCTCAGCACAGGAGAACTAGTAAAAGGACTGTCAAGAGTCAAGTTTGAAAAAGACAAGACATGTGAACCTTGCCAAAGAGGGAAGCAACACAAGTCATCCTTCAAAGCCAAAAACATAGTAAGTACCTCAAAACCACTTCAACTCTTGCATTTAGACTTATTTGGACCTACTAGAATTGCTAGCTTAGGAGGTAAACATTATCCCTTTGTCATCGTAGATGATTACTCTAGATTTACTTGGGTGATTTTCTTAGCTCAAAAAAGTGATGCTTTTGAAAATTTCAAAAACTTTGCTAAAAGAATTCAAAATGAAAAAGGGTACTGTATTTCAAAGATAAGAAGTGATCATGGCAAAAAATTTGAAAATGAAAACTTTGAAAGCTTTTTTCTTGAACATGGAATTTCACAGAATTTCTCATCTCCTAGAACACCTCAACAAAATGGGGTAGTTGAAAGGAAAAATTGAACTTTAATTGAAATGACTAGAACAATGCTCAATGAGTATGATTTACCAATTTACGTTTGGGCAGAAGCCAGAAATACTGCTTATTATATTTCAAATCGAGTTTTCAAAAGACCTCTTCTAGACAAAACCTCATTTGAGTTATGGAATGTAAGAAAGCCCTTGATATCATATTTTAGAGTATTTGGATGCAAGTGTTTCATATTGAATACCAAGGACAACCTTGGAAAATTTGCCTCTAAATCTGATGAAGGTATCTTGTTAGGATATTTTACAACTAGCAAAGCATATAGAGTATTTAATAAAAGGTCAATAACTGTTGAAGAATCTATGCATATTTTTTTAATGAATCTAGCAGACTTGATCTTGTGAAAGGTAGTGTTCTTGATGATATTGTAGGAACTATGGAAAGACTTGATCTTGAAAATGGAAAAGAATAAAATGATCAAGAAGATTCACATCAATATGCCTCTCTACCTCAAGCTTAAGAGGAAAACAGGCAAGAGCTCCCAAAGGCGCGCTGGGCCTGCTACGACCTACTGCTAGACAGCCCAACTGGCCCGCAAGGCTGGCCAACAGCCTGCCTGTGCAGGCCCGTTCGGGCCCATGACACTGCCGAATGATTTTTTTGTGCGATCTCTTCGCGATCTATCCTAAAATAACTCTCTCATATTTTGGATCCTATCCAATACCATTTTACTCATTCTCCATATCTTCAATGCGTGTGACCCATTAGGTTTCTGGTTATGTTGGCCACTTAAATTAACAATTAATTTAAGCGGGTCATGAGCAGTATCTAGCAACACATCATAACCCCCAATTGATCGGAAAGTTAGTGGTTTGGCTACAAATCTTTTCATAGACAACTTCTGTGCAATTATTCCTTTCACCAATCTATACCCCACTTGGTTCAGAGTATGGACATGTGTCAACTCCCACTAGACTGATTATGTCACGTTTAGTCTAAGTAATGTTAGTTCTTGTCCTTGAGGCTCATTACTCTATTAGATATGTCATTGAAGACTATCTTTATGACATTTCCACTCCTGCCAGAGATTCATGAGTAATGACCACGACAAGAGGCCATGGGTATACATTCCTTCTATCAAAAGTGGTGAATCCTTTGTTGGTTACCCAATTACCTTTGAATACCTCAAGCTGTATCCAATCACCAACCTATGAGCTACCTCTCTGAGGCAACAAGGAATAGTGTCAAAATACAGAATCAATATTCAAGATATCCTTGAGTACCCCAAGTCTAAGGATACTTGCACCATTGCTATGATGCGACTATCATTGACATTTGAACAGATTATCCATATGATTGTCTCATAGTTGGTCATCCAATGTACTTAGCTACACTTAGCAAGCATTCACATGTTAACTCTAAACATCTCATGTTCATAGATTATGAGATCTACTACTCGATCCAATCAAGGAGTGTAACATGTGCTAGTATGTTTGGATTAATAATGTCCCGTCTCATTAATCCTATGACTAAGGATAATTTTGATACTAACATAATTACACATTATAATAATCTCAATATCATGATCTCATCATGATTTCCTTCATGCTATGTTATGTATCAAGGACTTCATTAATTGATTTAAGATCACTTATCAATTCATATATCAAATGAACATCAAATTAATGAAAAAGCCTTTTATTAATCAAATAAATTTGTACAATAAGTGCTAAAGGTGATTTCCTTTAGAGCAGTCCTCTAACAAGCTCCCACTTGCACTAAAGCCAATCGCCTTTGTATTTAATTCCATAGGCGAATACATAAAAATCATATTTCTTTTGGGGAAGTGGCTTAGTTAAAGGATCAACAATATTCTCATTAGTGGGCACTCTTTCTATCTTTACATCATTCCTACCAATGATTTCTCTAATCAAATGATATCTTCTGAGTACATGTTTGGATCTTTGATGAGACCGTGGCTCTTTTGCTTGCGCAATGGCTCCATTATTATCACAATACAATTGCATTGGATCAATAATGTTGGGAACCACTCCAAGTTCTGTGATGAATTTCTTTATCCAAACTATTTCCTTTGCTGCTTCAGAAGCTGCAATGTACTCTGCTTCGGTTGTGGAATCAGCAGTCATTTCCTGTTTGGAACTCTTCCAACTAACTGCTCCACCATTTAGTGTGAATATATAACCTGAATGAGATTTTGAGTCATCCTTCTCAGATTGGAAGCTGGCATCAGTATACCCGCTGACAATAATATCTCCATCTCCATATACCAAGAATACATCCTTAGTTCTTCTTAAGTACTTAAGGATATTCTTGACAGCCACCCAATGACCCTCACCAGGGTCCAATTGGTATCTACTCGTGACACTCAGAGCATATGATACATCGGGTCTTGTACATATCATAGCATACATGATTGATCCTATAGCTGAAGCATATGGAATCAAACTCATGTGTGTCCTCTCATCTTGTGTCTTTGGACACAAAGACTTTAAGAGAGTAATCCTATGGGTCATGGGAATATATCCCCTCTTGGACTGCTCCATGCTAAACCTCTTTAGCATTTTATCTATGTATGTAGACTGTGAAAGACCAAGCAATCTTTTAGATCTATCTCTATAGATCCTTATCCCCAAAATATAGATTGCTTCTCTAAGGTCTTTCATAGAGAAATTCTTGGATAACCAAATTTTACTGATTGTAAGGCTGAGACATCATTTCCCATTAATAATATGTCATCTACATATAACATAAGAAATATGATTGCAGTCCCACTAACCTTCTTGTAGACACAAGGCGCATTCGAATTTTGTAAGAAACCAAACTGTTTGATTGTCTCATCAAACCGAATATTCCAACTCCTGGATGTTTGCTTTAATCCATAAATAGATTTTTAAAGCTTACATACTTTTTTGCCATCTTTGGATATGAAACCTTTTGGTTGTGTCATGTACACATCTTCAGTCAGATTTCCATTAAGGAAAGTTGTTTTCACTTCCATTTGCCATATCTCATAATCATAATGAGTAGCAATGGCTAGGAGTATCCTTATGGATTTAAGTTTAGCTACTAGGCTAAAAGTTTCATCGTAGTCAATTCCTTATCTTTGACGATAACCTTTAGCAACAAGTCTAGCTTTATAGGTAATCACATTACCATCCATGTCAATTTTCTTTTTGAAAACCCACTTGCACCCTATAGGCTTTATTCCTTCGAGTGGGTCAACCAAAGTCCATACTTGGTTTTCATACATGGAATCTATTTTTGACTTCATGGCTTGAAGCCATTTATCAGATTTTGAACTATTCAGAACCTCTTCATAGGTTGTAGGCTCATCATTTTCTATGAGCAATACGTCGTTCTGTTCACTAATGAGAAATCCATATCTCTCTGGATCAGTACGTATCCTACTTGACCTATGAAGCTCTTGTGCTTCAGAAGTTTGAGCTATTATATCATCTGCATGAGTAACAAGCTCAGGTTCAGGCAGTTGATTAGCATCTGTTTGAGCATCTTGAACTTCCTCAAGTTCAATTTTGCACCCACTATCTCTTTTTAGAAGGAATTCTCTCTCTAAAAAGATAGCACGTCTTCAAACAAAAACCTTTTGTTCCAAGGGGAGGTAAAATTGATATCCATATGATGCTTTTGGATATCCCACAAACAGACATCGGTCAGACTTAGCTTCTAGCTTATCTGACATTGTCCGCTTAACATAAGCAGGACAACCCCAAATTCTCATGTAAGAAAATGTAGGCCTCTTGTTATACCATATCTCATATGGAGTAACATGAACTGACTTTGAAGGAATTCCATTTAATATATAAATAGCGGTCTCTAGTGCATAACCCCAAAAGGATTTAGGTAATTCTGCAAAACTCATCATAGACCTTACCATGTCTAACAAGGTTCAGTTTCTTCTTTCAGCCACACCATTGTGTTATGGAGTGTAAGGTGGAGTCCATTGAGATAAAATCCCATTATCTCTAAGATAATCTAGAAACTCTTGGCTCAAGTATTCACCTTCTCGATCTGATCGAAGTGTTTTAATACTTTTGCCAAGTTGTTTCTCTACTTCATTTATGAATTCTTTGAACCTTTCAAAAACTTCAGATTTGTATCTCATAAGATACACGTATCCATATTATGAGTAGTCATTGATAAAAGTAATGAAATAGATGAAACCACCTATAGCGTGTGTAGACATTGGACCACATACATCTAAATGTATTAAGTCTTAAAGTCCATTAGCATGTTCACCCTTTCCCTTAAAGGGTAATTTAGTCATCTTCCCTAGTAAACAAGATTCACATGTGTCATATGATTCATAATCAAATGACCCCAAACTACCACTTTTGTGTAGCTTAGCCATGCGTTTCTCACTTATATGACCAAGACGACAATGCCATAAATAAGATGATTTCAACATATCTTGTTTTTGCCTTTTATTATCATTGATGTTTAAAATTGGATTTGACATATCTAATATGTATATTCCATTGCATAATGTACCATTAGCATAAATAATTCCATTCAACATAATAGAACAACAATTGTCACTAAAAGCTAAAAGGAAACCATCTTGATTTAGACTTGAAACAGAAATAATGTTTTTAGTTTAAGCAGGTACATAATAGCAATTATCCAAATTTAATATAAGCCCACTAGGGAGGGTCAATACATATGTTCCTATAGCTAATGCAGCAACCTTTACTCCATTTCCAACGCGTAAGTCTGACTCTCCCTTATTGAGCTGTCTACTGTTCCTTAGGCCCTGCATATCAGTGCATATGTGTGAGCCACAACTGGTATCTAATACCCATATATTATTATTGGAAAAAATATTAATTTCAATGACAAAAATACCTGAAGTAGATGGGGCATCAGATGCCTTCTTCTTCAAGGACTCCAAGTATGCCTTGCAGTTTCTCTTCCAATGGCCATCCTTGCCACAATGGAAGCATGTCCCTTTTGGAGCAATCTCCTTGGCCTTTTTCTTGGCCACACCTCCCTTAGGCTTCATGGACTTCTTCTTCTTCTAAAGGTTCTTCCTTTTAGAACTTGAAGAGTCCACCAACATCACAGCCTTACTATTCTTCTTGACAGATGGTTCAGCTGTTTTAAGCAAACTAATCAGCTCAGGAATAGTGGTAGAGATTTGGTTCATCCTATAGTTAAGCACAAAATGTGCATAAATATCAGACAAACCGGTTAGAATTAAGTCAATACTTAATTCATGGTCCATCACAAATCCCAAGGTGGCCAACCTCTCAATATAGCCATTCATCTTCAATGCATATTGCACTGGAGATGTCCCCTCAATCATCTTAGTGCAGAAGAGCAACCTTGAAGTTTTGAACCTTTCGGAACGTGCTTGCTCATCAAAAAGCTCTCTTAGATGGTATACTATGGAATTAGCATCCATAGCCTCATGCTGCTTTTGCAACTCAGCTGACATAGTAGCAAGAATAATGCACCTTGCCATCTCACTATCATCGAGATGCTTTTGATATGCCTTCTGAACATCTTCAGAAGCGCTAGCAGTAGGGGGATTAGGGAGTGCCTCATCTAGGACATAGCCAATCTCTTTAGATTTGAGAACTATTCTCAGATTCCTTAGCCAATCCAAAAAATTGGGCCCAGTCAACTTATTTGATTCCATTAGCAATCGCAAATTCACTCTTGTCATTATGGTGATTCTAGCAACCTAGATGTAAAATAGAACATGTTAGAATGTACATAAAATGTATGTTTATTAGGTCTTTAATAAATCGCATTACGACTCCCACTATTTTATAGCGAATCCATAGCCCTCACTATGAACCCGAGAGAACTTGAGGCAACTAGCTAAGAAAAATCTTGAGGCAACTCAACAAGCTATCCTTAGTTTGGTTGGTAGGTATCTAATCCATACCAATTGCACTATTCATGCAACTCTCGAATCTTGTACTATCAACTTATTGATGTGTGCACATACATAAAAATCAAATTCATATTTCTAAGTCTTCTTGTTTATGGTACCATCTCCTTTGCTTCTTGCTCCTTTGTATCTTCATTCTATCCTAATCCTATGTAATCTAATTACATATTTCAAATTATAGAAAACTTCAATTTACATTTGAGGGGAGTAAGATGAGAAGAGAAATACATAAAAAAAGAAAAAGAGGCAGGGACACACAAACCCTATTTACCATAAAACAAAATAATTCCATGCATGCTCAATCACATTGGGCCTAAATCCATAATTAAATTAATATTTAATCAAATTAAATTAAGTTAATCAAATTAAATAATGTGGAATTTAAAGTCATTCTAAAGTGGAATTTAATATTTAATTAAATTAAATTAAATTCTATATTTCTGGAAATAATTCAAAATTAATTCTCCTTAAAATCAGAATATTATGATGTTAAAATTAAACAATTTAATTTTAATATACATACCAATTTCTAGTCATAATAGAATTACAATTGCACAACTTAAATTAATTCAAAATTAATTTCTAAAAATTCTAAAAATTTCTAGAACATCAAATCATCATTCTAATTATCTCTAGGTAAGCTCAAGTTCATCAAAATATTTTTGGCACAAGCCAAAATTACTAAGACAAACGAACCAACACATTTAGACGCTCAAAATGACTAATTTAATATCTAGAATTTTTAAAATTTCAAATGCTTGCAAAATAATTTTTGCATGCATATAACATAAAAATAACATATTTTTAATCACATAAAAATTATTTTAAGGTGCTAGAAATAAAATAAACACATACAAAACAAATCAAACAAAACAGCCCCACCAGGTAAGCTAAAACAGTCCCATTTTTGTGTTTGTTTGAAAAATTAATTACAATCATTTTTAATTAATTATTGGACACTTCCAGAGGTATAAACATATTCTCAATATGTCTAAATAATTTTCTCATAATTAAATTACAAAAAAAATGCAACTAGCCCTATCAATTAAGCCAAACAACACATGTTCATAAACAAGACAATTTTTGGCATTTTTGAAATAATTCCAAAATTAATTATTTTTCAATCAAAATAATCATTCTTAATCATCCCATGATCAGATTAAAGAAAGCAAAATGTGTAAATTATATTTTACAAATTAATTTCAATTTTTCAAAACCTATTGATCCAAAATCATAAAAAACATGCAATGTCATTGCACTTTCAATTAAAATTAATTTTAATGGATACAAGGAGGCTCTGATACCAATGTTGAGTTTTGAAGAATGAATCATATTCATAAATGAAGCGAAAAATAAAATTTTTCAAAACCCAAAATAAAAGATCATACTTGTACCATTAAAACCAATTTATATAAATGTAAATTTTAAAACATTATACCTTGTAATTTTTATTTGTTCTCAAATCTTCACTTTGTTGGGTTGTAGCAACAACAATCCACACTAGGATGTCTCTAATGATAATCCACGCAAAGAATGAAGAAAAACTATCAAGAGAAAATGGTATGAACAAATTCAAAGTGCTAGCTTTGAAAATGTTCTTGAGAGAATTTTTGTTGTCTTAAAAATATTTTTTTTCACAAAAAATATTTTCATGTCTATTTTCTGCCATTTGATATCTTTTCTATTTGAATCAAATTAAAAAATAAGATGAAAAGTCAAAAATGGAGAAAATGGTAACTAATGAATAGTAATTGGCCATAATTGGCCTAGTTATGGCCAAAAACAGCCGTTGGCCAACGGATGGGAAGCTGCAGGCGCGCTGGGCCTACTGCGGCCTATTGCAGGACAGCCCAGCTGGCCCCCAAGGCAGGCCAGTAGCCCGTGCGGGCCCGTACAGGCCCGTGATACTCCCGAACAATTTTTTCGTGCGATCTCATCGCGATTTATCCTAAAATAATTCTCTCATATTTTGTATCCTATCCAAGATCATTTTACTCATTCTCCATATCTTCAATGCATGTGACCCATTAGGTTCCCAGTTATGTTGGCCACTTAAATTAACAATTAATTTAAGCAGGTCATGAGCGGTATCTAGCAACACATCATGACCCCCAATTGATCGGAAAGTCAATGGTTTGACTACGAACCTTTCCATAGACAATTTCTGTGCAATTATTCCTTTCACCAATCTATACCCCACTTGGTTCAGAGTATTAACATGTGTCAACTCCCACTAGACTGACTACATCACGTCTAGTCCAAGTAATGTTAGTTCTTGTCCTTGAGGCTCATTACTCTATTAGATATGTCATTGAAGACTATCTTTATGACATTTCCACTCTGGCCAGAGATTCATGAGTAATGACCACGACAAGAGGCCATGGGTATACACTCCTTCTATCAAGAGTGGTGAATCCTTTGTTGGTTACCCAATTACCTTTGAATACCTCAAGCTGTATCCAATCACCACCCTATGAGCTACCTCTCTGAGGCAACAAGGAATAGTGTCAAAATAAAAAATCAATATTCAAGATATCCTTAGTACCTCAAGTCTAAGGATACTTGCACCATTGCTATGATGCTAC
Source organism: Triadica sebifera (assembly GCA_023653625.1). Taxonomy (NCBI): domain Eukaryota; kingdom Viridiplantae; phylum Streptophyta; class Magnoliopsida; order Malpighiales; family Euphorbiaceae; genus Triadica; species Triadica sebifera. The sequence continues at coordinate 12,875,020 of CM042900.1, forward strand.
TATCATTGACATTTGAATAGATTATCCATATGATTGTCTCATAGTTGGTCATCCAATGTACTTAGCTACACTTAGCAAGCATCCATATGTTAACTCTAAACATCTCATGTTTATAGATTATGAGATCTACTACTCGATCCAATCAAGGAGTGTAACATGTGCTATTCTGTCTGCATTAATAATGTCCTGTCTCATTAATCCTATGACTAGGGATAATTTTGATACTAACATAATTACACATGATAAGAATCTCAATATCATGATCTCATCATGATTTCCTTCATGCTATATTATGTATCAAGGACTTCATTAATTGATTTAAGATCACTTATAATTTCATATATCAAATGAACATCAAATTAATGAAAAAGCCTTTTATTAATGAAATAAATTTGTATAATAAGTGTTAAAGGTGATTGCCTTTAGAGCACTCCTCTAACACTTTCATCATGAAGAGCCTCATCAATATTTTTAGGTTCAATTTGAGAAATAAAAGCAAAGTCAGAAGCTAAATGTTTGAAATGAGATCTGGTACTTACTCCCCTAGAAGAATCACCAATGATTTGCTCTTTGAGGTGATCTTTTGTCAATCTCCATTCCTTTGGGAGCTCTTACCTGTTTTCTTCTTGAGCTTGAGGTAAAGAATCATCTTGATGTGAATCTTCTTGATCATTTTCTTGTTTTCCATTTTCAAGATCAAGTCTTTCCATGGTACCTACAGCATCATCAAGAACACTACCTTTCACAAGATCAAGTCTACTCTTTTTATTAAATACTCTATATGCTTTGCTAGTTGTAGAGTATCCTAAAATGATACCTTCATTAGATTTAGAAGCAAATTTTCCAAGGTTGTCTTTGGTATTCAATATGAAGCACTTGCATCCAAATACTCTAAAATATGATATCAAGGGCTTTCTTCCATTCCATAGCTCAAATGAAGTTTTGTTTAGGAGAGGTCTTTTCAAAACTCGATTTGAAATATAACAAGTAGTATTTATGGCTTCTACCCAAAAGTAAGTTGGTAAACCATACTCATTGAGCATTGTTCTAGTCATTTCAATTAAAGTTTGATTTTTCCTTTCAACTGCCCCATTTTGTTGAGGTGTCCTAGAAGATGAAAAATTCTGCGAAATGCCATGTTCAAGACAAAAATTTTCATAGTTTTGATTTTCAAATTCTTTGCCATGGTCACTTCTTATTTTTGAAATGCAATATCCTTTTTCATTTTGAATTCTTTTAGCAAAATTTTTGAAATTTTCAAAAGCATCACTCTTTTGAGCTAAGAAAATTTCCCAAGTAAATCTAGAGTAATCATCTACGATGACAAAAGGCATAATGTTTACCTCCTAAGCTTGCAATTCTAGTAGGTCCAAATAAATCTAGATGCAGGAGTTGTAGAGGTTTTGAGGTACTTACTATGTTTTTGGCTTTGAAGGATGACTTGTGTTGCTTTCCTCTTTGGCAAGGTTCACATGTCTTATCTTTTTCAAATTTGACTTTTGGCAGTCCCTTTACCAGCTCTCTTGTGCTGAGGCTTTGAATTAAGTCCATGTTCGCATTACCAAGCCTTCTATGCCACAACCACGATTCATCACTAGTAGTTACAAAACACTTAGAGGAATGGTTAGATATCTCGTGTAAGTCTATTATGTAGGCCTGACATGTCTATTTCTTTTAAATATCTCTTGACCATCAATAGAGGTTACAAGACATTCGTTGGAAGTAAAGGTTACTTTGTTTCCTTTATCACATAATTGACTTACACTCAACAAGTTATGTTTAAAGCCATCAACAAGTAAGACATCTTTAATAAAAGTAGTACCATTAATACCAATAGAGCCAATGCCAATTACCTTACCTTTAGCATTGTTTCCAAAGGTAATTTTACCTCCATCAATACTTTTGATTTCATTGAAGAGTTCTTTGTCTCCTGTCATATGCCTTGAGCATCCATTGTCTACTAGCCAAGCATTTTTGTTTATTGTGGACTTGAGGCATACCTATATAATCACAATTTAAGTATGGTGTTTAGGTACCCAAATGAGTTGGGGTCCTTGGGGGTTAGCACATGAAGGTTCCCAATGAACCTTCCTTATCCTGCAATATTTATTTATATGACCAAATTTCATACAATAGTTACATTGTTTAGGTCTAAAGATGCTTTTTGGTCTTATAATGCTCTTGAATTCCATATTCCCATTATACTAAGTTTGAGAACAATGGAATGCAAATCATGATTAAATAGTGTTTTTGTAGATGCATGCTTCTTATACATAAAGGCATGATTAGCCTTTTGAGGTTTCTTTCTTAGGCTTGCCAATCTTTGATTATTCCTTTTATGTATAAAAGGTTTTGTGTACTTATTCCTTGGTGTTGTTCCAACAAGTGTGGAGATGTGAGGTTCACTTGACTTAACAAAAATAGTCTTGTGAAAAGATGATGATGTGCCCTTAAATCCTAGATCATGTCTAATTAAGAGAGATCTTTGAGACACAACGAGAGTATCTAAGCTCTCCTTTCCTTTGTGGAATTTTGAAATGGAATTTCGAAGTTCCTCAACTTCATTTTACAAAGTATTATTTTCTTTAAGCAAGGATTTGGTTGAGGGTTTTGAAGAGTATTCATCTAATGACTTTTGAAGAGATTCATTAGATGATTTAAGCTTAAAATTCTCCTTTTCTAAAACATCTATTTTGATTTTCAAATCAGAACTGTTATTCTTATAAGTATTCAATTTACTTTTATATTTTTCTAGTTCTAAATTCAATACTTCTATTAAGCTTTGCTCATCATCATCATCATCACTATTACTATCATTATTGAAATAGTATGATTGAAGTGATCTTACCTTGTCCGAGATGTGATCCTCTATAGCCATGAAGCATAGGTTGACCTCTTCATTTTCATTGTCATCTTTTTCACTTGAAGAGCTTTCGTCATCCCATGTGGCTTTGTGACCTTTCTCCCCGTTGTCTCTTTGGTATTTGCTCTTGTGCTTCTTGAGCCTTGGACATTCTGGTTTAATATTCCCTTTCTTTCCACATTCATATCACTTTACCTCTTCTTTACTTCTTTGTGTATCATTAGAGGTCCGTTTGAGGTTTCTTTACCTAAATTTTCTAGAGTTGCTCACTCTTTTCTCAATGATTCTTTTTAGCCTTCTTGAGAGCATAAAAATTCCTCATTTGCATCATCACTCTTTTCTTCATCATCTTCAACTTCCTCTTGAGATTTTGAAGTAGAGGCTTTTAGTGCTGGAGGCTTTCTTTTTTCTGGTTCTGCTTCAAGCTCTCTATCTCTTTTTACTGCCATTTCTTGAGTGAGAAGTTTTCCAATAAGCACATCAATATTCATGGTGCTCATGTCTTCATTTGCCTCTTTTATACCAACAACTCTTGAACCGTAATCTTTGAGTGGAAGACTTCTCAGGATTTTGTTATTTACATCTTCCAAGCTCAGGTGTTTCCCAAGCTTTCTCATTCCATTTATGATGGCTAGAAGACGGTTGGTCATGTTAGTAATTGACTCATTGGATTTCATCTTGAAGAGCTCATACTCTGAAGTAAAAAGTTGAATCTTCTTGGATTTAACTTGCTTAGTTCCTTCATGATAGTTTTCCAATGTTTTCCACATGCTGTAAGCTGTTGGGCAGTGTTGTATTCTACCACATTCTTTAATGGATAATGAGCTTGAGAGAATTGTCATTGCCTTTTTGTTTTTGAAGTTTGCTTTTCTTTGAGGCTCTGTCCAATCATCTCTTGATAAGATTTCTTCTTCACCATCAACTCCTCTTCTAGTCGGTGGTGTCCATTCTTTTCGAACACTATCCAAACTTCAATTCCTTCACTATCCAGATATATCTCCAACCAAAACTTCCAATGGGCATAATTTGCTCCATCAAAGTAAGGTTTGGGAGTTTGGCATCCTTGATTGGCCATATCTTGATCTTTACTAGCACTGATTAGGCTTCGATGCTATACTTAGCTCTGATACCAATTGTTGCCCAGATATTGAACCAAAAGGGGTATTGAATTGGATATTAAAAATTTAACCTTTAAGTGCGAAAAGAAAAGTTAAGTTTAGCAGAGATAGAAAAATGAGACACAAGAATTTTTATAGAGGTTCGGGTGTTAACAAACCCTACTCCTCTCCCCAATCTCAAATGGGAGTTTCACTAACACTCTAAGTGTTACAATGGAATTTTACAAGCTCACTCCCAACTATGGTGTTTCTAACAATGGATCACACCTAACCCAGAAATTCCTTGTGTTTTAATGGCTCATACAAATAACCAATTCCTTGTGTTTTAAAGGCTCACACAAATAACTCACTTGAGTGGATGATTACAGAGAGAAATACTTACAAATCTTGAATGCTCAGAAAATAATGAGCAAAAAGATTTTCGTAGAGAATAAATGTTTGTTTTGAAAGTATTAAATGCACAAATGGCTTACAACAAGATTTTTGATTCGAAGTATTAGCTACTCTCTTGTTCTGGATTGATAAATGACTTGCATTTATACTTCCATGGTGAATTATAGCTGTTTGATTGCATTTAATGCAAAAATAACCGTTGCACCAGCCCTTATAATCGCGCCTGACATGTTTCTCTTTCATCTTTCACGGTCGTGACTCAGTGTGTCACGGTTGTGATTGTTCTTCCAAGTCGTACTTGAGTGGTGACCTTGGCCGTGAAGCATTCTGGAAGGTTTTGAAGTGTTTGTTCACAGACGTGACATTTTATCTTCATGGGCGTGATATACTTCCAAGCTCTGGTCGAAGTGGTGACTCTGGCCGTGAAGCTCTCTAGAAGAATTTTCCATGTCTTTTCATGGGCGTGACTTTATTTCACTGGCATGACTGATATGATCATTCATGGTTGCTATCATTCTTCATGGTCGTGAACTTTAAATGTTGGTTTGTTGGCGCGAAGCTTCATCATGGGCATGACACATAAGGTCACGGGCGTGAACATGATATTTCTTCAATTTTATCTTTTTAAGATTAATCTTCCATTCACCATTCTTGCTATCATATTCCATACCCTGTTCAATAGACTTAGAAAACAATTACGTTGAATACATTATTGCTATTTTATTTGTTATCATCAAAATGACAGAAATACCCCTCAAGGTTCAACATGGGTAAATATACAATGCATTTTGTATATGCCATGTGTTGTGCTTTGCATGTTGTTATGTACTACTAAACAATAGTTTGCTTAGCGTATGGGCTTACCATGAAGCTTAGGGGAGGAGCTATAGAGGAGAACACCCAATGAACAGAGTCAAGGAAACATACTTGGGGTGGGTGATACAACCATTGTACTTTTTGATTTTTGTTGGGTTCAGATAGTTATATATTTACATGCTTTTATTTTTGGAGACATGTAGTTTTATAACTACTCATTTTTTTATAACCTTTTGGGCTTGTGGATGCCCATTGATTATTGTATTTAAACTTTTATTGTATTAAGTCTTTTAATGACGTTATATGTTTTTAATAAGTCATCATGGACATGGCGTATCAAGGTTTTAAAGGTTTGGCTTTTTAAATTATTTGCATCATAATATTATTTTGTATAATTGGGTTTATTTTTAATTATATTGAAGGTTGTTACATTTAGTGGTATCAAAGCTTAGGTTTTGGTGGTTCTAAACCTAGGTGGGAAAGGTTGTATTATGTGTGCAAGTGTTATCATATGTGACTTTGATGTGGGCTATTCATTGTTAATGTGTAGTTTAGAGAGCAGGTATGGAGATTAAACCGCATGATGTGGCTGAGAGTAAAAATCCACCTAATATAGGGGCTTAGACTTAGTAGACCCAGACTAGTGTTCGCGAGCATGATGTTAGTCCTCCTTCACAGTATCCGATACCTGGTCAGGCGGATTAGACTCAGGATCCTCTGATGCAGAATCTAGTTATTTTGTTGCATCATTTGGTACAGGCTATGCCACCACCTCTGCCACCGCTGCCACCTCCACCTCCTTTTCCTTTACCATTGAGGCCTAGGGTTCATATTGATAGGCTGAGGAAGTATGAAGCCACATACTTCTCAAGAAAGATTGAGGATGGCCCAACAATTGAAGAGTTTTAGTTGGAGAAGACAGAGAGGGTCTTTAAGGAGTTGGATTATGATGAGGAGCACAAGACTATGTTTGCTTCACGTATGTAGGACAACCCCAAACTCTCATGTAAGAAAGTGTGGGCTTCTTGTTATTCCACATCTCATATGGAGTAACATCAACCGATTTTAAAAGGAATCTATTTAATAAATAAATGACAGTCTTTAGTGCATAATCCCAAAAGGATTTAGGGACTTTCACAAAGCTTATCATAGACCTTACCATGTTTTACAGGGTTCAGTTTCTGCTTTCAGCCACACCATTGTGTTGTGGCATGTAAGGTTGATTCCATTGAGATAATATCCCATTAATTCTAAGATAATCTAGAAACTCTTGGCTTAAGTATTCACCTCATCGATATGATCGAAGTGTTTTAATACTTTTGCAAAGTTGTTTATCTACTTCATTTATAAATTCTTTGAACTTTTCAAAGTCTTCATATTTGTATCTCATAAGATACACATACCCATATTGTGAGTAGTCATCAATAAAAGTAATGAAATAGACGAAACCCCTCTAACTTGTGTGGACATTGGATACATACATCTGAATGTATTAAGTCTAAAAGCTCATTAGCAGGTTCACCCTTTCCCTTAAAGGGTAATTTAGTCATCTTGCCTAATAAGCAAGATTCACATGTGTCATATGATTCATTGTAATATTTGCTAATTTAGACACCGAGTCGCGAAATTGATGCGTTTGACCGATCGGAGTTTAAATTCAGATTTTTGATCGGAATTAATCAACTAATGACTAAATTAAATGATATATGCCTAATTAAGTGATTATAAAGTTTAAAGAAGTTGATTTACGGTAAAGGACTAAATTGCAAATTTTGATAAGTTTTGGGGTCAAATTGCAATTTACCAAGAATTTGGAGGATCAATGAGATTATTTGCTAATTAACATAAGAGATGGGACATTTTAAATTGGTTTGGCCGTCCATAGCATGATAAAGAACAAGAATTAATTGTGATTAAGCCTAATGTCAAGAAATTGTCAAAGATTGTGGGTCCCACATGAGGACTTTTTGTGCTTTCCTTTCTTCTTCGTTTCTTCTTCTCCTTATTTTCTACTCTCTTCTTTCTCTCTTTTCCGTCCAGCTATGCCAGCCTCATTTCCTCCATAGACAAACCAGAATTTTAGAGAGAGAAAGGAAGAGAAGATGGGGAAAAGATCAAGAGCAAGTGATTTTCATGGTCTATAACTCCTAAGGAAGCTAGGAAGAGCAAGAAAGAGGAAGAAAAATCAAGTTTAGTCAAGAGAGAAAATCTCTAAAGTTGTGATTAAGTGAAGAAAAGAGTAATGTAAGAAGTGATTCTTCTTCTTCTTCATCATCTTTTTTTAAAGAAGTTTGAATTTTGAGCTCATCCAAGACTCATATGGAAAGAGAGAGAAATTAAGGTTTTTAGAGAGAATAAGAGAGTTTAGGGTCTTGAGAAAATCAAATGATAATAATGATCTATGATATTTAGGAGTTTCAAGTGACAAGGAACAAACACTAATGAGCAAAGGAAAAGAGAAAGCTACCTAGAATAGTGAAGGAGAAAGATTAAGGTTTGTGCATAATTTAAGGCAATAGCCTATCTTTGTTTGAAATAATGCATGTTTAGTATGATAATTGATGATTGAAATGAATTAATGATGACTATGGCATGAAACCATATGTTAAAGATAAAGAATGAGTTTTCTTGTGATTTGTTGAATTTAAGTGATATATGTTAGAGAATTTAATTATGATTAAGGCATTTATATGTATTAGGTCATGATATGTTGAATAAAGGACTCCAGAAATGCATGAGTTGTGTTTTGTTATGATTTGGTGTAATTAGAATGAATGAAATGTGAATATGCAAATTTCCTGCTGAAAGTCACGGGCGTGACTATCGGGTCACGGGTGTGAACCTGATGGTTCACAGTTGTGACTGATTTGTATCACGGTTGTGACTTTGGTGTGGAAATGGTACTATTCATTCTAGAAGTGTTCACGGTTGGGAATCACAGACGTGAACTCATTCATGGGCATGAATGAGTGTTCATCATTGTGAATGCTTTTGGCACAATTCATTCCATTAACGTTCACGACTTTGGATTACGAGTGTGAACTAATTCACGGGCATGAATTAGTAGTCACAGCCGTGAATGCTCTGTTTTTAAATAAATTATGAATATGATTATCTACTGATGTATCTAGTTAAATAAATGAAAAGATATTATCCCGTATGTATAAGCATGATGATATATTGCAAAACAAGAAAATTGAGATGTTTATACATGAGAATATTGATGTGTCGAAATTTAAGAACGATGATGATGTTATGTATAATATGAGGACGATGAAATGGATGTAAATAAAAAATTAAATAAAGATATATCATAAATGTGAAAATACGAAGATGCCCATTACTCTACCTGCGGACTAGAAACAGGATAGATGACATGTCATTAAGGGGGAGAACGGTACCATACTATATGAGATATTCCTCGATCAATGTGGCTTAAGCTCGAAGAGCACCATTGATTTGAGATGCTCAGTCAATGTGGCTTAAGCTCAGAGAGCGCCATTGACTTGAGAAGCTCTGTAGAGCACATATAAATTGAGGACAAGGTGACTTAAGCTCGGAGAGCGCCCTTGGTCCGGTTATTCATCAATGATGAAATAATACTCAATCAATGTGGCTTAAGCTCTGGGATCTCTATTGAGCCAGATAGTGGACAGGGTGGCTATAGCTCTAGGAGCGCTCCTAATCCATAACCCGTATCTAGTCAGTCCAAATTTAGAGTGATGTGGGCAAGATAATGAAGATAAGTCAGAATCTAAGAAAAAAAATGATGATGATATGAGATTGAGATATAATAATAAAAAGATTAACATAGTAACTTACCATCAAAGATAAATGAAAAATAACATTGTATATGTGAGCATGATATTTATACTTGTATGAAATAGGAACATGTTGTTAGGAATAGCATGCAAAGATTTTAATGCATAAAATGATACATGTTAATGCTTGTTGCATGATATAGTATATGACCTTATTTATATGCACCACTAAGCTTATAGCTTAGCATGAGAGTTTCCTTCCGTGCAGATATAGAAAGGTAGCTGAAGGTGGTAGATAAAGAAAGCGGTGATCCTATTCAAATTAAAGCGGTCGATCTCGAAATAGTGGGTCACAAACTTTTGAACTCTTGTATTTTGCTTTCCGCGTTATATATACTTATAAGTTGTAAATTAGTTTTCAAAGTTTGTTAAATAGTAAATTGGTATTTATAAATACTATCTGATGTAAATCAAATGTACATTATTTATTATATTAAAAAAATGTTTGGCTCTATAGCAAACATAAAAGAAAATAACAATTTAAAGAAGTAAAGAAAACAAGAAGTAGCGCCCTCGCATTCGGGCACGTGCGGTTTGGGTGAGGGGGTGTTACATTCATAATCAAATTACTCCAAACTCTCATTCTTGTAGAACTTAGCCATTCGTTTCTCACTTATATGACCAAGGCAACAATTCCTTACGTAAGATGATTTCAACATATCTTATTTTTTCCTTTTATGATCATTGATGTTTAAAATTGGATTTGACATATCTAATATGTATATTCCATTGCATAATGTACCACTTGTATAAAGAATACTATTCAATATAATAGAATAACAATTGTTATTAAAAGCTAAATGGAAACCATCTTTATTTAAGCTGGAAACAAAAATAATGTTTTTAGTTAAAGCAGGTACATAATAACAATTATCCAAATTTAACATAAGCCCATTAGAGAGGGTCAATACATAAGTTCCTACAACTAATGCAGCAATGCTTGCACCATTTTCAATACGCAGGTCTGACTCTTTATTATTGAGCTGCCTACTATTCCTTAGGCCCTTCATATCAGTGCATATGTGTGAGCCACAACTGGTATCTCTTACCCATTTATTATTATTGGAAACAGTATTAATTTCAATGACAAAAATACATGAAGTAGATGGGGGCCATAATGGAAGCATTTTCCTTTTGGGATAGTCTCATTGTCCTTCTTCTTGGCCACACCTCCCTTAGGCCTTATGGACTTCTTCTTCTTCTTAGAACTAGAATAGTCCACTAGCATCATAGCCTTACTGTCCTTTTTGACAAATGGCTCTACTGTCTTAAGCATATTAATCAGCTCAGGAATAGTGGTGGAGATTTTGTTAATCCTATAGTTAAGCACAAAATGTGAAAACTATCAGGCAAACTAGTTAGAATTAAGTCAATACTTAATTCATGGTCCACCACAAATTCCAAGGTGGCCAACCTCTCAATATAACCATTCATCTTCAGTGGATATTGTACTTGAGATGTCCCTTCAACTATCTTAGTGTGTAGCTTTGAAGTTTTGAACCTTTCAAAATGTGTCTGCTCATAAAAAAACTCCCTTACATGGTAGACTATGGAATTAACATCCATAACCTCATGCTGCTTTTGCAACTCAACTGATATAGTGGAAAGCATAATGCAACTTGCCATCTCATTATCATTGAGATGTTTTTGATATGCCTTCTAAACATGTTCAGAAGCTTTAGCAGCAGAGGGATTGGGAAGTGCCGCATCCAGGACATAGCCAATCTTTCCGAATTTGAGAACTATTCTCAAATTCCTTAGTCAATCCAAAAATTTAGGGCCAATTAACTTATTTGACTCCACTAGTGATCTCAAATTCACACTCGTCGACATGATAGTGATTCTAGCAACCTAGATGCAAAATAGAGCATGTTAGAATATACATGAAAATGCATGTTTATTAGGTATTTAATAAATAGCATTATGACTCCTACTATTTTATTGCGAATCCATAGCCCTCACTATGAACACGAGAGAGCCTATATGGAAGTTCTCCTCTTGGGTCGATATCGAACTAGCTAAGAACCATCTTTAGTTTGGTTGGTAGGTATCTAATGTTATATAAGTGTTCTATAGGCAATCACCTTTAACACTTATTGTACGAATTTATTTGATTAATAAAAGGCATTTTATTAATTTGATATTCATTTTGTTGAACCTTAAGGGGTATTTCTATCATTTTAATGATAACAAATAAAATAGCAATAATTTATTTAACAATATTTGTGTTCTAAGTGTGTTAAACATGATATACTTTGATTAGAACATGAAGCAAGATTAAAAGACAACTTTTGAAGATAAAAATCTAAGAAATAGCAAAGTGTCACGCCTGTGACTACTAATGTCACGCTCGTGAATATAGCTTAGCGCCAATTTTCCACTGTTAACCTTGAGGGGCATTTCCGTCATTTTGATGATAATAAATAATATAGCAATATTGTATTTAACATACTTGTTTTTGTAAGTATACAAAACATGAATTAAAATAGCAAGAATGGAGAGTTGGAAGAATAATCCTTGAGAAACAAAAAGCAAGAAGTAGCATGTTCACTGCCGTGACTCTAGGAGTCACTCCCGTGAAGGAAGCTAACCGTTACCAAAACCAACATTTGAAGTTCACGGCTATGAAGGAAAAACAAACCGTGAAGTAAGCATTTTAGTCACCCCCGTGAATGAAGGTGTCACCCCCGTGAAGAGTCATGTAATTTCATCCCGAGAGCTTCACGACCAGAGTCACCACTTGTCTCACGGCTGGGAAGAATGTCACGCCCGTGACTGATTAATGTCGTGCCCGCGACTCTATATGTCAAAACATACCAGAGAGCTTCACGACCAAGGTCACCACTTCAGTCATGACTTGGGAAGAACTGTCACCCCCGTGAGAATCATATTCACGCCAGCGACCAATGAAAGAGAAAAATGTCAGGCGCAATTTTTTGGTTGGTACAACGGCTAGTTTCTTATTTAATGCACCCCAACGACTATATTCAGCCATGGGAGTATAAATGGAAGTCATTTATGCATTAAGAAACAAGAGAATGATAAGAAAAACAAAAGATTAGCATATATTTCAAATCACAAGCTATCTTGTACTTTTATACTTTGAGAACAAATCTATTCTCTGTAAAAATCTTATTGCTCCTCATATTTGAGCAATAAAGATTTATAAGTGGTTCTCTCTGTAATCTTTACTCAAGTGAGCATTGGGTAGTTCTGGGTTAAGAGAAGAACACTTATAAGGGTTAGTTGTGTGAACCTCCAAAACACAAATTGAAAGGTTGTTTGTGTGAGCCTGTAAAACACAAAGTATAGGTTGTTTGTGTGAGCCTGCAAAACACAAAGTGTAGGTTGTTTGTGTGAGCCTGCAAAACACAAATTGTAGGTTGTTTGAGTGATCCTGTAAAACACAAAGGAATTGGTTATTGTGTGAGCCATTAAAACACAAGGAATTTCTGGGTTAGGTGTGAGCCATTGTGAGAAACACCATAGTTGGGAGTGAGCTTGTAAAACTCCATTGTAACACTTAGTTTGTTAGTGAAACTCCCAATTGCGATTGGGGAGAGGAGTAGGGTTTGTTAATACCCGAACCTCTATAAATCTTTGTGTCTGATTTTCTCTATCCTTTCTAAAATTAACAATTTTATTTCCGCACTTTATTGTTTAATTTTTTGAAACTCCAATTCAACCCCCCTTCTTGGTCTAATATCTGGGCAACAATTGGTATCAGAGCCTTGTCTAGCATCGAAGCCTAAAAAGCGCTAGTAAAGAGTAAGATATGGCCAGTGAAGGATTCTAGAGTCTCAAACCTTACTTTGATGGAGGAAATTATGCGCATTGGAAGTTTAGGATGAAGACATACTTGGATAGTGAAGGAATTGAAGTCTGGGATAGTGTACGAAAAGAATGGACACCACCAACCAGAAAAGGAGCTGATGGTGAAGAGGAAATCCTATCAAGAGATGATTGGACAGAGCCCCAAAGAAGAGCAAATTTCAAAAATAAGAAGGCAATGACAATTCTATCAAGCTCATTATCTATTGAAGAATGTGGGAGAATACAGCACTGCTCAACAGCATATAGTATGTGGAAGACATTGGAGAACTATCATGAGGGAACTAAGCAAGTCAAATCCAAGAAGATTCAACTTCTAACCTCAGAATATGAGCTCTTCAAGATGAAATCAAATGAGTCAATCACTGACATGACCAACCGTCTTCTATCCATTATAAGTGGAATGAGGAAACTTGGGAAGCATCTGAGTTTGGAAGATGTAAACAATAAAATCCTGAGAAGTCTTCCTCTTAAAGACTATGGTTCAAGAGTTGCTGGCATAAAAGAAGCAAATGAAGATATGAGTATCATGAACACTTATGTGCTGATTGGCAAGCTTCTCACACATGAGATGGCAGTAAAGAGAGATAGAGAGCTTGAAGCAGAGCTAGAGAAAAGAAAACCCTTAGCACTCAAAGCCTCTACTTCAAAATCTCAAGAAGAAAGTGAAGATGATGAAGAGATGAGTGATGATGAAAATGAGGACATCGCTATGCTTTCAAGGAGATTAAAAAGAATCATTGAGAAGAAAATGAGCAATTCCAGAAAATTCAGGCAAAGAAACCTCAAACAAACTTCAAATGATACACACAGAAGTAAGGAAGAGGTAAAATGCTATGAATGTGGAAAGAAAGGAAATATCAAACCAGAATGTCCAAGGCTCAAGAAGCATAAGAGCAAATACCAAAGAGACAATGGGGAGAAAGGTCACAAAGCCACATGGGATGACGAAAGCTCTTCAAGTGAAAAAGATGATAATGAAAGTGAAGAGGTCAACCTATGTTTCATGGCTATTAAGGATCACGTCTCGGACAAAGTAAGATCACTACACTCATACTCTTTCAATAATGATAGTAGTGATAATGATAGTGATAGTGATGATGATGATGATGAGCAAAGCCTAATAGAAGAAGTATAGAATTAGAGAAATATAGAACTAAATTTAGTATCTATAGAAATAATATTTCCAATTTAAAAAATAAGATAGATGGCTTAGAAAAGAAGAACATAAAGCTTAAATCATCAAATGAATCTCTTCAAAAGTCTTTAGATGAATACTCATCAAGACCCTCAACAGCTTCACTGTTAAAAGAAAATAATACTTTGAAAAATAAAGTTGAAGAACTTAGAAATTCCATTTCTAAATTTCACAAGGGTAAAGAGAGCTTAGATACTCTCATTGTGTCTCAAAGGCCACCTTTAGTTAGACATGGTCTAGTGTTTAAGGACACATCATCATCTTCTAACAAAACAGTATTTGTTAAGTCTAAAGAACATAACATCTCCACACCAGTTAGAACTGCACCAAGAAATAAGAATGTTAAAACCTCTATACCGAAAAAGAATCATGCCTTTATATATAGGAAGAATGTATCTAGAAAAATGCAAATTAATCATGATTGTGCATGCCATTGTTCTCAAAATCAGTCTAATCAAATTATGGCATTCAAATACATTGTAAGACCAAAAAGCAAGTTTACACCTAAACAATGTAATTACTGTATGAAAATGGGTCATATAAATAAAAATTGCTAGATAAGGAAGGCTCATTGGGAACCTTCATGTGCTAACCCCCAAGGACCCAAACTCATTTGGGTACCTAAATATCATACTTGATTTGTAATTCTGTAGGTATGCCTCAAGTCCATAATAAACAAAAATGCATGGCTAGTAGACAGTGGATGCTCAAGGCATATGACAGGAGACAAAGAACTCTTCAATGAAATCAAAAGTATTGATGGAGGTAAAGTTACCTTTGGAAACAATGCAAAGGGTAAGGTAATTGGCATTGGTTCGATTGGTGTTAATGGTACTACTTTTATTAAGGATGTTTTACTTGTTGATGGCTTGAAACATAACTTGTTAAGTGTAAGTCAATTATGTGATAAAGGAAACAAAGTAATTTTCACTTCAAATGAATGTCTTGTAATCTCTATTGATGGTCAAGAAATATTTAAAGGAAATAGAGATATCAATACGTACATAATAAACTTACATGAACTATCTAACCATTCCTCTAAGTGTCTTGTGACTACTAGTGATGAATCTTGGTTGTGACATAGAAGACTTGGTCATGCTAACATGGACTTAATACAAAGTCTCAGCACAGGAGGGCTAGTAAAAGGATTACCAAGAGTTAAATATGAAAAAGGCAAGACATGTGATCCTTGTCAAAGAGGAAAGCAACACAAGTCATCTTTCAAAGCCAAAAACATAGTAAGTACTTCAAAACCCCTTCAACTCCTGCATTTAGACTTATTTGGACCTACTAGAATTGCTAGCTTAGGAGGAAAACATTATGCATTTGTCATCGTAGATGATTACTCTAGATTTACTTGGGTAATTTTCTTAGCTCAAAAGAGTGATGCCTTTGAAAATTTCAAAAACTTTGCTAAAAGAGTTCAAAATGAAAAAGGGTACTGCATTTCAAAAATAAGAAGTAATCATGGAAAAGAATTTGAAAATGAAAACTTTGAAAGTTTTTGTCTTGAACATGGCATTTCACAAAATTTCTCATCTCCTAGAACACCTCAACAAAATGGAGCAGTTGAAAGGAAAAATCGAACATTAATTGAAATGACAAGAACAATGCTTAATGAATATGAATTACCAACTTATTTTTGGGCAGAAGCCACAAACACTGCATTTTATATTTCAAATCGAGTTTTCAAAAGGCCTCTTTTAAACAAAACCTCATTTGAGCTATGGAATGGAAGAAAGCCCTTGGTATCATACTTTAGAGTATTTGGATGCAAGTGTTTTATATTGAACACCAAGGACAATCTTGGAAAATTTGCCTCTAAGTCTGATGATGGTATTTGTTTAGGATACTCTACAACCAGCAAAGCATATAGAGTATTTAATAAAAGATCATTAACAGTGGAAGAATCCATGCATGTTATTTTTAATGAAACTAGTAGACTTGATCTTGTGAAAGGTAGTGCTCTTGATGATGTTGTATATAATATGGAAAAACTTGTCATTGAAAATGGAAAAGAAGAAAACGATCAAGAAAATCTACTACCTCAAAATCAAGAACAAATGGAGCAAGAACTTCCAAAAGAATGGAGAATGAACAGAAATCATACAAAAGAGCAAATAATTGGTGATCTATCAAGGGGAGTAAGTACTAGATCTCATTTCAAGCATTTAGTCACTGACATTGCTTTTATTTCACAAATTGAGCCTAAAAACATTGATGAGGCTCTTAATGATGAAAGTTGGGTAATTGCCATGCAAGAGGAACTCAGCCAATTTGAGAGAAATAAAGTATGGAACCTAGTACCAAGACCCAAGAATCATCCAATCATAGGTAGCAAATGGGTATTTAGAAATAAGTTAGATGAACAAGGGTTAATAACCAGGAATAAAGCAAGACTAGTTGCAAAAGGATATAATCAGGAAGAAGGTATAGACTATGATGAAACATATGCACCTGTAGCTAGATTAGAAGCTATAAGAATACTCTTAGCATATGCATGTCACATGAATTTCAAACTTTTTCAAATGGATGTGAAAAGTGCATTTCTAAATGGCTATATAGATGAAGAAGTGTATGTAGAACAATCACCAGGTTTTGAAAGCTATGATTTGCCAAATCATGTTTTTAAACTTTCAAAAGCTTTGTATGGTTTAAAACAAGCTCCAAGAGCTTAGTGTGAGAGACTAAGTTCTTTTTTACTAGAAAATAGCTTCACAGAGGGAAATGTTGACACTACACTGTTCATCAAAAAGCATAAGCATGAAATACTAATTGTTCAAATTTATGTTGATGATATAATATTTGGTTCTACTAATGAGCTGCTTTGTCAAGAATTTGCTAAGTGCATGACTAGGGAATTTGAAATGAGCATGATGGGAGAACTTAAGTATTTCCTTGGTCTACAAATCAAACAAAGCAATGAGGGCATATTCATCAACCAATCCAAATATGCCAAAGACTTAATCAAAAAATTTGGTATGGAAGGATGCAAAATGCCAAGACTCCTATAAGTACATCAACAAAATTGGACAAAGATGAAAAGGGTAAGAGCATTAATGAAAAGCTTTATAGAGGTATGATCGGATCACTTTTATATCTCACTACTTCTAGACCCGATATTATGTATAGTGTTTGCTTATGTGCGCGATTTCAATCATGTCCTAAAGAATCTCATCTAAATGCTGTAAAAAGGATTTTAAGATATTTACATGGAACATTGCATCTAGGTTTATGGTATCCTAAGAATTCATCTTTTTATATTATAGGATATTTAGATGCAGACTATGCTGGTAGTCTATTAGATAGAAAAAGTACTTCAGGTACTTGTCACTTCATTGGAGAATGTTTGGTTTCTTGGTTTAGCAAGAAACAAGTTTCAGTTGCTCTCTCAACTGCTGAAGCTGAATATGTAGCAGTTGGATGTTGTTGTACACAAATTCTTTGGATGAAACAACAACTTAAGGACTATGGTCATGAGATGAACCATATACCTATAAAATGTGACAACACCAGTGCTATAAATCTTTCAAAGAATCCTATTCAACACTCTAGAAGTAAACATATTGACATTAGACATCACTTTATTAGAGATCATGTTCAATATGGAGATGTTGAATTAGAATTTGTATGCACAGAAAAGCAATTAGCAGATATTTTCACTAAGTCTTTAAATGAGGAAAGATTTAATTTCATTAGAAGAGAACTAGGTATGATTGATGGATTAACCTTGTGATTACAAGAATATGAAATTTTAATTGTTGATCTTAAAACATATCACAAGTTATAAGATAAAATTTTTTTATGAGAATTCATGGTTTATGAAGTAAAATCTTTGTTGAAATGATTTAGTCTTGTTGCAGAAGTTAATTTCAATCTGATGAAAATTATAGGGGAGTCACGCCCGTGACTTATACTCACACCCGTGACTTAAGTGGCCCAAAGAGGCAGTGTCGTTCACGACTTCGGTTCACGACATGATTCACTGCTTCAAGTAGTGAAACATAGTTTCACGGCTTGAGTCACACCCATGGATAAGAACATTCACGCCCGTGACGCTCTTTCACTCCCGTGAACCATTACGCCTCAAAAACTCATAGAAGCTTTCACGCTTTGGGTCACGGCATGATTCACGGCTTCAAGTGGTGAAACATAGTTTCACGGCTTGAGGCACGCCCATGGAAAAGAACCTCCACGCCGGTGATGAAGTTTCACGCCCGTGAATAATTACACCCAAAACTCACAGAAGCTTTCACGCCTTGTGTCACGGCTTGCTTCACGGGTCTAAATAGTGAAATTCAACAGTTCACGCCCGTGACATTATATTCACCCCCATGACCTATGATCATTCACGCCCGTGATGTTCATCGATCACGCCCGTGAACGTATTCACGCTTTCATTCACGGGTGGAACACTGCTTCAGCAAACCGTGAACACGACTATTCACGCCCGTGAAACCCTAACTCACGCTCGTGAATGTATCGAATATATAAGAAACCAGCCGGTTACAATCTTCATTTCAACTTTCCATCTCCCAAAACCGCTCTCATTTACTCTCATTCATTGAGACATTGAAGATTCCGACCCCAAATCCGTGATATTTCACTATAAATACCATCAAAAGTTTGAATCTTCAACAGAAAACAGTCATTTCTAGGGTCTTTCATAATATTTTTCTATCAAAAATCTTCTTCAACTCCATCAACAACTAAAATTCTTCAAATATGGAGTCTGCTTTGTCAAAAGGGAAAAGAAAGAAGTCCCATGCACCGAAGAGGTATTCAGATTACCTCATGAACATCATTCTAGAAAGTTGCCATCCTCGGTATGCAACTTTGAAGAAGAGACCTATTTTATCATCAAGGTCCTTCGAATGGCAGACAGTCCATAATCTCAGACTCGAGATGGCTATGACAGAGCAACTTCAAGCCTGTCATCTAAAAGAATTTGTTGAAATTCATCTGCCAACCCTACGGGAGCCAACACTGGAATTTATCTGCACCTTGCAGGTTTCACCAACTGGAGTGGTGAAATTCCAACTCTGCAACAATGCAAACACCCTCAGCGCCATCGCATTTGGAGAATTGTTCAACCTACCATCTGATGGCATTCTAAATGAGACTGAGGTAGAATTCTCTGCCCCTGCAGCCTGGACTCATTTTGGATATAACTGTAGCTGGTACGTAAAGAAGACGAAGAGCACTCATCTCGTGGCCCTAGTACACAGGTATTTGCATAGGTTTCTAACCTATAGCATTTTTGCTCGGGGAGAAAGCAATGGAACAATTAGGAAGTCAGAACTCTTCCAATTCGAGATGGCTCCCTGGGGAGTCACAGTGGCACTTTCCAGATGGTTTGCAAACCATCTTCTCTCCATCACCACCAAGCCCACAGGAGATATCTTGATTGGGGCATATGTCACTCATATGGCAGTGAAGCTCAATTACTTGAAGCTAGATAACCATCACTTCAACATCATTCCTGCACATCCACGAGATAGGCTGGATGTAGAGTCTTTCATCAAGATGGGAGCAGCTATGAGAATCGTTTTTCAGAACGATATCTTCTATCGCTTCACTGATACTGCTGGAGAGATTATCTGGGAAGATCATGACATAGAGGATTTTAAAGCAGGCCTCCAGGGAGTCCAGCAGAAAAAGAGGGCTCAGATTGAGGAAGCAACTCCAGCAATCGAGCAGGACATTGGACAGTCCTCAGCCTCCACACCATCTTTAGCGCAGCAGGTGGTCGACCTCTTGGCACCACGTTTCGAGCAGCTGTAGACTTCCATGGATGAGAGGTTGGAGAACCTCAAGGACTTCATGGAGTCTCGGATAGACAGCCTTGAGGCTGAAGTGGCTAGGCTTCGTGATAGGATGTCTGGCTAGGATATAGGCTAGAGTGTAGCCTAAATTTGTTATGTTTGATCATTTTTTTTGTTATGTTTGCTTATGTAGGAAATCTTAAATTTCCTTTCTAAGTTTGTATCCTTTCCTTTATAATATATATTTGCTTTTGTTTACTTCAATCTACATATTCTTTTTGATTGATGACAAAAGGGGAAGAAAACTAGCAATATATGATAGGTAATATATGATAAGGGAAAATAGTATCAAACTAGCAATATAAGGATTATGAATCAAAAAGTGAACAGACTTTGAATTGATTTAAAAATCTTGATTCAACTTTTCAGATGCAAAGTAGATAATTAAAAAAAACTGAGCTTTTATATACTTTAAATATACGCTAAGTATACTTTGCATACACCTTAAAAGCAAGCTACAAATAAAAACATGCCATGATATACCTTAAATATACCTTCCATATACTTTCTGTCTTGAAAAGGAATTATGGTATGTATTGGATAAACTTCTCATATAACTTGCATATACTTAAAATCTAGTTTAATGCTACATCTTTATTTACTATTCTTGCACATTATAATTTTTATCCTAAGTATATTTTGAGGGGGAGACTTCTCAAAATCACATATTGCTAGATTATTTGTCACCATAAAAAAGGGGGAGATTGTTAACCTTGAGGGGTATTTCCGTCATTTTGATGATAATAAATAAAATAGCAATATTGTATTTAACATACTTGTTTTTGTAAGTATACAAAACATGAATTAAAATAGCAAGAATGGAGAATTGGAAGAATAATCCTTGAGAAACAAAAAGCAAGAAGTAGCATATTCACTGTCGTGACTCTAGGAGTCACTCCCATGAAGGAAGCTAACCGTTACCAAAACCAACATTTGAAGTTCACGGCCATGAAGGAAAAACAAACCGTGAAGTAAGCATTTCAGTCACCCCCGTGAATGAAGGTGTCACCCCCATGAAGAGTCATGTAATTTCATCCAGAGAGCTTCACGACCAGAGTCACCACTTGTCTCACAGCTGGGAAGAATGTCACGCCCGTGACTGATTAATGTCACGCCCGCGACTCTATATGTCAAAACATACCAGAGAGCTTCACAACCAAGGTCACCACTTCAGCCACGACTTGGGAAGAACTGTCACCCCCGTGACAATCATATTCACGCCTGTGACCAATGAAAGAGAAAAATGTCAGGCGCGATTTTTTGGTTGGTACAACGGCTAGTTTCTTATTTAATGCACCCCAACGGCTATATTCAGCCATGGGAGTATAAATGGAAGTCATTTATGCATTAAGAAACAAGAGAATGATAAGAAAAACAAAAGATTAGCATATATTTCAAATCACAAGCTATCTTGTACTTTTATACTTTGAGAACAAATCTATTCTCTATAAAAATCTTATTGCTCCTCATATTTGAGCAATAAAGATTTATAAGTGGTTCTCTCTGTAATATTTACTCAAGTGAGCATTGGGTAGTTCTGGGTTAAGAGAAGAACACTTGTAAGGGTTAGTTGTGTGAACCTCCAAAACACAAATTAAAAGGTTGTTTGTGTGAGCCTGTAAAACACAAAATATAGGTTGTTTGTGTGAGCCTGCAAAACACAAAGTGTAGGTTGTTTGTGTGAGCCTGCAAAACACAAAGTGTATGTTGTTTGTGTGAGCCTGTAAAACACAAAGGAATTGGTTATTGTGTGAGCCATTAAAACACAAGGGATTTCTGGGTTAGGTGTGAGCCATTGTGAGAAAAACCATAGTTGGAAGTGAGCTTGTAAAACTCCATTGTAACACTTAGTGTGTTAGTGAAACTCCCAATTGCGATTGGGGAGAGGAGTAGGGTTTGTTAATACCCGAACCTCTATAAATCTTTGTGTCTGATTTTCTCTATCCTTTCTAAAATTAACAATTTTATTTCCGCACTTTAAAGTTTAATTTTTTGAAACTCCAATTCAACAACCCATTCTTGGTCTAATATCTGGGCAACATCCACTATTCAAAGTTCATAGACATGAGGGATCAAACCAACCATGATTGATCCAACAAGTCATGCCCATGACCAAACATTTCCAATTCTTCCAGAGGGTGTCACGGCCAGAGTTACCACTTGGACCACAGCTAGGAAGAACATTCACGCCAAGGACACACATAGTCATGCCCGTGAACAAGGACAGAGAAACATATCAGGCACAATTTAAGAGTTGCTTCATTGGCTACTTTTGCATTAAATGCACCCAAATAGCTATAATTCACAGAGGGAGTATAAATACAAGTCATTTGTGAATCCCAACATGGAGAACAAGAAGAACAACAATTATTTTTCATCTTTAATCTTGTTATAGCCTTGTGCATTAATTATTTTTCAATAATCCTCTACTTTTTGTAAAAACCTAATTGCTCATAACTTTTGAGCATTGTAGGTTGGTGAGTGTTTTTCATTGTAATCAATTACTCAAAAGTGAGCTTGAGTGTATTAGGTTAAGAGTGAAACACTTTTAAGGGTTTATTGTGTGAGCTATAAAACACAAGGAATTGGTTTTTATGTGAGACATTGAAAAACACAAGGGAATCTCTAGGTTAGGTGTTAGCCATTGAGAGAAACACCATAGTTGGGAGTGAGCTTGAAAAACTCCATTGTAACACTTAGTGTGTTAGTGAAATACCTAATTGAGATTGGGGAGAGGAGTAGGGTTTGTTAATACCCAAACCTCTATAAATCTTGTGTGTAATATCTCTCCTTCCTTCCTCTATTTTATTTATTCCGCACTTTCAATTAAGCACATTTTTATTTCCTAACCAATTCAACCCCCTTCTTGGTTAATTGTCTGGGCAACAATTGGTATTAGAACTTGTCTAGCAATAAAGCCTAATAAGGGCTACCAAAGATCAAGAAATGACGAATGAAGGATTTCAAAGTCTCAAGCCTTACTTTGATGGAGCGAACTACGCTAATTGGAAATTCTAAATGGATACATATCTCGATAGTGAAGGAATTGAAGTGTGGGATATTGTTCAGAAAGAATGGACACCACGAACCAAGAAAGGAGTTGATGGTGAAGAAGAAATTCTTTCAAGCAATGATTGGATGGAGCCTCAACAAATAGCTAATTTCAAAAACAAAAAGGCAATGACAATCCCTGTAAGCTCTTTATCTATTGAAGAATGTGGCAGAATACAACATTGTCCTACTGCATATAGCATGTGGAAAACATTGGAGAATTATCATGAAGGATCCAATCAAGTAAAATCCAAGAAGATTCAACTTCTTACTTTGGAACATGAACTCTTCAAAATAAAATCCAATGAATCTATCACTGACATGACGAACCATCTTTTAGCCATCATAAATGGCATTAGAAAGCTTAGAAAACACTTGTGCTTGGAATATGTGAACAATAAAATTCTAAGAAACCTTCCTCTCAAGGACTATGGTTCAAGAGTTGTAGGTATAGAAGAAGCCAATGAAGACATGAGCATCATGCCTACTGATGTGATTATTGGCAAACTTCTAATGCACGAGATGGCGGTAAAAAGAGATAGAGAACTTGAAGCTGAACTAGAAAAGAGAAAGCCTCTAATATTTTAGATTTGAAAAATAAAATGGAAGTTTTACAAAAAAATAATTATAATTTTAAGACTTCTAATGAAACTCTTCAAAAATCTTTAGATGGGTACTCCTCTAGACCCTTAACTAAATCTTTGCTTAAAGAAAACAATATTTTGAAAAATGAAGTCGAGGAACTTAGAAACTCAATTTTAAAGTTTTATAAAGGGAAAGAAAGTTTAGATAATCTTATAGTCTCTCAAATACCATTTTAATAAGACATGTTCTAGGCTTTAATAAAACATCACCTTCATCTCACAAAACTATATTTGTTAAGTCTAGTGTAACACCACATCTTATACATTTGAGTTCAACCTATCCCTGTATCAAATAATTACACATAGCATAGTGGAAAGGCAAAATACCCTGTTAACAATGGTAGTAAGTTTTTTTTTCATATCTTGTAATATCATTCAATGACTTTTCAAGTCAACATTGAGTCTTTTGCCACAATATGATATATCACATATCTTAAAACATAAACTTTGCACATAAGTATTTACGAGTTGCTTCCATTTATACATTTTTAAAACTAATACAGAGTGATAATACATATTCAAACATGTAAATACAAAATACAGATGACATATTTTCATGCTTGTGTGGAATGCAATGAGAAAGATTGATGAGGCTCAGCCAGTGACCTATGCTCCATGTCTTCTATACACCATAACTCAAAATTTACAAGACATGTGAACCTGAAATTTGGTATACAGATACATAAACATATATCTACAACTTTTATGTTTTTATATACTTAAAATAATGGTTTTAGCATATTCAAAACTAATAAACACAGTGGCTAACTCACTTACGGTTCACATCCAGATCAGTTTTAGTAGAGAGAGCATATCTCATTCTATACACCAAATCTTGAAAACATGTTTACATATACATAAATCTAAGACATAAGGAACAAATTTTGTGTTTTAAGCTTTTCCAAAATCAATTTCTATTGATATCAAAACTGTGGTGCAATTCAGTGCCTATTAGTGAACCTTAGCAACTCAAATTAACCTTATAGCAATAAGAATTGATTACTTACCAAGAATGAACTTGCAAGGGGTCAATTTGCTGCAAAAACTAAGTAAAACAAGGAATAATTGAAGGCTAAAATGGAGGAAGATGAAGAAGAAAATGGGGCTGAAGTGAGGAGGCAGAAATGGGAGGAAGAAGATAAAGCCAACTTTTTCTTTTTTGTCCTTTTTATCTTTTCTCTTTTCTCTTCTCTTCTCTTTTATTTTTCTTTTGTTTCATTTTCATTTTTTTATCTATATTGTTATTATTATTTGCATATACATATAGATATATATATATATATATATATAATTCCACTAATCCACATAATAATACAACTTAATCATTTGGCCCAATTTAACTAAATTAACAATGTAAAATTTTTACTAATCTTAATCTCGTCATTTTGTTTACTTTAATTTAGTCACCTTATTCAATTTATTTCTAATACTTTGTTATCCTTATTTAGGTTATAAGTACACACATGTGACTCAATACAATTGCAATGTTTTAGGACATATAGCTAGTGCGTGTCATAAACTTGTTCCTACGAAAACACGTATGAAATGCACATGTTCAATTGAATTATATGCAAGATGCATATGTTCAAATGAAATGCATGTGGATATGCACGTGGGGAAGGTCGAGGATGTTACATCTAGTTCACCACTAACCTCCACAATTGAGGTAATAGTCCCAAGGGCTAAGAGCATAGCACTCACAAAATCCTTTATTCAAAAGAAGAATAGTTAAGGGTCACTTGGCTTAAGAGGGAAACCCCAAAAGGCCAATCATGCTTTTATGTATAAAAGGTATACACCTAGGAAAGCACTTATTCGTCATGCATATGTATGTCATTGCACACAAACTCATTCTAAAAGGATGTTAAGACCTAAAAGCATGTCAAAACCAAAACATATATAGAGAGCTAAAGAATGCAATTATAGCATGAAATTTGGTCATATTAACAAGCATTGTTGGATAAGGAAGGCTCATTAGGAATGTTCAAGTGCTAACCCCCAAGGACCCAAGTTCATTTGGGTACCTAAAAACCAAACTTAAATCGTGGCTTTATAGGTATGCCTTAAGTCCACTATAAATGAAAATGCTTGGCCTGTGGATAGTGGATGCTCAAGGCATATGACTGGAAACAAAGAACTGTTCAATCATATAAAAAGAATTGATGGTGGTAAGGTAACCTTTGGGAATAATGCTAAGGGTAAGGTAATTGACATTGGCTCTATTGGTATTAATAATACAACTTTTATTGAAGATGTTTTGTTTGTTGATGGTTTGAAATATAATTTGTTAAGTGTAAGTCAATTGTGTGATAAGCGAAACCAAGTTATCTTTACCTCAAATGAATGTCTTGTAACCTCTTTAAGTGGCCAAGAGATATTCAAAGAAGATAGAGATGTCAATACTTACATAATAGACTTACACAAAATATCTAAGCTTTCCTCTAAGTGTCTTATGTCTATTAGTGATGAATCTTGGTTATGGCATAGAAGGCTTGGTCATGTAAGCATGGAATTAATTCAAAGCTTAGCAAAGGAGAGCTAATGAGTGGACTTCCAAAAGTCAAATTTGAAAAAGATAAGACATGTGAACCTTGCCAAAGAGGAAAACAACAAAAGTCATCCTTCAAATCCAAAAATGTAGTAAGTACCTTTAAACCTCCACAACTTTTGCATTGAGATCTTTTTGGACCTACTAGAGTTGCTAGTTTAGGAGGTAAACACTGTGCATTTTTCATTGTTGATGATTACTCTAGATTCACTTGGGTAATTTTCTTAGCTCAAAAAAGCAATGCTCTTGAATCTTTCAAAAATTTTGCTAAAAGAGTTCAAAATGAAAAAGGTATTTTATTTCCAAAATAAGAAGCGATCATGGCAAAGAATTTGAAAATGAAAACTTTTGAAAACTTTTGTTTAGAATATGGCATTTCACACGATTTTCCAACTCTTAGGACACCTCAACAAAATGGGGTAGTAGAAAGAAAAAATCGAGCTTTAATAGAAATGGCTTGAACAATCCTCAATTAGTATGGTTTACCAACCTAATTTTGGCCCGAAGCCACTAATACTGTGTGTTATATTTCAAATCGAGTTTTCAAAAGACCACTTTTAAAGAAAACTTCTTTTGAGCTATGTAATGGAAGAAAACCCATGATATCTTACTTTAGAGTATTTGGATGCAAGTGTTTTATATTAAACATCAAGGACAACCTTGGAAAATTTGCCTCTAAATCCGATGAAGGTATCTTCTTAGGATACTCTATAACTAGCAAAGCTTATAAAGTCTTTAATAAAAGGTCTTTAATTGTTGAACAGTCTGTGCAAGTTGTTTTTGATGAATCTAGTAAGCTTGATCTTTTGGAAGGTAGTGTTCTTGATGATATTGTAGGTACAATGGAAAAGTTTGATCTTAATCATGAGAAAGATGATGATGATCAAGAGAAACAACAATAAGATGTCTCTCTACCTCAACCTCAAGAGAAAGACAACCAAGAGCTCCCAAAGGAATGGAAAATGATAAAGAATCACCCCAAGGAACAAATCATTGGTGATCCTACTAAGGGTGTAAGTACTAGATCTCATCTCAAACTCTTAGATTCTAAACTTGCTTTTGTCTTTCAAATTGAGCCTAAAAATATTGATGAGGCTCTTAATGATGAAAGTTGGGTGATTGCTATGCAAGAGGAACTCAACCAATTTGAGAGAAATAAGGTATGGACCTTAGTTCCTAAACCTAAAGACCATCAAATCATTAGTAATAAATGGGTGTTAAGAAATAAGTTAGATGAATAAGGTTCAATAACTAGGAATAAATCTAGGTTAGTTGCCAGAGGTTATAATCAAGAAGAAGGTATAGACTATGATGAAACCTATGCTTCGGTAGCTAGATTAGAAGCCATAAGAATACTTTTAGCATTTGCATGCCATATGAATTTTAAACTTTTTCAAATGGATGTGAAAAGTGCTTTCTTAAATTGTTTTATAGAAAAGGAAGTATATGTAGAACAACCTCCAGGTTTTTAAAGTCATAACTAGTTTAATCATATTTTTAAACTTTCAAAAGCCTTGTATGGATTAAAACAAACTCCAAGAGCTTGGTATGAAAGACTAAGTTCTTTTCTTTTAGAAAATAATTTTTCAAAATGACATAATGATACAACCTTGTTTATTAAAAAGCATAAGCATGACATTCTAATTATTCAAATTTATGTTGATGATATCATATTTGGGTCTACTAATGAATTGCTTTGCCAAGAATTTGCTAACTGTATGACTAGGGAATTTGAAATGAGCATGATGGGCAAACTTAAGTTCTTCCTTGGTCTACAAATCAAGCAAAGCAATGAGGGCATATTCATCAACCAATCCAAGTACACCAAATAGTTAATCAAGAAATTTGGAATGGAAAGATGCAAAAATGCTAAGACTCCTATGAGCACATCAACAAAATTGGACAAAAATGAGAAGGGGAAGAGCATAAATGAAAAGCTCTATAGAGGTATGATCAGATCACTTTTATACCTTCTGTCTCTTGGTTCGATATAATGTATAGTGTATGCTTATGTGCTAGATTTCAATCTTGTCGTAGAGAATCTCATTTGAATGCTGTAAAAAGGATTTTAAAATACTTAAATGGCACATTGCATCTAGGTTTATGGTATCCTAGAAATTCATTTTTCCATATCATAGGATATTCAAATGCAGATTATGCTGGTAGTCTTTTGGATAGAAATAGTACCTCAGGCACTTGTCACTTTATTGGTGAATGCCTAGTTTCTTGGTTTAGCAAGAAACAAGTTTCGGTTGCCTTATCTACCACTGAAGCAGAATGTGTGGCAGCAGGGTGTTGTTGCACTCAAATCCTATGGATGAGATAACAACTTAAGGATTATAGTCATAGTTTGGACCATATACCCATCATATGTGACAATACTAGTGCCATCAATCTATCTAAAAATCCCATAAATCACTCTAGAAGTAAGCATATTGACATTAGACATCATTTTCTTAGGGATCATATTCAATATGGAGATGTTGTGTTAGAATTTATTGATACAACTAATCAATTGACAGATATTTTTACCAAACCTCTTAATGAAGAAAATTTTTATTTTATAAGAAGAGAGCTTGGTATGCTTGATGGATCAATTGTATGTCGTGTGAACCTTGAATGTTAATTCCTTCATATGATGCATTTTACATGATTGATTTTATGGTATGAAGTGGTTAACATTATAGAAATATGTGTTTTAAGGCATAAAAACTTTTTAGAAATCTTCTAGTCTTGTTTTAGACTTGGTTTTATTTTTTAAAGATTTGAGGTGGTTCATGCCCATGATATATATTCACGACCGTGAACAAAGGTATCAAAAAGTTCCAGAAGCTTTCACATTCTGCTTCACAACTTGCCTCATGGCAAGAGGTAGTGAAGATTGAGCTTCACGCCCATTACTATATTTATCACACCAGTGAAAAGCCTTCTTCACACCCATGATTGTTTAATGTTATGACTATGACTTGTTTCACTTTCCTTTTCACGGCTAGAGCACCCATTTAACAAACCGTGACCCCGATTCTTCACGCCCGTGACTGGTTTATTCACGGTCGTGAAGCTATCACCTATAAAATGAATTTTTTTTTGTCTTTTATCATCTATAAATCTAAGGAAGTTGCTCAGACATTGGCCTCTTCCACATCCACTTTGGCATAGTAGGTTGCTGATCTTCTAGCACCTCACCTTGACATGAGGCAGGCTTCCATTGATGAGAGGTTGGAGAACCTCAAAGACTTTATGGAGTCTCATATGGAAAGCCTCGAGGCGAAGGTAGCATGCCTTAGGGATGATTTGTCAGGCTTTAAGCCTACTTAGAGTCCTAGTTATCATGTAGTAGCTTTACCTTTGTCGTAATTGGACTTTATCATTATGCATTTTAATTTTCATGTAATCCTTGTCCTTTAATTTTTAATACAACTATCTTATTTACATTTCAATTTTTTTGTTGGTGACAAAGGGGGAGAAAAGCATATATGTGTTCAATATATGATGGCTTGAATATGCAATATGCAATATGTGGTTATATAATGAAATATGCAATTTTTTTTTTCAATTGATGATATGCAATAAGCTATACATCACATCAATCTCAGATATACCTTGCAACTTGAACATATTTGAACTCATTTTAATTAATGCATAAGATATACTTAACACATATCTCACATATACTTTGAATACACTTGGTTATGCATGTTTTATTTGATGATATATACTTAAGATATACCTTGCATATACCTTTTTAGTTTGTAAATACCTTTGTTATATTTCTTTCAAATCTTGCACTTTATTATTTTATCTTAAGCACCTTTTGAGGGGGAGACTTCTCAAAAGCACATATTGGTAGATTATTTGTCATAATAAAAAAGGGGGAGATTGTTGTACCTTAAGGGGTATTTCTATTATTTTTATGATAAAAAATAAAATTGCAATAATGTATTTAACAATATTTGTGTTCTAAGTGTGTTAACAGGATATACTATTATTAGAATATGAAGCAAGATTGAAAGAAAACTTTTGAAGATAAAATCTAAGAAACAGGAAAGTGTCATGCCCGTGACTACTAATGTCATGCCCGTGACTACTAATGTCACACTCGTGAATATAGCTTAGTACCAATTTTCCACCATTCAAAGTTCATGACCATGAAGGATCAACCAATTGTGAATGATCAAATAAGTCATGCCCGTGAAAGATTAGTCTCACCCATAAACTAGGATAGAGAAACATGTCAGGCACGATTTAAGAGTTGGTTTAATGACTACTTTTGCATTAAATGCACCCAAACATCTAGAATTCACAGAGGGAGTATAAATGCAAGTCATTTATGAATCCCAACGTGGAGAACAAGAAGAACAACAATTATTTTTCATTTTTAATCTTATTGTAGCCTTGTGCATTTATTATTTTTCAACAATCCTATACTTTTTGTGAAAACCTTTACTCATAACTTCTGAGCATTGTAGGTTGGTGAGTGTTTTTCATTGTAATCAATTACTCAAAAGTGAGCTTAGGTATATTGGGTTAAGAGTGAAATACTTTTAAGGGTTTATTGTGTGAGCCATAAAACACAAGGAATTAGTTTTTGTATGAACCATTGAAAAATACAAAGGAATCTCTGGGTTAGGTGTTAGCCATTGAAAGAAACACATAGTTGGGAGTGAGCTTGAAAAACTCCATTGTAACACTTAGTGTGTTAGTGAAACACCCAATTGAGATTGGGAAGAGGAGTAGGGTTTGTTAATAACTGAACCTCTATAAATCTTGTGTGTGATATCTCTCATTCCTCTATTTTATTTATTCTGCACTTTTAATTAAGCAAAATTTTATTTTCTAACCAATTCAACCCCCTTTTTGGTTCATTGTCTGGGCAACACATTTGATATATGAATTGATAGTGATCTTAAATCAATTAATGATGTCCTTGATACATAACATAGCATGATGGAAATCATGATGAGATCATGATATTGAGATTTTTATCATGTGTAAGTATGTTAGTATCTAAATTATCCCTAGTCATAGGATTAATGAGATGGGACATTGTTAATCTAGATAGACAAGCACATGTTATACTTCTTGATTGGATCAAGAAGTAGATCTCACAATCTGTAAACATAAGGTGTTTAGAGTTAACATGTGGATGCATGCTAAGTGTAGCTAGGTTTGGTCATATGGATAATCTATTCAAAAGTCAATGATAGTCTCATCACAGCAATGGTGCAAGTATCATAGATACCGCTTGTGACTTGCTTAAATTAATTATTAATGTAAGTGGCTAACATAACCGGGAACCTAATGGGTCACATGCATTGGAGATATGAAGAATGAGTAAAATAGACTTGGATAGGATCCAAAAATATGAGATAATTATTTCGGGTCAGATCGTAGAGAAAAATGGCTTGGGATTATTTACGGGCTCACTCGCAAGGCTGGCTAGTTGGGCCTGCCCACCAGTAGGCCCAGATCATCATCATGTCGAGAAGTGTGAATTTGTGATCCGTAATGGAGTCAAATAAGTTGATTAGGCTTTACTTTTTAGATTAGCTAAGGAATTTGAGAATAGTTCTCAAATTCAAAAAGATTGGCTATGTCTTAGATGAGGCACTTCCCAATCCCTGTGCTACTAATACTTCTGAATATGTTCAGAAGGCATATTAAAAATATCTTGATGATAGTGAGATGACAAGCTAATTATGCTTGCCACTATGTTAGCTAAGTTGCGAAAGCATAATGAGACTATGGATATTAATTCCATAGTCTACCATCTAAGGGAGCTTTTTGATGAGCAAATATATTCCAAAAGGTTCGAAACTTAAGGCTGCTATTCCATATTAAGATGGTTGAGGGGACATCTCCAGTTCAATATGCACTGAAGATGAATCACTATATTGAGAGGTTGGGCTCTTTGGGATTTGTGATGGACCATAAATTAAGTATTGACTTAATTGTAACTGGTATGTTCGATAATTTTTCACAATTTGTACTTAACTTTAGTATGAACCAAATCTTCACTATTATTCCTGAGCTGATTAACATGTTTAAGACAACTGAACTATCTATCAAGAAGGACAGTAAGGTTGTAATACTGGTGGACTCTTCTGATTCTAAGAAGAAGAAGAAGTCCATGAAGCCTAAGGGCGGTGTGGCCAAGAAGAAGGCTGAGGAGACTGGCCTAAAGTAGACATACTTCCATTGTGTCAAGGATGACCATTGGAAGAGAAACTGTAAGGCCTACTTGGAGTTTTTCAAGAAGAAGGAATCTAATGCCCCATCTACTTCAGGTATTTTTGTCATTGAAATTAATATTGTTTCGAATAATAATATATGGGTATTAGATACGGTTGTGGCTCACACATATTCACTGATATGTAGAGCCTAAAGAATAATAGGCAGCTCAATAAGGGATAGTCGGACCTGCGCATTGGAAATGGAACTTATGTATGGACCCTCCCTAGTGGGCTTATGTTAAATTTGGATAATTGTTATTATGTACTTGCTTTAAATAAAAATATTATTTCGGTTTCTAGTTTAAATAAAAATGGTTTCCATTTAGCTTTTAGTAACAATTGTTGTTCTATTATGTTGAATGGTATTCTTTATGCATGCGTATGCAATGGAATATATATATTAGATATGTCAAATCCAATTTCAAACATCAATGGCAATAAAAGGTAAAAACAAGATATGTTGAAATCATCTTACTTATGACATTGTCACCTTGGTAACATAAGTGTGAAATGCATGGCTAAGCTACATAAAAGTGGTGGGTTGGGATCATATGATTATGAATCAAATGACACATGTGAATCTTGTTTATTAGGTAAGATGACTAAATTACTCCTTAAGGGAAAGGGTGAATGTGCTAATGGGTTTTTAGACTTAATATATTCAGATGTATGTGGTCCAATATCCACACATGCTAGAGGTGGTTTCATTTACTTCATTACGTTTATCAATGACTACTCTTGATATGGGTACATGTATGATTATAAGATACAAATCTGAAGTCTTTGAAAAGTTCAAAGAATTTTGAAATTAAGTTGAGAAACAACTTGGCAAAAGGATTAAAACACTTTGATCAGATTGAGGAGGTGAATACTTAAGCCAAGAGTTTCTCGATTATCCTAGGGATAATGATATATTATCTTAATGGACTCCACCTTACATGCCACAACACAATGGTGTGGCTGAAAGGAGAAACCAAACCCTGTTAGACATTGTAAGGTCTATGATGAGCTTTACGGAACTCTCTAAATCCTTTTAAGGTTATGCACTAGAGACTGCCATTTTTATATTAAATGGAGTCCCATGGAAGTTAGTTGATGTTACTCCATATGAGATGTGGAATAACAAGAGGCCCACACTTTCTTACATGAGAGTTTGGGGTTGTCCTATTTATTTGAAGTGAACAATATCAGATAAGTTAGAAGATAAATCTAATTGATGTATGTTTATGGCATATCCAAAAGCATCATATGGATATCAATTCTACCACCCCTTCGAACAAAAGGTATTCAGTTCAAGACATACTATCTTTTCAGAGAAAAACTTTCTTCTAAAAGGAGATAGTAGGAGCAAAATTGAACTTAAGGAAGTTTAAGATGCTCAAGTAGAAGTTGATCAACTGCCTAAACCTGAGCCTATTATTCATACAAGTGGTATAGCAAGTTAACCTTCTAAAGCACAAGAGATTCATAGGTCAAGTAGGATATGTACTGTGTTTGAGGAGTGCTCTAAAGGCAATCCCCTTTAGCACTTAT
Source organism: Triadica sebifera (assembly GCA_023653625.1). Lineage (NCBI taxonomy): Eukaryota > Viridiplantae > Streptophyta > Magnoliopsida > Malpighiales > Euphorbiaceae > Triadica > Triadica sebifera. The sequence continues at coordinate 12,908,894 of CM042900.1, forward strand.
TGTACAAATTTATTTGATTAATAAAAGACTTTTTCATTAATTTGATGTTCATTTTATATATGAATTGATAAGTGATCTTAAATCAATTAATGACCTTGATACATAACATAACATGAAGGAAATCATGATCAGATTATGATATTGAGATTCTTATCATGTATAATTATGTCAGTATCAAAATTATCCATAGTCATAGGATTAATGAGATGGGACATTATTAATCCAGATAAACTAGCATATGTTACACTCATTGATTGGATTGACTAGTAGATCTCAAAATCTATAAACATGAGATGTTTAGAGTTAACATGTGGATGCTTGCTAAGTGTAGCTGAGTACATTGGATGACCAACTATGAGATAATCATATGGATAATCTATTCAAATGCCAATGATAGTCTCATCATAGAGATGGTGCAAGTATCCTTAGACTTGAGGTACTCAAGGATATCTTGAATATTGATTCTGTATTTTGACACTATTCCTTATTGCCTTAGAGAGGTAGCTCATAGGGTGGCGATTGGATACAGCTTGAGGTATTCGAAGGTAATTGGGTAACCACCAGAGGATTCACCACTCTTGATAGAAGGAATGTATACCCATGGCCTCTTGTCATCGTCATTACTTGGGAATCTTTGGCCGGAGTGGAAATATCATAAAGATAGTCTTCAATGACATATCTAATAGAGTAATGAGCCTCAAGGACAAGAACTAACATTACTTAGACTAGACGTGATATAGTAAGTCTAGTGGGAGTTGACATATGTCCATACTCTGAACCAAGTGGGGTGTAGAATGGTTAAAGAAATAATTGCACGGAAATTGTCTATGGAAAGGTTCGTAGTCAAACCACTGACTTTTTGGTCAATTAGGGGTCATGATGTGTTGCTAGATATCGCTTATGACCTGCTTAAATTAATTGTTAATTTAAGTGGCCAACATAACCGAGAACAGAATGGGTTACACGTATTGAAGATATGGAGAATGAGTAAAATGGTCTTGGATAGGATCCAAAGTATGGGATAATTATTTCGGGATGGATCGCGATGAGATTGTATGAAAAAATCATTCGGGAGGGTCACGGGCCCGTATGGGTTCGCGTAGGTTAGGCAGGCTGTTGGCCTGCCTAGTGGGCCAGCTGGGCTGCCCAGCAGCAGCTTGTAGCAGGCCCAGCGCGCTGCTGCCTCCCACCCGTTGGCCAACGGCAGATTTTGGCCTTAATTAGGCCAATTATGACCAATTACTATTCATTCATTTCTCTTTTCTCCATTTTTTACTTTTCATATTTTCTTTGAATTTGGTTCAAATAGAAAAGACATCAAATGACATAAAATAGATATGAAAATATTTTTTTGTGAAAAAAATATTTTTAAGACAACAAAATTCTCTCAAAAACACTTTCAAAGCTAACACTTTGAATTTGTTCAAACTGTTTCTCTTGATAGTTTCTTATTCATTCTTCATGTGGATTATCATTAGAGACATCATAATGTGGATTGTTGTGGTTTGCTACAACCCAACAAAATGAAGATTTGAAGAACAAATAAGAAATTACAAGGTATAATTTTTAACATTTATATTTTATATAAATTAGTTTTAATGGTACAAGTATGATCTTTTGTTTTGAGTTTTAAAAATTTTATTTTTCCACTGTGTTTATGAATATGATTCATTCTTCAAAACCCAACATTTGTATCAGAGCCTCCTTGTATCCATTAAAATTAATTTTAATTGAAAGTGCAATGAAATTCATGTTTTTGATGATTTTCGATCAATAGGATTTGAAAAATTGAAATTAATTTTTGAAAATATGTTTTACACATTTTTCTTTCTCTAATCTAATCATGGGATGTTTAAGAATGATTATTGTGATTGAAAAATGATTTGAATGTGATTCAAATAATTAATTTCGGATTTATTTTAAAAATGCCTAAAATTGTCTTGTTTATGAATATGTGTTGTTGTTTGGCTTAATTGATGGGACTGATTATATTTTTCTTGTAATTTAATTATGAAAAAATTATTTAGATATATTGAGAATATTTTTATACCTCTGGAAGTTTCTAATAATTAATTAAAAATTATTTTAATTAATTTTTCAAACAAGCATAAAAACGGGACTGTTTAATCATACCCGGTGAGGTTGTTTTGTTAATTTTTATATGATTAAAAATATGTTATTTTTATGTTAGATGCATGCCAAAATTATTTTGCAAGCATTTGAAATTTTAAAAATTCTAGATATAGAATTAGTCGTTTTGAGCGTCTAAGTGTGTTGATTCGTTTGTCTAAGTAATTTTGGTTTGTGCCAAAAATATTTTGATGAACTTGAGCTGAATTAAAGATGATTCGAATGATGATTTGATGTTCCGGAAATTTTTAGAATTTTTGGAAATTAATTTTAAATTAATTTAAGTTGTGCAATTGTAATTCTAGTATGACTAGAAATTGGTATGTATATTAAAATTAAATTGTTTAATCTTAACATCATAATATTCTGATTTTAAGGAGAATTAATTTTGTATTATTTTTGGAAATATTAAATTAAATTTAATTTTATTAAATATTAAATTCCACTTTAAAATGACATACAAAATTAAATTAACCAAAAGAACACATATAGACAATTTCAGTTCAAGAGTTGAATCGATTTACAAATTGAAATCCAAAATTGTTATTTTTATTTTGTGCATTAGAGAATGGATGTTAGGGGTGTATGAAAAGGCAATATGGATGATTATGGACATAGGCCCAATGTGATTGAGCATGTATGGAATTATTTTGTTTTATGGTAAATAGGGCCTGCGTGTCCCAACTTCTCTTTCTTTCTTATGTATTTCTCTTCTCAACTTACTCCCCTCAAATGTAAATTGAGATTTTCTATAATTTGAAATATGTAATTAAATTACATAGGATTATGATAGAATGAAGATACGAAGGAGCAAGAAGCAAAGGAGGTGGTACCATAAACAAGAAGACTTAGAAATAGGAATTTGATTTCTGTTTTGGGTTGTAAATTCATGCATATACCTAGGTAAGACCTATCAATTTCTCTTTGGCTCAAGAGATTGACTTTAGTATGTCCATGATCATGCCATATAGTTAATGTAACTATCTTTATATATCCATGTGATGAATTTATGATATATAAAAGCATGAAATAATAACTTGATGAGACTTAACAAAGAAATCCCTCACTAAATAAATAATTAAGTCTTACGCCTTCCATTAATATGGGGATAGAGTTATTGAGTTGCCTCAAGCTCACTCTATAAGAATACATTCAATCCATTGAAATTAGATTTCATGATTAATGGGTAGACTTAACCGATGTTATTAACTTGTTGGATTTGTGCTAAGGTTAATGTGTATTAGAGGCGAAGTTGGGTTTGTATTCATGAGATGTACACATATCAAGAGTCAATAGCCCAATGTATGTGCACACATCAATAAGTTGATAGCACAAGATTCGATTGTTGCCGGAATAATGCAATTGGTATGGATTAGATAACTACCAACCAAACTAAGGATAGCTTGTTGAGTTGCCTTAAGGTTATTCTTAGCTAGTTGGATATCGACCCACTAGGAGAAGTTTCATATAAGTTATCTCGGGTTCATAGTGAGGGCTATGGATTTGCAAGAAAATAGTGGGAGTCATAATGCGATTTATTAAAGACCTAATAAACATCCATTTTATGTACATTTTAACATGTTCTATTTTACATCTAGGTTGCTAGAATCATCATGGAATCCATTTCTTCAGGTGGGTCAACCAAAGTCTATACTTGGTTTTCATACATGGAATCCATTTATGACTTCATGGCTTGAAGCCATTTGTCAGATTCTGAACTATTCAGAACCTCTTCAGAGGTTGTAGGCTCAACATTTTCTATGAGCAATACGTCGTTCTGTTCACTAATGAGAAATCCATATCTCTCTGGAACAATATCTATCCCACATGACCTACGAAGCTCTTGTGCTTCAGAAGGTTGAGCTGTTATATCATCTATATGAGTAACAAGCTCGGGTTCAGGCAGTTGATCAACATCTGTTTGAGCATCTTGAACTTCCTGAAGTTCAATTTTGCTCCCACTATCTCTTTTTAGAAGGAATTCTCTCTCTAAAAAGATAGCATGCCTTGAAACAAAAACCTTTTGTTCCAAGGGGTGGTAAAATTGATATCCATATGATACTTTTGCATAACCCACAAACAGACATCGGTCAGACTTAGCTTCTAGCTTATCTGACATTGTCTGCTTCACATTAGTAGGACAACCCTAAGTTCTCATGTAAGAAAATGTGGGCCTCTTGTTATACCAAATCTCATATGGAGTAACATCAATTGACTTTGAAGGAACTCCATTTAATATATAAATGGCGGTCTCTAGTGCATAACCCCAAAAGGATTTAGGCAATTCCGCAAAACTCATCATAGACCTTACCATGTCTAACAAGGTTCAGTTTCTTCTTTCAGCCACACCATTGTGTTGTGGCGTGTAAGGTGGAGTCCATTGAGATAAAATCCCATTATCCCTAAGATAATCTAGAAACTCTTGGCTCAAGTATTCACCTCCTCAATCTGATCGAAGTGTTTTAATACTTTTGCCAAGTTGTTTCTCTACTTCATTTCTGAATTCTTTGAACTTTTCAAAAGCTTCAGATTTGTATCTCATAAGATACACATATCCATATCGTGAGTAGTCATCGATAAAAGTAATGAAGTCGATGAAACCACCTCTAGTGTGTGTAGACATTGGACCACATACATCTAAATGTATTAAGTTTAAAACTCCATTAGCACGTTCACCCTTTCCCTTAAAGGGTAATTTAGTCATCTTGCCTAGTAAACAAGATTCACATGTGTCATATGATTCATAATCAAATGACCCCAAACTACCACTTTTGTGTAGCTTAGCCATGTGTTTCTCACTTATATGACCAAGACGACAATGCCATAAATAAGATGATTTCAACATATATTGTTTTTTCCTTTTATTATCATTGATGTTTAAAATTGGATTTGACATATCTAATATGTATATTCCATTGCATAATGTACCATTAGCATAAAGAATTCCATTCAACATAATAGAACAACAATTGTTACTAAAAGCTAAAAGGAAACCATCTTTATTTAGACTTGAAACAGAAATAATGTTTTTAGTCAAAACAGGTACATAATAGCAATTATCCAAATTTAATATAAGCCCACTAGGGAGGGTCAATACATATGTTCCTATAGCTAATCCAGCAACCCTTGCTCCATTTCCAACGCGTAGGTCTGACTCTCCCTTATTGAACTGTCTACTGTTCCATAGGCCCTACAAATCAGTGCATATGTGTGAGCCACAATCGGTATCTATTACCTATATATTATTATTGGAAACAGTATTAATTTCAATGACAAAAATACCTGAAGTAGATGGGGCATCAGATGCCTTCTTTTTCAAGGACTCCAAGTAAGCCTTGCAATTTCTCTTCCAATGGCCATCCTTGCCACAATGGAAACATGTCCCTTTTGGAGCAATCTCTTTGCCCTTCTTCTTGGCCACGCCTCCCTTAGGCTTCATGGACTTCTTCTTCTTCTTAAGGTTCTTCCTTTTAGAACTTGATGAGTCCACCAGCATCACAGCCTTACTGTCCTTCTTGACGGATGGCTCAGCTATTTTAAGCAAGTTAATCAGCTCAGAAATAGTGGTAGAGATTTGGTTCATCCTATAGTTAAGCATAAAATGTGAATAACTATCAGACAAACCGGTTAGAATTATTTCATGCTTTTATATATCATACATTCATTACATTGATATATAAAGATAGTTACATTAACTATATGGCATGATTCTGGACATACTAAAGTCAATCTCTTGAGCCAAAGAGAAATTGACTAGGTCTTACATAGGTATATGCATGAATTTGCAACCCAAAATAGAAATCAAATTCTTATTTCTAAGTCTTCTTGTTTATGGTACCACCTCCTTTGCTTCTTGCTCCTTTGTATCTTCATTATATCCTAATCCTATGTAATCTAATTATATATTTCAAATTATAGAAAACCTCAATTTACATTTGAGGGGAGTAAGATGATAAGAGAAATACATAAGAAAGAAAAAGAGGTAGGGACACGCAAGCCCTATTTACCATAAAACAAAATAATTTCGTGCATGCTCAATCACATTGGGCCTAAGTCCATAATCATCCATCATGCCTTTTCATACACCCCTAACATGTATTCTCTAATTCACAAAATAAAAATGACAATTTTTTATTTCAATTTGTAAATCGATTCAACACTTGAATCGAAATTGCCTATGTGTTCTTTCGGTTAATTTAATTTTGTATGTCATTTTAAAGTGGAATTTAATATTTAATCAAATTAAATTAAATTCCATATTTCCAGAAATAATTCAAAATTAATTCTCCTTAAAATCAGAATATTATGATGTTAAAATTAAATAATTTAATTTTAATATACATACCAATTTCTAGTCATACTAGAATTACAATTGCACAACTTAAATTAATTCAAAATTAATTTCCAAAAATTATAAAAAATTCTAGAACATCAAATAACCATTCTAATTATATTTAGGTCAGCTCAAGTTCATCAATATATTTTTGGCACAAGCCAAAATTACTAAGACAAACGAATCAACACACTTAGATGCTCAAAATGACTAATTCGATATCTAGAATTTTTAAAATTTCAAATGCTTGCAAAATAATTTTTGCATGCATCTAACATCAAAATAACATATTTTTAATCATATAAAAATTATTTCAAGGTATTGAAAATAAAATAAACACATACAAAAAATCAAACAAAACAGCCCCACCGGGTATGCTAAAACAGTCCCATTTTTGTGTTTGTTTGAAAAATTAATTATAATAATTTTAATTAATTATTGGACACTTCCAGAGGCATAAACATATTCTAAATATATCTAAATAATTTTTTCATAATTAAATTACAAGAAAAATGTAATCAGCCCCATCACTTAAGCTAAACAACAACACATGTTCATAAAAAGACAATTTTAGGCATTTTTGAAATAAATCCGAAATTAATTATTTGAATCACATTCAAATCATTTTTCAATCAAAATAATCATTCTTAATCATCCCATAATCAGATTAAAGAAAGAAAAATATGTAAATTATATTTTACAAATTAATTTCAATTTTTCAAAACCTATTGATCCAAAATCATCAAAAATATGCAATCCCATTGCACTTTCAATTAAAATTAATTTTAATGGATACAAAGAGGCTCTGATACCAATGTAGGATTTTGAAGAATGAATCATATTCATAAACGCAGCAAAAAATAAAATTTTTCAAAACCCAAAATAAAATATCATACTTGTACCATTAAAACTAATTTATATAAATGTAAATGTTAAAAATTATAAGATGAAAAGTAAAAAATGGAGAAAATGGAAACAAATGAATAGTAATTGGCCATAATTGGCCTAATTAAGGCCAAAAATTGCGGGCGCTGGGTCTGCTGCAGGCTGCTGCTGGGCTGCCCAGCTGGCCCGCTGGGCTGGCTAGTAGCCTACCTAGCCAGCGCGGGCCTGTGAAACTCCTGAACGATTTTTCCGTGTGATCTCATCGCGATCCATCCTAAAATAATTCTCTCATATTTTGGATCATATCCAAGACCATTTTACTCATTCTCCATATCTTCAATGCGTGTGACCCATTAGGTTCCCGGTTATGTTGGCCACTTAAATTAACAATTAATTTAAGAAGGTCATGAGTGGTATCTAGTAACACATCATGACCCCCAATTAACTAGAAAGTCAGTGTTTTGACTATGAACCTTTCCATAGACAATTTCTATGCAATTATTCCTTTCACCATTCTATACCCCACTTGGTTCAGAGTATGGACATGTGTCAACTCCCACTAGACTGACTACGTCACGTCTAGTCCCAGTAATGTTAGTTCTTGTCCTTGAGGCTCATTACTCTATTTGATATGTCATTGAAGACTATCTTTATGACAATTCCACTCCGGCCAGAGATTCCTGAGTAATGACCACGACAAGAGGCCATTAGTATAAACTCCTTCTACCAAGAGTGGTAAATCCTTTATTGGTTACCCAATTACCTTCGAATATCTCAAGTTGTATCCAATCACCACCCTATGAGCTACCTCTCTAAGGCAACAAGGAATAGTGTCAAAATACATAATCAATATTCAAGATATCCTTGAGTACCTCAAGTCTAAGGATACTTGCACCATTGCTATGATGAGACTATCATTGACATTTGAATAGATTATCCATATGATTGTCTCATAGTTGGTCATCCAATATACTTAGCTACACTTAGCAAGCATCTACATATTAACTCTAAACATCTCATGTTTATAGATTATGAGATCTACTACTCGATCCAATCAAGGAGTGTAACATGTGCTAGTTTATCTGGATTAATAATATCCCATCTCATTAATCCTATGACTAGGGATAATTTTGATACTAACATAATTACACATGATAAGAATCTCAATATCATGATCTCATTATGATTTCCTTCATGCTATGTTATGTATCAAGGACTTCATTAATTAATTTAAGATCACTTATCAATTTATATATCAAATGAACATCAAATTAATGAAAAGCCTTTTATTAATCATATAAATTTGTACAATAAGTGCTAAAGGTGATTGCCTTTAGAACACTCCTCTAACAAAAGCAAGAATCTTGGAGTTGGAATATTTGATTTGATGAGACAATAAAAAAGTTTGCTTTCTTACAAAATCTGAATGAACCTTATGTACATAAGAAGGTTTGTGGCAATGCAATCATATTCCTTATGTTGTATGTAGATGACATACTGCTAATGAAAAATTATTTCTTAGCCTTACAATCAGTCAAGATTTAGTTATCCAAGAATTTCTCTATGAAAGACCTTATAGAAGCAATCTATATTTTGTGGATAAGGAACTATAGATTTAGTTCTAAAAGATTGCTTGGTCTTTCACAGTCTACATACATAGACATGATGCTAAAGAGGTTTAGCATGGAGCTGTCCAAAAGAGGATATATTCCCATAAGCTATGGGATTACTCTCTTAAAATCTATGTGTCCAAAGATACAAATGTTGGATTTTGAAGAATGAATCATATTCATAAATGTAGAGGAAAAATAAAATTTTCAAAACCCGAAACAAAAGATCATACTTGTGCCATTAAAATTAATTTATATAAATATAAAGGTTAGAAATTATACCTTGTAATTTCTTATTTGTTCAAATCTCTACTTTGTTAGATTGTAGCAAACCACAATAATCTACATTAGGATGTCTTTAACGATAAATCCACCTGAAGAATGAAGAAGAAATTATCAAAAGAAATGGTTTGAACAAATTCAAAGTGCTAACTTTGAAAGTGTTCTTGACAGAATTTTTGCTGTCTTAAAAATATTTTTTTCACAAAAAAATATTTTCATGTCTATTTTTTGCAATTTGATGTATTTTCTATTTGAATCAAATTCAAAGAAAAGATGAAAAGTAAAAAATAGAGAAAAGGGAAATGAATGAATAGTAATTTGCCATAATTGGCCTAATTAAGGCCAAAATTTGCCGTTGGCCAATGGGAGGGAGGCAGCAGCACGCTGGGCCTACGATGGGCTGCTACTGGGTAGCCTAGTTGACCAGCTAGGCGGGCTAGCAGTCTGCCTAGCTCGTGTGGGCCCATGAGCCTCCCAAACAATTTTTTCCGTGCGATATCATCGCGATCCATCCCGAAATAATTCTCTCACATTTTGGATGCTATGCAAGACCATTTTACTTATTCTGCATATCTTCAATGCGTGTGACCCATTAGGTTTCTGGTTATGTTGGCCCCTTAAATTAACAATTAATTTAAGTAAGTTATGAGCGGTATCTCGCAACACATCATGACTGCTAATTGATTGGAAAGTCAGTGGTTTGACTACGAACCTTTCAATAGACAATTTCCGTGTAATTATTCCTTTCACCATTCTATACCCCACTTGGTTCAGAGCATGGACATATGTCAACTCCCACTAAATTGAACACATCATGTCTAGTCCAAGTAATGTTAGTTCTTGTCCTTGAGGCTCATTACTCTATTAGATATGTCATTCAAGACTATCTTTATGACATTTCCACTCCGGCCAGAGATTCCCGACTAATTACCATGACAAGAGGCCATAGGTATACACTATTTCTATCCGGAGTGGTGAATCTTTTGTTGGTTATCCAATTACCTTCGAATACCTCAAGTTGTATCCAATCACCACCCTATCAGCAACCTCCCTGAGCCAATAAGGAATAGTGTCAAAATACATAATCAATATTCAAGATATCCTTGAGTACCTCAAGTCTAAGGATACTTGCACCATTGCTATGATGAGACTATCATTGAGATTTGAATAGATTATCCATATGATTGTCTCATAGTTAGTCATCCAATGTACTTAGATACACTTAGCAAACATCCACATGTTAACTCTAAACATCTCATGTTTATAGATTATGAGATTTTCTACTCAATCTAATCAATGAGTGTAACATGTGCTAATCTGTCTAGATTAATAATGTCCTGTCTCATTATTCCTATGACTAAGGATAAGGTTTATACTAACACAATTACACATGATATGAATCTTAATATCATGATCTCATCATGATTTCCTTCATGTTATGTTATGTATCAAGGACTTCATGAATTGATTTAAGATCACTTATCAATTCATGTATCAAATGAACATCAAATTAATGAAAAAACCTTTTATTAATCAAATAAATTTGTACAATAAGTGCTAAAGGTGATTACCTTTCGAGCACTCCTCTAACAACAAGATCAGAGGACATGCATGAGATTGATTCCTTATTCACCTATAGGATCAATCATGTACATTATATTTTGTAGTAGACCCAATTTATCATATGCACTAAATGTTATAATCAGATACCAATCGGACCCTAGTGAAAGTTATTGGGTGGATATTAAAAATATCCTTAAGTAATTAAGAAGGATTAAGGATTTATTCTTGCTATATCGAGATGGAGATCTTGTTATGAATGGGTATTCCAATGCCAGCTTCCAATTTGACAAGGATGACTCAAATTCCAATCAGGTTATACATTCACACTAAATGGTGAAGCAGTTAGTTGGAAAAGTTCCAAATAGGAAATGACTGTTGATTCAACAACCGAAGTAGGTACATTGCAACTTCTGAAGCAACAAAGGAAACAGTTTGGAAAAAGAAATCCATTATGGAACTTGGAGTGGTTCCTAGTGTTTTTGATCCAATATAATTGTATTGTGACAATAATGGTGCCATTGCAAAAGCGAAGGGGCCATGGCCTTATCAGAGATCCAAACATGTACTCAGAAGATACCATTTGATTAGAGAAATCATTGTTAGGAATGATGTAAAGATAGAAAGAGTGTCCGCTAATCAAAATATTGTTGATCCTTTAACTAAGTCACATCTCTAAAAGAAGTATGATTTTTATGTACTTGCCTATGGAATTAAATACAAAGGCGATTGGCTTTAGTTCAAATGGGAGATTGTTAGAGAAGTTCTCTAAAGGCAATCACCTTTAGCACTTATTGTACAAATTTATTTGATTAATAAAAGGAATTTTCATTAATTTGAAGCCACTCAAGACATTGTCTGAGATATAAGGATTAAACCCCATTTCATCTCTAAAAGAGCTCACTTGAGCCATACCCTTAATTCCACCACTTTATTCTTGTATTGACCCATCCTAAGCCTTTTTTAGTACCATGAACCCTCAATGGCATGTCATCTCTCCTAACTCTAGTCCTAGTTTGAGTATTGGGCATAAATTCTTATTTAAAAACATTAAGTTTCTCAACCTCATATGAAACATACAAGTTAAGCATCCCAATATTCATTCTCTCGCAAATATAGCTCAAATGTATATTATTTTCATTAAACAATCCATGATTCATTTGACAGAAAAATTCAAAATTTAACATATAAGTAGTTCACTATTGTGAATACCCATTCATGCCCGTAAAACTCCTTTTTCATGTCTTGCATGGTTGTGAACCAAGTAGTGACACAACCTATAAATGTTGTTGTCCAAAAATCACCACATAATTCACAGTCGTGAACAATGGTTCACACCCATGAATCCTGAAATTTGTTTAGAATCAAGCTCAAGCACAAAAAATTCCATTTTCACATGCAATTTCCTATGGTTTACTAATGTAAACCTCATTACCAATATTTATACCAACATATGTGCATCCGTTGAATAACCAAAATCTCATTTACATGCACAATAGAAGTTTAAATCCTAATATCATGCCCTTATACAATAAGTTCAAAGAAACTAGCATTCAAGTATATTTTCCTTTCCAAACACAACATAAGTTACTTAACATGTTCGAAAATCAATCAAATGGCATTAATTAATCTCAATAACATTTATGACATTCCTTAGCCCTCATAATTACATCATTAATATAACTACATTCTCACCTTTCATCAGTGCAAGCATTACTCTAATTCAACCTTCCATAATTACAGTCATTACAATTTTAACATAAGCCCTTTCCCTCTTTTGAAGGGGGGCTTCCTTTTTAACAATAGCCCCTATTGAAAAAATAATAACCAAAACACCAATAAGACCCAAGATATCCTAAGGATTCCATCCTTACCCTAATCCACATGTAGCAAAAGAGGGGTTTCCTAACCCTAGATTAACCTTACTCACCCTTAAATCTACAAAATTAAATAGCACCCAAGGAAGATTTAGAGGAAGAGAAAAGCAACTTACTCACATCTAAAAGTTGTTATGGTTGGGTTTCGAAATTACCATTCCAAGCCCTAATCTTCTTCCTCTCCTAGATATAATCCTTGCTAATCCTTATTTCACTTTGATCTCCTTATAAGATCTTATGTTTTCGACTTCTTTTGGGTTAGTTTGAACAAAGGTTTGGCTAGGGGAGTATAGAGGGTAGAGTTATTTCTATCAAAAATGGAGAAACTGAAAGGTGATTGGCTTTTATATCCCTTTATTCATGGTTATGATTGATCCTTCAAGGGCATGAAATACCGCTCATGACATAAAGCAAATCATGACTCAAAACCTAGGCATGAAACACCTAATTCATGACTGTGATCCCATATTCATGGGCATGAATCATTAGCAGATACATTTCTTTCTTTTCTTTCACTCTAAACCTTGATCCCTTAACCCCAAACACTTATTAAGACATGACCCCACAGCTATTAAAACTTCTAAACCCTATTTACGAGCATGAGACATATTCATTAACTTGATTACTTCGCCCAAAATACTCAAAACATGACTATCCGGATATGGGTTAAGGATTAGGGGCACTCACATAAGTTTAAGACCTCATGTCTAACTCTATTTGAATTCAAAAGTGTTTCTCAACTTAGAAAGACTCACACAAGCTTAAGACTCCCTTACTAAGTGTATTCATATATTCATATTATATGCATAATTAGCTCAAGGGTGCTCATACAAGCTTAAGACCACTTGTCTTAAAGTTCATAGACCTCTCATTAACATTGCTTAACCTACAATATCATTATATCCTTGAATGGCATACCATTTATCTTATCTTCAGTCCTAGGTTAGTGTAATGGCTTACATTCTCATCACATGGCACATAATCAACATTTTATCCAACCAATATCACACCATTACATCCAATATAACTTGTGCCAATGCATTATAACATAAAGGCTCAGTTATCCAAGCACATAATCATTGATATGCACCGTCCATATACATCTTTAGTCATAACATGCTTTTAGACATATCATACATTATAGCATGTCATATTTGAAATCATATCCAACATGAAACTTAAGCATTATTCATATTTTTCTTTCACTCTAGTTCATAGTTGTGAAAAGGTGTTTCACGCCCATAAATACCACGTTCACGGGTTAATACCCGTGAACCATGCCATGGCTCTTTCCGTGAAGAATTCTGGATATACAAAACATGCAATCATTCAATCATCCACTGTCGTGAAGATACTAAGCAAGGTGTTAGAGGAGTGCTCTAAAATCAATCACCTTTAGCACTTATTGTAAAAATTTATTTGATTAATAAAAGACTTTTTCATTAATTTGATGTTCATTTGATATATGAATTGATAGTGATCTTAAATCAATTAATGAAGTCCTTGATACATAACATAGCATGAAGGAAATCATGATGAGATCATGATATTGAGATTATTATCATGTGCAATTATGTTAGAATAAAAATTATCCCTAGTCATAGGATTAATGAGATGGGACATTGTTAATCAGGAAAAACTAGCACATGTTACACTCCTTGATTAGATCGAGTAGTAGATCTCATAATTTGTAAACATGAGATGTTTAGAGTAAACATATGGATGCTTTCTAAGTGTAGCTAAGTACATTGGATGACTAGCTATCAGACAATCATAAGGATAATCTATTCAAATGTCAATGATAATCTTATCATAGCAATGGTCTAAGTATCCTTAGACTTGAGGTACTCAAGGATATCTTGAATACTGATTCTGTATTTTGACACTATTTCTTGTTGCCTCAGGAAGGTTGTTCATAGGGTGGTGATTGGATATAGCTTAAGGTATTCAAAGGTAATTGGGTAACCAATAAAGGATTCACCACTTTTTATAGAAGGAGTTTATACCCATAGCCTCAAGTCGTGGTCATTACTCAGGAATCTTTGGTCGGAGTGGAAATGTCATAAAGATTGTAACGTCACACCTCTTATGCATTTTAGTATAACCTATCCAAATATCAAGTAATCATACATGGCGTACTGGAAAGGTAAAATACCCTATTAACAATAGTAGTAAAAAAATTTTCATATCATATCCTGTAAAATCAACTAACAACTTTACAAGTCTTATATCCTGTAATATCACTCAATGACTTTTCAAGTCAACATTAAAAACCACTATACGATATATCACATATATTAAAACATAAACTTCACATCCGAAGGATTACGGGTTGTTTCCATTTATACATTTCAAAACTAATCTAGAGTGATAATACATATTCAAGCATATAAGTCCAAAATACAGATGACATGTTTCATGCTTGTGTGGAATGCAAGGAAAGAGAGAGAGTGATGAGGCTCGGCCAGTGACCTATGCTCCATGTCTTTTATACGCTACTCAAAATGAGCTATCACTTTTCTTTACCTGAAAAATGATGCAAATTGATGAGTTGCGGCTCAGTGAGAATAACCATCCAATGAGCTCTAAAGTACCAAACAACTCATAGTAATAAGTCACAATTCCAATATATACCATGTATTCCATTCCATTCATCAGTCTCATATAAGTATCAATAAAGTTGAAACATATAATCATTACTCTTTATGTATGCAAATGCTTTGCTTATTTCATTTTGTTGTGACCAAGTTAAACAAACATTGCCCCAGGTATCCATGTGAACATTTGCCATGCGAACATTTGCATTTGCTAGCTAGCTTGATCATTTATTTCATTTGCACATTTGTTGGGCCATAGGCCTCTTCTTTTGCTTTGCAATATCGATTAACTAGTCACAATGCCTTTTAAGTTTATATGCATATGCACTTGTACTTAAGCATTCATTAACTATTGTATCTTATCACATATACCATACATATACTGTAACACCACATCTTAATCTAATCATTTTTCTTACTTTAATTTGGTCACTTATTCAATTTATTTCTAATGCTTCGTAGTCCTCATATAGAGTATAATTACACACGTGCGACTCGATACAAGTGCCAAATGCTAGGACACGTAGCTAGTGCGTGTCATAAACTTGTTCCTACGAAAATATGTATGAAATGCATTTGTTCAATTGAATTGTATGCAAGATGCTTATGTTCAATGAAATGCACGTGATTATGCATGTGGGGAAGGTCAAGGATGTTACAAAGATAGTCTTCAATTACATATCTATTGGGTTTTGAAGAATGAATCATATCCACAAACACAGCTAAAAAATAAAATTTTCAAAACCCGAAACAAAATATCATACTTGTGCCATTAAAACTTATTTATGTAAATATAAAGGTTAGAAATTATACCTTGTAATTTCTTATTTGTTCTTCAAATCTTCACTTTGTTGGGTTGTAGTAAACGACAACAATCCACACTAGGATGTCTCTAATGATAATCCACGCAAAGAATGAAGAAGAAACTATCAAGAGAAATGGTTCAAACAAATTCAAAATGCTAGCTTTGAAAGTGTTCTTGTAAGAGTTTTGTTGTGTCTTAAAAATATTTGTTCACAAAAAAATATTTTCATGTCTATTTTCTACCATTTGATGTCTCAAAAAAAAGATGAAAAGTCAAAAATGGAGAAAAGGGAAATGAATGAATAGTAATTGGCCATAATTGGCCTAATTAAGGCCAAAATCTGTTGTTGGCCAACGGGTGGGAGGCAGTAGCGCGCTGGGCCTACTACGAGCTGCTGCTAGGAAGGCCAGCTGGCATTCTAGGCAGGCCAGTAGCCTGCCTAGCTCGTGCAGGCCCAAAAGGGTCCGCGACCCTCCGGAACGATTTTTCTGTGCGATCTTCTCTCATATTTTGGATGCTATCCAAGACCATTTGACGCATTCTCCATATCTTCAGTGCATGTGACCCATTAAGTTCCCGGTTATGTTGGCCACTTAAATTAACAATTAATTTAAACAAGTCATGAAAAGTATCAAGCAACACATCATGACCCCCAATTGACTAGAAAGTCAGTGGTTGGCCTATGAATCTTTCCATAGAGAATTTCCGTGCAATTATTCCTTTCACCATTCTATACCCCACTTTGTTCAGAGTATGAACATGTCTTAACTCCCACTAGACTGACTACGTCACGTCTAGTCCAAGTAATGTTAGTTTTTGTCCTTGAGGCTCATTACTCTATTAGATATGTCATTGAAGACTATCATTATTACATTTCCACTCCAGCCAGAGATTCCCGAGTAATGACCACGACAAGAGGCCATGTGTATACACTCCTTCTATCATGACCGATGAATCCTTTATTGGTTACCTAATTACCTTTGAATACCTCGAGCTATATCCAATCACCACCCTATGAGCAACCTCCCTGAGGCAACAAGGAATAGTGTCAAAATACATAATCAATATTCAAGATATCCTTGAGTACCTCAAGTGTAAGGATACTTGCACCATTGCTATGATGAGACTATCATTGACATTTGAATAGATTATCCATATGATTGTCTCATAGTTGGTCATCCAATGTAATTAGCTACACTTAACAAGCATCCACATGTTAACTCTAAACATCTCATGTTTATAGATTGTGAGATCTACTACTCGATCCAATCAAGGAGTATAACATGTGCTAGTCTGTCTAGATTAATAATATCTCATCTCATTAATCCTATGACTAGGTATAATTTTGATACTAACATAATTACACATGATAAGAATCTCAATATCATGATCTCATCATGATTTCCTTCATGTTATGTTATGTGTCAAGGACTTCATTAATTAATTTAAGATCACTTATCAATTCATATATCAAATGAATATCAAATTAATGAAAAAGCTTTTTTAATAATGAAATAAATTTGTACAATAAGTGGTAAAGGTGATTGCCTTTAGAGCACTCCTCTAACAAGCTCCCACTTACACTAAAGTCAATCGCCTTTGTATTTAATTCCATAGGCGAGCACATGAGAATTATATTTCTTTTGGGGAAGTGGCTTAGTTAAAGGATCAACATATTCTGATTAGTGCGCACTTTTTCTATCCTACCAATGATTTCTCTAATCAAATGGTATCTTCTGAGTACATGTTTGGAACTCTAATGAGACCGTGACTCCTATGTTTGTGCAATGGCTCCATTATTCACACAATACAATTGTATTGGATCAATAATGCTGGGAACCACTCCAAGTTCTGTGATGAATTTATTTATCCAAACTACTTCCTTTGCTACTTCAGAAGCTACAATGTACTATGCTTCGGTTGTGGAATCAGTAGTCGTTTCTTGTTTGGAACTCTTTCAACTAACTGCTCCACCCTTTAGTGTGAATATATAACCTGACTAGATTTTTGAGTCATCTTTGTCAGATTGGAAGCTGGCATCGGTATACCAGCTCATAATAAGATCTCCATCTCCATATACCAAGAATACGTCCTTAGTTCTTCTCAAGTACATAAGGATATTCTTAATAGCCACCCAATGGCCCTCACCAGGGTCCGATTGGTATCTGCTCGTGACACTTAGAGAATATGATACATCGGGTCTTGTACATAGCATAGCGTACATGTTTGATCCGATAGCTGAAGCATATGGAATCAAACTAATGTGTGTCCTCTCATCTTGAGTCTTTAGACACAAAAACTTTGAGAGAGTAATCCCATAGGTCATGCGAATATATCCCCTCTTGGACTACTCCATGCTAAACCTTTTTAGCATCTTATCTATGTATGTAGACTGTGAAAGACCAAACAATCTTTTAGATCTATCTGTTAGAGGAGTGCTCTAAAGGCAATCATCTTTAGCACTTATTGTACAAATTTATTTGATTAATAAAAGGCTTTTTCATTAATTTGATGTTCATTTGATATATGAATTGATAAGTGATCTTAAATCAATTAATGAAGTCCTTGATACATAACATAGCATGAAGGAAATCATGATGAGATCATAATATTGAGATTCCTATCATGTGTAATTATGTTAGTATCAAAATTATCCCTAATCATAGGATTAATGAGATGGGACATTATTAATCCAGATAAACTAGCACATGTTACACTCCTCGATTGGATCGAGTAGTAGATCACATACTCTATAAACATGAGATGTTTAGAGTTAACATGTGGATGCTTGCTAAGTGTAGCTAAGTACATTGGATGACCAATTATGAGACAATTATATGGTTAATCTATTCAAATGTCAATTATAGTCACATCATAGCAATGGTGCAAGTATCCTTAGACTTGAGGTACTTAAGGATATCTTGAATATTGATTCTGTATTTTGACACTATTCCTTGTTGCCTCAGAGAGGTAGCTCATAAGGTGGTGATTGGATACAGCTTCAGGTATTTGAAGGTAATTGGGTAACCAACAAAGGATTCACCATTCTTGATAGAAGGAGTGTATACCCATGGCCTCTTGTTATGGTCATTACTCAGGAATCTCTGGTCGGAGTGGAAATGTCATAAAGATAGTCTTGAATGACATATCTAATAGAGTAATGAGCCTCAAGGACAAGAACTAACATTACTTGGACTAGATGTGACGTAGTCAGTCTAGTGGGAGTTGACACATGTCCATACTCTGAACCAAGTGGGGTATAAAATGGTGAAAGGAATAATTACACAGAAATTGTCTATGGAAAGGTTCATAGCCAAACCACTAACTTTCCGGTCAATTGGGGGTCATGATGTGTTGCTAGATACCGCTCATGACCTACTTAAATTAATTGTTAATTTAAGTGGCCTACATAACCAGGAACCTAGTGGGTCACATGCATCGAAGATATGGAGAATGAGTAAAATGGTCTTGCATAGGATCCAAAATATGAGAGAATTATTTTAGGATGGATCGTGATGAGATCGCACCAAAAAATCGTTCGGGAGTGTCACGGGCCCGAACGGGCTGGGCAGGCTGCTGGCCCGTCTTGCAGGCCAGCTGGGACGCCCAGCAGCAGCCCGCAGCAGGCCTAGCGCGCCTGCAGCTTCCCATCTGTTGGCCAACGGCTGTTTTTTGCCATAATTAGTCAAATTATGGCCAATTACTATTCATTAGTTACCATTTTCTCCATTTTTGACTTTTCATCTTATTTTTGAATTTGATTCAAATAGAAAAGATATCAAATGGCAGAAAATAGCCATGAAAATATTTTTGTAAAAAAAAATATTTTTAAGACAACAAAAATTCTCTCAAGAACACTTTCAAATCTAGCACTTTGAATTTGTTCAAACCATTTTCTCTTGATAGTTTCTTCTTCATTCTTCGCGTGGATTATCATTAGAGACATCCTAGTTTGGATTGTTGTGGTTTGCTACAATCCAACAAAGTGAAGATTTGAAGAACAAATAAAAATTACAAGGTATAATTTTTAACCTTTACATTTATATAAATTAGTTTTAATGGTACAAGTATGATATTTTGTTTTGGGTTTTGAAAAATTTTATTTTTCGCTGCGTTTATGAATATGATTCATTCTTCAAAACCCAACAACAACCACCAGGCTTTGAAAGCTATGATTTTCCAAATCATGTTTATAAACTTTCAAAAGTTTTATATGGTTTGAAACAAGCCCCAAGAGCATGGAGTGAAAGACTAAGTTCTTTTCTTTTAGAAAATAACTTTACAAAGGGGAATGTTGACACCACATTATTCATTAAAAAGTATAAGCATGATATACTAATTGTTCAAATTTATGTTGATGATATAATATTTTGTTCTACTAATGAATTGTTTTGTCAAGAATTTGCTAAGTGTATGACTAGGGAATTTGAAATGAACATGATGGGAGAGCTTAAGTATTTCCTTGGTCTACAAATAAAACAAAGCAATAAGGGCATATTCATCAACCAATCCAAATATGCCAAAGATTTAATTAAAAAATTTGGAATGGAAGGATGCAAGAATGCCAAGACTCCTATAAGCTCGTCAACAAAATTAGACAAGGATGAAAAGGGTGAGAGTATTAATGAAAAGCTCTATAGAGGTATGATCGGATCACTTTTATATCTTACTTCTTCTAGACTCGACCTAATGTATAGTGTTTGCTTGTGTGCACGATTTCAATCATGTCCAAAAGAATCTCATTTACATGCAGTAAAAAGAATTCTAAGATATTTACATGGATCATTGCATCTAGGTTTGTGGTATCCTAGAAATTCATCCTTTTATATTATAGGATATTCATATGTAGACTATGCTAGTAGTCTTTTAGATAGAAAATATACTTCAGGTACTTGTCACTTTATTAGAGAGTGCTTAGTTTCTTGGTTTAGCAAGAAACAAGTTTCAGTTGCTCTTTCAACTGCAGAAGCAGAGTATGTAGCAGCAGGATGTTGTTGTACTCAAATCATTTGGATGAAACAACAACTTAAGGACTATGGTTATGATATGAACCATGTACCTCTTAAATGTGACAATATAAGTGCTATAAATCTTTCAAAGAATCCCATTCAACATTCTAGAAGTAAGCATACTGACATTAGACACCACTTTATTAGAGATCATGTTCAAAATGGAGATGTTGCATTATAATTTATATGCACAGTAAATCAATTGGCAGATCTTTTTACTAAGTCTCTAAATGAGGAAAGATTTAATTTCATTAGAAGAGAACTTGGTATGATTAATGGATTAACCTTGTGATTGCCAAATTGTCAAATCCTATGTGATAAACTTGTTTTTGTATCATATTACTAAATATAAGGTAGTAAATTTGATGTAAATTTGATGTTATAAGGGATAGAATCTTCATAGAAATAATTTAGTCTTGATTTAGGACTTAATTCTATTTGATGGAAATTTTAGGCAATTCACGCCCGTGACATATGTTCACGCCCGTGAATTAGATAGCAAATAGATCCAGTAGCTTTCACGACATCGTTCATAGCTTCAAGTAGTGAAGCTTATGTTCACAACTTCATTCCCTCTCGTGAAAAGCCTTGTTCATGCCCATGATGCATTTTTACGCCCGTGAACATTTTCACCTAAAACTCACAGAGACATTCACGCTTTGAGTCACGCTTTGTTTCACGGGCATAAGTAGTGAAATTCAACCATTCACACCCGTGACTATTCTTTCACCACTGTGATAGTTCATCATTCACACCCGTGATATTCAAATGTCATGACCGTGAACCTTTTCACGCCTTTATTCACGAGTAGAGCACCCATTCAGCAAATCGTGAACACGACTCTTCACGACCGTGACTACATATTTCATGTCCGTGAATGCATCGGGTATATAAGAAATCAGCCGGTTATTCTTCACATTTCAACCTTTCAACTCCTTGAAACTGCTCTCATTTATACACATTGAATGGTACATTGAAGATTCCGGCCCCCAAGTCACAAAATTTTCCTATAAATACCGTAAAAAATCCCTTTCTTCATCAAAATCATATTTCCTTAGGGTTTTCTCAAATTTTCTGTCAAATTTTTCCAAACTCTTCAAAGTTCATTTCTTCAATCCAAATGGAAACCGGCTCATCAAAGGGTACTAGGAAGAAATCTCATGCTCCCAGAAGGTACTCAGACTACCTAATGAACCGAATCCCTCAACATTGCCATCCAAGGTACTCAACCCTGAAGAAAAGGCCTCTCATTTCATCAAGATCTTTTGAGTGGCAAACCGTACGCACTCTCGGGCTTGAGACGGCGATGACAGAGCAACTCTAGGCCTGTCATTTGAAGGATTTCATGGACATTCATCAGCCCACTTTAAGGGAGCCAACCTTGGAATTCTTGAGCACTTTGCAAGTGTCTCCCACTGGAGTGGTGAAATTCCAACTCTGCAGCAATCCGAACACCCTCAATGCCACATAATTTAGGGACTTATTCAGTCTACTCTCGGAAGGCATTCTCAATGACAGCGAAGTGTAGTTTTTTGCAACTCGAGCATGGACTCATTTTGGCACTGATTGCAGCAGGGATGTCAAGAAGACCAAGAGCACTCATCTCCGATCCCCAGTGCACAGATATATGCATAGGTTTCTAACCTGTAACATATTTGCTCGGGGAGACAGCAATGGCACCATTCGGAAGTCTGAGCTATTTCTCTTTGAGATGGCCCGAAGAGGTCTCATAGTAGCAATTTCTCGATGGTTTACGAACCATCTTCTGTCCATTGCCACCAAGCCCTCTGGAGATATACTCATTAGTGGATATGTGACCCATATGGCCTTGAAGCTTGGATATTTGAAGCTGGATGACCATCACTTCAATCTCATCCTAGGGCATCCTCGAGATTGATTGGATGTCGAGTCCTTCATTAAGATGGAAGCGGCTGTTAGAATTGTTCATGAGAATAATATTTACTACCGCTTCACAGACACTGCTGGTAAAATTATATGGGAAGATAATGATTCGGAGGACTTCAAAGCCGGCCTCTAAGGAATCCAGCAGAGAAAAAGGGCTCGGGTTGAGGAGACACCTCCAGCGGATGAGCAGGACATCGGGCAATCCTCAGCTTCCACACCAAATTTTGCGCAGCAGGTGGCTGACCTTCTAGCACCATGATTTGAGCAGCTACAGGCTTCTATGGATGAGAGGTTAAAGAACCTCAAGGACTTCATGGAGTCTAGGATGGACAACCTTGAGGATGAAGTTGCTCATCTTAGGGACAGAATGTCCGGTTAGGTGTTAGGCTAGATGGTAGCCTTAATATGCTTGTTTTTGTTTGTGTGTAGGAAATTTTAAATTTTCTTTCTGAATTTTTATTATCTTTGATTGTATTGTTTTTTATATAATATATGTGCTTTGGTTTTCCATTATAATTTATTTTTATATTCTTTTTGTTGATGACAAAAGGGGAAGAACCTAACAATATATTAAGATAAATGAATTTTGAATCAAAAATAAGAACCTACAAATACATTGAGTTAAGTAGGGAGACATTAGCAATATTTTGAGTTTAAAAGCAATACTTAAAATTTGATTCAAAATAAATATGCAAGTATGTAAATTGAGCTTTATACACCTTAAATATATCTTAAGTATACTTTGCATATACCTTAATGCAAGTTACATAAATGAATATGCACTTGATATACTCTAAATATACCTAACATATACTTCATGACCTAAAGAGAATTTTTGGTATATATTGGATATACTTTGCATATAACTTGCATATACTTAAAACTAGAAAGTTTATTTCAATGCTACACCATTCTTTACAATTCTTGCATTTCATCAATTTCTATCCTAAGTATCTTTTGAGGGGGAGACTTCTCAAAAGCACATATTGCTAGATTATTTGTCACCATCAAAAAGGGAGAGATTGTTAAACCTTGAGGGGTATTTCCGTTATTTTGATGATAACAAATAAAATAGCAATATTGTATTTAACATTTTTGTTTTCTAAGTCTATTAAACAGGGTATGGAATAAAATAGCAAGAATGGAGAATGGAAGATAAATCCTTGAAAGATAAAATTAAGGAAGTAGAATGTTCACGCCCGTGACCCTATGTGTCACGGTTGTGAAAAAGCTAAAAGTCAACAAAACCAACATTTGAAGTTCACGGCCATGAATGAAGACAATAAACTGTGAAATGCACTTTTAAGTCATGCTCGTGAATTAAATGTCACGCCCGTGAACCTTCTTGACAAATTCATCTGGAGAGCTTCACGACCAAAGTCACCACTTGGATCACGGCTTGGAAGCCTGTCACGCCCGTGAACATATGTGTCACACCTGTGACCCAATGTTTCAAAACCTTCCAGAATGCTTCACGTCCAAGGTCACCACTTCAGTCACGGCTTGGAAGAACAGTCACGCCCATGACAAACATAGTCACGCCCGTGAAAGATGAAAGAGAAAAATGTCAGGCGCGATTATTTGGGTTGGTGCAATGGCTAGTTTCGTACTAAATGCATTCTAACGGCTATAATTCGCCATGAGAGTATAAATGTAAATCATTTATGCATTCAGTACAAGAGGATAACAAATACTTTGAATCTAAATCTTATTACAAGCTATTTGTACATTTAATACTTTCATAACAAATATCTATTCTCTGTGAAAATCTTTTTGCTCATCATTTATTGAGCAATAAAGATTTGTAAGTGTTTCTCTCTATAATCATTTATTACTCAAGTGAGTTTTGGGTATTTCTGGGTTAAGAGTAGAACACTTGTAAGGGTTAGTTGTGTGAGCCTTTAAAACACAAAGATAAAGGTTGTTTGTGTGAGCTTGTAAAACACAAGATAAAGGTTGTTTGTGTGAGCCTGTAAAACACAAGGAATTGGTTATTGTGTGAGCCATTAAAACACAAGGGATTTCTGGGTTAGGTGTGAGCCATTGTGAGAAACACCATAGTTGGGAGTGAGCTTGTAAAACTCCATTGTAACACATAGTGTGTTAGTGAAACTCCCAATTGCGATTGGGGAGAGGAGTAGGGTTTGTTAACACCTTAACCTCTATAAAAATCCTTGTGTCAAATTTCTCTATCCCTCATAAACTTAACTTTTTATTTCCGCACTTTAAAGTTAAATTTTTAAACTCCAATCCAACCCCCCTTCTTAGCTCAATATTTGGGCAACATTGACATATCTAATATGTATATTCCATTGCATAATGTAACATTAGAATAAAGAATTTCATTCAACATAATAGAACAACAATTGTTACTAAAAGCTAAAAGGAAACCATCTTTATTTAGACTTGAAACAGAAATAATGTTTTAGTCAAAGTAGGTACATAATAGCAATTATCCAAATTTAATATAAGCCCACTAGGGATGGTCAATACATATGTTCCTATAACTAATGCAGTAACCCTTGCTCCATTTCCAACATGTAGGTCTGACTCTCCTTTATTGAGCTGTCTACTGTTCCTTAGGCCTTGCATATCAACGCATATGTGTGAGCCACAACTGGTATCTAATACACATATATTATTATCGGAAACAGTATTAATTTCAATGAAAAAAATACCTGAAGTAGATGGGACATCAGATGCCTTCTTCTTCAAGGACTCCAAGTAAGCCTGACAATTTCTCTTCTAATGGTCATCCTTGCCAAAATGGAAGCATTTACCTTTTGTAGCAATCTCCTTGGCCTTCTTCTTGGCCACACCTCCCTTCAGCTTCATAGACTTCTTCTTCTTCTTAAAGTTCTTATTTTTAGAACTTGAAGAGTCCACCAGCATCACAACCTTACTGTCATTCTTGACTGATGGATCAGTTGTTTTGAGCAAGTTAATCAGCTCATGAATAGTGGTGGAGATTTGGTTGATTCTATAGTTAAGAACAAAATGTGAATAACTATAATACAAACCAGTTAGAATTAAGTCAATACTTAATTCATGGTCCATCACAAATCCCAAGGTGGCCAACCTCTCAATATAGCCATTCATCTTCCATGCATATTGCATTAAAGATGTCCCGTCAAACATCTTAGTGGAAGAGCAACCTTAAAGTTTCTAACCTTTCAGAATGTGCTTCCTCATAAAAAATCTCTCTTAGATGGTATACTATGGAATTAGCATCCATAGCCTCATGCTGCTTTTGCAACTCAGCTGACATAGTAGCAAGCATAATGCAGTTTGCCATCTCACTATCATCGAGATGCTTTTAATATGCCTTCTGAACATCTTCAGAAGAATTAGCAGCAGGAGGATTAGGGAGTGCCTCATCTAAGACATAACCAATCTTTTCGGATTTGAGAACTATTCTCAGATTCCTTAGCCAATCCAAACAATTAGGTCCAGTCAACTTATTTGATTCCATTAGTGATTGCAAATTCACAGTTGTCATGACGAAGATTCTAGCAACCTGGATGTAAAATAGAACATGTTAGAATGTACATAAAATGCATATTTATTAGGTCTTTAATAAATCGCATTATGATTCCCACTATTTTATTGCGAATCCATAGCCCTCACTATGAACTCGAAAGAACTTATATGGAAGTTCTCCTAGTGGGTCGATATCCAACTAGCTAAGAATAACCTTAAGACAACTCAACAAGCTATCCTTAGTTTGGTTGGTAGGTATCTAATCCATATCAATTGGATTATTCATGCAACTATCGAATCTTGCGCTATCAACTTATTGATGTGTGTACATACATTGGGCTATCAACTCTTGATATGTGTACATCTCATGTATACAAACCCAACTTCGCCTCCAATATACATTAACCTTGGCGCAAATCCAACAAGTTAATAATATCAGTTAAGTCTAACCCATTAATCGTGAAATCTAATTTCAATGAATTGAACATATTCTTATAGAGTGAGCTTAAGGCAACTGAACAACCCTAACTCTAGAAGAACTCTGGTTCTCCCCATATTAATGGAAGGCATAAGACTTAATTATTTATTTAGTAAGGGATTTCTTTGTTAAGTCTCATCAAGTTATTATTTCATGCTTTTATATATCATACATTCATCACATGGATATATAAAGATAGTTACATTAACTATATGGCATAATTATGGACATACTAAAGTCAATCTCTTGAGCCAAAGAGAAATTGACTAGGTCTTACCTAGGTACATGCATGAATTTACAATCCAAAATAGAAATCAAATTTCTATTTCTAAGTCTTTTTGTTTATGGTACCACCTTCTTTGTTTTTTGCTCCTTTGTATCTTCATTCTATCCTAATCCTATGTAATCTAATTACATATTTCAAATTATAGAAAACCTCAATTTACATTTGAGGGGAGTGAGATGAGAAGAGAAATATATAAGAAAGAAAGAGAGGTAAGGACACGCAGACCCTATTTACCATAAAACAAAATAATTCCATACATGCTCAATCACATTGGGCCTAAATCCATAATCATTCATCATACCTTTTCATACACCCTTAACATGCATTCTCTAATGCACAAAATAAAATTGACAATGTTGGATTTCAATTTGTAAATCGATTCAACACTTGAACAGAAATTGCTTAATTGTGTTATTTCGGTTAATTTAATTTTGTATGTCATTTTAAAGTGGAATTTAATATTTAATCAAATTAAATTAAATTCCATATTTTCAGAATTAATTCAAAATTAATTCTCCTTAAAATCAAAATATTAGATGTTAAAATTAAACAATTTAATTTTAATATACATACCAATTTCTAGTCATACTAGAATTACAATTGCACAACTTAAATTAATTCAAAATTAATTTTCAAATATTATAAAAATTTCTGGAACTTCCAATTATCATTCTAATCATCTTTAGGTCAGCTCAAGTTTATCAAAATATTTTTGGCGTAAGCCAAAATTACTAAGATAAATGAACCAACACACTTAGACCCTCAAAATGACTAATTCAACATTTGGAATTTTTTAAAATTTCAAATGCTTGAAAAATAATTTTGGAATGCATCTAACATCAAAATAACATATTTTTAATTACATAAAAATTATTTCAAGGTGCTTAAAATAAAATAAACAAATAAAAAAAATCAAACAAAATAGCCCCACCAAGTATGCTTAAACAATCTCATTTTTGTGTTTGTTTGAAAAATTAATTAAAATAATTTTTAATTAATTATTGGATACTTCGAGAAGTATAAAAATATTCTCAATATGTCTAAATAATTTTGTCATAACCAACTTACAAGAAAAATATAACCAGCCCCATCAATTAAGCCAAACCACAACACATGTTCATACACAAAATAATTTTAGACATTTTTTAAATAAATCTGAAATTAATTATTTGAATCACATTCAAATCATTTTTTAATCAAAATAATCATCCTTAATCATCCCATGATCAAATTAGAGAAAGAAAAATGTTTAAAACATATTTTACAAATTAATTTCAATTTTTCAAAACCTATTGATCCAAAATCATCAAAACTATGCAATCTCAATGCAATTTTAAATAAAATTAATTTGAACGTACACAAGGGGGCTCTGATACCAACGTTGGGTTTTGAAGAATGAATCATATTCATAAACACAATGGAAAAATAAAATTTTCAAAACCTGAAACAAAAGTTCATACTTGTGCCATTAAAACTAATTTATATAAATATAAAGGTTAGAAATTATACCTTGTAATTTCTTATTTGTTCTTCAAATCTTCACTTTGTTGGGTTGTAGCAAACCACAACAATCCACACTAGGATGTCTCTAATGATAATCTACACGAAGAATGAAAAAGAAAATATCAAGAGAAATGGTTTGAACAAATTCAAAATGTTTGAAAGTGTTCTTGAGATAATTTTGTTGTCTTAAAAGTATTTGTTCACAAAAAAATATTTTCATGTGTATTTTTTACCATTTAATATCTTTTCTATTTGAATCAAATTCAAAGAAAAGATGAAAAGTCAAAAATGGGAAATGAATGAATAGTAATTGGCCATAATTGGCCTAATTAAGGCCAAAATCTGCCGTTGGCCAAAGGGTAGGATGCAGCAGTGCGCTGGGCCTGCTGCAGGTTGCTGCTAAGCAGCCCAACCGGCACACTAGGCAAGCTAGCAGCTTGGCTAGAGCGCGAGGGCCCATGACCCTCCCGAATGATTTTTCCGTGCGATCTCATCGCGATACATCCTGAAATAATTGTCTCATATTTTGGATCCTATCCAAGACCATTTTACTCAATCTCCATATCTTCAATGTGTGTGACCCATTAGGTTCCCGGTTATGTTGGCCATTTAAATTAACAATTAATTTAAGCAAGTCATGAGCGGTATCTAGCAACACATCATGACCCCCGATTGACCGAAAAGTCAGTGGTTTGACTACGAACCTTTCCATAGACAATGTCTGTGGAATTATTCCTTTCACCATTCTATACCCTACTTAGGTCAGAGTATGGACATGTGTCAACTCCCACTAGACTGACTACGACAGGTATAGTCCAAGTAATGTTAGTTCTTGTCCTTGATGCTCATTACTCTATTAGATATGCCATTCAACACTATCATTATGAAATTTCCACTCTGGCCAGAGATTCCCAAATAATGACCACGAAAAGAGGCCATGGGTCTACACTCCTTCTATCAGAAGTCGTGAATCCTTTATTGGTTATCGAATTGCCTTCAAATACCTCAAGTTGTATCCAATCACCACCATATGACCAACCTCCCTGAGGCAACAAGGAATAGTGTCAAAATACAGAATCAATATTCAAGATATCCTTGAGTACCTCAAGTCTAAGAATACTTGCACCATTGTTATGATGAGACTATCATTGACATTTGAATACATTATCCATATGATTGTCTAATAGTTGGTCATCCAATGT
This sequence comes from Triadica sebifera, assembly GCA_023653625.1. Taxonomy (NCBI): domain Eukaryota; kingdom Viridiplantae; phylum Streptophyta; class Magnoliopsida; order Malpighiales; family Euphorbiaceae; genus Triadica; species Triadica sebifera. The sequence continues at coordinate 12,938,836 of CM042900.1, forward strand.
ACTTAGCCACACTTAGCAAGCATCCATATGTTAACTCTAAACATCTCATGTCTATAGATTATGAGATCTACTACTCGATCGAATCAAGGAGTGTAACATATGCTAGTCTATCTGGATTAATAATGTCCCATCTCATTAATCCTATGACTATGGATAATTTTGATACTAACATAATTATACATGATAAGAATCTCGATGTCTTGATCTCATCATGATTTCCTTCATGCTATGTTATGTATCAAGGACTTCATTAATTGATTTAAGATCACTTATCAATTCATATATCAAATGAACATCAAATTAATGAAAAAGCCTTTTATTAATCAAATAAATTTGTATAATAAGTGCTCAAGGTGATTGCCTTTAGAGCACTCCTCTAACAATATCTAATAGAGTAAAGAGCCTCAGGGACAAGAACTAACATTACTTGGACTAGACGTGACATATTCAGTTTAGTAGGAGTTGACACATGTTCATGCTCTGAACCAAGTGGGGTATAAAATGTTGAAAGGAATAATTGCGCGAAAATTGTCTATGAAAAGGTTCGTAATCAAAACCACTGACTTTCTGGTCAATTGGGGGTCATGATGTGTTGCTAGATATCGCTCATGACTCGCTTAAATTAATTGTTAATTTAAGTGGCCAATATAACTGAGAACCTAATGGGTCACACACATTGAAGATATGGAGAATGAGTAAAATGGTCTTGGATGGATTCAAAATATAAGAGAATTACTTTGGGATGGATCATGATGAGATCGCATGGAAAAATCATTCGGGGGGGTCACAGGCCCTCATGAGCTAGCTAGTCGGCTAGTTGGGCTACCCAATGACAGCCTCCCATTGGCCATCGGGTGAATTTGTCTTAATTAGGCCAATTATGTCCATTAAGCACATTCACTATTCATTCAATTCCCTTTTCTCCATTTTTGAATTTTGATCTTTTCTTTGAACTTGATTCAAATAGAAAAGACATCAAATGGAGAAAAATAGAGATAAAACTATTTTTTTGTGAAAAAATATTTTTAAGACAATAAAATTCTCTCAATAACACTTTCTAAGCTACCACTGTGAATTTGTTCAAACCATTTCTCTTGATAGTTTCTTCTTCATTCTTCGTATGGATTATCATTAGAGACATCATAGTGCGGATTGTTGTGGTTTGCTACAACCCAACAAAGTCATGATTTCAATAACAAATAAGAAATTAAATGGTATAATTTCTAACCTATATATTTTGATAAATTAGTTTTAATGCCACAAGTATGATCTTTTATTTCGGATTTCTAAAATTTTATTTTTCTGCTACGTTTATGAATCTGATTCATTCTTCAAAATTCATTAGTGGTATCAAAGCCCCCTTGTGTCCATTAAAAGTAATTTTAATTGAAAGTGCAATGGGATTGCATGTTTTGATGATTTTGGATCAATAGGTTTTGAAAAATTGAAATTAAAATAATTAATTTTGGATTAATTTGATTATGAAAAAATTATTTAGACATATTGAGAATGTATTTATGCCTTTGGAAGTGTTCAATGATTAATTAAAAATTATTTCATTAATTTTTCAAACAAACACAAAAACAGATTTATTTTAAAACCCAGAGTTCTTCTAGAGTTAGGGTTGTTGAGTTGCCTCAAGCTCACTCTATAAGAATATGTTCAAACCATTGAAATTAGAGTTGATGATTTAGACTTAACTGATATTATTAACTTGTTGGATTTGCACCAAGGTTAATGAGTATTGGAGGCGAAATTGAGCTTGTATACATGAGATGTATAAATATCAAGAGTTAATAGCCCAATACATGAGATATACAAATTATTTTTTTCCAAATTTTAATTTCAAACTTCAAAATTCCTAATTAATAATATCCAAAATATTTTTCTCATATTTTATTATCATTTTAATTTTTTTCTTTCATGTCCGAGTAGAGACCCCGATCGGTTTGGTGCGCTGGATTTTAGTCAGTCGTGACCATGGCCTAAATTATCGGGTATTACATGCTGCATTAGTTGTAGGAACTTATGTATTGACCCTCCTTAGTGGGCTTATGTTAAATTTGGATAATTGCTATTATGTACCTACTTTGACTAAAAACATTATTTCTATTTCAAGTCTAAACAAAGATGGCTTCCATTTAGCTTTTAGTAACAATTGTTGTTCTAATATGTTGAATGTAATTCTTTATGCTAGTGGTACATTATACAATGGAATATAAATATTAGATATGTCAAATCCAATTTTAAATATCAATGATAATAAAAGGCAAAAATGACTACTGATTCCACAATTGAAGTAGAGTACATTGCAACTTCTGAAGCAGCAAATAAAGCTATTTGGATAAAGAAATTCATCACAAAACTTAGAGTGGTTCCCAACATTATTGATCCATACAATTGTATTGCTATAATAATGCAGCCATTGCGCAAGCAAAGGAACTATGGTCTCATGAGAGATCCAAACATGTACTCAGAAGATACCATTTGATTAGAGAAATCAGTGGTAGGAATGATGTAAAGATACAAAGGCAATTGGCTTTAGTGCATGTGGGAGCTTGTTAGAAGATGCTCTAAAGGAAATCACCTTTAGCACTTATTGTACAAATATATTTGATTAATAAAAGGCTTTTTCATTAATTTGATGTTCATTTGATATATGAATTAATAGTGATCTTAAATCAATTAATGAAGTCCTTGATACATAATGTAGCATGAAGGAAATCATGATGAGATCATGATATTGAGATTCTTATCCTGTGTAATTATGTTAGTATCAAAAATATCCCTAGCCATAGTATTAATGAGATAGGACATTGTTAATCCGAATAGACTAGCACATGTTACACTCTTCGATTGGATCGAGTAGTAAATCTCATAATCTGTAAACATGAGATGCTTAGAGTTAACATGTGGATGCTTGCTAAGTGTAGCTAAGTACATTAGATGACCAACTATGAGACAATCATATGGATAATCTATTCAAATGTTAATGATAATCTCATCATAACAATGGTGCAAGTATCTTTAGACTTGAGGTACCCAAGGATATCTTGGATACTAATTTTGTATTTTGACACTATTCCTTATTGCCTCAGGGAGGTTGCTCATAGGGTGGTGATTTGATACAACTTGAGGTATTTGAAGGTAATTGGGTAACCAACAAATGATTCACTACTCTTGATAGAAATAGTGTATACCCATGGCCTTTTGTCCTGGTCATTACTCGAGAATCTCTGCCCGGAGTGGAAATGTCATAAAGATAGTCTTCAATGACATATCTAATAGACGAATGAGTCTCAGGGACAAGAACTAACATTACTTTGACTATACGTGATATAGTGAGTCTAGTGGGAGTTGACCCATATCCATACTTTGAACCAAGTGGAGTATAGAAGGGTGAAAGGAATAATTGCACGGAAATTGTCTATAGAAAGGTTGGGAGTCAAACCACTGGCTTTCCGGCCAATTGGGGATAATGATTTATGACTTGCTTAAATTAATTGTTAATTTAAGTGGCCAACATAACCGGGAACCTAATGGGTCACACTCATTGAAGATATGGAGAATAAGTAAAATGGTCTTGGATAGGATCCAAAATATGAAAGAATTATTTTGGGATGTATCACGATGAGATCGCACGGAAAAATCATTCGGGAGGGTCACTGGCCCATGCAGGCTAGGCAGGCTGCTAGCTTGCCTAGTGTGCCAGCTGGGCTGCCTAGCAGCAACCCGTAGCAAGCCCAGCGCACTGCTACATCCCACCCGTTGGCCAACGGCAGATTTTTGCAATAATTAGGCCAATTATGGCCATTAAGATCATTCATTAGTCATTCAATTCCCTTTCTCCATTTTTGACTTTTGATCATTTTTTTTTTAATTTGATTCAAATAGAAAAGGCATCAAATGACATAAAATAGATATGAAAATATTTTTTTGTGAAAAAAATATTTTTAAGACACAATAAAATTCTCTCAATAACACTTTCAAAGCTAACACTTTGAATTTGTTCAAACCATTTCTTTTCATAGTTTCTTCTTCATTATTCATGTGGATTATCATTAGAGATATCCAATTTGGATTGTTGTGGTTTGCTACAACCCAACAACGTGAATATTTGAATAACAAATAAGAAATTACAAGGTATAATTTCTAACCTCTATATTTATATAAATTAGTTTTAATAGCACAAGTATGATCTTTTGTTTTGGTTTTTCAAAATTTTATTTTTCTACTACATTTATGAATGTGATTCATTATTCAAAACCCAACAGAAGGTGTGAAGCAATGCTTCACAGCTTGCCTAGTTGTGAAATTGATTGTAACCCTGGGCCTGAATTGTAACACCTCTTCACTCTTTTGTTTCATAATTACCTAAGACTGTCCTAAGGATTGACTTGCCTATACAAGATTTATAGGCACATAAAATACATAAGTAATACATAACTCATTGATTAGAAACTCACAAGTTCAATAGATCAACAGAACTATTTTATTACATATTGTGAACTATTACACATTTCATATATAGACATATAAACATAAAATCTACATGATGTGTGTAGTGTTCATCTCTTATACATGTCATGAAATAAACTAAAATGGACATCCCTAATTTGGTGGCTATCTTTACTGTTGCTGCTTAAATTCGACGGTGGGGTCTACTGAATCCACAAATGTCTCTCTCTATGCATTGCTAATAATCTTCTATCTACCACTTGCACTAGAGAAAAAAATACTTCATGCTAAGCTTACACCATGGTGTAAGCTTTATAGAAATAGGCTAAACTGCTTAAACGTAACTTATACAAAAATGCTTGTCTAGTGTATAAAGTATTACCAATAACTAAAGTCATGCTTTTTTATATCAGGCTATAAATTAGGATTGTAAAACATGCAATAGAATGTCATGTCTCAAAACAAAATAAAGATATACATGTTTACATGGTATATCTAACAATGTCCCAAGTTCAAATAGAGTGATCATGTTTTCAAGTCATACTGCACATGTACTCATTTAAATTACTTGGTTTACCTATAAATTTCAATTTAGACCACTCTCAGGAGACCAAAGGGGGTAACCCAACTTGAAGGTCAACAAGAAATAAAGGCACCTATCAAAAGTGATGTAGAGCATCTAGATATTCGAACGCAGTGCATTCACAGAAATAGAATCAGAACAAAATTCAGGACTTTAGAGTCTAATGGTCTAGCCAAAGCTATAAATGTGACCATAATAGAACATCCATTTTGGCATGCCGACAAGTTTACCTTACTCTCGTTTAGAGTTAAACAATAGGCAATGGCAAACTAATTCATAAAAAAATTGTTCATACATGTCAAAATTTCATTGTCATATCACATGTATAGCATTATAAAAAACATAGAAGAATTTACATATTAGCATATCATGAAATGTCATATTCGCTAGTTTAGACTAAGAGTTGCACGTGTTGTGAAATCTACTCATCGATTTTACTAGAGTCTAAATTCAGATTTTAACTGGAGAAAATTTTAAATAATGATAACTAATTATGAAAAATTCTCAATAAAGCATATAAAGTGTGTAAATAGGTAAAAATATAGTAAATGACCTAAATGTGAAATTTAGAAAGTTTTGGGAAAATTTTTAATCTACCAAAAATTAAAGGACTAATTGGGATATTTAAAAAATAAAATACATAAATTTGATGCTTTAAGAGTATAATGGCTGGCCACTTTAAGTAAGAGAACATGTTATGGCATACTTTGTATTTTGTTTCTCGCATTTAGTTAAAGTTGGATGTGGGAATACCGCTACTAACAGAGGGGGAGAGCCTAAAGGAAGAGTTACATCATACAAACCAGTTGGGATGGGTGATGCAGTATACACGTCTACATTTTAATGTACATGTGTTTTAATTTGTATATTCTATATTTGGGATTTTATTTGTAATTTGAGCCCAGTTGGTGCTCAATAAGAATTTTTTTAATAAGAAGTGTCATTTTATCTTGTTTCTTTCCTAGTTTATTTTATATAAATTTCAAACACATTTATCATGACCATGGTGCAAAGTGAATTTTGTTTTAAATCGAATAGATTTTTAACATATATTTTGAAATATTCTTTTATATGACTTAGTGGATTTGCAATTCTATGAAGGGATATTACATTTAGTGGTATCAGAGCATAGGTTTAGGTATTTATACACTTAAGTGGGTTATGGGTGTATCACAACATCGTGGTGTGTCCTGTGTGACTTGAATCAGAGCTATCCTTTGTCAAGCTAAAGTATCATATAAGGTAACTAGAAAGTTTATATGGAGGAAGGCTAAGGGTTATAGCCTTGTCGTTTATGAGATCATGAACTCTAGGAGTTAAGTCAGTGCTAGAAAGTATATTTATATACTTGTAAAACCATAGTGTGTTATGAAATCAATGTGGTGGCTTTAGTTACAATTCAGGTGATAGTATATGGACCCTTTTCAGAACCTGAGCCATATTGCTTCAACAATGTTATAATCTAGTAATAAACAAGAGTGGAACCCCTAAGTTATAATGTCATAGAGGCATTTAAAGAGTACTAATAAGTTGTGGATAATAAGAGTTACATGGGTATATTGGAAATCTTAATGCTCTTTCAAGCAACATAGGGGAGCATAGTTTCTAGGTATCAATAATGTGGCGTGGCACATGAAGAATCATGTTACTAATTTGGAGTGGATACTCCATCTTTGTGGAAGTGTGAAAGTCAAGTTACATGATAGATGCATAATAAGAGTTGTGAGGACGACAAAAGGTAGAAAACCTAGCATGAAGGTCAGGAAGTACATAGTGTTAATATTATAGCCGAAGTTATTAGGTTCAGTAGGGGAGATACAAAAGGTACAAACAATGAAATGTATAGATGTTTGAGGCACAATGACAGGGGATGAGAGGATTAGCCTCAGATACAAATTCTAAATGAACGAGTCGAATGGTTAGGATGAGATATCAAAAAGGGCTAGAGCTATACAATCTTTGTTGTTATAAAGTGGAAACAATCTGACAACAAGGTGAATTTAAGGGTGAAAAAAGTGAGATGTAACAGTTGATGCAATGGTTGCATCGCGGTAATCTAAGATTCAAAAATGAATCTCAGTTGGATCCAAGAGTGCAGAAAAATACTTAGATAATATGATTATCATCTAGGACAAGATAACATAAGTCAAAAGTAATCGAGCATATATATATATATATATATATATATATATATATATATATATATATATATATATATATATATATATATTACCAATTGAGATATAAAAGAAAAAAGCAATAATCTATAGCAACCAAATGGGAGATTAGTCCAAATTTTTAGGAGTTAGTGAATGATATTGACTAGGGTACAGAAGTTATCTAATTTTTGTTTTGTTATTGACTGGAAAAATAGAGAATTTATGTCACACCCGCTAGTTTAGGCTCTGACCGACATACATATTTTATGATCGAATGCACCGTACTGACTAGAAATTGAGCGCATCTATGATTGTAATAGAGGCGATATGATAAAGTATAAATTTAAACTGAGAATAAGTGAGAAAATTGATTATGAACATGTAGTATTAAAATTTATCTGAAAATCGTGAAAATGGCTTAATCAAAATATACATTATATTTTTCCTTTCAACGAATCGCAAACTAAGAACACCAATATATAAAATATATTAAAACAAATTTGTTGGTATAATTTTATGTCAAAAATTCAAGTGTTTAGGGCACGAAATAAAGGAAATAAAATAGGATGCAAATTAATTTAAAAATAAGAAAATTAGAGGATTAATTGGAATTTTTAGGAATAATAAAGTTAAATAAGGTTAATTAAATTAAATAAAATTTAATTAAATCAAACTATGACATGCGACCCAGCACATGTTTTCCATGCATGTTAATCTCATTTTAAACATAAATATAAAAGGCATGGTTGGGCAAATTTTGCCAAAAAGATAACAAAAATTTCTTAAGCAAGATTTAGACCATTTCCTTTCTTCTTCCATATCCCGTCCCCTCTCCCTTGGATTTTCTCTCATTTTCTCATATTTTCTCTTTAACCAAACACTTCATCAAGATGAAAAAAAAAAGTTGCTGCTAGATTAAGTTCATGAATTATTGAAGAAAATGAGTTTCTCCCCATTCGTCCCAACTTAACCGAGATATCTAAAGTGGAAAAGGGAGAGTGATGTGTTCGGCCATGGCTAGAAAACTCTAAAAGGAGCTTGCATGTGGACATTGAAGCAAGAAGGAGGAGGATCAAAGTGTGGAAGCCACGGAAAAACATAAAAATCTGAGTTGGTAACCCAGACTTCTTCCTTCATTTCTTTTTAAATTTTCTAAAAAAAAAAAAGAAGATTATGGTTGAAGCTAATCTAATCCTTTCTTTGTCTCTCTCTCTTTCCTTGTTTGTTGAAGGCGAAACTTGAGATTTGAGAAGTGGTTTTTGCCGAGATACTTAGGTGTTGATGAATTTGATAAAATTTGTGATGTTAGGAATTATGCTAAACCGAGACAATGCAAGAAGTGATTTGGTTGTGAGAGATTGTCTAAGTGAGGCCCGGATTAGAAAGATTAATTTGGAGGAGGCTAAGAACAAAGAAAGTGAGGGGTTTTTGGATATTGAGACCGAGACTAAGAAAGAAAGATTGGATACAACGATTAATTCTAATTAAAATAAAATTTGGTTAACTATTAAATTAATTAATTTAAATAAGATATCAATTAATTTTGTTGAGATGGGACTAAGATAAATAAGTACATTAGTTTAATTAATAAAAAGACGTTAACTTAAATAAGTAGGATAATTAGTAGAAAATGAAATTAAAATGAAGTACTTAAGTGTGGCCGAGACTTAAAGAACTAGAAATTTAAGTAGTGAGCCAAAGCAAGGAGATTAAATCGAGTGCGATCTGCACAATTAATATATGATCAGTACAATTAGTACATTTTGGACCAAGATTGGTAAATAGGATAGGGAATTTGAAATCGTATGCAACGAAATGTTTGGGACCAAGTTTGGAGAAAATAAACTAAAAGCATAATCAGTAGATTGACTGGAAGAAATAAGGGCCAAAATAAGGGAGAGACAGAGGCCTAAGAATTTGACTATTTTGGAAAGCTACTCAGAAAAAGGCAAAATAAGAAGAATTTGACTATTTTGGAAAGCTACTCAGAAAAAGGACAATGAAATGGACATAGCATAAATATGACAAAATAGTATGTAAGTGACAATAGAAAAAATCCGTGACACGTAACTTCGTAGGAATATTTTTTCATTTTCAAAGAATAATTAAGTAAAGTTGAGTTTTTAGGTCAATAGTTGTGACGTCTGATAATTGAATGATTTATGTCAGGCATGCCAATATCACGAGAGATCAATCCCAAATAAGGGCAAAGACTGAATTGACAATAGTAAGGCTTAATCATGTTTGGGCAAAATCCTTATCCTAATGGTTATAGAAATAAATATTAAAATATTATTATTGAATATATTTTTAGTGGTGAATATATATATATATATTCAAATTTAATGTTAAATTATTTTCATTTGCAATATGAATTATATATTGTCTTTTTGATATCAAATAATTATTGAAATTAAATCCTCTTTTGAATTTTAATAATTTATATTACTAACCACAAAGATATTTAAATCGATTTTTATTTGAAGTTATATAGAAATGAACTATTAAAGAATTTGTAAATAAAATTTGTTATGTTCCTTTTAAAAAATTCAATGTTGATACGGTTTGAGATCTTTGCTTATGAATGGTAAAATATTGTTTTAGTTTGAAAAATGATATTGAGTATATTCATATGGAATTTATGATTTTTAGCCCATATAAGAATATGGACAATGATCTAAGGATTGTTGGCATATCAATAGGGTAGAAACTTCATCACTTATGGTTATCTTGATCATTAGAGGTATTTTATGGATCATGTGGTTATATTAGACCATACATATTATTTATATACCGATCTTGTGGTTATCTTGGATTAAGTCTGGTCCTGTGGTTATCTTGGATCAAGTATTATTATTGGATCATGTGGTTATCTTTGACTGTGAGATTTTTATTGTTTGGCAATACCTTTTGGTTTCCTAGGAGCAAGTCTATGATATGTTATATGGGCAAGGAAATAATGAAAATTTTAAGTGATATATGAATATAATGTGTTATAAAATTGGAATGAAAATTTTGGTATTATTAACGATATGATTTTATTTCCTTTATTTTAATAAGAGATGATTGTTTTAGAAATGAGTTTTTATGTTTTAAAGGACAGTGTGATTCATCCATTTACAATCAGTAAATTTTGTATTTTAAAAGAAAATATTTATTTAGAATTGTTTCTTGTTCTGAAATTTTATTAAAAAGAATTACAGTTCCAAAGTTATATTTTAAATATCTGTTACTATAAGATTTACACTATTGAGCTAAAACTAAGCATGGGAGTTGTTTTTCTCTCACGCATATGGTAAACAGAAATAGATACCAATACATAAGTCAAAAGATTTGCAAATCTAGTAATTCCACCAGAGGAGCACAACAGTAATAGAAACAGTGATAGTCATGTCATGCTCATAAAGAAATTCTTCTTCTTTTTATGCATAAGATATATTTCAAAATAAATACATATTTGTAAATAAGAACATGTACTTGTTTATAATTTGTAAAATCACAATTCACATATGTTTATAAGGTTTATTTATTTTCATTTTGAGTTATAAGTGGATCTACATATATTGAATGTCTATAAGTCCTACGCAGGTACCTCAATAGTCAGTCAGAAACACCACTTTACCTGACTGAGGTACAGAAGGGTAAAGGGGTGTTATAATTTAAGTGAGAAAAGTATATTGATTTGAAGAGACAATGTGTTTTTGATGTCTTATCAGGGTACACTGGACAGAGATATAATTTGTCACGAGTTTAATTTCGAGAGAAGTTAGTTTCAAATCCTTAATACAAAAGTTTTTATAACTAGATTGATAAGGCTAAAAGTCTAGCTTTAAGAGCTATTGAGATCAAGTATTATTTGAATTTTGTGTCACGCATGCTCATATAGTTAGCAGTGCAATCGTAGATGGTGAAAGATCTTGAATTAAGAAACCAATAGTGATCAAAAAGGGGTTTGTGAAACTATATGAAAAAGGAAGGGCTTCAATTAACTATCTGGATGTTGAATCAGCATAGAGTACATTTTGATAATAGGCTATGTTTTCATGATGGGGGACAATAGTTGGTGCAGATAAAAGGGAGTTGACTGTAAAAATCTTTAGAACTCAAAGATAGTATGGTGAGAAATATTTGTGAAAATTTATTGTCATTTTGATGATGATATAGACTATTTCTTAATAAGATGAAAATCAGAGATGTAGCTATAAGATGAAAGACAGAAATGAAGCTTCAAAAACTGAATATTCAATTGAAGATTGGGGCTTTATAGCCAATGAGTTAGTAATGAAGATGAACTGTTGTCCTCTAGATATGAGAAGAAATGTTGTAGTTATGCTAATATAGGTAGGTAAAGGTTTCTCTTCCATAAAAGGGAAATCACGCAGGAATCAATAATGATTGGCTTAAGTTTACAAATGAGTTGTAACCTATATGTGAAATAAGCTAAAAGGGATATGAATACACAATGGGCAGAGAGAAATCCAATAGGACAATGTGTTAGATTTATTCAAGCTCAAAGAGATAAAGAAAGTATAGAATTCTAGATGGTTAGGTGAAGTGATTAAATAGATTCCTTAAGGGGAAGAAAATTGAGTACATCAGGGAGACGGAGAAAGGAAACCAAGTTAACACATTATATACACAAATGTAACAAGGGTTACCAAACATCAAGGCAAGGAGTAGGTAACAAAAAGGGAGGGAGAATACACAAAAATGTGTTATCAAGTACCTATATTATTGACAAGATGTATAAGAATTAGGATAGATAATTATTATTCGGGCAAGGCTATTATGATAGTTAAGACATTGAGTATGAAATATTTGGCAACAGTTTTATTTAAGCCTACATTAAATCAAAAAGTGCATGATGCTCAAACATGGGATCATAAGCTAATGGAGATTTTGGAAGTTGTTTACCGTTGAGAGAGACTAGGTTTCAAAGTTATGGTAGATGGAAGGCTATACTTCTAGGTCAAACTATTGGTGATGACTAGGGAAAATATGAGACAAGGAGTCATGAGAAAGGCCCATGACTTCAAGTACATTATACATCCTAGAAGTATCTAGATGTATAAGGAATTGAGAGAACGGTAATGGTGGCTAGGAATGAAGAAAAATGTCACCAAGTTTATTAGTAGAAGTCGGACTTACTAGCAAATTAAGGTAGAGAATTGGATGCCCCTTTATATCATATTAGATAGAAAGTCGACCGAAGAAGGTTGACTTGATTTCAAACGATAGTATGTGGTATTATGTTTTTGAGTTGAGGAAAAAGGAAAAAGTACTCACTTCTTATGGAATTTGCATATAACAATAGTTGTTAGTTTAGTTTTGGCTTGGTGCTATATAAGGCACTTTATAGTAAAAAGTGTCGAACACCTTTATAGTAAGAATTTATAGGACCTAAGTTAATGCAAGTTATAGAAGAAAATATCAAAATTATCAAAGATAGATTGAAGACTACATCGGATTGGCTAAAGTCTTATTCATATTCAAAAAGGAATGATATTGGATTCAATGTGGGTGATAATGTTTTCCTTAAAATATCTCCATAAATGAGAGTTTTTCTTTTTTTTAAAAAAAGGGAGGAATTGAGTCTTCATCTTTTTGACTTATATGAAATCCTAGAGAGGGTGGGCCAATAGTATATAGGCTTATTGTATCACTAAAGTTATCACAGATTCATGATATTTTTTTGTCTTTATGCTTCGAAAAATTTGGTTGAACTATGCGTTTTTGTTTCTGAAGGAATCCATCGGGGCGAGACTTGATTTGGCTTATAAGGAAGAGCTGGTGGAAAGTTTTGTATAAGAAGTGAAATAGTTGGGATATAAAAGAGTGACTTTGGAAAAGTGCTATGAAGGAATCATTTACAAGAGGAGCCACCTTGCATAGTGAAGAAATCATGTGGGCTTAATATCCACAACTGTTTTCAGAATAACAATCAGGTAAAATTTTGAGTATCAAATTTTCTTAAAGGGGGAAAAAACATCACGATTGTAATATAGGGTCTAGATGCTTTTATGGATGTGAGGTCATGTCTTAACAAGTGTTAGGGTTAAGAGGTTAAGATGTTGGAGAGTAAGATAAGAAATAAGAGAAAAGGTATTTGCAGAGGATTAACACTTGTGAACTTTAGGTCACGACCATGAATCGTGTGTTTCATGGCTAGCAAGTTTGAGTCATGGTTTGCCTTATGTCATGAATAGTGAGTCCCGCCCTTGAAGTATCAGTCATGACCATGAATTGGGAGATATAAAAGTCAACCACCCTTCATTTTCTCTATTTTTGACAGAAACAAACCCTAACCCCTATCATCTCTCAAAGGATTTGAGGCTCTTATACCTATCCCTTTATTCAAATCCATAAAAACTATGTGGAAAACAACTAATCTTAAGAGAAACCAAAGAAAAGAGAGGATTATCTAAAACAATAGCTTGAAAAGGAAGTGAAGTGGAGCTTGGAACCAGAATTTTGAGATTCCAGCCACTTTAACTTCTGGATTTGAGTAAGTAGCTTTTTCCCTTCCTTTTGATCTTCAATTTTCGATTCCTTTTTCATTGGTTTAAGGATAGGTATAGTTAACCTAAGGTTTGGATTAATAAAACCCCTCATGTGAGGAATGTTAGGTAGGGAAAGGTGGAACATTTAGGCAATCTTAGTTTTGATTTTGATTTTGTTGTGTTTATATGTTAAAAACGAAGGTTCGTAGGGAAGCTCCCTCTCAAGAGAGAGAAAGAACTTGAAAGAGGCTTGAGGTGTGTTCATAGAGCTTTCTTTTAATTAAGGTTTGTACATAACCACATTCAAAGTATATTTGATGCATTGGTATGCTTTAATTGTTAAATGTATAATTGTTGAGATGAGAAAAAGTGAATATACATGAAATGTATTATGTTTGGTATTAAATGATAAGCTTGGTTATGCCATAATTGCATAAATATGAATTATATGTTAATCTTGTTTGCTCTAGATGGACATTGGTATGTGATTATGATGAGAGTATGAGTAATAAAACTCATGAAACAATGAAATGCATTTATAGGTAATGAATACTATGTATGAGTATATATGCATGAGAAAATAGATTATGGGACAATTTATGGCATGTTCAAGGATATGAATATACTTCTAGTGTACGAAATTGGATAATTGTCATGTCGAGAAATTGAGATTTTGGTTAATGATATGCTTAGGTTGGTAAAAATGCATTGGTAAGATGAATAATTTATATTGATGTTAATAACATAAAAGATGATTTTGGCATAATAAAGGTGTTGAACATATTTTAAACACATGAAATTTTTTGATTGATATGATAGATGAATGAGTGTTGGTAATGTGGTTTACATTGGTAAACCTTAAGATTTGCATGTAGAATGGTAAATATGGCGTTTAAGTATATTTTCTAAAAGATTTCAATGGTTCACGGGCATGAATTGTGTGGTAATTTTGGATAAAAGTATTCACGGGATGTGTCACCACATGGTTCACAACCAAACAAGTCGTAAAAAGGGAGTTTCATGAGCATGAATGGATATTCATGGTATGAACTACCTATAAGTTAAATTTTCAATTTTCTATTAAATGAATTCTAGAATAATTTAATGAGAATAATATGCATTTAAGCTTATATACCAACATAATGCATATTGAGATTCAAAATATGTGGTTGGTAAATGATGTGAATAATCTGATGCTTAAATGATAATTATTATGCCCAACATTCTGACTAGTACTAAAGCTAGGAGAGATAGCATGTCATTGAGGGAATATGACATTGTGTAATTTAAGGTAAGGCTCAAGTATGCTCCCTTAGAGATAAAATAGGTTTAATCCATGTATCTTAGGCATATGTCCTAAGTAGCTCCAGAGAGAGCTGTGAACTGCTCATATCCAATTTAGTCATATCTAGAGTTAGTGGGCAATGATATCAAATAATGAAAATGGTAATAAACCTTGTGTGGTTGTATGGGACTTGATTGTTGTAATTGTGATGATCCTGGTGTAAATGTACAAAATGTAAAAACTTTATTTATGATATAAATATGGGAAAGAATATGGATATATGTATTTGATTATGGCATGGATTATTCTATAAGGTAAGATAAAAATAAGTGATGAGACCCATATGTTCACGCATATATTCTTATTTTGGGCATGTGTAGTTATGTTTCATACATACATGTTATAGTATACTTTGTATATTATTATGTACTGCTACGCATGAGTTAGTTAGCGTGTGGGTATTTCTCACTGATGTGTCTATATTTAGTATAGTTTTTATTCATGCTTTTCATATGTAATTATAGGTTTTTGATATATTTTGGGTACTTAGTTGTACATGTTGTCTTGCACGTGAGGTAAATGTGAGTAAAATAGCCCCTCAAGCACATGACAACATGTCATACCCGTTAGGGTAGTGTACAACATCTCCATGCATAGGTATGAGGAATTTCCAACCTATCTTCCTGTCATGAGTGCGCAGACACGAGCACATTGGTCAATTCCAAGGTGACTATCATGCACGTGATGCATTATCACATGCGTGATGATCAACGATCCTACAAAATCCTTTTTACGATGAAAGTCTGTCTTAGACAATTGGACCTACATCATGGAGGATTACTTTTGAAGCTTATTTTTTGGGTTTTTATTGACATATTCAGAATGGAAATATTGTATATTTAGAATTTGAATGGAACCAGAACTCTTAGTATTATAAATATAGTCTCATTCTAGAATTTAAGAGAGTTCCACAGAGACACAACAAGGAGACATTTTGTAAGTCTTTGAGCGGGAGAGAACTTGTAACCCATCTTTCCCTTTTTGTTCCTAAAAACTTATCATTATTAAAGGAAGCTACTTTGACACATGAAGAATTGCTTGGAGTTTAGCTTGAAGATTTAGGGACCAACAAGTCTTGAGATAGATTCGTCATCAATTTTTAGGGGAGTAACTTAGCCCTTTTCATTTCTTTTATTGTTGTAATATGTTTAGTATAGTATTTGATATTAGAGAAGTACCCTAAAGGCAATCACTTTAGGCACATGATATACTCAAATATAATAATAAAAAGGTATTTTCATTAAATGGTATTCATTTCATATGAATCGATATAGATCCCAGATCGTTTAATGAAGTTCTTAGTATATAACACAATATGAAGGAAATCATGATGAGATTCTTATCATATGCAATTGTGTTTATACTTAAATGATCCCTAGTCGTAAGATTAACAAGACATGACAATGTTAATCCTGATAGACTAGCAATGTTATTCTCCCTAACTAGGTCAAGTAGCTGATCTCATAAGCTGAAGACATGAGATGTTTAGAGTTAACATAGGGATGCTTGCTAGAGTAGCCAAGTACATTGGATGACCTGCTATGAGATAATCTCATAGATATTTATTCAATGTCAGTGATAGTCTCATCATAGCAATATTGCAAGTATCCTTAGACTTGAGATGCTTAAGGTTATCTTGGATATTGAATCATATACTTTGACTCTGTTCCTTATTACCTCTTAAAGATTGCTCATAGGGTGGCGATTGGGTATAGCATGACGTATTTGAAGGTAGTTGAGTAATCAATAAAGGATTTATCACTCCTGATAGAAGGAGAGTATACCTATGGCCTATTGTAGAGATTATTACTCAGAAATCCTTGATCGAGGTGGAAATGTCTTGAATAAGGTCTTCAAAGACATATTTGAAAGAGTAATGAGTCTCATAGACAAGAACGAATGTCATTTGAACTAGATATGACGTAGTCATTCTAGTGGGAGTTGACATGTAGTTCATGCTCTAAACCAAATGAGGTATAGCTTGGTGAAAGGAGTAATTGAACAGTAATTGTCTATGGAAAGGTTAAAAGTCAAACTACTAACTTTTTAGTTAATTGGGTGCTCATGATGTATTGCTAGATATCGCTCATAATCTGGTAAGTCAAGGAAAATTGATGAGAAATCAATTATGGGTCAAACGTATTTGACTCATAGAATCCTAATTGGATTGGGATTCCTCTCGAGAATTGAGCTGCCAACATGACTGGAAAACCTATTAGGTCACACATAGAGAGTGAATGAAGAAAATGTAAAATAGATTTTGGATAAGATCCAAGTGTGGGAGAAAGAGAATTGGTCCTTTTATAAGAGTTATAAAAATTGGTCAAATCCAATTTGGATTAGGGCTATTGACTTATTCAACATTGGGCACCTTTGGAAAAGCTCACAACTTGGAAGATAGTTGCAAATAAAGGTAATCAACTTCTCCCATTAGATGGTATGATCCGATTTTAAATTACATAGGGCGTTTCTTGGGTTTTGGTTTTGATTAATTTTTTTTTAATATTTCTGATGTGTTATGTCTGAGATGCATGTTTAAAACCCAACATTTGATATTGACATAACCATTGTGGTATTAATGCTAGGATAATTTTCATAGGGTGTTTACTAAGTTAACTTAATTCGTATGAACTTTCCTTTATTATTTATGAAGTCCTTTTTAGGTCATGCATTAAAAACTTATATTTATATATTAAATAGTCTTTTTTAAGTTAGTTGATATTACTCTATATAAGGTATGGACTAATAAGAGACCTATTCTTTCTAATATAAAAGTATAGGGTGGTCCTGCTAATGTGAAGCGGATAATGTTAGATAAGCTAGAAGCTAAGTTTGATAAATGTCTATTTGTGGAATATCCAAAAGAGTCATTTGGATATTAATTCTACCACCATTCAAAAGGTGTTTATTTCAAAGTATGTTGTCTTTTTAAAGAAAATATTTCTTCTAAAAAAAGATAGTGGAAGCAAGATTGAATTTGATAAAATAACAGCTACACTTTGTGAAATACAAGAACTTCATAGATGAAGTAGGATATGAACCATTCTTGAAAGATATGCATTTCTCATAAGTGAAAAAGAATGATGTATTACTCATAGAGGATGATGAGTTTATGACTTACGAAGAAGTTCTGAATAGTTCATAATATGACATATGGCTAAAAGCTATGCAGTTAGAGATGGATTCCATGTAGAAAAGGTAAGTATGGACTTTAGCTGATCCGCCTGAAGGGATAAAACCAATTGGGTGCAAATGAGTCTTTAAGAAAAATACCAACATGAAAGTTGATGTTAACTACCTATAAAGCTAAGCTGGTAGCTAAAGGATATCGCCAAAGGCAAGGTGCAATGGTCCAAATACCGGGTTAGTTGTAAACTGTAATTTCTGAAATTGATCAGCATACCTGGGGGTCGACAATACACCGTGGGTGAAAAATATTTTACTTAATCATTGGAAAATATAGGTTATGATTAGTCTGAGGATAAAATTTGGAATCAAAATGAGGTCAAATAAGTCTTCAAAAGTCAAAACTAAGAAAAAAGGGACCCGATTTAATTAAATAATTGGTTGACTGTACTTTGACCGAGCTATAAAAAATAGCAAATGATATTTAAAATTTTATTTTAAGACATGGATAGACTCTAAATAATATTTAGAATTATTTTACTGTCAAAAAGGAATTTTACGGTAACACCAAAAATTAATTAATCAGTCTGGATTTAGTAAGCCGGACAGGAAATAGACTCCGATTGAGTTGAAACTTTTTGTACATATATATAAAAATATTTTATGAAATATGGAATCAAATTTGGGTGAAATTGAACTTGAAAAGTGAGATAAATAATTTAGAGTGCTTAATTGGGCATAAATGGGTTGAACTTTATTTGGCCCAAGCCTACTCACCTTAATCTACTATATAAAGAATAAAATATCTTAATTCTCTACAGAGAATTCTACAAATTCTTCTTGCCCAAATCCCCTTAGTTATCTGAACCTATCTCCTCACGTTTCTTCTATAAAATTCTTCCAATTTCTCCAATTTTTACATCAAAATCAATCACCTTAATATAATTTCAGCATCTCTAGTAGCTAGTAGAAGCCATTAATCTTCATTTGGAGGGATAGAGTGGAAGAAAATCAAAAGAGATAAGTTTAGATACAATTTGGAGGTAAGTGAAATTAATAGTTTTAAATCAGTTTAATGGTTCAAATAGGTAATTTAAGGTATGTAGATGATAATTATGAAGTTAGATTGAGTTAAGGAAGCAAAATAATGGTGGATTAATGATGTACAATTTTCGGTCATGGTAGGTTCAAAGGGAAGTGAAGGTGCTTCCAAGGAAAAGGCTAAGGACAATGAAGCCTTTGAAGGCCAAAGGAAGAAAATAAAGTTAGTGATTTCAAAATCTACTTATTTTCATTGATTAAGCATGAATTAGGGTTATGGAAATTATGAATTTTGTATGTTTTGCATGTAATTGATAATTGATACTTAAAGCATGATTAAGGGATTATAAAAAATGAATTAGAATGGTTAATTTCAATTAAAAAAAGTAATTAGTGGAAATTGAAAAATATGACCCTATTATGTGAAAAATGTAATTTATGGTATAATTATATATTAGTGTAATATTATGGTACATATAGAATAATGAAAGTATCAATTAGTGAAATGAATATT
This sequence comes from Triadica sebifera, assembly GCA_023653625.1. Classification (NCBI taxonomy): domain Eukaryota; kingdom Viridiplantae; phylum Streptophyta; class Magnoliopsida; order Malpighiales; family Euphorbiaceae; genus Triadica; species Triadica sebifera. The sequence continues at coordinate 12,958,562 of CM042900.1, forward strand.
TAGAAGGTGAAAGACAAATTTTAATGATGAAAATTAAATATAGGCCAAAAAATGAAGAAGGAGAAATTAATATTGTTTTGCTAATTAAATAAAAATTAAGTCATAAAATGCAAGAAAATATGATTTTGAGTGTAGAAATTTATTGAAAATTTTTAAATTATATATTGAATATTTATCTAATTATTGATTATTTTATGCATAAAATGAAAATTAATGAATAAAGTGTGTTTAATGAGCTTAATAACTTAATTGTTTACTCATAATGAAATATTGATATATTGGAATGGAAAGTATGAAAAATTATGGCAGTGATAAAATTGTATGGATGAATAAAATGTTAAGTAATTAATAATGTGACAAGGATGACTCAAAATCTCAGTTAGGTTATATATTCACACTAAATGGTGGAGCAGTTAGTTGGAAGAGTTCCAAACAGGAAATGATGCTGATTCGACAATTGGAGCAAAGTACATTGTAGCTTCTGAAGCAGCAAATGAAGCAGTTTGGATAAAGAAATTCATCACAGAACTTGGAGTGGTTCCTAGCATTATTGATCCAATGCAATTGTATTGTGATAATAATGGAGCCATTAAAGAAGCCACGGTCTCATCAAAGATCCAAACATGTACTTAGAAGATAAGATTTGATTAAAGAAATCATTGGTAGGAATGATGTGAAGATAGAAAGAGTGCACACTGACCATAATATTATTGATCCTTTAACTAAACTACTTCCCCAAAAGAAATATGATTCTCATGTAATCGGCTATGGAATTAAATAAAAAGGTGATTGGCGTTAGTGCAAGTGACAGCTTGTTAAAAAAGTGCTCTAAAGGCAATCACCTTTAGCAATTATTGTACAAATTTATTTGATTAAAAAAGGCTTTTTCATTAATTTGATGTTCATTTGATATATGAATTGATAGTGATCTTAAATCAATTAATGAAGTCCTTGATACATAACATAGCTTGAAGGAAATCATGATGAGAACATGATATTGAGATTCTTATCATGTGTAATTATGTTAGTATCAAAATTATCCCTAGTCATAGGATTAATGAGATGGGATATTGTTAATTGGGATAGACTCGCACATGTTACACTCCTTGATTGGATCGAGTAGTAGATCTCATAATCTGTAAACATGAGATGCTTAGAGTTAACATGTGGATGCTTGCTAAGTGTAGCTAAGTATGTTGGATGAGCAGCTATGAGACAATCATATGGATAATCTATTCAAATGTCAATGATGATCTCATCATAGCAATGGTGCAAGTATCCTTAGACTTTAGGTACTCAAGGATATCTTGGATACTGAATCTGTATTTTGACACTATTTCTTATTGCCTCAGGGAGGTTGCTTATAGGGTGGTGATTGGATACAGCTTGAGGTATTCAAAGGTAATTGGGTAACCAACAAAGGATTCATCACTCCTGATAGAAGGAGTGTATACCTATGGCCTCTTATCGTGATCATTACTCAAGAATCTCTGGTCGAAGTGGAAATGTCATAAAGATAGTCTTTAATGATATATCTAATAGAGTAATGAGCCTCAGGGACAAGAACTAACATTACTTGGACTAGACGTGATGTAATCAGTCTAGTGGGAGTTGACACATGTTTATACTCTGAACCAAGTGGGGTATCGAATGGTGAAAGGAATAATTGCAAAAAAGTTATCTATAGAAAGGTTCATAGTCAAACTACTGACTTTCCGGAGAATTAGGGGTGATGATCTATTGCTAGATACCGCACATGACTTGTTTAAATTAATTATTAATTTAAGTGGCCAACATAGCCGAAAACTTAATGGGTCACACGCATTGAAGTTATGGAGAATGAGTAAAATGGTTTTGGATGGGATTCAAAATATGAGAAAATTATTTCGGGATGGATTGCGATGAGATTTCATGGCAAAATTGTTTGGGAGGGTCACAGGTCCGCACAAGCTAGACTGGCCGGCTGGGCTGCCCGCCTGCCTAGCGGGCCAGCTGGACTACCCAAAAGCAACCCGCAACAAGCCCAATATGCCTTGGTGCCTCCCATTGGCCAATGGATGAATTTGGCCTTAATTAGATCAATTATGGCCATTAAGCACATTCACTATTCATTTAATTCTCTTTTCTCTATATTTGACTTTTGATCTTTTTTTTTTTTTAATTTGATTCAAATAGAAAATACATCAAATGGCCAAAAATAAACATGAAAATATTTTTTTGTGAAAATAATATTTTTAAAACACTGTAAAATTTTCTCTAGAACACTTTCAAAGACTTTGAATTTATTCAAACCATTTTTTGATAGTTTCTTCTTCATTTTTCATGTGAATTATCATTAGGGACATCCTAGTGTGGATTGTTGTGGTTTGCTACAACCCAACAAAGTGATGATTTGAATAACAAATAAGAATTTACAAGGTATAATTTTTAACCTCTATATTTAGAAATTAGTTTTAATGGCACAAGTATGATCTTTTGCTTCGGGTTTTAAAATCTTTATTTTTCCACTGCGTTTATGAATATGATTCAAAGCCCCCTTGTGTCCATTTAAATTAATTTTGATTGAAAGTGCAATGGGATTACATGTTTTTGATGATTTTGGATCAATAGGTTTTGAAATTAATTTGTAAAATATGTTTTACACATTTTTCTTTCTTTAATCTGATCATGGGATGAATAAATATGATTATTTTGATTGAAAAATAATCTGAATGTGATTCAAATAATTAATTTCGGATTTATTTCAAAAATGTCTAAAATTGTCTTGTTTATGAACATGTGTTGTTGTTTGGCTTAATTGATGGGGTTAGGTATATTTTTTTTGTAATTTGATTATGAATAAATTATTTAAACATATTGAGAATGTGTTTATGCCTCTAGAAGTGTCCAATAATTAATTAAAAATTATTTTCATTAATTTTTCAAACAAACAAAAAAATGGATTTATTTCAAAAACCAGAGTTCTTTTAGAGTTAGGGTTATTGAGTAGCCTCAAGCTCACTCTAAAAGAATATGTTTAAACCATTGAAATTAAATTTCATGATTAATGGGTTAGACTTAATAGATATTATTAACTTGTTGGATTTGCGCTAAGGTTAATGAGTATTGGAGGCGAAGTTGGGTTTGCATACATAAAATGTACAAATATCAAGAGTTGATAGCCCAATGTATGTGCACACATTAATAAGTTGATAGCACAAGATTTGATAGTTGCATGAATAATGCAATTGGTATGGATTAGATACCTACCAACCAAACTAATGATAGCTTATTAAGTTTCCTCAAGGTTATTCTTAGCTAGTTGGATATCGACCCACTAGGAGAACTTCCATATAAGTTCTTTCGGGTTCATAGTGAGGGCTATGGATTTGCAATAAAATAGTTGGAGTCATAATGAGATTTATTAAAGACCTAATAAATATGCATTTTATGTACATTCTAACATGTTCTGTTTTACATCTAGGTTGCTAGAATCATCATCATGACAAGTGTGAATTTGCAATCACTAATGGAATCAAATAAGTTGACTAGGCATAATTTTTTGGATTGGCTAAGGAATTTGAGTATAGTTCTCAAATCTAAAAAGCCTGGCCATGTTCTAGATGAGGCACTCCTTAATCCCCCTACTGCTAATGGTTCTGAAGATGTTCAGAAGGCATAGCAAAAATATGTCGATGATAGTGAGATGATAAGCTGCATTATGCTTGCTACTATGTCAGCAAAGTTGCAAAAGCAGCATGAGGCTATGGATGCTAATTCCATAGTATACCACCTAAGAGAGCTTTTTGATGACCAAGTGCGTTCCGAAAGGTTCAAAACTTTAAGGTTACTCTTCCGCACTAAGATGGTTGAGGGGACATCTCTAGTGCAATATGCATTGAAGATGAATGACAATATTGAGAGATTGGCCACCTTGGGATTTGTGACGGACCATGAATTAAGTATTGACTTAATTCTAACCGATTTGTCCAATAGTTATTCATATTTTGTGCTTAACTATAGGATGAATCAAATCTCTACCACTATTCCTGAGCTTATTAATTTGGTCAAAACAGCTGAGCCATCTGTCAAGAAGGACAGTGAGGCTATGATGCTGGTGGAATCTTCAAGTTCTAAAAAGAATAACCTTAAGAAGAAGAAGAAGTACATGAAGCCTAAGGGAGGCATGGCCAAGAAGAAGGCTAAGGAGATTGCACCAAAGGGAACATGCTTCCATTGCAGCAAGGATGGCCATTGGAAGAGAAACTGCAAGGCATACTTGGAGTCCTTGAAGAAGAAGGCATCTGATGCCCCATCTACTTTAGGTTTTTTTGTCATTGAAATTAATACTATTTCCTATAATAATATATGAGTATTAGATACCAATTGTGGCTCACACATACACTAATATGCAGGGCCTAAGGAACAGTAGGCATCTCAATAAGGGAGAGTCAGACCTACGAATTGGAAATGGAGCAAGGGTTGTTGCATTAGCTGTAGGAACTTATATTTTGACCCTCCCTAATGGGTTTATATTAAATTTGGATAATTGCTATTATGCACCTGCTTTTACTAAAAACACTATTTATGTTTCAAGTCTAATTAACGATGGCTTCCATTTAGCTTTTAGTAACAATTGTTGTTCTATTATGTTGAATGTAATTCTTTATTCTAGTGGTACATTATGCAATGGAATATAAATATTAGTATGTCAAATCCAATTTTAAACATCAATGATAATAAAAGGAAAAAATATGATATGTTGAAATCATCTTACTTATGGCATTGTCGCCTTAGTCATATAATTGAGAAGTATATGGCTAAGCTACACAAGAATAGTAGTTTGGGGTCATTTGATTATGAATCATATGACACATGTGAATCTTGCTTATTAGGCAAGATGACTAAATTACCCTTTAAGGGAAAGGATGAACGTGATAATGGACTTTTAGACTTAATACATTCAGATGTATGTTGTCCATTGTCTACACACGCCAGAGGTGGTTTCATCTATTTCATTACTTTTATCGATGACTACTCACGATATGGGTACGTGTATCTTATGAGATACAAATATGAAGCTTTTGAAAAGTTCAAAGAATTCATGAATGAAGTAGAGAAACAACTTGGTGAAAGTATTAAAATACTTCGATCAAATCAATGAGGTGAATACTTGAGCCAAGAGTTTCTAGATTATCTTAGGGATAATGGGATTTTATCTCAATGTACTCCACCTTACACACCACAACACAATAGTGTGGCTGGAAAGAGAAATCGAACCTTGTTAGACATGGTAAGGTCTATGATGAGTTTTGCGGAACTCTCTAAATCCTTTTGGGATTATGCACTAGAGACTACCATTTATATATTAAATGGAGTTCCTTTGAAGTCAGTTGATGTTACTTCATATGAGATATGGTATAACAAAACGCCCACATTTTCTTACATGAGAATTTGGGGTTGTCCAGCTTATGTGAAGCGGACAATGTCAGATAAGCTAGAAGCTAAGTCTGACTGATGTCTGTTTGTGGGATATCCAAAAACATCATATGGATATCAATTTTACCACCCCTTGGAACAAAAAGTTTTTGTTTCAAGACATATTATATTTTTAGAGAGAGAATTCATTCTAAAAGGAGATATTGGGAGCAAAATTGAACTTGAGGAAGTTCAAGATACTTAAATAGATGCTGATCAACTACCTAAACCTGAGTTTGTTACTCATACAGGTGATATACAGCTCAACCTTCTAAAGCACAAGAGATTCGTAGGTCAAATAGGATACGTACTATTCCAGAGAGATATGAATTTTTCATTAGTGAACAGAACGATGTATTGCTTATAGAAAATGATGAGCCTACAAAAGAAGTTTGAAATAGTTCAGAATTTGACAACTGCCTTTAAGCCATGAAGTTAGAAATGGATTCCATGTATAAAAACCAAGTATGGACTTTGGTTGACCCACCCGAAAGGATAAAGCCTATATGGTGCAAGTGGGTTTTCAAAAAGATAAAGCCTCAAGGTTATTCTTAGCTAGTTGGATATCGACCCACTAGGAGAACTTCCATATAAGTTCTTTCGGGTTCATAGTGAGGGCTATGGATTTATAATAAAATAGTGGGAGTCATAATGCAAATTATTAAAGACCTAATAAACATGCATTTTATGTACATTCTAACATGTTCTATTTTACATCTAGGTTGCTAGAATCATCATCATGACAAGTGTGAATTTGCGATCATGAATGGAATCAAATAAGTTGATTGGGCTTAATTTTTTGGATTGGCTAAGGAATTTGAGAATAGTTCTCAAATCCGAAAAGATTGGCTATGTCCTAGATGAGACACTCCCTAATCCCTCTGCTACTAATGCTTCTGAAGATGTTCAGAAGGCATATCAAAAGCATCTCTATGTTAGTGAGATGGCAAGCTTCATTGTGCTTGCTACTATATCAACTGAGATGCAAAAGCAACATGAGGCTATGGATGCTAATTCCATAGTATACTATCTTAGAGAGCCTTTTGATGAGCAAGCATGTTCCGAAAGGTTTGAAACTTTGAGGTTGAGGGGACATCTCTAGTGCAATATGCATTGAAGATGAATGGCTATATTAAGAGGTTGGCCATATTGGGATTTGTGATGGACCGTGAATTAAGTATTGACTTAATTCTAACCGATTTGTCTGTTAGTTATTCACATTTTGTGGTTAACTATAGGATGAACCAAATATCTACCACTATTCCTGAGCTGGTTAACTTGGTCAAAACAGCTGAGCCATCTGTCAAGAAGGATAGTAAGGCTGTGATACTGGTAGACTCTTCAAATTCAAAAAGGAAGAACCTTAAGAAGAAGAAAAAGTCCATGAAACCTAAAGGAGGCATGTCTAAGAAGAAGGCCAAGGAGATTGCTCCAAAGGGGACATGCTTCCATTGCAGCAAGCATACGTACTATTCCAGAGAGATATGGATTTCTGATTAGTGAACAGAACGACGTATTGCTCATAGAAAATAATGAGTCTACAACCTATGAAGAAGTTCTGAATAATTCAGAATCTGACAAATGGCTTCAAGCCATGAAGTCAGAAATGGATTCCATGTATGAAAACCAAGTATGGACTTTGGTTGACCCACCCGAAAGGATAAAGCCTATAGGGTGCAAGTGGGTTTTCAAAAATAAAAATGACATGGATGGTAATGTGATTACCTATAAAGCTAGACTTGTTGCTAAACGTTATCGTCAAAGACAAGTAATTGACTATGATGAAACTTTTAGCCCAGTAGTTATGCTTAAATCCATGAGGATACTCCTAGCTATTGCCACTCATTATGATTATGAGATATGGCAAATGGTTGAGAAGACAACTTTCCTTAATGGAAATCTAATTGAAGATGTGTACATGACACAACCAGAAGGCTTCATATCCAAAGATGGCAAAAAGGAATGTAAGCTTCAAAGATCCATTTATGGATTAAAGCAAGCATCCATGAGTTGGAATATTCGATTTGATGAGACAATGAAATAGTTTGGTTTCTTACAAAATTCGGATGAACCTTGTGTTTACAGTAAGGTTAATGGGAGTGCAATCGTATTTCTTGTGTTATATGTAGATGACATATTTTTAATGGGAAATGATGTCTCAGCCTTACAATTAGTCAAAATTTGGTTATCCAAGAATTTCTCAATGAAAGACCTTGGAGAAGCAGTCTATATTTTGGGGATAAAGATCTATAGAGATAGATATAAAAGATTGCTTAGTCTTTCACAATCTATATACATAAATAAGATGCTAACGAAGTTTAGCATGGAGCAGTCCAATAGGCGATATATTTCCATGACCCATGGGACTACTCTCTCAAAGTCTTTGTGTCCAAAGACACAAGATGAGAGGACACACATGAGTTTGATTCCATATGCTTCAGCTATAGGATCAATCATGTATGTTATGATATGTACAAGACCTAATGTGTCATATGCTCTGAGTGTCACGTGTAGATACCAATCGGACCCTATTGAGGTCCATTGAGTGGCTGTCAAGAATATCCTTAAGTACTTAAAAAGGACTAAGATTGTATTCTTGGTATATAGAGATGGAGATCTTATTATGAGCAAGTATACTGATGTTAGCCTCCAATCTGACAAGGATGACTCAAAATATCAGTCAAGTTATATATTCACACTAAATGGTGGAGCAGTTAGTTGGAAGAGTTCCCAACAGGAAACGACTGTTGATTCCTCAACTAAAGCAGAGTACATTGCAGCTTCTGAAACAATAAAAGAAACAGTTTGGATAAAGAAATTCATCATAGAACTTGGAGTGGTTCCCAGCACTATTGATCCAATAAAATTGTATTGTGATAATAATGGAGCCATTGTCAAGAAAATCAGCCACAATCTCATCAGATATCCAAACATGTACTCAGAAGATACCATTTGATTAGAGAGATCATTGGTAGGAATCATGTAAAGATTGAATTTGGCCTTAATTAGGCCAATTATGGTAGAATTTGGCCTCCCTCCATTTTTAACTTTTTCATCTTTTCTTTGAATTTGATTCAAATAGAAAAGACATCAAATGGCTGAAAACAGACATGAAAATATTTTTTTTGTGAAAAAAATATTTTTAACACACAACAAAATTCTCTCAAGAACACTTTCAAAGTTAGCACTTTGAATTTATTCAAACCATTTCTTTTGATAGTTTCTTTTTCATTCTTCGTGTGGATTATGGTTAGAAACATCCTAGTATGGATTGTTGTGGTTTGCTACAACCCAACAAAGTGAATATTTGAATAACAAATAAGAAATTACAAGGTATAATTTCTAACCTCTATGTTTATATAAATTACTTTTAATGACACAAGTATAACCTTTTGTTTCGGATTTTGAAAATTTTATTTTTTCGTTGTGTTTAGGAACATGATTCATTCTTTAAAACCTAACAGATGTAAGGATAGATAGAGTGTTCACTGATCAGAATATTGTTGATCCTTTAACTAACTACTTCCCCAAAAGAAATGTGATTCTCATGTATTCGGCTGTGGAATTAAATACAAAGGCAATTGGCTTTAGTGCAAGTTGGAGCTTGTTAGAGGAGTGCTCTAAAGGCAAACACCTTTAGCACTTATTGTACAAATTTATTTGATTAATAAAAGGCTTTTTCAGTAATTTAATGTTCATTTGATATATGAATTGATAGTGATCTTAAATCAATTAATGATGTCCTTGATACATAACATAGCATGAAGGAAATCATGATGAGATCATGAGATTGAGGTTCTTATCATGTGTAATTATGTTAGTATCAAAATTATCCCTAGTTAGGATTAATGATATGCGACATTATTAATCCGGACAGACTAGCACATGTTACACTTTTTGATTGGATTAAGTAGTAGATCTCATAATCTGTAAATATAAGATGTTTAGAGTTAATATGTGGATGCTTGCTAAGTGTAGCTAAGTATATTAGATGACCAACTATGAGACAATCATATGGATAATCTATTCAAATATCAATGATAATCTCATCACATCAATGGTGCAAGTATCCTTAGACTTGAGGTACTCAAGGATATCTTGTATACTTATTATGTATTTTGACACTATTCCTTGTTGCCTCAGCGAGGTTGCTCATAGGGTGCTAATTGGATAGAGCTTGAGGTATTCGAAGATAATTGGGTAACCAATAAAGGATTCACCACTCCAGATAGAAGGAGTGTATACCCATGGCCTTTTTTCATGGTCATTACTTGGAAATCTATGGCCGAAGTGGAAATATCATAAAGATAGTCTTCAATGACATATCTAATAGAGTAATGAACCTCAGGGACAAGAACTACTATTATTTGGACTAGACGTGATGTAGTCAATCTAGTGGAAGTTGACACATGTCCATACTCTGAACCAAGTGGGGTATAGAATGGAGAAAGAAATAATTGTTCGGAAATTGTCTATGAAAAGATTCGTAGTCAAACCACTGACTTTCTGGTCTATGGGTCATAATATATTGCTAGATACCGCTTATGACTTGCTTAAATTAATTGTTAACTTAAATGGCCAACATAACCGAGAACCTAATGGATCACACGCATTGAAGATATGGAGAATAAGTACAATGATCTTGGATGCGAATCAAAATATGAGAGAATTATTTCGGGATAGATATAGATGAGATCACATCAAAAACTCGTTCGGGAGGATCACGGTCCTGTACGGGCTAGCGATAGCCCACGTGGGCTTAACAGGCTGCTGGCCTTCCTAGCAGGCCAACTGGGCTGCTCAGCGGCAGCCAGCAGCTGGCCCAGCGGGTGAGTTTGCCCTTAATTAGGCCAATTACGGTCATTAAGCACTTTCACTATTCATTCAATTCCCATTTGTCCATTTTTGAGTTTTGGTATTTTCTTTGAATTTGATTCAAATAGAAAAGACATCAAATGGCAAAAAATAGACATGATAATATTTTATTGTGAAAAACGTTTTTTTTAAAACACAATAAAATTTTCTCAACAATACTTTCAAAGCAAACACTTTGAATTTATTCAACCCATTTCTTTTGATAGTTTCTTCTTTCATTTTTCACATAGATTATCATTAGAGACATCCTAGTGTGGATTGTTGCGGTTTGCTACAATCCAATAAAGTGAAGATTTGAATAACAAATAAGAAATTACAAGGTATAATTTCTTACCTTTATATTTATATAAATTAGTTTTAATGTCATAAGTATGATCGTTTGTTTCGGATTTTGAAAGTTTTATTTTTTCGCTGCATTTATGAATGTGATTCATTTTTCAAAACCCAATATATAAATGCAGTGGAAAAATAAAATTTTCAAAACCTGAAATAAAAGATTATACTTGTGTCATTAAAACTAATTTATATAAACATAGAGGTTAGAAATTATACCTTTTAATTTCTTTTTTGTTATTCAAATTTTTACCTTGTTGGATTGTAGCAAACCACAACAATCTATACTATGATGTCTCTAATGATAATCCACACAAAGAATGAAGAAGAAACTATCAAAAGAAACGGTTTAAACAAATTCAAAGTGCTAGCTTCGAAAGTGTTCTTGAGAGAATTTTATTGTGTCTTAAAAATATTTTTTCGCAAAAAAATGTTTTTATGTCTATTTTCTATCATTTGATGTCATTTCTATTTCAATCAAATTCAAAAAAAAGATCAAAAGTCAAAAAATGAGAAAAAGAAACTTGAATGAATAGTGAATTTGCTTAATGGCTACAATTGGCCTAATTAAGGCCAAATTTGCCCGTTTGCCAAGGGGAGGCGGTAGTGTACTGTCACGGGCTTGGTCTATCTTGCAATACATCACAGCACATGCTAGGTCAGCTGTGGGCTAGCGCTGGGCAGCCCAACAGCCAGCTTAGCCAGCGCGGGCCCGTGACCCTCCTGAACGATTTTTCCCATGCGATCTCATATTTTGGATTTCATCCAAAACCATTTTACTCATTCTCCATATCTTAAATGCGAGTGACCTATTTGGTTTCCGGTTATATTGGCCACATAAATTAACAATTAAATTAAGCAAGTCATGAATGGTATCTAGCAATACATCATGACCCCCAATTGACCAGAAAGTCAGTGGTTTGACTAGGAACCTTTCCATAGACAATTTCCGTGGAATTATTCCTTTTACCATTTTATACCCCACTTGGTTCAAAGTGTGGATGTGTGTCAACTCCCACTGGACTAACTACAATACGACTAGTCCAAGTAATATTAGTTCTTGTAACACCCCCTTACTCTACTAATAGTAGCAAAGTAAATGAGTGCTACAGTACTCTTGATTTTCTGTCTAACTTGCTTACATAATTGTTTTGTATATTCTCATTTTAAAATATCTGAATGTAAATCTAAAATGTAGTCTCCCATTTTTTTTCATACATATATACTTTATACCAATTTATATAATTCATTCATAACAAATCATTTCATTTTCTGAAAGATTACATACCAAGTTCTATTAATTAATATTTTATTTACAGACCCAAATATGAGTATCACACAATATGAAAATAAAACTTGCTAATATGTTTTACAAAAAGTAATACATTGAAACAAAAAGATCTTCAAATGCTGTTATCCACTATCTGGTGTTCTTCTCTTTCTGGCAGTTTCATCCTTTATTTACTAACTACTTGAATACCTACGCGTGAGAAAACCACACGCGCTAAGCTACTAGCTTAGTGGTGCTTTATATGACAAAAGCTTAATATGCAAATTTATAAAATTTCACACATTCATACATTTAAAAATCAAATAAAAGAAATATCATAAATTTATCAGCAATAAATTAATTTGCATGTTAATTGTTACTGCACCAAATTCCTTTTTTCACATGATAATTATGTTAATTGCATAATATCATTGGATAATATTATTTTTAATAACACCAAAATTTTCCTCATTTTATTATTCAATAATTATTCACAATAAGTCAATTTTATCATATCTTATGTTGTCTTGTTTATTCAAATTTATGCCCAACACCAATAACTAGAACTATTAGCTAGGATACGGGGCATTTTTGGCCGGAAAATTTTAACTCGGCGCATGGCGCCTACATAATTTAACTCGGCACAATATGGTGCCTACATAAATTAACTCAACACATTTAGTGCCTACATCAATCAACTCGGCACATGTAGTGCCTACATAAATCAACTCGACACATTTAGTGCCTACATCAATCAACTCGGCGTTTTACGCCTACATATCCTACGCCTTATTGGCATGCCAATCTATCATTTACCTTAGTTCCCAGCTAGTTGTTTTAGGCCTTAATTATTTCATCTCAATTTATTCAAGTAATAATTTCATTATGGTCAAAATATACACCAAATAATTATTTTATAGTTTTATTTTCTCAATAAATTTTTATGGACTCAATGGCTTATCACATAATAATCACTCATATCAACATCATTCATCTCATATCATAAGGCCCAAATCAATTTACATGTAAAACTCACTTTTTTTTCAACAGCCCTGTTCTGGACAGATTTCATTCTCTGCAATTTTTATTCTGTTACTGGCCGAATTTAATTAAGTGGTCTTCTAATAACTTTTTTCCACAGATCTTATATTTAATGTCCATTTTGAATCAACTAATTCGGATCTCTGTAGACAAAGTTATGACTGATTTAGTACTAACTGCTCAGCTAAAATCTGCCCAGGAAATTCCGAGGCAGATTCCAAGTCTCATATTGGTGTCAATTTCTAACATAGTTGCATTCATAATTAGATCTTAAGTCCTTCATGAAAGTTTTATATATATGTCTTAAGTTTCCAAAACATCAAAGAACATGAAATTTAGAGTTCCAAAACTTAAGTTATCGAATTTTTAATGCATGCTGCTCCATGATAAAATTTCCAGCAACTCATATAACAACACAATTACTCATTTAATCATGCAATTATCATAAGATTTAACAATAAAGTTAAGATATTAAATTTTTGTCATACAAGAACATACCTTATTAATCTCTTCTCCCTTTCCTAGGTTTTTTCCTTTCCTTTCCCTTCCTCAAGATTGCTTTTACCTTTGTCTTTGGTTTGCCCTAAAACCATCAAACATATCTCATATCATCAAACCAATTTCTTTTTGTTTCAACCCACCATCACCTAGACAGCCCCTTCTTTCTTATTTCTAACCTTAATTATCATCACTTTACTTTCAATTAATAAAGAAAAGTAAGAGAATTGAAGAAGACAACTTACCCAAAGAATAATTTTTTTTTTCTTCCTTTCTCTTTCTTCCTTCTACCCTTTGTAGGGGGCTTCCTTTTTATTTTCTTGAGTTTTCTCTCTTAGATCCTCTATTTCTCTCTTTTGCAAGCTAAGTTGGGAACAAAATGGTAGAGAATTGATAGAGATGGTGGTCGGCCATACAAGATAAGAATGAGGGAAATTGTTTTTTTTTTCAATTGCTTTTAATGTCCAATTAATTAAGAATCTTCTAGACTAAGTTAAGGTTCATTGAATTTTAATGTCATTATTTAGTAAGATAAGGATGAGGATAAGACTCATTAATGAAGAAACTTCTAGAATTTGGTGAGTAGGCATATGATTCATCAATATTAATTAATGCTCATTAATGTATAAGATGAATATTAGGTTAATATTCCTTAATAATAAAAAAAATTCTAGATTTGTTTCCTATTGGTCAATTTGATTAATTAATCATAATAAATTTTTAATCTTTAAATAATACATCATTTAACTCATAATTTTCTCTTTGTACAAAATAATCCCAAACCATTCCATAAATCCTCATTTAATCCAAAGAGAAATTTTATTTCAACTAATTTTAGCACTAAACCTTTAAATTCCCAATTAATAATGTCCTTAATAAATCTCCCTTAAATATTATTCTTTTTTCTGTGCATCCGGATTTAGACTCCGATCGACCCGGTGTGCATTGACTTTGTCACATACGATCAGTGTCTAAATAACCGGATGTTACAGTTCTTGTCCCTGAGGCTCATTACTCTATTAGATATGTCATTGAAGACTATCTTTATGACATTTCCACTCCAGCCAAAGATTCCCGAGTAATGACCACGACAAAAGGCTATGGGTGTACACTCCTTCTATTAGGAGTGGTGAATCCTCTGTTGGTTACCCAATTACCTTCGAATACCTCAAGCTGTATCCAGTCACCACCCTATGAGCAACCTCTCTGAGGCAACAAGGAAAAGTGTCAAAATACATAATTAGTATCCAAGATATCCTTGAGTACCTCAAGTGTAAGGATAATTGCACCATTGCTATGATGAGACTGTCATTGACATTTGAATAGATTATCCATATGATTGTCTCATAGCTGGTCATTCAAATGTACTTACCTACACTTAGCAAGCATCCATATGTTAACTCTAAACATCTCATGTTTACAAATTATGAGATCTACTACTCGATCCAATAAAAGAAGTGTAACATGTGTTAGTCTATCTGTATTAATAATATCCCGTATCATTAATCCTATGACTAGGGATAATTTTGATACTAACATAATTTCACATGATAAGAACCTTAATATCATGATCTCATCACGTAACATTTAGCAATTTAGGCCCCGATTGTGCGTGACCGTAGTGGGATCCACTAGTTCAATCGGAGTCTAAATTTGAACCCATAAAAAAATGACTAATAATAAGAGAAAATAATTAAGGGTATTATTATTTGGGAATTAAAAAGATTAAGGGTAGAATTAAAAAAAAATAAAATTTTCTATGGACAAAATCGGTATTATGGAGATTGTTTGGGGAAAAAGTGTGAATATAGAGGAAGATGTGGTAAAAATGGAATTTTTCAAGATTTAAATGTTAATCAAGATTAATTAACTTAATGAACCAATAAGAATTAATATTAATTTTAATTAGTGGGACCCACACATTAATCAAGGTATAAAAGTCAAAAATGGGAGGAATTTTTCATTTTTCCACCAAAATATCTAAGTCCTCTTCTTCTTCCTTTTCCCATCCTTGTTGTCGTCCACCTCCACTCTCTTAAACCTCCATTTTTCTTTCAATTTCCAGCAAGCTAATAATGAAAAGAAATTAGTTTTGAGAGAGGAAAAAAAAAGAATTAAGGAGTTCTTACCATAAAAGGTACCAAAGGAGTAAGAAGGAAGGAAGAAAGAAGAAGAAAAAGGGAGAAGAGTAGGGGGAATTTCGGCCCACCTTGGAGAACTCTTAAGGTGAGTTTATTCTTCTTAAATTTAACCTTTTTCCTTCTATTTGAGACCCATGATGATGATAGATGTGATTAGGTTTGATAGATTTAGGATTGGTTGCAAGATAGAACTTAGAAAATTAAGTTTGTGTTTAGTTGATGAAGCTGTAATTGGACTTTGAATTGATGATATTTGATGTTAGATAATTGTTTTATTGCTTAAAAACTAAAGAAAATATGATGTTAATGGATGAATAAGGGGCTGCCATAATTAAAGAAATTACGAAAAATTGAAATTAATATGGAAACACAACAATTGGTGATAAGGAAAATATGATTTGAGTGTTGAATTGAAGAAAATGAATTGGTAACTAGGATATGGTTTTTGGGCAGCCATGACATATGAAGAAGGAAGTTTAACCTTAGTACATTTTAGCTCAATTAAGGTGTAAATCAATATTAGGAGCATTAGAATATTATGTAGACATGAAAAGCATTGAAATTGGATGTTGGAATTGAGATGTGATATAATTGTGTAGGAAAAATAAGTGAACAAGTGAGAGGCCCTCAAGAGGGTGACAAAGGCAAGGAGAAAGCTAGCTAATAAGGGAAGGAAAAGAAGGTTTAAAGGAAGAACCAAGACTGATTAGGTATGTGCTTCAATGATAAAAATTTTGCATGTTGTTAATAAGTATGGAATTATATATTAAGGTTTGTTATGTTTGTGTTTTTGAGATGTTATGTGATTTGTTTTGACTTTTGATATTATATATGGCAATGGGACCAAATGGTGTGAAATAATTGAGACATATGAATGTAGTTATAATTCTGAAAATTTTAGTATCAAAATGAATGCAAATGATGAATGTGGTTGAAATGTGAATTGGTGGCTTGGGTACAGAATTCCAGGAACATCTCTGTCTATTTTGATGATAACTTGAGTTTTGGAACTCTTTTTTGTATGTTCTTTATTGGAAATGAAAGCTAAGACACAGGGATTTAATTTTTAT
This sequence comes from Triadica sebifera, assembly GCA_023653625.1. Taxonomy (NCBI): domain Eukaryota; kingdom Viridiplantae; phylum Streptophyta; class Magnoliopsida; order Malpighiales; family Euphorbiaceae; genus Triadica; species Triadica sebifera. The sequence continues at coordinate 12,975,247 of CM042900.1, forward strand.
TCAGACTATAACATTTAATTATGTCTAGATTTTACCAGAAAAATGCATGAAGTTTAATCCTAGAATCTGTCCAGAAAATTCTGGGCAGAAAATTCTGTGATGATGCAGTAGTGAATTGATCATAACTTTTGATAGAAAACTTTTGATTTAAGTGATTTTTGATGAATCTGAATGCTAAGACAATAAGATAAAAATTGTTAGAAGGCCAGAACTCCAAATTCTAATTATAAATGGGCTAAAAATGAAGCCCAAAAGCAGGTCCAAATTCTGCCATAGGTATAAAACGTGAAGTGTTGGACTTATGCATGTGGTATGTTAATTATATGTAATAATTAATGCAAATATTTACTTTGATGGTCATTATCAATGTTTAATAGATTATTTATATATGAGATTTTATTGTAATAATAATGGAAATATAGAACAAAAATAAACAAGCATACTTATGATAGTTGAAAATATTGCGAATTAATATAAAAATAGTTAAGCCCAAAAACACCTAGTCTAGAACTAGAGTAGGGAATAGTTTTACATGCCAATCAGGGGAATTTAGGCACTCGGTACCAAATATGAAAGCCGGTAATGACAATTGATAAATGCGCTCGGCGCAAAATTATTAAGCCGGTAATGGCAATATAACAAAAGTCAATAATGACATTATTATATAAGCGCTCGGCGCTACATTATGAAAGCCGGGAATGACAACCTCGTTATTCCTATTAGATAGTTCAGTTATAGGTGTTATGAGCACAAGAAAATAATAATAATACTAATATTGAAGTATGTGATTTTGATAAGTGTTACATGAATTAAATTTGTTACTATTACATGTTGAATGAAATTTATTTGATTTTATAGAAATTTTTATTTTATGCATTATTTATTAAATGGTTAATTAATATGTGAGAAAATATATATGTATGTAAAATTTTTATCATTGAAGCACCACTAAGCTAGTAGCTTAGTGCGGGTGGTTTCCTCTCCCGCAGGTTTAGAAGGGTAGCCGTAGAAAATAGTCTGTCAGAAGAAGAAGGGTATCCGGAGGGAAGCAGCAAAAAGCTCTGGGTTTTCTTTTTTGGTATATTTTGTTAAAAAATTTTTTAAATTAAAGTATTGTTTTTATTTCATATAATGTGTATTAAATATGTGAGTTACTATGTAAAAGAACATAGTTTGAATGTAAATTAATATATTTTATAAATAAATAAGATTTTGAGTATTATGCTTGTAATAATTTTATTTCAATGTCTACAAAATTTTCAAAAAAAAGATAAAAATTTACTTCACTTCATTAATTTTATAAAACAGTAAGACGGGTAATACTCACTTACCTTGTTGAACTATAGTGGGGTAAGGGGGTGTGACAATTTTTGGTATCAGAGCCATAGGTTTAGATGGTTCTTACTTAGTGGGTATGGGAAGATAAATGCATGTTTTTAGCATTTGCATTGTTTTTAAGCTGCTATATTCTAATAAGGGACCCTTCTTCTGACAATATAGGTTTTAATGGATTCGGAATCAAGACAAAATCGTGAAGAATAGGAGGGTGATAGTATAGCTGACTCGGCTGCTCATACACAGTCAGCATCAATTAGAGCCTCAGAGCCTAGCGTTATAGCTCCACAACATGCTGAAGAACAGGTTAACGCGGGTTAGGTACCCCTTATGCAACAAATGGCTACTTTGTTACAGTAGATAGCACAAGTTGTGCCGCCACCAGCTCCACCAACTCCCCCACCTCAACCGAAACCCCATATTGATAAATTAAGAAAATACGGGGCTACAGATTTTATGGGTAAGAAAGAGGATGACCCAGCAGCAGCAGAATTTTGGTTGGAAAAGACAGAAAGGGTTTTTGAAGTGCTGCAATGTCCAAAGGAGTACAAGGTTAGATATGCAGTATATCTCCTTCAGGAGCATGCCTATGACTGGTGGAATTTGTTATTAGCAAAACTTCAGACTCCGACCCCTCAGACATGGGATTTCTTTATGACAGAGTTTAAAAAGAAATACGTGCCAAGAATCTATGTTGATGAGAAAAAGCGAGAATTCATGAATTTGAGGCAGAGGGGTATGACAGTAGCTGAGTATGAGATGGAGTTCACCAGGTTGAGCAAGTATGCTACTGGGATTATTGGAGATGAAGCTGATAAATGTCGTAGATTTGAAGACGGTCTCAATGAGGAGATTGGGTATTTAGTGGCTTCCCACCAGCATACAGATTTTGCTACGCTAGTGTCCTCTGCTATTAGTGTTGAAAGAAGGAAAAAGCTGAAGACAGAAGAGCATTATAAGAAGTCGACAGCTAGTGTGGCCCAGACATCGGGTAGGAAAGGACGAATAGTACCCAGACCATTTCAGTCAAGGGTGGCTAGACAGACATTTTCTGATAGGCGGGGTCAGCAATTTAGACATGTGGCATCATCTGCTAGTTCACTAGCATCATTTCCCAAGAGACCAGCTCCGACTTTGTGTCAGCATTGTGGTAAAGCTCATACAGGAGAGTGTTGGTGGTTAACTGGGGCATGTATGAGATGTGGAGCTACTGACCATATGAAGAAAGATTGTCCCAGACTCGGTACAGGTAGTATGGCACCAGCACAGACTATGACACCGGTACAGAGCCGTGGTAGAGGTCGAAGCCAGTTTAGAGGTGGTCGTACCGGACAGAGTCAGGGGGTATCAGAGACAGTTGACAAAGCCGGAGGTAGTAGGACCCCAGCTCGGGCATATGTGATGAGGGCTCGTGAAGACCAGGATGCACCAGACGTCATAGTTGGTAAATTATCTTTATTTGATTTTGATTTACATGCTTTGATAGATCCTGGTTCCACGCATTCATACATAAGTACAGCGGCACTTAGACAAGGGAACATGATACCTGAGACATTAGAATATGAGATAATTGTGACCAATCCACTGGGACATAGTGTGAAAGTGAATAAGATTTATAGAAACAGTTCAATAATTATTCAGGGTAGAGAATTTCCAGCAGACTTAATAGAACTACCTTTTCATGAATTTGATGTTATTCTGGGTATGGATTGGTTAACAAAGCATGGAGCTATAGTCGACTGCCGATCTAGAAAAGTTGTACTTAAAATTCCCGGGCAAGATGACACCATCATCCAAGCTGTAGGCCAAACATGTTTGACCAGTGTTATTTCAGCATTAAAAGCTCAAAAATATATTAGGAAGGGATGTGAGGCATATTTGGCCCATGTGATAGATACCAAGAAGGGGAGCCCAGAACTCAAGGACATCCCTACAGTGTGTGAGTTCTCAGATGTATTTCCTGAAGATTTGTCGGGGTTACCACCAGATAGGGAGATAGAATTTGCTATTGATGTGATTCCTGGTACAGCCCCGATATCAATTACTCCTTATGGAATGGCACCTGCAGAATTGAGAGAGTTAAAGGTTCAATTGCAGGAATTGCTCGAGAAAGGGTTCATAAGGCCCAGTGTGTCACCATGGGGTGCTCCGGTGTTGTTTGTGAAAAAGAAGGATGGCACCCTTCGGTTATGTATTGATTACCGACAATTGAACAAGGTGACAATTAAAAATAAATACCCACTACCTAGAATTGATGATTTGTTTGATCAATTGAAGGGAGCAGGAGTATTCACTAAGATTGATCTCAGATCCGGGTACCACCAACTGAAAATCAAAGAATCAGATGTATCTAAAACAGCCTTCAAAACTCGATATGGCCACTATGAGTTTCTAGTTATGCCATTTGGCTTAACGAATGCACCAGCTGCCTTTATGGATATGATGAACAGAATTTTTAGTTCTTATCTTGATCAGTTTGTGGTAGTTTTTATAGATGATATTTTGGTGTATTCGAGGGACAAGGGAGAACATGACAGGCATATCAGAATAGTACTGCAGACTTTGAGGGAAAATCAATTGTATGCAAAGCTGTCAAAATGTGAGTTCTGGTTGGAAGAAGTGGGATTCTTAGGGCATATTATTTCAGTTGAAGGAATCCAGGTTAATCCTAACAAAATAGAAGCCATTCTAAGTTGGAAGACACCTCGCAATGTAACAGAAGTCCGAAGTTTCCTTGGATTAGCTGGCTACTATAGAAGGTTTGTGAAGGGATTTTCAAGCATAGTTGCACCAATTACTAAGTTGCTCAGAAAAGAAACTAAGTTTGAGTGGACAGATCGGTGCCAGGCAAGCTTTGAGAAACTAAAAGCCATATTAACCGAAGCACCTGTTTTGACCCAACCTACACTAGGGAAAGATTTTGTGATATACAGTGATGCCTGTCATAATGGGCTAGGTTGTGTATTAATGCAAGAGGGTAAAATAGTTGCTTATGCATCTAGACAATTGAAGCCTCATGAGCTAAATTACCCTACTCATGATTTGGAGTTGGCAGCAATAGTGTTTGCTTTGAAATTTTGGTGACATTATTTGTATGGCGAGTGGTGCTACATATATACAGATCATAAGAGCCTCAAATATCTGCCTACACAAAAGGAGTTGAACTTAAGGCAAAGACGCTGGCTGGAGTTAATCAAGGATTATAATTGCATTATTAACTATCAGCCAGGCAAAGCCAATGTAGTAGCGGATGCCTTAAGTAGAAAAACACTGGCAGGTATAGTTTAAATTTTCCTCAATTATAAAATAATATATAGAAAGTAATAATAAAATTGAAAAAAAATTAGACTCATAATTTATTTTGGCAGAGTTACGGGTCCAACCTACTTTAAGGCAACAAGTGAGAAAAGCTCAAAAGCAAGATCAAAAATTGATGATAATTGTTGAGGCAGTTAAAAAGGGGGAGAGACTTGACTTTAAGGTTGAAGATTATGGAAGCATAAGTTACAAAGGAAGATTGTGCGTGCCAAATGATAGCGGATTAAAGCAAATAATTCTAAAAGAGGCACATAATACAACTTATTCCATGCATCCAGGAAGCAATAAAATGTATCAAGACCTAAAGACTCATTATTGGTGGCCAGGAATGAAGAAAGATATCGTGGAATACACTACAAGATGCTTGACATGCCAACAAGTGAAAGCAGAGCACCAGGTACCTTCTGGATTGTTGCAACCTATTGCTATCCCAGAATGGAAATGGGAAAGGATTACAATGGATTTTGTATCTGGTTTACCTTTGACCCAAAAGAAGCATGATGCGGTATGGGTGATTGTTGATAGACTCACCAAATCGGCTCACTTTCTGCCAGTTCGGATGGATTATTCATTGATTCGGTTAGCAGAAATATATGTTAATGAGATAATTCGACTACATGGGGTGCCAGTATCTATTATTTCTGATCGAGACCCACGGTTCACATCAAAATTTTGGAAAAGTCTACAACAAGCATTGGGGACCCGACTTGCTTTTAGTACAACATTTCACCCACAAACAGATGGGCAGTCCGAACGAGTTATTCAATTGTTGGAAGATATGCTGAGAATCTGTGTAATTGATTTTAAGGGTAGCTGGGATAAACATTTACCATTGATGGAATTTGCATACAACAACAGCTATCAAACTAGTCTCGCCATGGCACCACATGAAGCTCTGTATGGAAGGAGATGTAGAACACCGTTATGTTGGACAGAACTTGGTGAAAAGAAATTAATGGGGCCAGAATTAGTGCAGCAGACAGAGGAGAAGGTGAAATTAATTCAAGATCGGTTAAAAGCTACAACTGATCGACAAAAATCCTATGCCGATTTGAAGAGAAAGGACATTGAGTATGCTGTCGGAGACAAGGTATTTTTGAAAGTCTCACCTTTGAAGAAAGTACTTCGTTTTGGTAAAAAGGGGAAACTGAGTCCTAGATTTATTGGACCATACAAAATACTTGACGTGTGGGTCCAGTGGCTTACAGATTGGCCTTACCACCAGAATTAGATAAGATCCACAATGTGTTTCATGTTTCAATGTTAAGGAGATACAGATCGGATCCGGCACATGTAATACCTATAGAATCAATAGAGGTACAACCAGACTTGACATATGCAGAAGAGCCAGTGGAAATCATAGCTCGAGAAGTCAAGAAACTATGGAACAAGAAGGTACCATTGGTAAAGGTCCTATGGCACAATCATACAGTAGAAGAAGCCACCTGGGAGAGTGAAGAAATGATGAGAACTCAGTATCCTCAGCTATTTGGCTCCAGCTAATCAGGTAAATTTCGAGGACGAAATTTTCTTAAGGGAGAGAGAATTGTAACATTCAGCAATTTAGGCCCCGATTGCGCGTGACCGTAATGGGGTCCACTAGTTCAATCGGAGTCTAAATTTGAACCCATAAAAAAATGACTAATAATAAGGGAAAATAATTAAGGGTATTATTATTTGGGAATTAAAAAGATTAGGGGTAGAATTAGAAAAAAATAAAATTTCCTATGGACAAAATCGGTATTATGGAGATTGTTTGGGGAAAAAGTGTGAATATGGAGGAAGATGTGGTAAAAATGGAATTTTTTTAAAGTTTAAATGTTAATCAAGATTAATTAACTTAATGAACCAATAAGAATTAAGATTAATTTTAATTAGTGGGACCCACACATTAATCAAGGTATAAAAGTCAAAAATGGGAGGAATTTTTCATTTTTCCACCAAAATATCTAAGTCCTCTTCTTCTTCCTTTTCCCATCCTTGTTGTCGTCCACCTCCACTCTCTTAAACCTCCATTTTTCTTTCAATTTCCAGCAAGCTAATAATGAAAAGAAATTAGTTTTGAGAGAGGAAAAATAAGAATTAAGGAGTTCTTACCATAAAAGGTACCAAAGGAGCAAGAAGGAAGGAAGAAAGAAGAAGAAAAAGGGAGAAGAGTAGGAGGAATTTCGGCCCACCTTGGAGAACTCTTAAGGTGAGTTTATTCTTCTTAAATTTAACCTTTTTTCTTCTATTTGAGACCCATGATGATGATAGATGTGATTAGGTTTGATAGATTTAGGATTGGTTGCAAGATAGAACTTAGAAAATTAAGTTTGTGTTTAGTTGATGAAGCTGTAATTGGACTTTGAATTGATGATATTTGATGTTAGATAATTGTTTTATTTCTTAAAAACTAAAGAAAATATGATGTTAATGGATGAATAAGGGGCTGCCATAATTAAAGAAATTAGGAAAAATTGAAATTAATATGGAAACACAACAATTGGTGATAAGGAAAATATGATTTGAGTGTTGAATTAAAGAAAATGAATTGGTAACTAGGATATGGTTTTTGGGCAGCCATGACATATGAAGAAGGAAGTTTAACCTTAGTACATTTTAGCTCAATTAAGGTGTAAATCATATTAGGAGCATTAGAATATTATGTAGACATGAAAAGCATTGAAATTGGATGTTGGAATTGAGATGTGGTATAATTGTGTAGGAAAAATAAGTGAACAAGTGAGAGGCCCTCAAGAGGGTGACAAAGGCAAGGAGAAAGCTAGCTAATAAGGGAAGGAAAATAAGGTTTAAAGAAAGAACCAAGGCTGATTAGGTATGTGCTTCATTGATAAAAATTTTGCATGTTGTTAATAAGTATGGAATTATATATTAAGGTTTGTTATGTTTGTGTTTTTGAGATGTTATGTGATTTGTTGTGACTTTTGATATTATATATGGAAATGGGACCAAATGGTGTGAAATAATTGAGACATATGAATGTAGTTGTAATTCTGGAAATTTTAGTATCGAAATGAATGCAAATGATGAATGTGGTTGAAATGTGAATTGATGCCAATTGATTGCTCGGGTACAGAATTTCAGGAACAGCTCTGTCTATTTTGATGATAACTTGAGTTGTGGAACTCCTTTTTGTATGTTCTTTCTTGGAAATGAAAGCTAAGACATAGGGATTTAATTTGTATTTAGACTATAACATTTAATTATGTCTAGATTGGACCAGAAAAATGCATGAAGTTTAATCCTAGAATCTATCCAGAAAATTCTGGGCCGAAAATTCTGTGATGATGCAGTAGTGAATTGATCATAACTTTTGATAGAAAACTTTTATTTAAGTGATTTTTGATGCATCTGAAAGCTAAGACAATAAGCTAAAAGTTGTTATAAGGCCAGAACTCAAAATTCTAATTATAAATGGGCTAACAATGAAGCCCAAAAACATGTCCAAATTCTGCCATAGGTATAAAACGTGAAGTGTTGGACTTATGCATGTGGTATGTTAATTATATGTAATAATTAATGCAAATATTTACTTTGATGGTAATTATCAATGTTTAACAGATTATTTATATATGAGATTTTATTGTAATAATAATGGGAATATATAACAAAAATAAACAAGCATACTTATGATAGTTGAAAATATTGCGAATTAATATAAAAATAGTTAAGCCCAAAAACACCTAGTCTAGAACTAGAGTAGGGAATAGTTTGGCATGCCAATCAGGGGAATTTAGGCACTCGGTACCAAATATGAAAGCCGGTAATGGCAATTGATAAATGCGCTCGGCGCAAAATTATTAAGCCGGTAATGGCAATATAAGAAAAGTCAGTAATGACATTATTATAAAAGCGTTCGGCGCTATAATATGAAAGCCGGGAATGACAACCCCGTTATTCCTATTAGATAGTTCAGTTATAGGTGCTATGGGCACAAGAGAATAATAATAATACTAATATTGAAGTATGTGATTTTGATAAGTGTTACATGAATTAAATTTGTTACTATTACATGTTGAATGAAATTTATTTGATTTTATAGAAATTTTTATTTTATGCATTATTTATTAAATGGTTAATTAATATGTGAGAAAATATATATGTATGTAAAATTTTTATCATTGAAGCACCACTAAGCTAGTAGCTTAGCGCGGGTGGTTTCCTCTCGCGCAGGTTTAGAAGGGTAGCCGTAGAAAATAGTCTGTCAGAAGAAGAAGGGTATCCGGAGGGAAGCAGCAAAAAGCTCTGGGTTTTCTTTTTTGGTATATTTTGTTAAAAAACTTTGTAAATTAAAGTATTGTTTTTATTTCATATAATGTGTATTAAATATGTGAGTTATTATGTAAAAGAACATAGTTTGAATGTAAATTAATATATTTTATAAATAAATAAGATTTTGAGTATTATGCTTGTAATAATTTTATTTCAATGTCTACAAAATTTTCAAAAAAAAAAAACTTACTTCACTTCGTTAATTTTATAAAACAGTAAGACGGGTAATACTCACTTACCTTACTGAACTATAGTGGGGTAAGGGGGTGTGACACATCATGATTTCCTTCATGCTATGTTATGTATCAAGGACTTCATTAATTGATTTAAGGTCACTATCAATTCATATATCAAATGAACATCAAATTAATAAAAAAAGCATTTTATTAATCAAATAAATTTGTACAATAAGTGCTAAAGGTGATTGCCATTAGAGCACTCCTCTAACAAGCTCCCACTTGCACTAAAGTCAATCACCTTTGTATTTAATTCCATAGCCAAATACATGAGAATCATATTTCTTTTGGGGAAGTGGCTCAGTTAAAGGATCAGCAATATTCTGATTAGCGGACACTCTTTCTATCTTTACATCATTCCTACCAATAATTTCTCTAATCAAATGGTATCTTCTGAGTACAAGTTTGGATCTTTAATAAGATTGTGGCTCTTTTTCTTGTTCAATGGCTCCATTATTATCATAAGATAATTGTATTGGATCAATAATGCTGGAAACCACTCCAAGTTTTGTGATGAATTTCTTTATCCAAACTGCTTCTTTTGTTGCTTCAGAAGCTGCAATATACTCTATTTCAGTTGTAGAATCAGCAGTCATTTCCTATTTGGAACTCTTCCAACTAACTGCTCCACCATTTAGTGTTAATATATAACCTGACTGAGATTTTGAGTCATCTTTGTTAGATTAGCAGCTGGTATCGGTATACTCGCTCACAATAAAATCTCCATCCCCATATACCAACAATACATTATTAGTCCTTCTTAAGTAGTTATGGATATTTTTAATAGCCATCCAATGACCCTCACCAGGGTCTGATTGGTATCTTTTTGTGACACTCAGAGCATATGATACAACGGGTCTTGTACATATTATAACGTACATAATTGATCCTATACCTAAAGCATATGGAATCAAACTCATGTGTGTCCTCTCATCTTATGTCTTTGGACACAAAGACTTTGAGAGAGTAATCCCATGGGTCATGGGAATATATCCCCTCTTGGACTGCTCCATGCTAAACCTCCTTAGCATCTTATCTATGTATGTAGACTGTGAAAGACCAAGCAATCTTTTTGATCTATCTCTATAGATCCTTATCCCCAAAATAAAGACTGCTTCTCCAAGGTCTTTCATAGAGAAATTCTTGGATAACCAAATTTTGACTAATTATAAGGCTGAGACATCGTTTCCCATTAAAAATATGTTATCTGCATACAACATAAGAAATATGATTGCTCTCCCACTAACCTTCTTGTAAACACAGGGTTAATTCGGATTTTGTAAGAAACCAAACTATTTGATTGTCTCATCAAACCGAATATTCCAACTCGTAGATGTTTGCTTTAATCCATAAATGGATCTTTCAAGCTTACGTACCTTTTTGCCATCTTTGGATATGAAGCCTTCTGGTTGTGTCATGTACACATTCTCAGTCAAATTTCTATTAAGGAAAGTTGTCTTCACATCTATTTGCCACATTTTGTAATCATAATGAGTAGCAATGGCTAGGAGTATCCTTATGGATTTAAGCATAGCTACTGGGCTAAAAGTTTCATCATAGTCAATTCCTTGTCTTTGACGATAACCTTTAACAACAAGTCTAGCTTTATAGGTAATCACATTACCATCCATGTCAGCTTTCTTTTTGAAAACCCACTTGCACCCTATACACTTTATCGCTTCGGGTGGGTCAACCAAAGTCCATACTTGGTTTTCATACGTGGAATCCATTTCTGACTTTATGGCTTGAAGCCATTTGTCAGATTCTGAACTATTCAAAACCTCTTCATAGGTTATAGGCTCATCGCTTTCTATAAGAAATATGTCATTCTATTCACTAATGAGAAATCCATATCTCTCTAGAACAGTACGTATCCTATTTGACCTATGAAGCACTTGTGCTTCAGAACATTGAGTTGTGATATCATCTGTATGAGTAACAAGTTTAGGTTCAGGTAGTTGATCAGCATCTGTTTGAGCATCTTGAACTTCCTCAAGTTCAATTTTGCTCCCACTATCTCCTTTTAGAAGGAATTCTCTCTCTAAAAAGATAGTATGTCTTGAAACAAAAACCTTTTGTTCCAAAGGGTGGTAAAATTGATATGCATATGATGCTTTTGGATATCCCATAAACAAACATCGATTAGACTTAGCTTCTAGCTTATATGACATTGTCCGTTTCACATAAGCAGGACAACCCCAAATTCTCATGAAAGAATATGTGGGATTTTTGTTATACCATATCTCATATGGAGTAACATCAACTAACTTTGAAGGAACTCCATTTAATATATAAATAGCGGTCTCTAGTGCATAACCCCAAAAGGATTTAAGGAGTTCTGCAAAACTCATCAAAAACCTTACCATGTCTAACAAGGTTCGGTTTCTCCTTTAACCCATACCATTTTGTTGTGGCGTGTCAGGTGGAGTCCATTGAGATAAAATCCCATTATCCCTAAGATAATTTAGAAACTTTTGGTTCAAGTATTCACCTCCTCGATCTGATCAAAGTGTTTTAATACTTTGGCCAAGTTGTTTCTCTACTTTATGTTTGAATTCTTTAAACTTTTCAAAAGTTTCAAATTTGTATCTCATAAGATACACGTACCCATATCATGAATAGTCATCAATAAAAGTAATGACGTAGATGAAACCACCTCTGGCATGTGTAGACATTGGACCACATACATTTGAATGTATTAAGTCTAAAATTCCATTAGCACGTTCACCCTTTTCCTTAAAGGGTAATTTTGTCATCTTGCCTAATAAGCAAGATTCACATGTGTCATATGATTCATAATCAAATGACCCTAAACTACCACTGTTGTGTAGCTTAGCCCTGACTAAGGCGACAATGTCATAAGATGATTTCAACATATCTTGTTTTTTCCTTTTATTGTTATTGATGTTTAAAATTGGATTTGACATATCTCATATGTATATTCCATTGCATAATGTACCACTAGCATAAAGAATTTCATTCAACATAATAGAACTACAATTGTTACTAAAAGCTAAATGAAAATCATCTTTATTTAGACTTGAAACAGAAATAATATTTTTAGTCAAAGTAGGTACATAATAGTAATTATTCAAATTAAACATAAGCCCACTCAGGTGTAATGCCTGATAATTTAGGCCACGACCACGGTCGCGGTTGACCGAAATTCGGCACGCATCGAACCGATTGGGGTCTAAATTCAAACATGAAAGAAAAAAATTAAAATGATAATAAAATATGAGAAAAATATTTTGGATATTATTAATTTAGAATTTTGAAGTTCGGCATTAAAATTTGAAAAAAAAATAATTTTTTCGCTGAACGAAATTGGAAATTGCAGTATTTTTGGCACAAATATTTTAAGAAGGCATAAAAATAGAATATTCTTTATCTAAAGAAAGAAATATTCTTTGGATTAAAATAAAGTAAGAGTGATTTAAATTAATAGACCAATGAGAGACATGATTATCTAATTAATCCTAACCACCCACCTAATCCAACTATAAAAGTCAACTTTCACCCTTTTGCCTTAATTCTTCTTTTTCCTCATCTTAAACAAACCAAAAACTCTCTTTTTTCTTCTCCTTTTGCCATGGCCTCTTCCCCCATTTATTCTTCTTTTTTTCTTCAATCAAGCTAAGATTAGATGGAAAAAAAAGTTGGATTAAGGCAAGATCATCAAGGAAGTGAAGCAAAGTGGGAAAAACTAAGGAAAAGGAAGGAAGAAAGGAAGAGAAAAGAGAATGAAGATTTTAGTCATTTTAAAGATCTACAAAGGTGAGGACAAGAAGGTGAACAATCTTTGAACCATAATCAAAGAGGAAGTAAGGAGAAGAAGAAAACTAACTAGGAAGAAGAGAAAAGTGAAGAGAAATAGATTTTGTGAGGTATGTACATTTGGCAAAAATTCAACATGGAAAATGTTAATTTTGATTTTGTGATGTTTGTGTAATTGTGTATGAAATTCTCGATATTTTGATTGAGTAATGAATTGGTGATTAAATGATGCCATGTATATGAATATAAAAATTAGAATATGAGATTGATGCATGAAAATAGAAATTGTTGGAATTAATTGAAGTGCTGGAAAATTTGTCTTATGCATAGTATCTATTTTTCTGGTCATAACTTGAGTTCTAGAAATGATTTTTGAGTAAATTTAGTTGGGTTGAAAATTTAAGACATAAGTTTTCAACTTTCATTTATATCATTAGACTTGAATATATCTGTCATTAAGTAAAAAATGGACTCAAAATTCATACTAGAAATCTGTCCAGTAAAATACTGGTCAGATTGGAATGAATATATCTTATAGAAATATTCATAACATTTGGTAAAAAAATTCGGTTTAATTTGATTCCAAATGGAAATTAAAGATAATACATGTATCTACATTTTATTAGTTTATCACTTATCCAAATTCCATCTAAAAATAGATAAAAAAAAATACAGGACAATATAAGGCATAAATGCTGTCCAGAATAGGACAACTTGCATATATGTATTGATTGTGGAAGTTTGTGATTGAAAAATATATTATTTAACTTTTCTTATAGTTATAATGATTAAATGAGCAAGTATGAGGTTGTAAAATATTTAATGGAAACTATTGCATTTATATGGAATTTATATTAGTGTTACCTACATAATTTATGTAAATAATAATAAAGGTAACAAATATAATTAAACCTTATAACATCTAGTTGAAAACTAGAAATTAGGATAAGTTGGCATGCCAATAAAGGGTAAAAATGTAGGCACTAGAAAATAGTACTGAGATTTAATTTACGTAGGCACTAAAAGATAAAGTTGAGTTGAAATTACGTAGGCACTAAAGAATAGTGCTGAGTTTGAAATTACATAAGCACCACAAAAGTGCTTAGTTGTTATTAAAAATTTAAATATTAAATGTCGAATTATAAAATAATTAAATAGGTGCCGAGTATACTGCCGGAGAGCAAAAATCCTGTCTAAGATGTCATGGGCTATCAAATAAATAACAGAAAAAAATGTAAATTATTAAATTGATATTTTAAATTATATATCTTGTATTGTTAAATAATTTCGAGCTTGCTTAATGAATGAAATGTTATAATTGATAAATTGTATATTTTTGCATGACGTAAATAGTTTTGATACTATTTGAATATTTTTGGTATGATTAGTAAATTAATTGTAGTTTCTAAAGTTTTATTTTGAAAATATTTATATAGTTACTGGATAGTTGTCAAACATACCATTAAGCTAGTAGCTTAGCGCGTGTGTTTCACGCAGAGATAAATAGACGTGATTGTTGCGTTAGGGCGATCGAAGATAAGGGGAACTCCAAGATCAAATTACAGCAATTTATTTTTCTTTTCTATGTTTTGAAAATTGTATTATAAATATTAAATTTTAAGAATTTCCATTGAGGTAAATTTGTGGCATATAGGACTCATAAGGAGTGAATTTTATAATTTATATATTTGGTATTATTTGTAAATGTATTTCTAAATATTATGTTTTACTGAATGAGTTCTTTTAAATTGAAATATTTACATCTGTAACATTTAGGCCCCGATTGCACGTGACCGTAGTGGGATCCACTAGTTCAATCGGAGTCTAAATTTAAACCCATAAAACAATAACTAATAATAAGAGAAAATAATTAAGGGTATTATTATTTGCGAATTAAAAAGATTTGGGGCAAGAAGGAAGGAAGAAAGAAGTTCCTTAAGGTGAGTTTATTCTTCTTAAATTCAACCTTTTTCCTTCCATTTGAGATCCATATTGATGAAAGATGTGATTAGGTTTGGTAGATTTAGGTTATGTTGCAAGATTGGAATAAGGAATTTAAGTTTGTGATTAGTTGGTGAAAGTTGTAGTTAGACATTGAATTGATGATATTTGATGTTAATTAATTGTTTTATCACTTAAAACCTAGAGAAAAATGATGTTAAGGGATGAATGAGGGGCTGCCATAGTTAAAGAAATTTAGGGAATTTGAAATTAACATAAAAACACCACAATTGGTGATAGATTAAGTGTGAATTGAGTGTTGAATTGAAGAAAATGAATTGGAAATTAGGATATGGTTTTTGGGCAGCCATGACATATTAAGAGGGAAGTTTAACCATAGTACATTTTAGCTCAATTAAGGTGTAAAACATATTAGGAGCATTAGAATATTATGTAGACATGAAAAGCATTGAAAATGGATATTGGAATTGAAATATGGTATGGTTGTGTAGGAAAAATAAGTGAACAAGTGAGAGGCCCTCAAGAGGGTGACAAAGGCAAAGAGAAAACTAGCTAATAAGGGAAGGAAGAGAAGGTTTAAGGGAAGAACCAAGGCTGATTAGGTATGTGCTTCATTGGTAAAAATCTTAAATATTGTTAATATGTATGGAATTATATATTAAGGTATGATATGTTTGTGTTTGTAATATGTTGTGGCCTATGATTTTTATATGGAAATGAAATTAAATGGTGTGAAATAATTGAAACATATGAATGTAGTTGTAATTTTGGAAATTTTAGTATCAAAATGAATGCAAATGATGAATGGGGTTGAAATGTGGATGGATGCCAATTGATGACTCGGGTACAGAGTTCCAGGAACAGCCTTGACTCTTTTGATGATAACTTGAGTTCTGAAACTCGTTTTTATATGTTCTTTGTTGGAAATGAAAGCTAAGATATAGGGATTTAATTTGTATTCAGACTATAACATCTAATTATTTCTAGCTTTTCCCAGAAAAATGCATGAAATTTAAACCTAGAATCTGTCCAGAAAATTCTGGGCAGAAAATTATGTGATGATGCAGTAGTGAATTGATCTTAACTTTTGATAGAAAACTGTTATTTAAGTGATTTTTAATGAATCTGAAAGCTAAGACAATAAGCTAAAAATTGTTAGAAGGCCAGAACTCCAAATTCAAATTATAAATGGGCTAACAATAAAGCCCAAAAATAGGTCTGAAATCTGCCATAGGTAAAAACATACAATATTGGGCTTTTTGCATGTGTTGTTATAATTATATGTAATAATCCATGCAAATATTTACTTTGATGGTAATTATAAATGTTTAAAAAATTATTTATGTATGAGATTTTATTGCAATAATAATAGAAATAAAGAACAAAAATAAATAAGCATAATTATGATAGTCAAATAATATTGTCATTTTTGAAATATAGTGAATTAATATAAAAATAGTTAAGCCCCAAAAACACCCAGTCTAGAACTAGAATAGGGAATAGTTTAGCATGTCAATCAGGGGATTTAAGGCACTCAATATCAAATATGAAAGCCAGTAATGACAATTATTAAATACACTCGGCCCAAATTTATTAAGCCGGTAATGACATTATTATAAAAGCACTCGGCACTACGTTATGAAATCCGGGAATGACAACCCCGTTATTCCTATTAAATAGTTCGGTTATAGGTGTTATGGGCAGCAAGAAAATAATAATAATACTAATATTGAAGTATGTGATTTTGATGAATGTTACATAAATAAAAGATGTTAAATGTTGAATATTTGCTAGAATTTATTAAATTTATATAATTCTTTATTGTATATTTTATTTATTAAATGACTAATTAATATGCAATATATATATAAATGTAAAATTTTTATCATTGAAGCACCACTAAGCTAGTTGCTTAGCGCAGGTGGTTTCCTCTCGCGCAAATTTAGAAGAGTAGTCATAGAAAATAGACTGTCAGAAGAAGAAGGGTACCTAGAAGGAAGCAGCAAAAAGCTTTGAGTTTTCCTTTTTTGGTATATTTTGTTAAAAATTTGTAAATTAACTTATAGTTTTATTTCATATAATGTGTATTAAAGATATACATTGCAATGTAATAGAACATAGTTTGGATGTAAATTATGTATTTTATAAATAAATAAAACTTTAAATATATATGCTTGTAATAATTTTTATTTCGGTGGTTGCAATACTTTCATAAAAAAAATGTTACTTCATTTCATTAAATTTACAAAACAGTTAGACGAGTAATATTCACTTACCCTGCTGAATGTAAGTGGGGTAAGGGGTTGTTACAATTTTTGGTATCAAAGTCGCGCAGCGAAAGCGTGGTGGGCCCATAACCCACAGGTCTCAAAACCTTTTATTTTAAAGAGTTTTAGAGTTTGTAAAACTTACTTTGAAAGTTTGTTTAAGAATTAATTTGATGTTTAAAATTACTATCTTATGTAAATAAATTGTACCCTGGTTTTATGTATATATATATATATATATATATATATATATATATATAACGGCTTGAGAAAATAAAGATAAAATAATAATAATAATAATAATAATAATAGCGATTTGAAGAAGTAAAGAAGATAGGTATTAGCGCTCCCTTATCCGGGCATGTGGTGGTCAGGTGAGGGGGTGTTACATTTTGGTATCAAAGCCCGGTTGGGCTGTTTTGGGTTTTTAAAAGTGAATTTTGAAAATGTTTATTTCTTAAAGTGTACCCACTATAGCATTTTTGGAGTTGCTGCTTTATTGATTAAGGCCGTTATCTTTATGTTATAGGTAGAATATGGCTTCAGGATCAAGACGAATAGTAGTAGATGAAGCTGAGAGTAAAGAGCCTTTAAAGGCAAGAGCTTCGTCGTAACTAAGTCATCGTCGAGCTGCGGCACTGGGATCTAGTGCCAGCTCCCTTCGTGAGCATTCAGCTATTAATATGGGTCAGACTGAGCTCATGAGAAATATGATAGATTTGCTACAGAGATCATCACGATCAAATTTGTCTAGATTACAGTTTGAGAGACTGAGGAAATTAGGGGCATCTGATTTCTATGGTAAACGAGAAGATGACCCCTCAGTGGCAGAATGTTGGTTGGAACGAGCAAAGCAAGTATTTGATCAACTGCACTGCATAGATGAATAGAAATATGAATATGCAGTATCTCTGCTACAGGAGCATGCATATGATTGGTGGCTATCTGAATCACAGAGCACAGAGGCTCCTGACCCTATGACATGGGAATTCTTTCTAGAGAAGTTTAAGAAGCAATATATTCCTCCTATCTACACAAACGATAAGAAGAGAGAGTTTCTGATGCTAAAATAGAGAGATATGTCCGTAACAGAATATGAGAGAGAATTCACTCATCTTTGCAAGTATGTTGGTGGTATTGTGTCTACAGAGGTTGATAAATGTCGACGATTTGAAGATGGGTTGAGGGATACGATCAAGTTACAAGTTTCAGCCCTACATCTGATGAGCTTCCTCAGTTTACTAGCATCTGCTAGAACAGTTGAAAGAGTCTTGGCAGCACAACAGCCAGTACAGGTTAGTGGGGTTAGTAGACCTGCACCACAGCCAAGTGGGGGACAATCTAGTGGCAAGAGAGCCAGATCTTTTGGTGGCCGATTCCAGGCTGGGAGTTCCAGCAAACCTCATTCTTATAAATGGGGATAACCCGTAAGATCTACTTCATCGACAGCTAGTACACTGACACAGGCATTCTGCAGATCTACCACTCTATCGGTGTGTCAACATTGTGGTCGTTCGCATCCAGGAGAGTGTTGGTGGATGACAGGAGCATGCGTAAGATGCGGCTCCAAGGACCATCTAAAAAGAAATTGTCCATTGCTACAGTTTAACAGAGATTCAGGGACTATTGAGTCAGTACCAATACAAACTATGAGACAAGGCAGAGGATGAGGCCGAGGGCAAGGAAGAGGAGGTTGTGCAGGGCCAAGCCAGTTCAAATTAGACACAGTAGAAAGACCTAAAAGCAGTAGAGCTGCTCTAGCAAGAGCTTATGCCATGCGAGGCACCTGACGTCATAGCAGGTAAATTTCTTCTCTTTGGCTCTTGTATACATACATTGATAGACTCTAGGTCAACACACTCATACATATGCACACCACTATCGAGTCGAGAGGGTCTAAAACTAGAGACTCTAGAATATGAGATTTGTGTGACTAACCCATTAGGACACAGTGTGCGGGTTAGTAAAGTGTTTAGAGGTTGCCTAGTCGAAATTCAAGGCAGGCAATTTCCAGCTGATCTAATAGGGCTGCCATTCCACGAGTTCGATGTGATCTTGAGAATAGATTGGCTAGCTCACCATGGGGTGATACTAGATTGTGGAAAGAGGCAAATGAGAATTAAAGTTTCAGAACAAGAAGAGATAGTAGTGATGAGTGAGGATAGAGGATATCCAGATAATGTGATATCAACATTGAAAGCTCGAAAACTCATCAATAAGGGATGTGAGACTTACCTAGCGTATGTGATTGATACCCGAAAGAAAAGTCCAAAGTTGGCTGACATCCCAACTGTTAGTGAGTTTCCAGATGTGTTTCCTGAGGAGTTGCTAGGACTACCACCTGACCGAGAGATAGAGTTTGCTATTGAATTAGTACCTGGCACCACTCCTATATCTATTACACCATATAGGATGGCACCCATAGAATTGAAGGAGTTGAAGATACAGTTCCAAGAAATGTTAGATAGAGGATTCATACGACCTAGTGTATCACCATGAGGTGCTCCAGTACTATTTGTAAAGAAGAAAGACGGTACTTTACTCTTTGCATTGACTATAGGTAGCTTAATAGGGTTACTGTTAAGAATAAATACCTATTGCCTAGGATTGATGATTTATTTGATCAGCTGAAAGGTGCAAGTATATTTTCAAAGATAGATCTTCGATCGGGGTATCATCAACTGAAGATCAAAGGGTCAGATGTATCTAAGACAACATTCAGGACTCGTTATGGTCATTATGAGTTCTTGGTGATGCCATTTGGATTAATGAATGTGTCGGCAGTTTTTATGGACCTGATGAACCGAGTGTTCAAGCCATATATTGATTATTCATTGCGGTATGGGTGATTGTTGACAGACTCACCAAATCGGCTCACTTTCTACCAGTTCGAATGGATTATTCATTGAGTCGGTTAGCAGAAATATATGTTAATGAGATAATTCAACTACATAGGGTGCCAGTATCTATTATTTATGATTGAGACCCACGGTTCACATCAAAAATTTGGAAAAGTCTACAGCAAGCATTGGGGACCCGACTTGCTTTTAGTACAACATTTCACAAACAAACAGATGGGCAATCCGAACGAGTGATTCAATTATTGGAAGATATGCTAAGAATCTGCGTAATTGATTTTGAGGGTAGCTGGGATAAACATTTACCATTGATGGAATTTGCATACAACAACAGCTGTCAAACTAGTCTCGGCATGGCACCATACGAAGCTTTGTATGGAAGGAGATGTAGAACACCGCTATGTTGGACAGAACTTGGTGAAAAGAAATTTATGGGGCCATAATTAGTGCAACAGACAGAGAAGAAGGTGAAATTAATCCAAGATCGATTAAAAGTTGCAACTGATCAACAAAAGTCCTACGCTAATTTGAAAAGGAAAGACATTGAATATGCCATTGGAGACAAGGTAATTTTGAAAGTTTCACCTTGGACGAAAGTATTTCGGTTTGGTAAAAAGGGGAAACTGAGTCCTAGATTTATTTGACCATATGAAATACTTGAATGTGTGGGTCCAGTGGCTAACAGGTTGGCCTTACCACCAGAATTAGATAAGATCCACAATGTATTTCATGTCTCAATGTTACGGAGATATAGATCAGATCCGACACATGTAATACCTGTGGAATCAATAGAGGTACAACTAGACTTGACATATGCAGAAGAGCAAGTGAAAATCATAGCTCGAGAAGTCAAGGAACTGCAGAACAAGAAAGTACCACTAGTAAAGGTCCTATGGCGCAATCATGCAGTAGAAGAAGCCACCTGGGATAGTGAAGAAATGATGAGAACTCAGTATCCTCAGTTATTCGGCTCCACCTAATCAGGTAATTTTCGAGGACGAAACTTTCTTAAGGGGGAGAGAATTGTAACATTCAGTGATTTAGACCCCGATTGCGCGTGACCGTAGTGGGGTCCAATGGTTCAATCGGAGTCTAAATTTAAACCCATAAAAAAATGACTAATAATAAGAGAAAATAATTAAGGGTATTATTATTTGGAAATTAAAAATATTTGGGGTAGAATTAGAAAAAAATAAAATTTTCTATGGACAAAATCGGTATTATGACAATTGTTTGGGGAAAAAGTGTGAATATCAAGGAAGATGTGGTAAAAATGGAATTTCTCAAAGTTTAAATATTAATCAAGATTAATTAACTTAATGAACCAATAAGAATTATGATTAATTTTAATTATTGGGACCCACTTCCTAATCAAAGTATAAAAGTCAAAAATGGGAGGAATTCTCCATTCTTCCACCCAAAATATCTAAGTCATCATCTTATTCTTTCTTCACCTCTTTGGCCGTCCACCTTAGTCCCTCCATAAGCCTCCATTTTCATTCAATCCAAGCTTGAAAAAGAAAGCAAATAAATTAGTTTTGAGAGAGGAAAAATCAGAATTTAAGAGTTCTTATCATAAAAGGTACCAAATGAGCAAGAAGGAAGGAAGAAAGAAGAAAAGGAAAGAGAGAAAATTAAGGGGAATTTTGGTCCAATTGGAAGATCCTTAAGGTGAGTTTATTCTTCTTAAATTCAACCTTTTTCCTTCCATTTGAGATCCATATTGATGAAAGATGTGATTAGGTTTAGTAGATTTAGGTTATGTTGCAAGATTGGAATTAGGAATTTAAGTTTGTGATTAGTTGATGAAAGTTGTAGTTAGACTTTGAATTGATGATATTTGATGTTAATTAATTGTTTTATGACTTAAAAACTAGAGAAAAATGATGTTAAGAGATGAATAAGGGGCTGCCATAGCTAAAGAAATTTATGGAAAATTGAAATTAACATAAAAACACCACAATTGGTGATAGATTAAGTCTAAATTGAGTATTGAATTGAAGAAAATGAATTGGGAACTAGGATATGGTTTTTGGGCAGCCATGATATATTAAGAGGGAAGCTTAACCATAGTAAAGTTTAGCTCAATTAAGGTGTAAAACATATTAGGAGCATTAGAATATTATGTAGATATGAAAAGCATTGAAAATGGATATTGGAATTGAAATATGGTATGGTTGTGTAGGAAAAATAAGTGAACAAGTGAGAGGCCCTCAAGAGGGTGACAAAGGCAAGGAGAAAACTAGCTAATAAGGGAAGGAAGAGAAGGTTTAAGGGAAGAACCAAGGCTGATTATGTATGTGCTTCATTGATTAGGTATGGAATTATATATTAAGGTATGATATGTTTGTGTTTGTAATATGTTGTGTGATTTGTTGTGGCCTATAATATTTTATATGGAAATGAAATTAAATGGTGTGAAATAATTGAAACATATGAATGTAGTTGTAATTCTGGAAATTTTAGTATCAAAATGAATGCAAATGATGAATGGGGTTGAAATGTGGATGGATGCCAATTGATGGCTCGGGTATAGAGTTCCATAAACAGCCCTGACTCTTTTGATGATAACTTGAGTTCTGGAACTCTTTTTTATATGTTGTTTATTGGAAATGAAAGATAAGACACAGGGATTTAATGTTTATTTAGACTATAACATCTAATTATGTCTAGCTGTTTCTAGAAAAATGCATGAAGTTTACTTTTCTTTACCTGAAAAATGATGCAAATTGATGAGTTGTGGCTCAGTGAGAATAACCATCCAATGAGCTCTAAAGTACCAAACAACTCATAGTAATAAATCACAATTCCAATATATACCATGTATTCCATTCAACTCATCAGTATCATATAAGTATCAATAAAGTTGAAACATATAATCATTACTCTTTATGTATGCAAATGCTTTGCTTATTTCATTTTGTTGTGACTAAGTTAAACATACATTGCTCTGGGTTTCCATGTGAACATTTGCATTTGCATTTGCATTTGCTAGGTAGCTTGATCATTTGTTTCATTTGCACATTTGTTGGGCCATAGGCCTCTTCTTTTGCTTTACAATATCGATTAACTAGTCACAACGCCTTTTTAGTCCATATGCATATGCACTTGTATTTAAGCATTCATCAACCATTGCATCTTTATCATATACAACATACATATATTCCATATATACCTCATATGTCAAGCATATGCCTTGCATATACTATACATATACCATGTATATATATCACATTTGTCAAACATATACCTCAAATATACCACAAGTATACCATTTATATGTACCACAATGTCACAAATTATCCATCATTACATTATCAAGGACCAATCCTGACAATCATATGAATCACATAACAAGCAACATTCATTTGTACTAAAGAATTCAATCGATAATTAGACTCACTGTTCTCCTTTGATTCCGACCCCTAACTTATTGTCTATCTACTCCTTATGGGTCTCCAATATGTTGCGAGCCTAATATGAAAACATAATCAATTAAATCATGATTAGGGAGACTTAATGTGGCTTAAACAAATTAATATGCATTGTTCATGTCAATAGTTAAGATTTTTCCTATGAGGCAGTGTGACCATATGGGACTGTTTAGCCTATAACTTTTTCTATACTTGACCAATTAATCTTATTCTTATTCGTAATTAAAACTA
This sequence comes from Triadica sebifera, assembly GCA_023653625.1. Lineage (NCBI taxonomy): Eukaryota > Viridiplantae > Streptophyta > Magnoliopsida > Malpighiales > Euphorbiaceae > Triadica > Triadica sebifera. Next base: position 12,998,940 of record CM042900.1, read on the forward strand.
ACATATAATTATAGAATATATTAGAATTTCAGACCAATTGGATCATTGTACAATATTATTTGGAATTTCTAAGTGTGTTCTATTTTCTACCTTGTTTCCTGCCTTTAGGCAATTTCAGGGTTCTCATTTGGGTTCATCATAACTTATAATATATAGGTCCTATTTTAATGAAAATGTACAAAAACTTATATGGGTTAATATGGAACATTTTTCATGTTTTCAACTTGTATCAATTATGTCTCTAAGGTCTTGAAATTATAACAAACATTTTACTGGTCCAAAATAAAATTGGCTTCCGGACCATTATGACTTCAAAAGGACATAACTTAGTCTATACATAACCAATTAAGATGAAATTAGTACCAAAAATTATCTAAGACATATATATATATATTTTATGTTTTGAAACTTTACAGAATCTAGCTCTAACAAGCTCAAATGGGCCAAACAAGTTTCTGGATCTGCCTAGAGCACTCAATTGGCATTTCAAGTCATGGAACAATCATGGTTCCATTCACCATAACTCAAAATTTCCAAGACCTATGAACCTGAAATTTGGTATAAAGATAAAAAAAACACATATATCTACAAATTTTATGTTTTGAGATACTTCAAATAATGGCTTTAACATATTCGAAATCAAATAACACAGTAGCTAACTTGGTTAGGGTTCACACCCTGACCAGTTTCAGTATGAAGAGCATATCTCTTCCTATACATTACATATTGCAAAACTGTTTACATATCCACAAATATAAGACATAAAGGAACAACTTTTGTGTTTTACACTTTTCCAGAATCATTTTCTATTAATATCCAAATCTTGGTGCAATTCAGTGCCTAATATTGAACCTAAGCAACTCAAATCAACCCTATAGCAATAAGAATTGATTACTTACCAAGAACAACCTTGAAAGGGATCAATTAGCTTCAACAACTAGGTGAAACAAGGAAGAATTGAAGTCTGAAATGGAGGAAATTGAAGAAGAAGTCGGGCTGGAGAAGAAGGCAGAAATGGGAAGGTAAAGCTAACTTTTGGTTTTTGTCTTTTTATCTTTTTCTCATCTCTTTTCTCCTTTCTCTTCTCTTCTCTTCTATTTCTCTTTTATGTCATTTTCATTTTATTTTTTCTATATTAGTATTATTATTTACATATATTTATAATTCCACTAATTCACATAATGATACAACTTAATCATTTGACCCGATTTAACTAAATTAGCAATGTAAATGTTCACTAATCTTAATCTAATCATTTTTCTTATTTTAATTTAGTCACCTTATTCAATTCATTTCTAATACTTGGTTATCCTTATTTAGGTTATAAGGATACACGTGTGACTCGATATAATTGCCAAATACTAGGACACGTAGCTAGTGCGTGCCATGAACTTGTTTCTACGAAAATACGTATAAAATGCAAGTGTTCAATTGAATTGTATGCATGATGCTTATGTTCAATGAAATGCATATGGGAAAGGTCAAGGATGTTACATGCGATGCATCCTAGTGGTAACAAGATGTATCATGATTTGAAAGTACACTATTGGTGGCTAGGAATGAAACATGATGTGATAGAATTCATGAGCAAATGCTTGATATGCCAGTAGGTGAAAGTTGAACACCAAGTTCCATCGGGTTTACTTCAGCCTATCGCGATACTAGAGTGGAAATGGGATCGAGTGACGGGATTGCCTTTGACTGGAAAGAAGCATGATGTTATCTAGGTAGTCATTGATGGACTCACTAAATTAGCCCATTTCATACCAGTATAGATGGACTATCCATTGACCAAATTGGCAGATATGCTATGAATTTTAATGACATCGAGTAAGCTCTATAACACCTAACTAGAACTAGATTTAGGATAGTTTGGCATGTCAAGCAGAGGGGAGTATGATAAAATCCATTAATGGTATGAATTATGAAGCCGCTAATGGCACTATTATGAAGCCTGTAATGTCACTATTATGAAGCTGGTAATGACATTATTATAAATCCAGTAATGACACTATTATAAAGCCGATAATGATACTATTATTAAAACCGGTAATGGCACTTGTATGCGACGATCATATTACCGTGTGACACTCCTAAGTGTCAGGATGGCAACTCTATTATCCTAGTCAGAGGTTCAGAGGTGTTGTGGGCTACAAAGGTATTATGGCTATAAAGGTGTTATGAATATAAAGAAAACATGAAAGTTAAAAAGGAAATCTTGAACTGTGATATGGATATATAAAAAAAAAAGATTGAAATTAAAAAGGAAATCATGAATGGTGATATGGATAATAATGATGTTTTGATAAAATAGAAACAAATATGGAATATAATAATATGATTTGATGTTTATGCATGCTAGGATAATATGCAATTTATATTTGCATAAAAGATAAATGGGCGTGATTTAATATATGACAATGCATAATGCTCATAATCGTTTTGTAATAGGGCATGAGAAAAAGAATAGCATGGTAAGAATTTAATGCATAAAATGACATGTGTTAATGCTTGTTGTATAACACAGCATATTGTCTTATTTATATACACTACTAAGTTTAGAGCTTAGCATTGGAGTTTTTGTAAAAGCCCAAATACCAGGTTAGTTGTAAATTGTAGTTTATGATATTGATCAGCATACCCAGGGGTCAAAAATACACCCATGAGTAAAAATAATTTATTTGATCATTAAAAAATATAAATTATAACCAGTCTGGAGGTAAAATTTGGAGTGAAAATAAGGTCAAATAAGTTCTCAAAAGTCAAAACTAAAAAAAATGGGACCTAATTTAATTAAATAATTGGTTGACTGTACTTTGATCAGGTTATGAAAAATAGCAAACGATATCTAAAAATTTATTTTAAGTTATGGATAAACTTTAAATAATATTTAGGATTATTTGACATTGAAAAAAGAATTTTACGGTAATATAGAAAATTGAATTATCAGTCCGGTTTGAGTGAGCTGGAAAAAAAATGGACTCCGATTGAGTTAAAAACTTTTGTGTAGACATATAAAAATATTTTATAAATTATGGAATCAAATTTGGGTAAAATTGAGTTTGGAAAGTGAGAAAAATAATTTATAGTGCATAATTGGGCCTAAATGGGTGGGTTTTGCTTAGCCCGAGCCCACCCAACATAAACCACCATAAATAGACCCAAATTATTAGAATTCTCTAGAGATAATTTTTCTTCTTCTCCTTCCTCTCCTCCTTTGCTTGGCCGAACCATCCTCCATTGTTCTTCAAAATTTCTTCAATTTTCTTCAATTTTTACACCAAAATCAACCACCTAAAAATAATTTCAGCATCTCTAGTAACTAATAGAAGTTTTTACTCTTCAATTGGAGAGCTAGAGTGGAAGGAATCAAAAGAGAAAAGGTAGGATACCAATTTAAAGTAAGTGAAATTTATAGTTTTAAATTAGTTTAATGGTTCAAATAAGTAGTTTAAGGTATGTAGATAATAAATATGAAGTTTATTTGAGTTAAGGAAGTAAAATAATGGTAGATTAATGAAGGGAAAATTTTGGTCATTGTTGGTTCAAGAGAAGGTAAAGGTGCTTCCAAGGGAAAGGCTAAGGAAAAGGGAGCCCAAGAAGGCCAAAGCAAAAAATTAAGGTTAGTGATTCCAAAATCTACTTATTTCCATTAATTATGGAAATTTAGAAATTTGTGTGTTTTGCATGTAATTCCTAATTAATGCTTAAAACATGATTAAGAGATTATGAAAAGTGAATTAGAATGGTTAATTTCAATTAAAAAATTAATTAGTAGAAATTGTAAAATATGACCTTATTATGTGAAAAATAAATATTAAGGAATAAATACATTTTATTGTAATATTATGATACATATGGAATAATGAATGTATAAATTAGTAAAATGAATAATTAGAAAGTGAAAGAAAAATTTTAATGATGAAAATTAATTATAAGCCGAAAAATGAAGAAGGAAAAATTAATATTTTTCTTGCTAATTAAATGAAAATTTAGTCATGAAATGCAATGAAAGATGATTTTGAGTGTGTTTAGATTTATTGAGAATTTTAAAATGATATATTGAATATTTTTCTAATTATTGATTTTATTATGCATGAAATGAAAAATAATAATAAAAGTGTGTTTAGTGATGCTTAATAACTTAATTGAATATTCATAATGAAATGTTGATATATTAGAATGGAAAGTATGGAAAACTTATGGTAGTGAGATAATTGTATGGATGAATAAAATATTAAGTGATTAATAATATAAAAATAATGGAATGTATGAATTTAATGAAAATTGAATTAAAGGAATATAATAATACCCTCAGTTATTTTTTTTATGGTTAAATCTAACCCAGGATATAATTGCTAGCCATAGGGACACCATTACCATGGTGCGAGTCATGGCGACTCTCTTATGTAGGTCAATAACAGTCTACTTAAGTGATATTAATACAGTGATTCAGTGTATTGTAGACTTTTCGGGATTACTCTTCAGTGTAGTAGACTTTTGGATCCACTTCCTATGTATCTAGTCCGAAGATTTTCTACGTTAATTTACATTCAAACTATGTTCTTTTACATTCAAACTCATTATTTATAAACTACGTTAATTTACATTCAAACTATGTTCTTTTACATAGTGACTCACATATTTAATACACATAATATGAAATAAAAATGATACTTTAATTTACAAAGTTTTTAACAAAATATACCAAAAATAAACCAAAGTTGCTTGCTGCTAGCTGCTTTCATCCGGGTACCCTTTTTCTTCTGACAATGCTAATTTCTACGGCTACCCTTCTAACCTACGCGAGAGGAAACCACCTGCGCTAAGCTACTAGCTTAGTGGTGCTTTAATGATAAAAATTTTACATACATATATATTTTTTCACATATTAATTAACCATTTAATAAATGAGACATAAAATAAAAAAAATTATATAAAATCAATAAATTTCAGCAAATACTCAATATTTAACAACTTTAATTCATATAACATTTATAAAAATCACGTACTTCGATTTTTTTTAATTATTATTATTATTTTCTTATGCTCATAACACCTATAACCGAACTAACTAATAGGAATAACGGGATTGTCATTCCCGGCTTCCATAATATAGCACCGAGCGCTTTTATAATAATGTCAATACCGGCTTTTGTTATATTGTCATTACCGGCTTAATAATTTTATACCGAGCGCATTTATAAATTGTCATTACCGGCTTTCATATTTGGCACCGAGTGCCTAAATCCCTTGATTGGCATGCCAAACTATTCTCTATTCTAGTTCTAGCTTAGGTGTCTTTGGGCTTAACTATTTTTATTTTAATTCCCAATATTTCAAAAATGTCAACATTATTCAACTATCATAATCATGCTTATTTATTTTTGTTCTTTATTTCCATTATTATTGCACTAAAATCTCTCACATAAATAATTTTATAGAAATTATTAACTACTATTAAAATAATTATTCACATTAATTATTATATATAATCATCACAACACATGCACAACTCCAATATTTCATGTTTTTACCTAGGGCAGATTTCGGACCTATTTTTGGGCTTTATTGTTAGCCCATTTATAATTCGAATTTAAAATTATGGCCTTCTAAAAATTTGTAGAATATTGTCTTAGATTTACTTAAATCCCATTTTTCTATCAAAAGTTATGGTTAATTTAATACTGAATCATCATAGATTTTTTTGCCCAGAATTTTCTGGACAGATTCTAGGTTTGAACTTCATGCATTTTTCTGGGCAACTATAGACATAATTAGATATTATGGTCTGAATAAAAATTAAATATCTGTGTCTTATCTTTCATTTCCAATAAATAACATACAAAAAAGAGTTCTATAACTCAAGTTATCATCATAAGAGTCAGGTATGTTCCTGGGATTCTGTACCCGAGCCATCAATTGGCATCAATCCATATCTCAACCACATTTATCATTTTCATTCATTTTAATACTAAAATTTTTAGAATTACAACTACATTCATATGTCTCAATTATTTCACACCATTTGGTCCCATTGCCATATAAAATATCAAAAACAACAACTAATTACATCACACATCAAACACACAATCATATTAAACTTTAACACCTAATTACACACATATGAACATCATGTAAACTTTTTATCAATGAAGCACATACCTAATCAGCCTTGGCTCTTCCCTTAATCCTTCTTTTTCTTCCCTTATTGGCTAGCTTTCTCCTTGCCTTTGTCACCCTCTTAAGGGCCTCTCACTTGTTCACTTGTTTTTCCTACACAACCATACCACATCTCAATTCCAATATCCATTTTCAATGCTTTTCATGTCTACATATTATTCTAATGTTCCTAATATGTTTTACACCTTAACTGAGCTAAAATGTACTAAGGTTAAACTTCCCTCTTACTATGTCATGACTGCCCAAAAACTATATCCTAGTTCCCAATTCATTTTCTTCAATTCAACACTCAAATCATGGTTCACTTATCACCAATTGTAGTGTTTCTATGTTAATTTCAATTTTTCCTAAATTTCTTCAACTATGGCAGCCCCTCATTCATCCCTTAACATCATATTTTCTTTAGTTTTTAAGCCATAAAACAATTAACTAACTTCAATTATCATTAATTCAAAGTTTAATTACACTTCCATCAACTAATCACAAACTTAAATTTCTATGTCCAATCTTGCAACATAACCTATATCTATCAACCCTAATCACATCTATCATCAATATGGATCTCAAATGGAAGGAAAAAGGTTGAATTTTAGAAGAATAAACTAACCTTAAGTGTTCTCCAAGGTGGGCCGAAATTCCCCTTAACCAATCTCCCTTTTCTTGTCTTCCTTCCTCCTTCTTTCTTGCTCCTTTTATGGCAAGAACACCTTAATTCCGAATTTTTCTCTCTCAAAACTACTTTTTTTTCCTCACTTTTTCAAGCTTTATTTGAAGGAAAATGGTGGCTTATGGAAGGCTAGAGTGGACAGCAAAGAGAGGAGAAAAGAAGATGAAAAATAGTTAGATATTTTGGTGGAAGAATGGAGAATTCCTCCCATTTTTGACTTTTATACTTTGATTAAGGTGTGGGTCCTACTAATTAAAATTAATCCTAATTCTTATTGGTTCATTAAGTTAATTAATATTGATTTACATTTAAACTTTGAGAAATTTCATATTTGCCACACCTTCCTCCATATTCACACTTTTTCCCCAAACAATCTCTATAATACCGATTTTATCCATAGGAAATTTTATTTTCTTCTAATTCTACCCCTAATCTTTTTAATTTCCAAATAATAATAACCTTAATTATCTTCCCTTATTATTAGTCATTTTTTTATGGGTTCAAATTTAGACTCCGATTGAACCTGCGTGCCTCACTACGATCACGCGCAATCGGGGCCTAAATTATTGAATGTTACATGACAAATGTGAGAAAAATAATAAAAGTAAAAAATACTTGAAAATGATAAAAATGATAAATATAATAAATATGAAAAACATGAAAAATGTGAGAAAAATGACATAAGTGATAAGTTTGATAAATATGATAAAAGTGATAAAAATAATAAAATAGTATAATAATAATAATGATAAAAGTGGTAATTGTGATAAAGGAAAAAAATAATATAGTAAAATTGAAAAATGAGAAATAAGTGGAATAAAATGAAATAAAATGTTAAATTATGTAGTTAAAAATAAAATAAATGAAACATAAAGATGTTAGTGGCAAAAGTGTAAATAAATGTAAAGTAATGGCAAAATTGTAAATAAATAGAATTTTAGTAACCAAAGTGAAATTTGTGCAATTAAATAGAAGATTGAAATAAAATAAAATAAAATAAAAAGAAAATAAATAAATAAATAAAAGAAGAAGAAAAAGGAGGAAAAAAAGAGTTAATTAGAGTGGTAAGGTGAGAAAATGGACTAAATTGAAAGAAAATGAAAGTCCATGAGTAAAAAAAACTATAATATTGATTGAGAAATATGGTTAATTGAATGAAGATATTAAATAGTAAATTAAGGGAAAAGAATATTAAAATATTGATAAAAAGAATAATAAACATATTAAAGAGAAATTTTGAATAGTATAGTGAATATAATATTGTATGAATGCATGCAAATATAGATCAATAGAAATTCTTAGATTAGTAATCACCATTGAGCATATTAATACTCAGCATGTAGTTATTTGTCTGAGTGCAAGTAGTAGCAAAAAAGTTAGAAGCAAGTGTATAAGTTTGGGAGCAGACAGAAGAATAAAATATTAGTATGTTAGTATTAAAAATGACATGTATATATATATGTATGGATATGAAGTTGTAGGTTTAAAATTATGTATATGTTCTGATAAAGAATATTTGTAAATTATTATATATGTGAAGAATGGTAGGTTGACTTATGGTTGAATGAAAACTATTTTGTATGATATGTGTATTGTTGTGCCCAAAAATGGGTTGTGAATTGTTTGCATTGCATGTGGGGTAGTTAATTTATAGTCGTTATGCTACTGAAATTTTTGAAGAATAAAAAAAGATTAATTAAGTGTTAATAATAGAATGATCATTAAATTAAATTAAGAAGTAAGAAAAAAAAATTTGGCATCCATCGGAAATAATCATATTAACTCACGTAACATACGTATAGAATAATTGTTAAAAGGGTGTCACAGTTTTCCTTCCACGCATATAGAAAGGTAGCTGAAAGTTATAGATAAAGCAAATGATGATCCTAGGTAATTAAAGCAACTGATATTGAAATAGTGGGTCACAAACTTTTGAACTTGTATATTTTGCTGCTCATATTGTAAATTTTCAAATTTGTAAATTTTTTTTATAATATGTTAAGAATTAACTTGATATTTATAATTACTATCTTATGTAAGTAAAATGTATATTATTTATTGTATACCTATAAGCATTGAGTTTTGAAAAAAAAAAGGTATGGCTTTCTTGAATTCTTTTTAAAATAGAGATATTTTTAAGAGGAAGACAATCAAGGTAGCGCTCCCCATCCTGGCACATCCATTTTAGGTAAGGGGGTTGCTACAGATAACATGTGGATGCTTGCTAGAGTAATAAGTACATTGGATGACCTGTTATGAGATAATCACATAGATATCTATTCAGTGTTAATGATAGTCTCTTCATAGAAATGGTGCAAGTATCCTTAGACTTGAGATGCTCAAGGTTATTTTAGATATTGAATCTTATACTTTGACTTCATTCCTTATTGCCTCTCAAAGGTCGCTCATAAGGTAGATTTTGGGTATAGCATGAGGTATTTGAAGGTAGTTGAGTAGACAATAAAGTATTTAGCACTCTTGATAGAAGGAGAGTATACCTATGACCTCTTGTTGAGATCATTACTTAGAAATCCTTGGTCGAGGTGGATACGTCTTGAAGAAGATCTTTAAGGACATATCTAAAAGAGTAATGAGTCTCATAGGCAAGAACTAATGTCATTTGGACTAGATATGATATAGTCAGTCTAGTGGGAGTTGACATGCAATCCACGCTCTAAATCAAACGAGGTATAGATTAGTGAAAGAATGGATTGTACAGTAATTATCTATGGAAGGTTTAAAAGTCAAATAATTGACTTTTTGGTTAATTGGATTGTTATGATGTGTTGCTAGATACCACTCACGATCTGCTAAGTCAAAAAAAATTGATGAGAAATCAATTATGGTTCAAAAATATTTGACTCGTAGAATCCTAATTGGATTAGGATTCCTCCCGAGACTTGAATTGCTAACATGACCAGAAAACCTATTAGGTCACACGTATAAAGGGAATTGAGAAAATATAAAATTGGTTTTGGATAAGATCTAAGTGAGAGAAAGAGAATTGGGCCTTTTATGAGTCATAAAAATGGGCCAAATCCAATTTGGTTTAGAATTATTGACTTGGTCAACATTAGACCATATAACTTTGGAAAAACTCACAACTTGGAAGATCAAGAGTTGCAAACAAAGGTAATCAACTTTCTCCCATTAAATGGTATGATCTGATTTTAAATTATATAGTACGTTCCTTGGGTTTTGGTTTTGATTAATTTTTTTATATTTCTGTTGTGTCATGTATGAGATGCATGTTTAAAACCCAATATTTGATATTGACATGACCATTATGGTATATATGCTAGGCTAATTTTCATTGGGTGTTTAGTAAGCTAACTCAAGTTTTATTAACTTCTCTTTATTATTTATAAAGTATAATTTCTTTTCCAATTTCAATTGTGCTTATTTTATTTCAGATTGAATGATTGATTGACTACTTTTTATTTAATTTGGAATGAACATTTTTACTTTTTATGTAAAGAAAGCAAATATATTTAATACAATTATATCACAAACATATCCACAAATTATTCATAATCTCATTTTCAATGTCAAATCATAACAATCATAATTCACATAGCAAACAACATTTGTCTGTACTAAAAAAATTCATTTAATAACTATACTCGCCTTCTTCTTTATTATTCAAATCTTAACTTATTTTTCACTTCTTTCTTGTATGTTCACAAACTTGTTTTGAGCCTATTTGGAATTGTAATTGATTAATATACGACTAGAAAATTTTAATCTAAATATGATATAAGCAAATAACTAATATTTTTTTTATATGGCAATGTGATCTTTTAAGACTCATCACCCTATAAATTTTCCTATATTTGTCTAATTAATATGATTCTTAATTCTAATTAAAGATAACATATAAAGTTATAATATATTGTTCAAAATATTTGGAGTATCACATTTTTTTTAGTGGAATTTCAAAGTATTTCCTATTTTCCATTTGTTGACAGTTTTAATATACCAAATTTAATAATTTATATCTTACAAAGTCTATGCTTAATTATTATGAAACTTTTCATACACATAGCCAAGATATAAATAAACATTTTCCATGTTTATAACATTTTCTAATTATGCCTCTATGTCTTTCAAACAAAACCAAACATATGTTTAATCTTGCATAGAGGTTACATCTAGTCCAGTTTTATTGTTAATATCATAAGTTTCAAAATACACTGATTATTAAGGTAAGACTTTCACTAAAATTTATACTCATGTTTTGAACTTGTGTAAATTTGGTCTTTAAATAGCTCAAAAATTAGCATAAACTTTATGGAGCTGTAAAGGTACAGAAAATTCAACTTTAATCAAAGGAACAATTATGATTATTTCACTTATATCTCCTTATTCATATTGAATTTTATTACATAATCTTAAATATATGTATAGGAAATATAAATCTACAACTTTTGTTTTATTTTTCATCAAATTAGACCTCTAAGAATATCAAAACAAACAAAAATCGTAAAATAATCTTTTGGAAATCGAACTAGAACCAGTTTTAGTAAAAGTACATTTTCTCTTTATATACATAAAATCTTTTAAAACTATTTTAAAAACATATATATGAGGCATAGATCTATAAGTTATATTTTTTGAACTTTTTCAAATTATTCCTCTAAGACCACAAAAATTAAGCTCTAATATTCTTTCATGAAATTAGAATTTATACCTTGGATTTAATTATTTACACCCTATAAATCATAATATATCAAACCTTTAATTCAAGATTAGCAATAAAAAAAAGAATAATCAATACACCAAAGATTTACTTACTTGATTTGTGGCTGAAACTTTAAAAGAAAATAGAAGAAATGAAAGGACTAAAAAGAAGGAGTTGTTGGTGTAGGAATAAGAAGAATGGGAAGGATAAGGCAAGATATAACATAAGACTCCACATTTCTTTTATTTTTTTGTCCATTCCTCTTTTATTTTTCATTTTATTATTATTATTATTATTATTATTATTATTATTATTATTATTATTATTATTATTATTATCATCATCATCATCATCATCATCATCATCATCATCATATATACATACATACATATATACATACACATACATTTATCTCATTACTAACCAATGTAAAATTTTAAATTAATCATTTATTTTAATTTAATTAAATTAAATTAACTATGTCAAAAAGAATTTATTAATTTTATCTAGTCTCTTTATTCACTTCATTCTCAATTTTATGTCATCCTTATCTAAATTATAAAATAAACACGTGCAACTTGGTACAATTGTAAAACACTTGAAAACAAAGTAAGTGTATGTCATGAATTTATTTAAATAAAAACGCATATTATGTATGTGTTCAAGTGAATTCTCTTCAAAATGAACATGTTCAAATGAGTTGTATATAGAAATGGTTATGGAGATGATTGAAGATGTTACACTATCAAGCTTGATCTTCTCTCTCTTTTCCTCAAGAATGCCCCTTCCTTAAGATGCTCTTACTTTTTCTTTGATTTCTAGCTTGAATGTAAGATTCTCACTTAGCTTTTGAGTAGGTTTTGAAATGAAGAGATGAGAAACATGGAGGAGGGAAAAGGAAGAAGATAGGTGGCATGTAAAAATGGTGAAGGAGGGATGAGTTGTGTAGAGAAGTTAGGGAGGAGAGAGAAAGTTATTCCCCTTTCGAAACTCTATCTCTGCACACCATCATAGCTGTGAATGCTCCTTATAGGGCATGAATGTACTATTCACTTAAAAGTCAAACTTAACTATGAAATCACCCTTTTTAGACCAAATGCATCTTCACAGTCGTGAACATATCTTCATGCCTATAAAGGTACTTCCATCAACCTTACGTCCATTAACTTTTCCCACTTTATTAGATAAACTACCCTTTTTTATTCTTTAATTACTAGCATAATATTTAAGTCCAAATTAATTGGCTTTACACCTACTTAAATTCTATGGAATTATAATTTAGCATCAGTTGCATATATTTAAGTGACCTTAAATGCATAAGCATAGTACTCTTGCAAAAAAAATCCAATGTGAATTAACTTCAACTGACAGACACACCTAACCTGCCTCAAGATAGATATTGATCAAGCAATTCTACTAATTACTCATTAATAAATAAGCAGAGAAAGGCAAAATAAAATAAGCAAACATAAAGAATCAAGAAGTAATAGCAAATGTGATAAACTAATTAAAAATGCTAAAACATCAAAATAGATCATACCCTACCATTCTTTAGGAATCTAGAAATATGTTTGACTTTGCTATGAGATTAACCAAATATTCAAAGATTCAAATTCAAGAATGGCTTCCAACTCCAAATAGATAATGAAGTAAGATTTTATAGTAAAAAATTATTTGCATTTTCAGAAAAGAAAATAAATAGAAATATCAAAGTATACCTAAATATATTGTAATTTGAGTCTGATTTCAACACCACAATCATATGTCAAACAAGAGAACAATATTAGATAAAACAATAAAAAAAAATAAAATTAATGAATAAAAAAATAGAGTTCAATAGAATAAATTAAACAAGAAATGGAGCAAATTAATCAAAGAACCTTGTCTGCCATTCTTGTTCTGCTATTTGTTCTAGCAATTCTTATCCCACAAATGAACCTCACAACATCCTATACATAGGTGCCTAATTTAATTAACACAAATAATAACATTAAAATTAACAAAAACATATTAAACATTGATCAAAAGAGATTAAAAACAAGTCTTGTAACTTCACTGTATATGGAGCTTCATTGTGGAGGATAGTCTCTAGGTATAGTCTTTTTGGTACGTCTTGCCTTAACTATGGGTTTTATAGTAATATTGTTAAAGGAATTCCTCTGGGCTTTTTTATTGTGATATTTTTACTGTTAAACCTTAAGGGGTATTTCTGTCATTTTGATGCTAACAAATAAAATAGCAATAATGTATTTAACATACTTATTTTCTAAGTCTATTGAACAGGGTATGGAATATGATAGCAAAAATGGAGAATGGAAGGATTAATCTTAAAAAGATAAAATTGAAGAAATAACATATTCACACCCGTGACCTTATGTGTCACGCCCGTGATGAAGCTTAGCGCCAACAAACCAACATTTAAAGTTCACGGCTATGAAGAATGATAGCAACTGTGAATGATCATATCAGTCACGCCCGTGAAATAAAGTCACGCCCGTGAAAAGACATGGCAAATTATTCCAGAGAGCTTCACGGCCAGAGACCTTATGTGTCATGCCTGTATGTCACGCCTGTGAAGATAAAATATCATGCCCATGAACAAACACTTCCAAACCTTCCAGAATGTTTCACGACCAAGGTTACCACTTAAGTCATGACTTGGAAGAACAGTTAGACCATGACACACTGAGTCACGATCGTTAAAGATGAAGAGAAACATGTCAGGCGCGATTATAAGGGTTGGCGCAACAGCTATTTTTGCATTAAATGCAATCAAACGACTATAATTCACCATGGAAGTATAAATGCAAGTCATTTATGAATCCAGAAAAAGAGAATAGCTAATACTTCAAATCAACATCATGTTGTAAGCCATTTGTGCATTTAATACTTTCAAAACAAATATTTATTCTCTGTGAAAATCTTTTTGCTCATTATTTTCTGAGCATTAAAGATTTGTAAGTGTTTCTCTCTGTAATCATCCACTCAAGTGAGTTTGGGTATTTTGGGGTTAAGAATAGAACACTTGTAAGGGTTATTTGTGTGAGCCTTTAAAACACAAAGAATTGGTTATTTGTGTGAGCCATTAAAATACAAGGGATTTCTGGGTTAGGTGTGATCCATTGTTAGAAACACCATTGTTGGGAGTGAGCTTGTAAAACTCCATTGTAACACTTAGAGTGTTAGTGAAACTCCCAATTGAGATTGGGGAGAGGAGTAGGGTTTGTTAACACCTGAACCTCTATAAAAATTCTTGTGTCTCATTTTTCTATCCCTGTTAAACTTAACTTTTCTTTCCGCACTTAAAAGTTAAATTTCTAATATCCAATTCAACCCCCTCTTCTTAGTTCAATATCTAGGCAACAATTGGTATCAGAGCTAAGTCTAGCATCGAAGCCTAATCAGCGCTAGTAAAGATCAAGATATGGCCAATGAAGGATTCCAAAGTCTCAAGCCTTACTTTGATGGAGCAAATTATGCTCAATAGAAGTTTCAGATGGACACATATCTAGATAGTGAAGGAATTGAAGTTTGGGATAGTGTTTAAAAAGAATGGACACCACCAACTAGAAGAGGAGTTGATGGTGAAGAAGAAATCTTATCAAGAGATGATTGGACAGAGCCTCAAAGAAGAGCAAACTTCAAAAACAAGAAGGCAATGACAATTCTCTCAAGCTCATTATCCATTGAAAAATGTGGTAGAATACAACACTGCCCAACAACTTACAGCATGTGGAAAACATTGGAAAACTATCATGGAGGAACTAAGCAAGTTAAATCCAAGAAGATTCAACTTCTTACTTCAGAGTATGAGCTCTTCAAGATGAAATCGAATGAGTCAATTACTGATATGACCAACCATCTTCTAGCTATCATAAATGGGAATGAGAAAGCTTGGAAAACACCTGAGCTTGGAAGATGTAAATAACAAAATTCTGAGAAGTCTTCCACTCAAAGATTACGATTCAAGAGTTGATGGTATATAATAGGCAAATGAAGATATGAACACCATGAATACTGATGTGCTTATTGGAAAACTTCTCACTCATGAAATGGCAGTAAAAAGAGATAGAGAGCTTAAAGCAGAACTAGAAAAAAGAAAGCCTTTAGCACTAAAAGCCTCTACTTCAAAATCTCAAGAGGAAGTTGAAGATGATGAAGAAAAGAGTGATGATGCAAATGAGGACATTGTTATGCTCTCAAGAAGGCTAAAAAGAATTATCGAGAAAAGATTGAGCAACTCTAGAAAATTCAGGCAAAGAAACCTGAAACAGACCTCTAATGATACACAAAGAAGTAAAGAAGAGGTAAAGTGCTATGAATGTGGAAAGAAAGGGCATATTAAACCAGAATGTCTAAGGCTCAAGAAGCACAAGAGCAAATACCTAAGAGACAATGACGAGAAAGGTCACAAAGCCACATGGGATGATGAAAGCTCTTCAAGTGAGAAGAGGTCAACCTATGCTTCATGGTTATAGAGGATCACATCTCGGATAAGGTAAAATCACTTCAATCATACTGTTTTAATAATGATAATAGTGATAATGATAGTAATAGTGATAATGATGATGATGAGCAAAGCTTAATAGAAGTATTGAATTTAGAACTAGAAAAATATAAAAATTAATTCAATACTTATAAGAATAACATTTCTGATTTGAAAATCAAAATAGATGCTTTAGAAAAGGAGAATTTTAAGCTTAAATCATCTATGAATCTTTTCAAAAGTCATTAGATGAATACTCTTCAAAACCCTCAACTAAATCCTTGCTTAAAGAAAACAATACTTTGAAAAATGAAGTTGAAGAACTTAGAAACTCCATTTCAAAATTCCACAAAGGAAAGGAGAGCTTAGATACTCTCATTGTGTCTCAAAGACCTCCCTTAATTAGACATGGTCTAGGATTTAAAGGCACATCATCATCTTCTCACAAAACTATTTTTGTTAAGTCAAGTGAACCTCACATCTTCACACTTGTTGGAACAGCACCAAGGAATAAGTACACTAAACCTTTTATACATAAAAGGAATAATCAAGGATTGGCAAGCCTAAGAAAGAAACCTCAAAAGGCTAATCATTCCTTTATGTATAAGAAGCATGCATTTAGAAAAACACCATTTAATCATGATTGTGCATGCCATTGTTCTCAAACTCAGTCTAATGGGAATATGGCATTCGAGAGCATTGTAAGACCAAAAAGCATCTTTAGACCTAAACAGTGTAATTATTGTATGAAATTTGGTCACATAAATAAATATTGCTGGATAAGGAAGGCTCGTTTAGAACCTTTCATGTGCTAAAGCCCAAAGACCCAAGCTCATTTGGGTACCTAAACACCATACTTAAATTGTGATTATATAGGTATGCCTTAAGTCCACAATAAACAAAAATGTTTGGCTAGTAGATAGTGGATGCTCAAGGCATATGACAGGAGACAAAGAACTCTTTAATGAAATCAAAAGTATTGATGGAGGTAAAGTTACCTTTGGAAACAATGTAAGAGTAAGGTAATTAGCATTGGCTCTATTGGTATTAATGGTACTACTTTTATTAAAGATGTCTTACTTGTTGATGGCTTGAAACATAACTTGTTGAGTGTAAGTCAATTATGTGATAAAAGAAACAAAGTAACCTTTACTTCCAATGAATGTCTTGTAACCTTTATTGATGGTCAAGAGATATTTAAAGGAAATATAGATGTCAACACCTACATAATAGACTTACATGAGATATCTAACCATTCCTTTAAGTGTCTTGTAACTACTAGTGATGAATCTTGGCTATGGCATAGAAGGCTTGGTCATGCGAACATGGACTTAATTCAAAGCCTCAACACATGAGAGCTGGTAAAGGGACTGCCAAAAGTCAAATTTGAAAAAGATAAGACATGTGAACCTTGCCAAAGAGGAAAGCAACACAAGTCATCCTTCAAAGTCAAAAACATTGTAAGTACCTCAAAACCTCTACAACTCCTACATCTAGATTTATTTGGACCTACTAGAATTGCAAGCTTAGGAGGTAAATATTATGTCTTTGTCATCGTAGATGATTACTCTAGATTTACTTGGATAATTTTCTTAGCTCAAAAGAGTGATACTTTTGAAAATTTCAAAAATTTTGCTAAAAGAGTTCAAAATGAAAAAGGATATTGCATTTAAAAAATAAGAAGTGACCATGGCAAAGAATTTCAAACATTTAGCTTCTGACCTTGCTTTTATTTCTCAAATTGAGCCCAAAAATATTGATGAGGCTCTTAATGATGAAAGTTGGGTGATTGCAATGCAAGAGGAACTCAACCAATTTGAGAGAAGTAAGGTATGGACCTTAGTACATAGACCCAAGGATCATCAAATTATAGGTAGCAAATGGGTGTTTAGAAACAAACTAGATGAACAAGGTTCCATAACTAGGAATAAGGCTAGATTGGTTGCAAAAGGCTATAATCAGGAAGAAGGAATAGATTATGATGAGACCTATGCTCCTGTAGCTAGATTAGAAGCCATATGAATTTCAAACTCTTTCAAATGGATGTGAAAAGTGCATTTTTAAATAGTTTTATGGAAGAAGTATATGTAGAACAACCACCAGGTTTTGAAAGCCATGATTTGCCTAATCATGTATTTAAACTTTCAAAAGCTTTATATGGTTTAAAACAAGCCCCAAGAGCTTGGTACGAAAGACTAAGTTCATTTCTCTTAGAAAATAACTTTACAAAGGGGAATGTTGACACTACATTATTCATTAAAAAACATAAGTATGATATTCTAATTGTTCAAATTTATGTTGATGATATCATATTTGGGTCTACGAATGAATTGCTTTGTTAAGAATTTGCTAAGTGTATGACTAGGGAATTGGAAATGACCATGATGGGTGAGCTTAAATATTTCCTTGGTCTACAAATAAAACAAGGCAATGAAGGCATATTCATCAACCAATCCAAATAGACCAAAGACTTACTTAAAAAATTTGGAATGGAAGGATGCAAGAATGCCAAGACTCCAATGAGCACATCAACAAAATTGGACAAGGATGAAAAGGGTAAGAGAATTAATGAAAAGCTCTATAGAGGCATGATCGGATCATTTTTATATCTTACTACTTCTAGACCCGACATAATGTATAGTGTATGCTTATGTGCACCCTTTCAATCATGTCCAAAAGAGTCTCATTTAAATGCAGTAAAAAGAATTCTAAAATATTTACATGGCTCATTGCATCTAGGTTTGTGGGATCCTAGAAATTAATCATTTTACATTGTAGGATATTCAGATGTTGATTATGATGGTAGTCTTTTAGATAGAAAAAGTACTTCAGGTACTTGTCACTATATTGGAGAGTGATTAGTTTCTTGGTTTAGCAAGAAACAAGTTTCAGTTGATCTTTCTACCACTGAAGCGAAGTATGTTGTAGCAGGATGTTGTTATACACAAATCCTTTGGATGAAACAACTTAAGGATTATGGTCATAGTATGAACCATATACCTATTAGATGTGACAATACAAGTGATATAATTCTATCTAAGAATCCCATTCAATATTCTAGAAGTAAGCATGTTGACATTAGACACCATTTTATTAGAGATCATGTTCAATATGGAGATGTTGTATTGGAATTTATAAGCATAGACAATCAATTGGCAGATATCTTTACTAAGTCTCTAAATGAGGAAAGATTTAATTTCATAAGACAAGAGCTTGGTATGATTGATGGATTAACTTTGTAATTGCCAAATTGTCAAACTTTGATTGATAAATCTTGTTTTTATCTCATCTTACCAGAAATAAAGTAGCTAATTTGATGGAAAAATATGTTATAGGGGATAAAAGCTCCTTAGAAATGCTTTAGTCTTGTTTTAGACTTAATTTTATTTAATGAGAATTTTAGGCAATTCACGCCCGTGACATATATTCACGATCTTGAACTGAATCGCCAAAAGAACCAGTAGCTTTCACGACTTGCTTAACGACATGATTCAAGGCTTCAAGTAGTGAAGACTATGTTTTATGACTACAATCTTTTTCATTCACCCCCGTGAAACCCTTTGTTCATGCCCGTGATGCTTTTTCACCACCGTGAACATTTCCACCAAAAAAACTTACAGAAGCATTCATGCTATGTGTCACACTTTGGTTCACGATCACAAGTAGTGAAGTTTAACACTTCACGCTCGTGACTCATTTTTCACCACTGTGATAGTTCATCATTCACGCTCGTGACCTTTAAATGTCACGATCGTGATCAATTTCATGCCTCTCTTCACGGGTAGAGTATCTCTTCAGCAAACCATAAACACGACACTTCACGCCCGTGACTAAGTTTTTCACGCCCGTGAAGATGTCGGCTATGTAACTTTTCTACCGTTATTTCTCCCATTCCAACTCTCTAACTTCTCTCATTTATCACCATTGAATGTCATTTTGAAGATTCCGGCCCCCTAGCCACTAATTTCATCTATAAAAATCTTCAAAAACCACTTCCATCATCAGAAATCATATCTCCTTAAGGTTTACTCAAAATTTCTATCAAATATTTTCACTCTTCAAAAATTCATTCTTTTAATCAAGATGGAAACCGGTTCCTCCAAGGGTACTAGGAAGAAGTCTCATGCTCTAAGATGGTACACGGATTACCTTATGAACATCATTCCAGAGCATTGTCATCCTAGATACTCAATGCTCAAGAAAAGGCCACTCCTTTGCTCAAGATCATTTGAGTGGCAAACTGTCCGTACCCTCGGCCTTGAGACAACCATGATAGAACAACTCCAGGCCTGTCATTTGAAAGTATTTGTTGATATCCATCAACCAACTCTGAGGGAGCCAACCTTAGAGTTTCTGAGCACTTTGCAAGTATCTCCTACTGGCATGGTGAAGTTCCAAATATGCAAGCATCCGAATACCCTCTTTGCCACAGAGTTTGGAGATTTGTTCAACCTTCTCTCTGATGGTATCCTGAATGGCAGTGAAGTGGAGTTCTATGCTACTTAGACATGGACTCATTTCAGTCTTGATTGCAGCTGGGAGGTCAAAAAGACGAAGAGCACTCACCTTCGATCCCCAGTGCACAAGTATTTGCATAGGTTTCTAACTTATAGCATCTTTGCCAGAGGAGACAGCAATGGCACAATCAGAAAGTCTGAGCTTTTTCTCCTAGAGATGGCCCGAAGAGGCCTCACAGTGGCTTTATCTCGATGGTTTGTGAACCATCTCTTGTCAATTGCCACCAAGCCCTCTGTAGACATTCTGATTGGTGGATAAGTGACTCACATTGCCTTCAAGTTCGAATACTTAAAGCTGGATGAATATCACTTTAACCTCATCCCAGGGCATCCTCGAGACCGACTGGACATTGAGTCCTTCATCAAGATGGGAGCAGCTGTTCGAATAGTGTTTGAGAACAACATCTACTACCACTTCACCAACACTGCTGGTGAAATCATTTGGGAAGACAATGACTCGGAGGACTTCAAAGCTGGCCTCCAAAGAATCCAGCAGAGGAAGAGGGCTCGAGTTGAGGTGGCACCTCTAGACGTTAAGCAGGAAATCGGACAATCCTCTGCCTCCACAATAAACTTGGCTCAGCAAGTGGTTGACCTCTTGGCACCACGGTTTGAGCAATTGTAGGCTTCGATGGATGAGAGGTTAGAGAACCTCAAGGATTTCATGGAGTCTCACATGGACAGCCTCGGGGCAGAAGTTGCTCGTCTTAGAGATAGGATGTCCGGCTAGATATTAGGCTAGATGTTTATATTAGCCTTGTTATGCTTGTTTCCAGCTTGTTTGTTGTAGGAAATTCTATTTTCCTTTCAGAATTCTTAATCTCTTTTGTACTTTTCTTTTAAAAATTAATATATTTTTTTTTGTTTTCCATTATGTTTTATCCTTTTGATATTCTTTTTATTGATGACAAAAGGGGAGGAACCTATCAATATATTGTTTAAAGATAAGTGCAATACTTAATTTTGAATCAAAATGAATATGCAAGTATGCAAATGAGCTTTATACACCTTAAATATATCTTAAGTATACTTTGCATATACCTTGATGCAAGTTACATGAATGAATATGCACTTGATATACCTTGAATATACTTCATGCCTTAAAGAAAATTTTGGTATACATTGGATATACTTTGCATATAACTTGCATATACTTAAAACTAGGAAGTATATTTTGATGCTACAATTCATCATTCTTTACAATTCTTGCACTTCAGCATTCTTTATCCTAAGCATCTTTTGAGGGGGAGACTTCTCAAAAGCACATATTGCTAGATTATTTTTCACCATCAAAAATGGGGAGATTATTGAACCTTGAGGGGTATTTTCATCATTTTTATGCTAACAAATAAAATACCAATAATGTTTTAACGTACTTGTTTTATAATTCTATTGAACAGGGTATGGAATATGATAGCAAGAATGGAGAATAAAATTGAAGAAATAGCATGTTCACGCCCCTGACCTTATGTGTCACACCAACAAACCAACATTTAAAGTTCACGGCCATGAAGAATGATAGCAACCATGAATGATCATATCAGTCATGCCCGTGAAATAAAGTCACGCCCGTGAAAAGACATGGCAAATTCTTCCAAAGAGCTTCACAGCCAAAGCCGCCACTTGGACCACGGCTTGGAAGTATGTCATGTCCGTGAAGATAAAATGTCACGCCTATGAACAAACACTTCAAAACCTTCCAAAATGCTTCATGGCCAAGGTCACAACTAAAGTCACGACTTGGAAGAACAGCCACGACCGTGACACACTGAGTCACGATCGTGAAAGATGACAGAGAAACATGTCAAGCGCGATCATAAGGGTTGGTGTGACTGTTATTTTTGCATTAAATGCAATCAAACGGCTATAATTCACCATCGAAGTATAAATGCAAGTCATTTATAAATCCAGAAAAAGAGAATAGTACTTTGAATCGAAATCTTGTCCTAAGCCATTTGTGCATTTAATACTTTCAAAACAAACATTTATTCTCTATGAAAATCTTTTTGCCCATTATTTTCTGAGCATTAAAGATTTGTAAGTGTTTCTCTCTATAATCATCCACTCAAGTGAGTTTGGGTATTTTGGGGTTAAGAGTAGAACAATTGTAAGGGTTATTTGTGTGAGCCTTTAAAATACAAGGAATTGGTTATTTGTGTGAGCCACTAAAACACAAGAGATTTCTGGGTTAGGTGTGATCCATTGTTAGAAACACCATAGTTGGGAGTGATCTTGTAAAACTCCATTGTACACTTAGAGTGTTAGTGAAACTCCCAATTGAGATTGGGGAGAGTAGGGTTTGTTAACACCCGAACCTCTATAAAAATTCTTGTGTCTCATTTTTCTATCCCTACTAAACTTAACTTTTCTTTCCGCACTTAAAAGTTAAATTTTTAATATCCAATTCAACTCCCTTTCTTGGTTTAATATCTGGGCAACATTTACCATTAACGAGTTCCATTTTTTTGCGTAGTTTTACGTAAAAATGTGAATAATAAAATGAAATAAAAAAAAGGTAAACTAATCATAAGGGTTTGAAAGGAAAGAGAGGTTTTTTGTTTTATTTAAAAGTTTAAAGGAAAGAGAGGTTTTGTGCTTGGTGGGAACGATGACAAGGAGAAGGAAAGAGAGGCACAAAGGAAGAGCATGACTGGTGAATGGTGAAAAGTGTGGCAAGGTTGCCAGCTCTAGCTCACTGTCATGAGCATGTTGGAGGCATGAGGATGGTGTGAGGGAGAAGAGAGGGTGAAAAGGAGTTATGCAGCATGGGAGAAAAATTATGAAGATTAGGGTTTGATTTGTTATTGAAGAAATATAAAAGGCAGAATGAATTACCATAACTAAAATAGTTACTAAAAGTTTAATGACCACATTAGTAGTTGTTGAACCTTGAGGGGTATTTCCATCATTTTGATGCTAACAAATAAAGTAGCAGTAATGTATTTAACATACTTGTGTTCTAAGTTTGTTGAACAAGGTATGGAATAAGATTCAAGAATGGAAGACTACTTATGCAAGTCAAAAAATAAAGAAATAACATATTCACACCCGTGACTGCTTATGTCACGCCTGTGATGTAGCTTAGTGCCAACTCTCTAACATTTAAAGTTCACGGCCATGAAGAATCATAGCAACCGTGAATGATCAAATCAGTCACGCCTGAGAGATAACATGTCAAATTCCTCCAGAAAGCTTGACAACCAGAGTCAACACTTGGACCACGGCTTGGAAGGATATTCATGCCTGTGAAAGTATAAAGTCACGCCGGTGATCAAACACTTCATATTTTTTTAGAATGCTTCATGGTCAGAGTCACCACCTGAGCCACGACTTTGAAGAACATTCACGACCGTGACACATATATTCACGATCGTGAATGAGGAAAGAGAAACATGTCAGACGCAAAATTAAGAGTAGGTGCAATTTCTATTTTCGCATTAAATGCATCCGAACGACTATAATTCTCTAAGGAAGTATAAATGCAAGTCATTTATGAATCCAGAATAAGAGAATAACAATTACTTCGAATCAAAATCTTGTTTTAGCCATTTGTTCATTAATTATTTTCAGTAAAACTTTAATTCTCTATAAAAATCTATTTGCTCATAATTTCTGAGCATTATAGATTTGTGATTGTTTCTCTTTGTAATCTACTATTCAAGTGAGTTTGGATAGATTGGGTTAAGTGTAAAACACTTGTAAAGGTTATTTGTGTGAGCCATAAAACACAAGGAATTGGTTCATTGTGTGAGCCATTTAAACACAAGGAATTTCTGGGTTAGGTGTGATCCATTGATAGAAACATCATAGTTGGAAGTGAGCTTGTAAAACTTCATTGTAACATTTAGTGTATTAGTGAAACTCCCAATTGAGATTGGGGAGAGAAGTAGGGTTTGTTAATACCCAAACCTCTATAAATCTCTTGTGTGATATCTTCCTATCCCTACTCTATTTAACTTTTTATTCCACACTTAAAAGTTAAGAATTTTTAATATCCAATTCAACCCCCCTTCTTGGTTCATTATTTGGGCAACAATTGGTATTAGAGCTTAGTCTAGCATCGAAGCCTAAAAAGCGCTAGCAAAGATCAAGAAATGGCCAATGAAGGATTCCAAAGTCTCAAGCCTTATTTTGATGAAGCCAATTATGCTCATTGGAAGTTCCGGATGTAGACATATCTCAATAGTGAGGAAATTGAAGTCTGGAATAGCGTTCAGAAAGAATGGACACCACCAACCAGAAGAGGAGTTGATGGTGAAGACGAAATCCTGTCAAGAGATGATTGGATAGTGCCTCAACGAAAAGCAAATTTCAAAAACAAAAAGGCAATGACAATTCTCTCAAGCTCACTATCCATTGAAGAATGTGGCAGAATACAAGACTGCCCAACCACGTATAACATGTGTAAAATATTGGAAAAATATCATGAAGGAACAAAGCAAGTTAAATCCAAGAAGATTCAACTTCTCACTTCAGAGTACAAACTCTTCAATATGAAATCCAATGAGTCAATCACAAATATGATGAATCGTCTTCTAGTCATCATAAATGACATGAGAAAGCTTGGGAAACACATGAGCTTGGAAGATGTAAACAATAAAATTCTGAAAAGCCTTCCTCTCAAAGATTATGGTTCAAGAGTTGCTGGTATAGAATGTGACATCCCGCCTATATAATAGGAATAATCTCATTATATAAGCGGAATGACACAGACAATTTGAATAAAACTAGCCTGAATTTAAAATTTTCATTTAATAACTAAATTGGAATTTTTTTTAATATTCGAATATACATATGGATTCAATTATCAAATACATCATCATGTTACATAAATATTATACTTCATTATAACTATCAAAATTAATGGCTTTTATCTTTCATCTAACTATATTGATATAATAGCAAAATACAAAATATGTTCTTAACTATATATAAGACATGTTTAACAAACCCATATGCATAATAATGAAGAAAATAAAAAAATAATATGCATCTGACCCTCAACCAGTTCTGACGTGTCTCCTCTAGTATGAGCTTATACTTCCTCTATCAACTTCACAGTTTACTACTTCCAAGCTCCAGTTCCTGCGCGGGAAAAATCCACGCTAAGCCATTTCTAGCTTAGTGGTACATATAAGCATTTAAGTTTTCCCATGCAGCCACAAAAACATGGATCATAATAATCATGATATAATTAAAATAAATTATTGCATAAAATTTAGAATATATTATAATAAAATAAAATTTATGTTCCATTATATTATCATTATATTTGTATCAGGACATGAACTGTATATATATTCAACCAAATGTAATATATAAAATATTAAGCATTCTACCTACTCTCATATTTCCATAACTCATTTTAATTTAATTGATTTTCCTAAAATTATGATTGTTTAGTTAACTCAAATCTCAATCCATATAAGTATAAATATTTTAACATAGAATTACCAAAATGCAATGTAGATAATTTATAATACAGTACACAATATTCTAACATACATTATACAAGGACAACCACATGATTATACAATAGTACCAAATTCATTGATAATATATATATAACTCAATTATAAATTTAGCTTACTTTACGAAATATTTATAATTCATATTATTTCACACATTTTATCTTTCAACAAGTACATGTATGTCTTTTAATTATTTTATATATAATATTTTAATATAAATAACCCAAATCTCATTCCCGGACTGTCCGGATATAAGGCGTGTAGTAAAGTCGCTCGCGGAGCTTAAGCACCCTACTCACTATAGTCTCAAGTCAAGAGCGCTCGCGGAGCTTAAGCCTCATGACCGAGTATAATCACATCATCTGTGTACAATTAGGACAGGGGTACTCTCGGAGCTAATACCACCCTGTTCCTAAACTATATCAATATCGGTACCGTAATTCCCCTGCAATGGTGCACCTTCTATCCCTAATTAGTCCACAGGTTGAGAACTGAGCAATTAATATTATTACTTATTTATTTTCTTTATATATTAATTTGCTAGAATCAATATTCCCATTACATTTATAATGAAAATATGATTATAAAATTTTAAAATCATATAATCATATGATATTCCATTATATATAACTATTTAAGTAATATTGACATACTTTAATTAGTTTGCTATACAATCAAAACCAACAAATCTTTTAATACAAAACAAAAATTTATAATAACTTTATGAGTCCAAGTATCCCATATAACCTCTCTTTTCATATCAAATAAATATGTCATACATGACTTTCTAACTTCACTCTTTATTTTCCTAATTATTCAATAATTACCATTAATAATTTTCCCATTTTTAATCAATCATATACTAATCTATATGGAAAAATATATTATGTTACACATTGTAAACCAAAATTTCCTACATTTTATCAATCAATTATTCATCCATATGTCTATACATGCATTAACATGAAATTTCATTGGTTAAGCACACAATTCATTTCATATTTACACATTTTAATACATTATTCAAATATGCCACTTATTCAATTAACACACAAGCATGCAACAAGGCAAACTAAAATGCATATATGTACAAACCTCAATGGAGCTTTTTCCAAAATCTAAAATTTGGAGCTTGTCTACTTTTATTGCTTTTCTTCTTGTTGAGATCCTAATTCGAAAATATAAATAATTAATACATTCATAAAATATTTATTCTTAATATAGTTTAAATAAATAACTACCATTTCTTTTAAGATGGAACAAGACCTTTTAGGACTGTTGGATCAATACCTTTTTTTTACATTTATCCAATTTATATGATTATTGATCCTAATTAAATATAACATCTAAAACTAAAATATACTAAAATTTCAGAATTTTTGAACTATTACACAATTTTTGGTATATTTTTAAATATTGCTATGTTCTCTGCCTTTAGGCAGTTTCGGGGTACTACATTTAAAAATTCATTTCTTTCAATGTGTAGCTTCAATTATTATGAACATTTTTATACTGTTATATAAGTTAATGTGCAACATTTTTTATGTTTACTTCATTTCCAGATTCGGTCTCTATGTCTCTCAAATACTAGAGGATCTATAACTGGTTTAACATGAAGTATCAACCCGACTAGTTCAATTGTTTAGCTCATAACTCACAAAATACATGACATTTTAAGATGAGACTTTCACAGGGATTTAGATACGACATAAGCGTAAAACTTTCATGTTTATAACTTTGGCTAATTCGATCTAAAAAGAGGTCAAATATAAGGATGAAGTTACTGGAGCTGTACAGGTATATGAAACCAACTCAATCAAGGAACAGGAATAGTTCATTTCAGAATAACTCAACCTACACAAGAGCAATTTATACGAACCTTTTCAGAGCCCTCAATAACATATATACCTACAACTTTCACGTTTTATAAAATCTCATATTAAGCCTCTAAGATGATCAATTATTACAAAAACCATAGGTTATTTAGTTGATACGTCTCCGTGAACTAGTTTCACTCAAATCAAAAATAGAGTGCAATATCTTGTAAAAACATAACCTAAAGAGTTCTAATAACACAATAATCATGGAAAAAATATTTCTTACCAAGATCAGATTTATTTAGACTGATTTTTTATGCAAATCTTGAAGAAGATGATGAATAATTTGATCTGTGATATGGAGGAAGGAAAAGGGATGATGAAGAAGAAGAAGAAGGAGAAGAGAAATGAAGTTGGAAGAAATGGTCAAAAGAAGTCTTAATTGACTTCAGCCCCACTACCTCCCTAATTCATGTTTTTTGTCTCTTTTTTTTCCTTTCTCTGCTGTGACCCCCTTTTTACTGTTCAATTTTTTTTTTTACTTATTATTATTATTATTATTATTATTATTATTATTATTATTATTATTATTATTATTATTATTATTATTATTATTATTATTATTATTATCATCTTCACATATTTCCTTATATCTAATATCTTTAATTTTTTTATACCAAAAATACAATTTAATTATGTGGTATAATTTAATCAAATTTATCATGTCAATAAATTTAATTTATTTTAATTTCTAATTTATTCATTTATTCAATTTATTTAAATTTTTATATCTATCATGTGTTTTCTATGAATACCACATACTTATTTTAATTAGACTAATTTGTGGGCGTTAAAATTCTCTCTCCCTTAAGATGTTTCATCCTCGAATCATACTTGATACATTGCAGTTGATCAATTGGGGAGTAATGTGATCTAATCACCTGACCGCTTTTCAACTAGCTTATTTCGTTGCGTGGTTTGTTCATAGAACGTTCACTAATGGTACATGCTTATTTCGGGATTCTTTAATCTCTCGTGTTATGATGTGGACTGATTTCCTCTTTAGATGCCAAATCTTGTCTCACTTGAATACTCTCATCTAGTACAATGTGAGAAGGATTCGATATGTATTATCCCAACATCAAGTCATAGAACACATTGTATATCTAACTTAACTCCAAAGATAGCGGAGTCTATTAGTCACCGTCATAACTATTTTTACAATTTCATAAGGTCTGATGAATCTTGAATTTAACTTGTCCTCTCTCTTTGTTTTTTTTTTCTTTCTAGATTCCATCACTTTCTTCCAATGTGAAGTTTTAAGGAGAAACTTTATCCCCCCTCACATACTTAATATCTCATATCTTAATATCATAATAGGATTTCTACCTGATTATAGTTGCCTTAAGCTTTTCTCGAGTAGTTCTCCTTCATAATACATCCACCCAATGATGAAAGATTATACTAAAATTGAGCTTAGGGTCTAAGTTCTTTGTAGATTACCCCAAAATTGATATGTAAACAGAGAATCTTTATTCGACATAATAAAAAAAAATAGTCATTCTAGTCGCAAAATTTCTAGTAATCTATTTATATTTTTGTTTTGTAATAGAGATTAGATGTAACAATCTACCTAAAAAAAAACTTGGGTCTCTCCCCCTTAGAAACCCACTTAGCTAACTCAACAAGCTTATTATCTTGTCTTTGAATATCCTTAATTTTCTAAGTAAAAGTAAGCTGAACACATAACCTTACCACAATCTCTCTGCTCACAATATCTCAAATTCAACTCTTCCTAAAGGAGAAAATATTTCAAATTTTTGGTTTCTTGTATAGAAAAAAAAAACAATTCCCTCAAAGAAGATTATGGTGCCAAAATTTAATGCAAAAACTATAGTTGTTAGCTCTAGATCATACACGGAATAATTTTCCCATACATTATTAAAGGCAATCTCTAACTATTTTACCTACCCACACATTGTGATCTAAAGAATTTATAGTCTCAATCTCATATTCTAGTCCCTCGCCAATCATGATATGTTAACTAGATGTACTTGTGCAAATATACATAAATGTGTGAAACCCGGATCTATGAATGCACAAATGTCAAAATCATATAATGAAAACATACCAAAAATAACATTTGTTGCCACCTGATCTTCTTTAGCTTTCATGCCATAGGCTTTGGCTGAAACATAACTAGGTCCAGGTTTATTCATTGTCTTTGGAAAATCCTACCTAGTTTGGCTTGATCCTCCTCTAGTCTGAACTTTAGGCTGAGTAGGAACTGATTTTGTCATTTGAGTAGGAATTCTATTTGTCAAGAGTGGGCAATCCTTTCGTATATGTTCCTTGGACCCACATTTAAAGCAAGCACCTGTGACACACCAACATTCTCCTCTATGGTGTCTGTTGCAACTATCACACTTGGGTATATATTCTTTCTTTCTAGTAAAATGGGTCTATAGAACAACATATGTCTTAAATGACTGCCCTATTCTTCTTTTCTTTCTCCTAGTCTTTTTTATCCTATACTTTGCAGTTGATGCAGGTTGAGAAGGATTAGGAGTAGTACTAAATCCCTCAACTCTCATTGCACTAGACTGACGTGGGGACTTAGTGTCAAGAGAACTAAAATTCTTAACCATTCCAGGCTCATCCTAAAACATATCTCTATAAGCTACAAGTTGATAGAGAAATAGCCCATATCAGAGTTATATGAGACACATGTATGTATGCATGACAAACCCTTCCCAAATTAAGTCAAGATATGCTTAAACCTAAGCTCTGATACCAATAAATGTGACATCCCGCCTATATAATAGGAATAATCCCATTATATAAGCAGAATGACACAGACAATCTGAATCAAACTAGCCTGAATTTAAATTTTTCATTTAATAACTAAATTGGCATTTTTGTTAATATTTGAATATACATATGGATTCAATTATCAAATACATCTTCATGTTATAAATATTATACTTCATTATAACTATTAAAATTAATGGCTTTTACCTTACATCTAACTATATAGATATAATAGCAAAATACAAAATATGTTCTTAACTATATATAAGACATGTCTAACAAATCCATATGCATAATAATGAAGAAAATGCAAAAATAATATGCATCCGACCCTCAACCAGTTCTGACGCGTCTCTTCTAGTATGGGCTTGTATTTCCTCTATCAACTTCACAGTTTACTACTTGCAAGCTCCAGTTCCTACACGGAAAAAACCCACGCTAAGCCATTTCTACCTTAGTGGTACATATAAGCATTTAAGTTTTTCCATGCAGTCACACAAACGTGGATCATAATAATCATGATATAATTTAAATAAATTATTGCATAAAATTTGGAAAATATTATAATAAAATAAATTTTATGCTCCATTATATTATCATTATATTTGTATCAGGACATGAACTGTATATATATTCAACCATATATAACATATAAAATATTAAGCATTCTACCTCCTCTCATGTTTCCATAACTCATTTTAATTTAATTGATTTCCCTAAAATTATGATTGTTTAGTTAACTCAAATCTCAATCCATATAAGCATAAATATTTTAACATACAATTACCAAAATGCAATGTAGATAATTTATATTACAGTACACAATATTCTAACATACATTATACAGGGACAACCACATGATTATACAATAGTACCAAATTCATTGATAATATATATATATATATATATATATATATATATATATATATATATATATATAACTCAATTATAAATTTAGCTTACCTTAAGCAATATTTATAATTCATGTTATTTCACACATTTTATCTTTCAACAAGTACATGTATGTCTTTTAATTATTTTATATATAATATTTTAATATAAATAACCCAAATCTCATTTTCGGACTGTCCGGATATAGGGCGTGTAGTAAGGCCGCTTGTGGAGCTTAAACACCCTACTCACTATAGTCTCAAGTCAAGAGCGCTCGCGGAGCTTAAGCCTCATGACCGAGTATAATCACATCATCTGTGTACAATTAGGACAGGGGTGCTCTCAGAGCTAATACCACCCTATTCCTAAACCATATCAATATCAGTACCGTAATGCCCCCGCAATGGTGCACCATTTATCCGTAATTAGTCCACAGGTTGAGAACTGGGCAATTAATGTTATTACTTATTTATTTTCTTTATATATTAATTTGCTGGAATCAATATTCTCATTACATTTATAATGAATATATGATTATAAAATTTTAAAATCATATAATCATATGATATTCCATTATATATAACTATTTAAGTAATATTGACATACTTTAATTAGTTTGCTATACAATCAAAACCAACAAATCTTTTAATACAAAACCAAAATTTATAATAAATTTATGAGTCCAAGTATGCCATATAACCTATCTTTTCATATTAAATAAATATGTCATACATGACTTTCTAACTTCACTCTTTATTGTCCTAATTATTCAATAATTACGATTAATAATTTTTCCATTTTTAATCAATCATATACTAATCTATATTGAAAAACATATTATGTTACATATTGTAAACCAAAATTTTCTACATTTTATCAATTAATTATTCATCCATATGCTATACATGCATTAACATGAAATTTCATTGGTTAAGCACACAATTCATTTCATATTTACACATTTTAATACATTATTCAAATATGCCACTTATTCAATTAACACACAAGTATGCAACAAGGCAAACTAAAATGCATATATGTACAAACCTCAATGGAGCTTTTTCCAAAATCTAAAATTTGGAGCTTGTCTACTTTTATTGCTTTTCTTCTTGTTGAGATCCTAATTTGAAAACATAAATAATTAATACATTCATAAAATATTTATTCTTAATATAGTTTAAATAAATAACTATCATTTCTTTTAAGATGGAACAAGACCTTTTAGGACTGTTGGATCAATACATTTTTCTACACTTATCCAATTTATATGATTATTGATCCTAATTAAATATAACATCTAAAACTAAAACATACTAAAAGTTCAGAATTTTTGAACTATTACACGATTTTTGGTATATTTTTAAATATTGCTCTGTTCTCTGCCTTTAAATTTATTATAACTAGTGAAGATTTTTGGTACCACATTTAAAAATTCATATCTTTCAATGTGAAGCTTTAATTATTATGAAAATTTTTATATAGTTATATAAATTAATTGGGAACATTTGTCCTATTTACCGGATTTCCAGATTCAGTCTCTATGGCTCTCAAATACTAGAGGATCTATAACTAGTTTAACATGAATTATCAACCTAACTAGTTCAATTGTTCAGCTCATAACTCACAAAATACATGTCATTTTAAGGTGATACTTTACAGGAATTTAGATAAGCCATAGGCGTAAAACTCTCATGTTTTGAACAGTGGCTAATTTGATCTAAAAAGAGGTCAAATATAAGGATGATATTACTGGAGCTGTACAGGTATATGAAACCAACTCAATCAAGGAATAGGAATAGTTCATTTTAGAATAACTCAACCTACACAAGAGAAATTTATTCAAACTTTTGCAGAGATCTCAATAACATATGTACCTACAACTTTCATGTTTTATAAAACCTCATATTAAGCCACTAAGATGATCAATTTTTACAAAAACCGTAGGTTATTTAGTTGATACGTCTCCCTGAACTAGTTTCACTCCAATAACCATTTCTCTTCCTATACTCAAAATCATTAACTAAACTTTGGTAGAAAGATACACAAGACATAGATGAATAGTTTTCATGTTTAACACCTCCCCAAATTCAATTCAGAAGATAATCAAAAATAGAGTGAAATATCCTGTAAAAATATAACCTAAAGAGTTCTAATAACACAATAATCGTGGAAAAAATATTTTTTACCAATATCATATTTATTTGGACTGATTTTTCATGCAAATCTTGAAGAAGATGATGAATAATTTGATCTATGATATGGATGAAGGAAAAGGGATGATGAAGAAGAAGAAGGAGAAGAGAAATGAAGTTGGAAGAAATGGCCAAAAGAAGTCTTAATTGACTTCAGCCCCACTTCCTTCCTAATTCACGTTTTTGGTCTCTTTATTTTTTTTTT
The DNA here is from genome assembly GCA_023653625.1 of Triadica sebifera. Classification (NCBI taxonomy): domain Eukaryota; kingdom Viridiplantae; phylum Streptophyta; class Magnoliopsida; order Malpighiales; family Euphorbiaceae; genus Triadica; species Triadica sebifera. The sequence continues at coordinate 13,032,861 of CM042900.1, forward strand.
CCTTTTTTTCTGTGACCCCTTTTTTACTGTTCAATTTTCTTTTTCTTTTTTTTTTTAAATTTTATTATTATTATTATTATTATTATTATTATTATTATTATTATTATTATTATTATTATTATTATTATTATCATCATCATCATCATCATCATCATCATCATCATCATCATCATCATCTTCACATATTTCCTTATATCTAATATCTTTAATTTTTTTATACCAAAAATACAATTTAATTATATTGTATAATTTAATCAAATTTATCATGTCAATAAATTTAATTTATTTTAATTTCTAATTTAGTCATTTATTCAATTTATTTAAATTTTTATGTCTATCATGTGTTTTCTATGAATACCACATACTTTTTTTAATTAGACTAATTTGTGGGCGTTACATAAAAGAAGCCAACGAAGACATGAGCATCATGAATGCCGATATACTTATTGGCAAACTTCTAATGCATGAAATGACAGTAAAGAGAGATAGAGAACTCGAAGCCGAGCTAGAAAAAAGGAAGTCTTTAGCACTAAGAGCCTCTACTTCAAAATCTTAAGAAGAAGTTGAAGATGATGATGATGAAGAAAATAGTGATGATGCAAATGAGGACATAGCAATGCTTTCGAGAAGACTGAAAAGAATAATTGAAAAGAGAATGGACAACTCTCGAAAAGTTAAGCAATGAAATCTCAAACACTCCTCAAATGATTCTCAAAGGAATAAAGAAGAGGTAAAGTGCTATAAGTGTGGGAAGAAGGGACATATCAAACCAGAATGTCCAAGGCTCAAGAAACACAAATACCAAAAAGACAATAGGGAGAAAGGTCACAAAGCAACATGGGATGACGAAAGCTCTTCAAGCGAAAAAGATGACAATGAAAGTGAAGAGGTCAACTTATGCTTCATGGCTATAGAGGATCACATCTCGGATAAGGTAGGATCACTTTACTCATACTCATTCAATAATGATAGTAGTGATAATGATAGTGATAGTGAAGATGATGATGAGTAAAGTTTAATAGAGGTATTGAATCTAGAACTAGAAAAATATAGATGTAAATTCAATACTTATAAAAATAACATTTCTAGTTTGAAAAACAAAATGGAAGTTTTAGAAAAGGAAAATCTTGAGCTTAAATCTTCTAATGAATCTCTTCAAAAATCATTAGATGAGTACTCCTCATGACCATCAACTAAATCCTTGCTTAAAGAGAACAATATTTTGAAAAATGAAGTTGAGGAACTTAGAAACTCCATTTAAAAATTTCACAAAGGCAAGGAGAGTTTAGATACTTTCATTGTGTCTCAAAGACCACCTTTAATAAGACATGGTCTAGGATTTAAGGCAACATCATCTTCATCTCACAATACTACTTTTGTTAAGTCAAGTGAACCCCACATCTCCACATTAGCAGTAACAACCCCAAGGGCTAAGTGCACAACATAAACTAAATCTTATATGCATAAAAGGAATGATCAAGGGTCGGTAAGCCTAAGAAGGAAACCTCAAAAGGCCAATCATGCTTTTATGTATAAGAAGCATGTACCTAGGAAAGCACCAAGTCATCCTGCATACGCATGCCACTGCTTACAAACTCTACCTAATAGGAAAATGGTAGTTAAAAGCATGATAAGACCAAAAAGCATATTTAGAGCTAAACAATGTAATTATTGTATGAAATTTGGTCATATAAATAAACATTTCTGGATAAGGAAGGCTGATTGGGAACATTCACGTGCTAACCCCTAAGGACCCAAGCTCATTTGGGTACCTAAAAACAATACTTGAATTGTGATCTTATAGGTATGCCTCAAGTCCACAATAAATAAAAATATTTGGCTAGTAGATAGTGGATGCTCAAGGCATATGATTGGAGACAAAGAACTATTCAATGACATCAAACATATTGATGGAGGTGAAGTAACCTTTAGAAACAATGCTAAGGGTAAGGTAATTGGCTTTGGCTCTATCGGTATTAATAATACTACTTACATTGAAGATGTCTTACCTATCGATGGTTTAAAACATAACTTGTTAAGTGCAAGTCAATTATGTGATAAGGGAAACCAAGTAATATTTACTTCTAACGAATGTCTTGTAACCTCTGTGAATGGCCAAGAGACATTTAAAGGAAGTAGAGATGTCAATACCTACATAATAGACTTACACAAAATATCTAACCTTTCCTCTAAGTGTCTTGTTACTATTAGTGATGAATCTTGGCTGTCGCATAGAAGGCTTGGTCATGCAAGCATGAATTTAATTCAAAGCCTCAGCAAAGGAGAGTTGGTAAAGGGACTACCAAAAGCCAATTTTGAAAAAGACAAGACATGTGAACCTTGTCAAAGAGGAAAACAACACAAGTCATCTTTCAAATCCAAAAATATTGTAAGTACATCAAAACCTCTACAACTTTTGCATCTAAATCTTTTTGTACCTACTAGAGTTGCAAGCTTATGAGGGAAATACTATGCCTTTGTCATCGTTGATGACTACTCTAGATTCATTTGGGTAATTTTCTTAGCTCAAAAGAGTGATGCTTTTAAATCTTTTAAAAACTTTGCTAAGAGAGTTCAAAATGAAAAAGGATATTGTATTTCAAAAATAAGAAGCAATCATGGCAAATAATTTGAAAATGAAAACTTTGAAAATTTTTGTCTAGAATATGGCAGTTCACAAAATTTTTCATCTCCTAGGACACCTCAACAAAATGGGGTGGTCGAAAGGAAAAATTGAACTTTAATTGAAATGGCTCTAACAATGCTCAATGAGTATGGATTACCAACTTACTTTTGGGCTGAAGCCACAAATACTGCATGTCATATTTCAAATTGAGTTTTCAAAAGACCACTCTTAAACAAAACTTCTTTTGAGCTATGGGATGAAAGAAAGCCCATGATATCATACTTTAGAGTATTTGGATGTAACTGTTTCATATTGAATACCAAGGACAACCTTGGAAAATTTGCCTCTAAATCTGATGAGGGTATAATTTTAGGATACTCCACCACTAGCAAAGCTTATAGAGTCTTTAATAAAAAGTCATTAGTTGTTGAAGAATCCGTGCATGTTGTTTTTTTATGAATATAGTAAGCTTGATATTATGAAAGGTAGTGTTCTTGTTGATGTTGTAGGTACAATGGAAAAACTTGATCTTGAAAATGAAAAAGGAGAAAATGATCAAGAAAATTCACATCAAGATGACTCACTACCTCCAGCTCAAGAGAAAAACAAACAAGAGCTCCAAAAGGAATGGAGATTGACAAAAGATCACCCCAAGGAGCAAATCATTAGTGATTGTTAAACCTTGAGGGGTATTTCTGTCATTTTGATGATAACAAATAAAATAGCAATATTGTATTTAAGAAACTTGTTTTCTAAGTCTATTGAACAGGGTATGATAGATGTTAGCAAGAATGGAGAATGGAAGATTAAACTTCAAAGCTAGAATTGAAGAAGTAGCATGTTCACGCCCGTGACCCTATATGTCACGCCCGTGATTATGCCTAGCACCAACAAACCAACATTTAAAGCTCACGGCCATGAAGGAAGATTGCAACCGTGAATGATCATATTAGTCACGCCCATGAATCTTCATTACAATTTCATCCAGAAAGCTTCACGACCAAAGTCACCACTTGGATCACGGCTGGGAAGTTTGTCATGCCCGTGAATATGTATGTCACGCCCGTGACCCAATATTTCAAAACTTTCCAGAGAGCTTCACGACCAAGGTCACCACTTCAGTCACGGCTTGGGAAGAACAGTCATGACCATAACACACATAGTCACGCTCATGAAACATGAAAGAGAAACATGTCAGGCGCGATTATTAGGGTTGGTGCAACAGCTATTTCCACATTAAATGCAATCAAACGGCTAAAATTCACCATGGAAGTATAAATGCAAGTCATTTATGCATCAAGAACAAGAGAATAGCTAATATTTGGAATCAAAATCATATTGTAAGTCATTTGAGCATTTAATACTTTCAAAACAAATATTTATTCTCTGTGAAAATCTTTTTGCTCATTATTTTTTGAGCATTAAATATTTGTAAGTGCTTCTCTTTGTAATCATCTACTCAAGTGAGTTATTGGGTATCTTGGGATTAAGAGTAGAACACTTGTAAGGGTTAGTTGTATGAGCCATTAAAACACAAGGGTTATTGGGTTAGGTGTGATCCATTGTTAGAAACACCATAGTTTGGAGTGAGCTTGTAAAACTCCATTGTAACACTTAGTGTGTTAGTGAAACTCCCAATTGCGATTGGGGAGAGGAGTAGGGTTTGTTAACACCCGAACCTCTATAAAAATCCTTATGTCAAATTTCTCTATCCCTCCTAAAATTAATTTTTATTTTCGCACTTTAAAGTTTAATTTTTAAAACTCCAATTCAACCCCCATTCTTGGCTTAATATCTGGGCAACAATTGGTATCAGAGCTTTGTCTAGCATCGAAGCCTAAAAAGCACTAGTAAAGATTGAGATATGGACAGTGAAGGATTCCAAAGTCTCAAACCTTACTTTGATGGTGCAAATTATGCCCATTGGAAGTTTTGGATGGAGACATACGTGGATAGTGAAGGAATTGAAGTCTGGGATAGTGTACGAAAAGAATGGACACCACCAACCAGAAGAGGAGCTGATGGTGAAGAAGAAATCCTATCAAGAGATGATTGGATAGAGCCTCAAAGAAGAGCAAATTTCAAAAATAAGAAGGCAATGACAATCCTATCAAGCTCATTATCTATTGATGAATGTGGAAGAATACAACACTGCCCAACAGCATACAACATGTGGAAGACATTGAAAAATTATCATGAAGGAACTAAGCAAGCAAATCCAAGAAGATTCAACTTCTTACCTCAGAATATGAGCTCTTCAAGATGAAATTCAATGAGTCAATCACTGACATGACCAACCGCCTTCTAGCCGTTATAAATGGAATGAGGAAACTTGGGAAGCATCTGAGTCTGGAAGATGTAAACAACAAAATCCTGAGGAGTCTTCCTCTTAAAGACTATGGCTCAAGAGTTGCTGGCATTCAAGAAGCAAATGAAGACATGAGCATTATGAATACTGATGTGCTGATTGGCAAACTTCTCACAAATAAAATGGCAGTGAAAAAAGATAGAGAGCTTGAAGCAGAGCCAAAAAAAGGAAAGTCTCTAGCACTAAAAGCCTCCACTTCAAAATCTCAAAAAGTTGAAGATGATGAGGAAATGGGTAATGATGGAAATGAGGACATTGATATGCTCTCAAGAAGGCTGAAAACAATCATTGAGAAGAAAATGAGCAACTCTAGAAAATTCAGGCAAAGAAACCTCAAACCTATTTCTAATGATGCACAAAGAAGTAAAGAAGAGGTAAAGTGTTATGAGTGTGGAAAGAAAGGACATATTAAACCAGAATGTCCAATGCTCAAGAAGCATAAGAACAAATACCAAAGAGACAATGGGGAGAAAGGTCACAAAGCCACATGGGATGACGAAAGCTCTTCAAGCGAAAAAGATTACAATGAAAGCGAGGAGGTTAACCTATGCTTCATGGCTATTAAGGATCACGTCTTGGATAAGGTAAGATCACTACACTCATAATCCTTTAATAATGATAGTAGTGATAATAATAGTAGTAGTGATGATGATGATGATGATGAGCAAAGCCTTATAGAAGAATTGAATCTAGAATTAGAAAAATATAGGAGTAAATTCAGTACTTATAGAAATATCATCTCTAATTTAAAAAATAAAATGGATGCTTTAGAAAATGAGAACCTTAAGCTTAAATCATCTAATGAATCTCTTCAAAAGTCATTAGATGAATACTCATCAAAACCCTCAATAAAATCTTTGCTTAAAGAAAATAATACTTTGAAAAATGAGGTTGAGGAACTTAGAAATTCCATTTCAAAATTCCACAAAGGAAAAGAGAGTTTAGATACTCTCATAGTGTCTCAAAGACCTCCCTTAATTAGACATGGTTTAGGATATAAGGGGACATCATCATCTTCTCACAAGACTATTTTTGTTAAGTCAAGTGAACCACACATCTCCACACTTGTTAGAACAACACCAAGGAATAAGCATGTTAAATCTTCTATACATAAAAAGAATAATCATGCCTTTATATATAAGAAGCATGCATCTAGAAAAGCATCAATTAATCATGACTGTGCATGTCATTATTCTCAAAATCAGTTTGACAGAAATATGGCATTCAAAAAACTTGTAAGACCAAAAAGCAAGTTTAGACCAAAACTATGTAATTACGGCATGAAATTTGGTCATATAAATAAATATTGTTGGATAAGGAAGACTCATTGGGAACCTTCATGTGCTAACCCCCAAGGACCCAAGCTCATTTGGGTACTTAAAAATCATACTTGAATTGTGATTCTAAAGGTATGCCTCAAGTCCACAATAAATAAAAATGCTTGGCTAGTAGACAGTGGATACTCAAGGCATATGACAGGAGACAAAGAACTCTTCAATGAAATCAAAAGTATTGATGGAGGTAAAGTTACCTTTGGAAACAATGCTAAGGGTAAGGTAATTGGCATCGGTTCTATTTGTATTAATGGTACTTCTTTTATTAAAGATGTATTACTTGTTGATGGCTTGAAATATAACTTGTTAAGTGTAAGTCAATTATGTGATAAAGGAAACAAAGTAACCTTTGCTTCCAGCGAATTTCTTGTAACCTCTATTGATGGTCAAGAGATATTTAAAGGAAATCGATATGTCAACACATACATAATAGACTTACATGAATTATCTAACCATTTCTCTAAGTGTCTTGTGACTACTAGTGATGAATCCTAGCTGTGGCATAGAAGGCTTAGTCATGCTAACATGAACTTAATACAAAGCCTCGGCACAGGAGAACTAGTAAAAGGACTGCCAATAGTCAAGTTTGAAAAAGACAAGATATGTGAACCTTGCCAAAGAGGGAAGCAACACAAGTCATCCTTCAAAGCCAAAAACATAGTAAGTACCTCAAAACCTCTTCAACTCCTGCATTTAGACTTATTTGGACCTATTAGAATTGCTAGCTTAGGAGGAAAACATTATGCATTTGTCATCGTAGATGATTACTCTAGATTTACTTGGGTAATTTTCTTAGCTCAAAAGAGTGATGCTTTTGAAAATTTCAAAAACTTTGCTAAAAGAGTTCAAAATGAAAAAGGGTACTGTATTTCAAAGATAAGAAGTGATCATGGCAAAGAATTTGAAAATGAAAACTTTGAAAGCTTTTGTCTTGAAGATGGCATTTCACAGAATTTCTCATCTCCTAGAACACCTCAACAAAATGGGGTAGTTGAAAGGAAAAATTGAACTTTAATTGAAATGGCTAGAACAATGCTCAATGAATATGGTTTACCAACTTACTTTTGGGCAGAAGCCACAAACACTGCATGTTATATTTCAAATCGAGTTTTCAAAAGACCTCTTTTAAACAAAACCTCATTTGAGCTTTGGAATGGAAGAAAGCCCTTGATATCATATTTTAGAGTATTTGGATGCAAGTGCTTCATATTAAATACCAAGGACAACCTTGGAAAATTTGCTTCTAAATCTGATGAAGGTATCTTTTTAGGATACTCTACATCTAGCAAAGCATATGGAGTATTTAATAAAAGGTCATTAACTGTTGAAGAATCAATGCATGTTGTTTTTAATGAATCTAGTAGACTTGATCTTGTGAAAGGTAGTGTTGTTGATGATGTTGTAGGAACCATGGAAAGACTTGATCTTGGAAATGAAAGTGAAGAAAATGATCAAGAAAATTCACATCAAGATGATTCTCTACCTCAAGCTCAAGAAGAAAACGGGAAAGAACTCCCAAAAGAATGGAGAGTGACAAAAGATCATCCAAAAGAGCAAATCATTGGTGATCCTTCAATGGGAGTAAGTACTAGATCTCATCTCAAACATTTAGCTTCTGACCTTGCTTTTGTTTCTCAAATTAAGCCTAAAAATATTGATGAGGCTCTTAATGATAAAAGTTGGGTAATTGCCATACAAGAGGAACTCAACCAATTTGAGAGAAGTAAGGTATGGACCTTAGTACCTACACCCAAGTATCATCAAATTATAGGTAGCAAATGGGTATTTAGAAATAAACTAGATGAACAAGGTTCAATAACTAGGAATAAGGCTAGATTGGTTGCAAAAGGGTATAATCAGGAAGAAGGGATAGATTATGATGAAACCTATGCTCCTGTAGCTAGATTAAAAGCCATAAGAATACTTTTAGCATATACATGTCACATGAATTTCAAACTCTTTCAAATGGATGTCAAAAGTGCATTTCTAAATGGTCATATAGAAGAAGAAGTCTATGTAGAACAACCACCAGGCTTTGAAAGCTATGATATGTCAAATCATGTTTTTAAATTTTCAAAAGCTTTATATGGTTTGAAACAAGCCCCAAGAGCTTGGTATGAAATACTAAGTTCTTTTTTATTAGAAAACAATTTTACAAAGAGAAAAGTTGACTCCACATTATTCATTAAAAAGCATAAGCACGATATACTAATTGTTCAAATTTATGTTGATGACATAATATTTGGTTCTATTAATGAGTTGCTTTGTCAAGAATTTGCTAAGTGTATGACTAGGGAATTTGAAATGAGCATGATGGGAGAACTTAAGCATTTCTTTAGTCTACAAATAAAACAAAGCAATGAGGGCATATTCATCAACCAATCCAAATATGCCAAAGATTTAATTAAAAAATTTGGAATGGAAGGATGCAAGAAAGCCAAGACTCCTATGAGCACATCAACAAAATTGGACAAGGATGAAAAAGGTAATAGCATTAATGAAAAGCTCTATAGAGGTATGATCGGATCACTTTTATATCTTATTGCTTCTAGACCCGATATAATGTATAGTGTTTGCTTGTGTGCACGATTTCAATCATGTCCAAAAGAATCTCATTTACATGCAGTAAAAAGAATTCTAAGATATTTACATGGATCATTGTATCTAGGTTTGTGGTATCTTAGAAAATCATCCTTCTATATTATAGGATATTCAGATGCAGACCATGCTGGTAGTCTTTTAGATAGAAAAAGTACTTCAGGTACTTGTCACTTTATTGGAGAATGCTTAGTTTCTTGGTTTAGCAAGAAACAAGTTTCAGTTGCTCTTTCAACTGCTGAAGCAGAGTATGTAGCAGCTGGATGTTGTTGTACTCAAATTCTTTGGATTAAACAACAACTTAAGGACTATGGTCATGATATGAACCATATACCTATTAAATGTGACAATACAAGTGCTATAAATCGTTCAAAGAATCCTATTCAACACTCAAGAAGTAAGCATATTGACATTAGACACCACTTTATTAGAGATCATGTTCAATATAGAGATGTTGCATTAGAATTTATAAGTACAGAAAATCAATTGACAGATATTTTTACTAAGTCTCTAAATGAGGAAAGATTTAATTTTATTAGAAGAGAACTTGGTATGATTGATGGATTAATCTTGTGATTGCTAAATTATGAAATCTTAATTGATAATCTTAATTTTGTATCATATCACTAGATATAAGGTAGTAAATTTGATGAAAAGTTTAATGTTATAAGGGATAGAATCTTCATTGAAATGATATAGTCTTATTTTAGGACTTAATTTTATTTGATGAAAATTTAGGGAAGTCACGCCCTTGACTTAAATAGCCAAAAGAGGCAGTGTCATTCACGACTTGATTCACTACATAGTTCACGGCTGCAAGTAGTGAAGCTTATGTTCACGACTTCATTCACTCCCGTGAAAAGCTATGTTCACGCCCGTGGTGCATTTTCACTCCCATGAACAAATTCACCCTAAAACTCATAGAGACGTTCACGCTTTGAGTCACGCTTTGATTCATGGGCATAAGTAGTGAAATTCAACCTTTCACGCTCGTGACTATTGTTTCACCCCCGTGACAGTTCATTATTAATACCCGTGACATTCAAAGGCCACGATCGTGAACATATTCACGCTTTTATTCACGAGTAGAGCACCCCTTCAGCAAACCGTGAACGCAACCATTCACGCCCGTGAATACATATTTCATACCCGTGAATGCATCGGGCATATAAGAGAACAACCGGTTATTTTTCACATTTCAACCTTTCAACTCCTAGAAACCGCTCTCATTTACACACATTCAATGATATATTGAAGATTTCGGCCCCCAAGTCACAAAATTTTCCTATAAATACCATCAAAAGCTCATTCCTTCATCAAAAATCATACATCTTTAGGGTTTCCTTAAAATGTTTCTGTTAAATATTTTTCCCAAACTCCACAAAGTTCACTTCTTCAATTAAAATGGAGACCGACTCATCAAAAGGAAAAATAAAGAAGTCTCATGCTCCCAGGAGGTATGTAGATTACCTCATGAACAGAATTCCGGAGCAATGCCATCCCCGGTACTGCACTTTGAAGCAAAGGCCTCTCCTTTCATCGAGATCCTTTGAATGGAAAACCGTCCGAACTCTCGAGCTAGAAATGGCAATGACAGAGCAACTCCAGGCCTGTCACTTGAAAGAATTTGTGGACATTCATCAGCCCACATTACGGGAGCCAACACTGGAATTTATGAGCACTTTGCAAGTGTCTCCTACTAGAGTGGTGAAATTCCAACTCTGCAACAATCCAAACACCCTCAATGCCACTGAATTCGGGGACTTATTCAAATTACCATCGGATGGCATCCTCAATGACAGCGAAGTAGAATTTTTCGCCATTCGAGCTTGGACCCATTTTGGCACAGATTGTAGCTGGGATGTTAAGAAGACCAAGAGCACTCATCTCAGGTCCCCAGTGCACAAATATTTGCATAGGTTCCTGACCTATAGCATATTCGCTCGGGGAGACAGCAATGGGACCATTCGGAAATTGGAGCTCTTCCTTTTCGAAATGGCTAGAAGAGGACTCACGGTGGCGCTTTCTAGATGGTTTGCAAACCATCTTCTGTCTACTGCTACCAAACCCACAGGAGATATACTCATTGGTGGCTATGTCACCCATATAGCCTTGAAGCTTGGCTATTTGAAGCTGGATGAGCATCATTTCAATCTCATCCCAGGGCATCCTCGACATCGATTGGATGTCCAGTCCTTTATTAAGATAGGAGCTGTTGTCAGAATTGTTCATGAGAACAATATTTTCTACCGCTTCACAGACACTGCTAGGAAGACAATGACACGGAGGACTTCAAAGCCGGCCTCCAGGGGATCTAGCAGAAAAAACGGGCTCGGGTTGAGGAAGCACCTCTAGCGGCTGAGCAGGACATCGGACAATCCTCGGCATCCACACCGAATTTGGCGCAGCAAGTGGTTGACCTCTTGGCACCATGATTCGAGCAGATACAGGCTTCGATGGACGAGAGGTTGGAAAATCTCAAAGACTTCATGGAGTTGCGGATAGACAGCCTTGAGACAGAGGTTGCTACATTTCTATATAGGATGTCCGGCTAGGTGTTAGGCTAGATGGTAGCCTAAAGTTGTGTGTTTACTTGTTTATTTTCTTTGTTGTTGTGTTTGTTGTATTTCCTTTCTGACTTTTATTTCCTTTGGTGTGTACTTTTTTTAACAATCAAATATATTTGCTTTGTTTATCTTTTGGTATCTTCTTTTTATTGATGAAAAAAGGGGGAGAACCCTATCAATATATTAAGATAAATGAATTTTGAATCAAAAATAAGAACCTACAAATACATTGACATTGAGTTAGGATTGGGAGAAATTAGAAATACTCAAAATTTGAATCAAAATTAATATGCAAGTATGAAATTAAGCTTTATACATTAGATATATGTTAAGTATACTTTGCATGTACCTTAAATGCAAGTTACATAAATGAATATGCCATGATATACTCTAAATATACCTTCCATATACTTCATGCCTTAAAAATAATTTTGGTATATATTGGATATACTTTGCATATAACTTACATATACTTCAAAATTAGAAAGTTTATTTCAATGCTACATCATTCTTCACAAATCTTGCATTTTATCAATTTTTATCCTAAGTATCTTTTGAGGGGGAGACTTCTCAAAAGCACATATTGCTAGATTATTTGTCACCATCAAAAAAGGGGAGATTGTTAAACCTTGAGGGTATTTCTATCATTTTGATGATAACAAATAAAATAGCAATATTGTATTTAACATACTTGTTTTCTAAGTCCATTGAACAGGGTATGATAGATGGTAGCAAGAATGGAGAATGGAAGATTAAACTTCAAAGCTAAAATTGAAGAAGTAGCATGTTCATGCCCGTGACCCTATGTGTCACCCCCGTGATTATGCCTAGCACCAACAAACCAACATTTAAAGCTCACGGCCATGAAGGAAGATTACAACCGTGAATGATCATATCAGTCACGCCCGTGAACTAAAAGTCACGCCCGTGAATCTTCATGAAAATTTCATCCTGAAAGCTTCACGACCAAAGTCACCACTTGGATCACGGCTAGGAAGTTTGTCACGCTCGTGAATATGTATGTCACGCCCGTGACCCAATGTTTCAAAACTTTCTAGAGAGCTTCACGACCAAGGTCACCACTTCAGTCATGGCTTGGGAAGAACAGTTACGACCGTGACACACATAGTCACGCCCGTGAAACATGAAAGAGAAATATGTCAAGCGCGATTATTAGGGTTGGTGCAACGGCTATTTCCACATTAAATGCAATCAAACGGCTAGAATTCACCATGGAAGTGTAAATGCAAGTCATTTATGCATCAAGAACAAGAGAATAGCTAATATTTCGAATCAAAATCTTGTTGTAAGCCATTTGAGCATTTAATACTTTCAAAACAAATATTTATTCTCTATGAAAATATTTTTGCTCATTATTTTCTAAGCATTAAATATTTATAAGTGATTCTCTTTGTAATCATCTACTCAAGTGAGTTATTAGGTATCTTGGGATTAAGAGTATAACACTTGTAAGAGTTAGTTGTGTGAGCCATTAAAATACAAGGAAAAGGTTATTTGTGTGAGTCTTCGAAACACAAGGAATTGGTTATTTGTGTGAGCCATTAAAACACAAGGGTTATTGGGTTAGGTGTGATCCATTGTTAGAAACACCATAGTTGGGAGTGAGCTTGTAAAACTCCATTGTAACACTTAGTGTGTTAGTGAAACTCTTAATTGCGATAGGGGAGAGGAGTAAAGTTTGTTAACACCCGAACCTCTATAAAAATCCTTGTGTCAAATTTCTCTATTCCTCCTAAAATTAATTTTTATTCTTTAAAGTTTAATTTTTAAAACTCCAATTCAACCCCCTTCTTGGCTTAATATCTGGGCAACAGTGATCCTACAAATGGAGTAAGTACTAGATCTCATCTCAAACCTTTAGATTCTAATATTGCCTTTGTCTCTCAAATTGAGCCTAAAAATATTGATGAGGCTCTTAATGATGAAAGTTGGGTGATTGTTATGCAAGAGGAACTCAATCAATTTGAGAGATGTAAGGTATGGACCTTAGTTCCTAGACCCAAGGAGCATCAAAACATTGGAAGCAAATGGGTATTTAGAAATAAACTAGATGAACAAGGTTCAATAACTAGGAATAAGGCTAGGTTAGTTGCAAAAGGGTATAATCAGGAAGAAGGAATAGATTATGATGAGACCTATGCTCTAGTAGCTAGATTAGAAGCCATAATAATACTTTTAGCATATGCATGCCATATGAATTTCAAACTCTTTCAAATGGATGTCCAAAGTGCTTTCTTAAATGGTTTTATAGAAGAAGAAGTTTATATAGAACAACCACCATGTTTTGAAAGTCATAATTTGCCTAACTATGTATTTAAACTTTCAAAAGCTTTATATGGATTGAAACAAGCCCCAAGAGCTTGGTATGAAAGACTAAGTTCTTTTCTTCTAGAAAATAATTTTTCAAAGGGAAATGTTGACACTACTTTATTTATTAAAAAGCATAAGCATGATATTCTAATTGTTCAAATTTATGTTGATGACATCATATTTTGGTCTACTAATGAATTGCTTTGCCAAGAATTTGCTAAGTGTATGACTATGGAATTTGAAATGAGCATGATGGGTGACCTCAAGTTCTTCCTCAGTTTACAAATAAAACAAACCAATGAGGGCATATTCATCAACCAATTCAAATATGACAAAGACTTAATCAAGAAATTTGGAATGGAAGGATGCAAAAATTCCAAGACTCCAATGAGCACATCAACTAAATTAGACAAAGATGAAAAGGGTAAGAGCATTAATGAAAAGCTCTATAGAGGTATGACCGGATCACTCTTATATCTTACTGCCTTTAGACCCGATATAATGTATAGTGTATGCTTATGTACTCGCTTTCAATCGTGTCCTAAAGAATCACATTTGAATGTTGTGAAAAGAATTTTAAAATATTTACATGGCTCATTGCATCTAGGTTTATGGTATCATAGAAATTCATCCTTTCATATCATAGGATATTCAGATGCTGATTACGTTGGAAGTCTCTTAGATAGAAAGAGTACTTCAGGCATTTGTCACTTTATTGGTGAATGCTTGGTTTCTTGGTTTAGCAAGAAACAAGTTTCAGTTGCTCTTTCTACCACTGAAGCAGAGTATGTTGCAACAGGATGTTGTTGTACTCAAATCCTATGGATGAAACAACAACTTAAGGATTATGGTCATAGTTTGGATCATATACCTATCAGATGTGACAATACAAGTGCTATAAACCTTTCTAAGAATCTCATTCAACACTCTAGAAGTAAGCATATTGACATAAGATATCATTTTCTTAAAGATCATGTTCAATATAGAGATGTTGTATTGGAATTTATCAATACAGACAATCAATTGGCAGATAGTTTCACTAAGTCTCTTAATGAAGAAAGATTTAACTTCATAAGAAGAGAGCTTGGTATGATTGATGGATTAACCTTATCCTAAGTATGATTGTCAAAATTGAATGTTAATTTCCTTCATATGTTGTCTTTTTATTGTCTAATTTTTAAAGTATGAAGTGGCTAATTTGATAGAAATAGATGTTCTAAGGGATAGAAGCACCTTAGAAATCCTTTAGTCTTGTTTTAGACTTAGTTTTATTTAATGAGGATTTTAGGCAATTCACGTCCGTGATATATATTCACGGCCATGATCATAATCGCCAAAAGCTTCAGTAGCTTTTCTCTCTTTGCTTCACAACATGTTTCATAGTTGAAGGTAGTGAAGACTATGTTTCACGCCCATAGCCTTTTTCTGCCACTCCCGTGAAACTTTGTGTTCATGACCGTGAACCTTAACACTAAATAATTACAGAAGTGTTCATGCTTTGTCTCACGATCACAACAATCGTTTCATATCCTTCATCACAGGTAGAGCGCCTCTTCAACAAACCATGAACACGACATTTCATGTCTGTGACTTACCATTCACAACCGTGATAATGTCAGCTATAAACATTTTCTGCTGTTTTTCTTTCATTTCTAACTCTACAAATTCTCTCATTTATCACCACATTCAATACCTCTCACAGATTTCGGCCCCCTAATAGCCTTTTCCATCTATAAATACCTTCAAAAACACTTTCTTTCATTAGAAATCACAACATCACAAGGTATTCTTCAAAATCCTTATCAGAAATTTTCTTTTCAAAATTCACTCTCTACTTAACAATGGAACTCGGCTCCTTAAAAGGCACAAGAAAGAAATCTCATGCTCTAAGAAGGTACACAGACTACCTTCTCAATATCATTCCGGAGAATTGTCATCTGAGGTATACGGTTCTTAAGAAGAGACCATTACTTTCTTCACGATCCTTCAAATGGCATGCTGTCAGGACCCTCAGACTTGAGACAAGCATGAAAAAACAACTACAGGCTTGTCATCTAAAGGAGTTAGTCGATATCCACCAATCAGCGCTAAGGGAACCAACTCTCGAGTTCCTTAGCACCTTGCAAGTCTCTCCCACCGGCATAGTGAAATTTCAATTTTGCAAGCACCCGAACACTCTCACAGCATTAGAGTTTGGTGACATCTTCAAACTTCCCTTTGATGGTATCCTCAATGAGAGAGATAGAGTTTTATGCCAATCTGACATGGACTCATTTTGGACAAGATTGTAGTTGGGACGTCAAGAAGACGAAGAGCACCCATCTTCGATCACCAGTGCATAAATACTTACATAGGTTTCTGACCTATAGCATCTTTGCAAGAGGAGATAGCAATGGTGGAATTCATAAATTCGAGCTCTTTCTCCTGGAGATGGATCGAAGAGGTCTAACAATGGCCCTGTCTCGATGGTTTGCAAACCATTTACTCTCAATTGTAATGAAGCTATCAGGAGATATCTTGATTGGTGGGTACGTGACTCACCTTGCAATCAAGCTTGGATATCTGAAGCTAGAAGAGCACAACTTCAACCTCATACCAACACATCCTCGAGACCGGCTAGATGTCAAGTCTTTTATAAATATGGAAGCAACGGTTCGCATAATCCATGAGAATAACATCTACTACCCCTTCACCATTCTAACTGGTGAAATTATTTGGGAAGACGAGGATTCAGACAACTTGAAAGATGACCTCCAAGGAATCCAGCAAAGAAAAATAGTTTGAGTCGAGATGACGACCCTAGTGGTTGAGCAGGAGGTTGGTCAATCCTCGACCTCCACACCGAACTTGGCTCAGCAGGTGGCTGATCTTTTAGCACCTTACTTTGACCAACTGCAAGCTTTAATCGATGAGAGGTTGGCAAACCTCAAAGATTTTATGGAGTCTCGCATGGATAGCCTCAAGGCGGAAGTAGCACGCCTTAGAGATGGGTTATCCGGCTGTAAGTCTAGCTGGAGTTTTAATTTTTTTATTTCACTTTGTCTACTAGTTTCTAGTATTGCAAACGTAGAATTTTAATTTACTTTTCCAAACTTTGTACTTTTACATTTGGTATTAATATAATTGCATCGGTTTTTGCCTAATGATTTATTTTATGTTCTTTTTGTTGATGACAAAAGGGGGAGAGCCTAGCAATAAAGATGAATATGCAAGTACATGTGTTGATGTACTTTGAATATAGTGTTGAGATATACTTTCAATATACTTTGCATATACTTAACTAGTTAAAAGCAAACAACTTGATATACTTTGAATATACTTTGCATATACTTAACTAGTTAAAAGCAAAGAACTTGATATACTTTGAATATAACTTGAATATACCTAAACAAGCAAAAGATCCATGCTATACTTTCTCAATTCTTGCACTATATTATTTTTTGTCTTAAGCATCTTTTGAAGGGGAGACTTATCAAAAGGACATATTCCTAAATTATTTGTCACCATCAAAAAGGGGGAGATTGTTGAACCTTGAGGAGTATTTCTATCATTTTGATGCTAACAAATAAAATAGCAATAATGTATTTAACATATATGTGTTCTAAGTTTGTTAAACAGGGTATGGAAGAAGATGCAAGAATGGAAGACTACTTATGCAAGTCAAAAAAATGAAGAAATACATATTAATGCCCGTGACTGTTTATGTCACATCCATGATGTAGCTTAGCACTAACTCTCCAACATTTAAAGTTCACAGCCATGAAGAATCATAGCAACCATGAATGATCAAATCAGTCACACCCATGAAATATAGTCACGCTCATGAGATAACATGTCAAATTCCTCCAAAGAGCTTCACGACCAGAGTCACCACTTGAACCACGGCTTGGAAGAATATTCACGCCTGTGAAAATATAAAGTCACGCCCATGATCAAACACTTCAAATTCTTTTAGAATG